>OY720675.1:148533373-149733373 GCA_963170755.1 Amphimallon solstitiale
AAAACTATTTGTAAATACAATGTCATCTAAATAAAATAGAATTTATAATAATATTTCGTGATACGTTTTGCTATTTTTCTCAAATTATAAAGTGCTTTAAAAATGTAATACATTCGCTGTTGTACAAAACGCATGACGTGTAAAAGATAGACTCATTTTATGAATTTATGTTAATTCAAATTGATATTAAACATGGGGTATCTGTAAATGTAAAAATGATGATAATTTTTAGCTCTTAAATATTGATAAATAGCTTGGCAGGCATCAATTTTTTCAATTGCTTTTAAGCGCTACTATTTCAAAACATTTTTATGTAATTGAGACCAAGGATTTATTATTTTCTAGTGTAATTTAATATGACTTCAATTCTTTTTGGTTATAGTGTTAATGTTCTCTTTATACTAGTTTTTTGTGTATACTACTGTTGTTCAGTGGTTAAAATTTAATGAAAAGCCTATTTCTTGTAATGATATAAAACTATTTGTAAATACAATGTCATCTAAATAAAATAGAATTCCATGTTTTTAAAATGTGATTTATAATAATGTTTCGTGTGAAGCGTACCTTGTTTAATGTTTTTATTCTCTTTTTTAATACTATGTGCACATTATGTTTCAAAATTAGTTTTATTAGGCATAAACTATGTTTTTGTGTAAAAAAACCCCTAAATTTCATATTAAAAGCTGTACCTCAGGCATATTTCTTCTAATGACAGTACTAAACATGAAGTGTAAAAAGATAGTACATATTTTATCTGTTGTGGGACTTAGTATGTTTTCTTTTTCAACCTTTTTTAAATATTATAAGAAAGTTAACTAAATCAATTTAAGAATTTATGTTATTTAAAATTGGGATTAAACTGGGGTATCTCTAAAATGGAAATATTTAATGCTATGTCTATTCTTCATATGTATAGTGTTTTGTCAAAAAGTTTTGATTGCTGAAAAAAGTGGGTAATAAAATTTTTTTGATAGACCATGTATCTCACCTCTATCGTTTTACTGCATTGTTATATTGCACTATATGGATCATCTCGAGAACATTCCTTGCCTTTGCATTTGATTGTTTTGTTTAAATTTTGATATTTGTGAAATTGAAAGTATGGTTGAGGTTTGTTTGATGTGTGTAGTTGTTTTATTTTTAATAACTTGTTTTCTTAAAAATATGTTGGTCCTTTTTATTTTATAATATAGATATATTAAATAAGGTGACTAACACAGCGGTGTTGACTTATTTCTTGTAGTGATATATATAAAAGTATGTATGTATACTTATGGATGAAAATAATTATTATAAGTCTATCAATTTATTCATATGAGGATTAGAGTGTCTATGTATTTATGTATGTGGTATTAAATATCTAGGTCTTCTATGAAGAGAGGTAGATATAGGAAGGGTTTTGATTGCTATATATCTTTTACCTATGGATTTATATGTCATAATTGTTTATCGTTGTAATTCGTTTAATGTTTTTTCCCTATGATTGATATGCTACATATTAGCCATAATTCACCTACAAAATGTGGTTATTATTTTTTAATAAATTGTTTTTCTTAAAATATGTTGTTCCTTTTTATTTTATGATATAGATATATTAAATAAGGCTACTATCATAGAGGTGTTGATAGCGATCAAACGTTGTGGTTTCCATTAGAAAACGTGTTTAGATCTGTTAGAAATATGCTGGTAAGCTCGATATCAAGCTTTTTGAACTGTTAGGCTGCACAAATACATTTCATTTATGTGTCTATCACTGAATGTATGATTTGAATGTATTGTTTTGGAATGATGGCTTTTAAAGAGAATGATTTGATAGTGGTTTTAATAGATTGATGCCTGATGCCACCGAAGTTTATTAGATTTTTGGCGGCCATATTGCTTTTCTAAAAATCCCTACTTTGAAACGTCCTGTATATTCATACTTGGTTGCTATGTTATCCAGTATCATACTGTATATTTATTTTATGATTTTGAGATGGTATGCTGATGTCAAATATAAATCCTCGGTGGTGGTGTTTGAAAGTATGTTGGGTTTGAGCTAGATGTATCTTCCTAAGTTGATCTGGTGTTGTGGCGTTTTGAAACTATGTTGGGTGGTTGTTGTTGTGATGCGTGATACGGAGTTGGGTATTTTCTAGAAGTTGAGTTTATATTTTGATCGATCATATTGATAGTCGGCTATTTCGCCTGACGTCACCTTAGTTTATTAGATTTTTGGCGGCCATATTGGATTCGCCATCTTGCTTTTCTAAAAATCCCTACTTTGAAACGTCCTGTATATTAATATTTGGTTGCTATGTTATCCAGATGGATGGATGGATGGATGGATGGACGGATGGATGGATGGATGGATGGATGGATGGAATGATGAATGGTTGGATACGTTTTTGAGAAAAGAGGGATTTGATAGTGGTTTGAATGTGTGGTTTTAATATAGGGGTTTCAGAACCGCTTCATGACCCTGTTGTGAGCTGATTCTAGCGATGGTTTTGAGATGATGTTTCATAGGAGTTCAAGTGCATGGTTTTGATATATTGGATGCTTGACGTGGCATTAGTTTATTAGATTTTGGCGGCCATCTTGGATTCGCCATCTTGCTTTTCTAAAAATCCCTACCTTTGAAACGTCCTGTATATTCATACTTGGTTGCTATCTCGTCCAGATGGATGGATGGATTAATGGACTTGAAAGTATTGTTTTGAAGATGGATGGATGGATGGATGGTTGGATGGATGGATGGATGGATGGATGGATGGTTGGATGGCTTTTGAGAAAAGAGGGATTTGATAGTGGTTTGAATGTGTGGTTTTAATATAGGGGTTTCAGAACCGCTTCATGACCCGGTTGTGAGCTGATTCTAGCGATGGTTTTGAAATGATGTTTCATAGGAGTTTGAGTGCATGGTTTTGATAGATTGGATGCCTGACGTCACCTTAGTTTATTAGATTTTTGGCGGCCATCTTGGATTCGCCATCTTGCTTTTCTAAAAGTCCCTACCTTTGAAACGTCCTGTATATTCATACTTGGTTGCTATCTCGTCCAGTAGCATACTGTATATTTATTTTATAATTTTGAAATGGTATGCCGATCTTAGATGTACAGTTTATATTTTTATCGATCATATTGATAGTCGGCTATTTCGCCTGACGTCACCTTAGTTTATTAGATTTTTGGCAGCCATCTTGGATTCGCCATCTTGCTTTTCTAAAAATCCCTACCTTTGAAACGTCCTGTATATTCATACTTGGTTGCTATCTCGTCCAGTAGCATACTGTATATTTATTTTATAATTTTGAAATGGTATGCCGATCTTAGATGTAAAGTTTATATTTTTATCGACCATCTTGATGGTATGAAGCTTGGAGATATTGTTAATTTAAAATAATATTGTTAATTTATAAATAATAATAAATAAATTGTTTTTTCTTAAAAAATATATTGTTTGTTTTATTTTATTTTATAAGTAAGATATACATTTCAAGCATGCGGCTATCACAGAAGCAGACAGCCGTTGCGGTTTCCGCTGGAAACATGTTTAGACCTGTTTGAAGTACATTGAGAAGCGCGATAGCAAGCCTGGTAATTTATTCAGGAATTCTCTAGAAGCAAAGACCATCTTGATGGTCCGCCTTTTGTCTGACGTCACCTTAGTTTGGCTAGTGACCGTGAGAGGATGCTGCATTATGGCAATCATGAGAGATGCCATTTCTTGGTTAGTGGCTGTGAGAGGGCGTCACATTGGGTTGGTAATGATGAAATCTGCAATTTTTAGTTGGGTTGGTAATGATGAAATCTGCAATTTTTAGTTGGGTTGGTAATGATGAAATCTGCCATTGTTAGTTGGGTTGGAGGCCGCGAGGGGGCGCCACATCACTTGGGTTGGTAATGATGAAATCTGCAATTTTAGTTGGTTTGGTAATGATGAAATCTGCAATTTTTAGTTGGGTTGGAGGCCGCGAGGGGGCGCCACATCACTTGGGTTGGTAATGATGAAATCTGCAATTTTTAGTTGGGTTGGCGGCCGCGAGGGGGCGCCATATCAGTTGGGTTGGTAGAGGGTTCTACCTATCTTGCGGGGGGGGGGGGTAGTAGGAGTGGGGGGTGGTGGTCCCAGAACTCTCCTAAGTACACTACTAATCAGCTTGGGGGTTAGATTTTTTATATACGGGAGGGATCCGAACACCCCGCTGTTATTCCCATTGGTCTTTTTCTGGTCAGGAGTGATTCTGGTTGGATTTGTACTAAATAGAAGTTTGTTAATTAGGTGCACAGGGTAACTATTCTCTATGAGGATGTTTTTTAGTAGGTTAATGTTTTTATTATATAGGGATGAATGCGATATTTCTGTGATTCTGCGTTTGAGTTCTAAAATAAAATTTATTTTAATTTGGAAGGGATGATATGAAAGAAAGTTAATGTACCGACTGGAATTAGATGACTTTCTGTACCAATCCAAAATCAAAATGTTGTTTTGACGTATAACTAAGGTGTCTAAAAATGGCACAGCATTGTTATTTTCTTGTTCTATGGTGAATTGGATGGTAGGGTGGTATGCATTGAACTTCTTTAGAATTTCATCGGTGTTATTTATCGGGACTGCGGTTATGAGGTCATCTACAAACTTTTTCATGAAGGGGAGGGGGAAAGAGAGAACCGGAATACATGCCTCTAGGAGATCGTCTAAGATATATTGTGAAATAATAGGTGAAATAACACCTCCCATAGGGGCACCTAAGATTTGTTGGTAGTATTTGCCTTCGAAAACAAACACTGTAGATTCAAACACAAAGGTCAGTAATTCTAGAAATGTACTAAACGGTATAGAGGTGTTTTGTGACATCATATGCCAATGCCTTGTGACCGTTACTCGAGCAAGTTCAATAGGGATGTTCGAGAAAAGGGAAACAACATCCAGACTGATCAAGACGTAGCCCTCTGGTACAGTGCGGTTTTTCATAAAGAGAGAGAAATCAAAGGTGTCTTTGATGTAGTAGGGGTTTTCTTTATTGTAAGAGTGTGAAAGAATATCTGCTAGGTACTTCGAAATCTTGCTATTCGGTGAATTAATTGAGGAGATTATAGGGGAGATTATGGGTAAACTTTTAGCAGATGTAGAGTCATTGATTACAAATGTTGAACCCACACAAAGAGATATGTATAGGTCTCGGGCTACTAACATCATAAGCAACTTTGTGCATGAATCAAGGGTGGCTAATCATGCGTTCAGAGATAAACTTTCACAATGTAAAACCTTTTTGAAAAACAATACCGATCTGCTCATTCTTAAGTCAGACAAGGGCAATGTAACGGTAGCTATGAATAAATCCAATTACCTTGAAAAATCCTTAGAACTATTTTCAGATACCAAATATTACATAGAGCTTAAACGTGATCCAACCTGCACTCAACAACAAAAAGCAAACAAACTAATTAGCCAATTAAAACAAAAGAAGTACATAAATGAAACCACAGCAAAAGACCTGAACATATATAATGCGGTCGCCTCACGCTACTACGGTCTGCCCAAAATACATAAAGTAAACCTCGCACTGAGACCTATAATCTCCTCAATTAATTCACCGAATAGCAAGATCTCGAAGTACCTAGCAGATATTCTTTCACACTCTTACAATAAAGAAAACCCCTACTACATCAAAGACACCTTTGATTTCTCTCTCTTTATGAAAAACCGCACTGTACCAGAGGGCTACGTCTTGATCAGTCTGGATGTTGTTTCCCTTTTCTCGAACATCCCTATTGAACTTGCTCGAGCAACGGTCACAAGGCATTGGCATATGATATCACAAAACACCTCTATACCGTTAAGTACATTTCTAGAATTACTGACCTTTGTGTTTGAATCTACAGTGTTTGTTTTCGAAGGCAAATACTACCAACAAATCTTAGGTGCCCCTATGGGAGGTGTTATTTCATCTATTATTTCAAAATATATCTTAGACGATCTCCTAGAGGCATGTATTCCGGTTCTCTCTTTCGCCCTCCCCTTCATGAAAAAGTTTGTAGATGACCTCATAACCGCAGTCCCGATAAATAACACCGATGAAATTCTAAAGTAGTTCAATGCCTACCACCCTACCATCCAATTCACCATAGAACAAGAAAATGACAATGCTTTGCCATTTTTAGACACCTTAGTTATACGTCAAAACAACATTTTGATTTTGGATTGGTACAGAAAGTCATCTAATTCCAGTCGGTACATTAACATTCTTTCATATCATCCCTTCCAAATTAAAATAAATTTTATTTTAGAACTCAAACGCAGAATCACAGAAATATCGCATTCATCCCTATATAATAAAAATATTAGCCTACTAAAGAACATCCTCATAGAGAATAGTTACCCTGTGCACCTAATTAACAAACTTCTATTTAGTACAAATCCAACCAGAATCACTCCTGACCAGAAAAAGACCAATGGGAATAACAGCGGGGTGTTCGGATCCCTCCTGTATATAAAAAATCTAACCCCCAAGCTGATTAAACTGTTTAAAGATAATATTAAAATTGCTAATAAAGTTGTCTTGACGGTTGGTTCACTGTTCAGCAAAATAAAATATCCGATAGAAAACAAATTTAAATCGGATGTAGTATATCAAGTTCCCTGTAAGGGTTGCGAGTTGAAATACATAGACCAGTCCTCCCGAACGTTGCACAGCAGACTAATTTCTCATAAAAGTGACTTCAGGAATGAAAATAAACAATGTTCATCGGCACTGACGCAACACGTTAGAACGACTGGACATGAAATGGATTATGAAAAAACAAAAATTTTAGACATTGAAAGAAATTACCACAAACGCACGTTCTTGGAAATGTTTCACATTCAGGGCGAACCTCACAATATGAATAAAAAGACAGATTTGTCAAACCTGAGTAATATTTATACATACTTAATTAATTCAGATTTCTGTTACAACAAATAAGACACGCATGCATGACTGGCTGACTATAAATATACACACGGCATTTGAAATAGTGCGATGTAAAGAGAGAGTTGACCCCGTTGACATTCAAATGCCGGTGCACTTGCCTTTTGTTTTTAAGAATTTTTTAAATTTTATATTACCGTTTATTGCTTTTTAAGATGAATGATATCAGTGTAAACAGTGGTGTATTTCTGTTGCTATGAGAGCCAAGTTTTCGTACTCACTGAATTTTGTAAGCATTGTTGTTGTTTTTAGAAAAAATGTCATTTTGTCAATTTGAAATCTTCTGTGGCTCATTGTAGATTTTTGTTGTTGTTAACAACCCTGAGGAAGGCAATAAAGATTGCCGAAAGCTTGGAATTTATTCAAAAGAGCGGACTTTTGTTTTATTGCCCCTGACTGCTATTCCAACTAATGCTGAATGTACTATATATATATATACATATATATTTTTATGCGCATATATATATTTATATATATATTGAACTAGTGTTGATTATGTGACAACACCAGTCAAATACCCACAAACACATACAGCCACCCCTTAAAACCCCTTGAATACAGGCAACCATATATACATCGGCGATGCTTAAAGTTAGACCCTTGTATAAGAGTATAGGTAACAATCCCAGAAAATTAATGAAAATTTTGCCAACAAATCTAGTAAATTCTGAGAACCCCATCAAATTTTAAATATTAGAAAGAAATTCACACCCAAATTTAGAAAACCAAACCAATGACTACTCTTTTCAGGAACCCCAACTGAAACCCCCGTACTAAATACTAAATATTAGAATTAAATACCTGATTAGTTCAAAATACACATTAGTCTTATTTTAATAGTTATATTTAGCATATTTTCACAATACAACAATGATTAGTTAATTGTTATATAGGCAAAGTAATAATATAAAATAAATTTGACAGCCTTTACAAATGGCCTAATTTAATTGCAAATTTCAACATTTATCATCACACTATGAGCATATAAATGAGTACCATTTTATAGTGTGAATTCTCAAGAGTTAAATGCCACAAAAGGTTACAGGTTCAAAGTTAAAGCAAGGTTGATAGTATCGAAAGCATCATCCCAAACATTGGCAAATGTATAGCACATACATGACTAATTTTTATCTAAAAATGCATAGCGTAAAACTAAAATAAACTAATGGTGAACATAAAAAACATTTAAACCATAAACTAGTTGACAAGTTACAAGAGTGGTAACAAACAATAAAACTGTTAGATGCGCACATTTAAGTTAAGCATCATTTTAATTTTCAAATTTCGATGCGCCATATTGTCCGAAGCATAATTAATTTCAAATATTTCATATACATAATTAAAGTAATTATAAATAAACTCTAGCAGTTACAAAGTCTATCAAGACGTATTTACGTTGGAATATTTTTCAGTGTCATATTTACAAGTTGAGTCCAGATATTTAAATAAGCATTTTGAATAATTTGACAGTTGTCAACATAGGTAAGAGAAAAGTTTAAAAATATTAATTACAAGCGATTTAGATAATTTAAAAAGGTGGTAAAAGATCAAAAAAAGGTCATAGATTCATGTTATAACAATAATTCGTAAATAAATTAAAAGACCATTTAGTTATTACACTTCAAAAACTAACCACACTAATTTTTTGTATAAAAAAAAGATTTTAAAAAGGATTAAAAGATAAAAAAATATTAAATGTATTTAAAAGTTTAATTTGTAAAGGTAAAGTTCTACTAAAAAGGCATTTTAGGCCAAAATTCTGATATTTTAATTTATTTTATTAGCGTCCATGACGTCATCGAACATATGACAGTCGAAATGCTAAATTTGTCCTTTAATTTTTAAAAAAATGTGTTTTTCTAAGAGAAAACGAATTAAAGTAATTTTATTGTACCGATTGAAAGACGATTTAATTTAACTAAGATAAAACATGATTCCACTAATATTCCAAAATAAACTTGCCCGTAATAAGACTTGGTAAAATATTACTGTATAAATTGCCATGGTTACTACGTCCACAACAGAAGGTTGATATAAAAAGGCACATCCGACGAGAAGCTGGATCATTCTATATTGATTCGAATTCATTGGATCATTCTTGATTCATTGATGCATTCATTCATCATTCTTCTTTTGATTCATAGTTTGAATCACTTCGATTATTGATTTCAATTTTTCACACGTGAAGTTATACGTCCAAGTAGTGAAGATAGATTGTTTTCATTTTTTCATTCGTGAATTTATACGTCCAAGTAGTGATACATTCAATCTAGACATTAATTGTCTGCTGAGTCATTCCCACGTGCGAGTTCAAGGTCACCAATTTGAAGACGTTCGAGCTAGAACACCATTAAGGTTGAGACGAATCAATCTAAAGCTGCAATATAAAAAGAAACATTGGAGATATTACTACCCTGCCCTAACTAACCGAACGAGGTCAAGGACAAACCATACGCCCACTCACCTGGTAGCTGTTGAAGCCCACGTAGGAGCGAGGATACTAGTCGTGAACGACGGGAAACCACATCATTTGGCCGAAATACCTGTTCTCAAACAATATAAGGAGTTAGTAACACAGAAGGTACCAAGTCTATTTATTAGTATATGCACCTTTTCTTGACAAAAATTAGGCCAAATCTAAATCTAGGTCAAATTTGTGTAACGTCTTTTAATCCGATTATTTCTATATAATCATTTAATTCAATTCTTGAAATATAGCTAACGTAAACTTTGAAAATCATTTTAAATTCTCAAACAATATAAGCTTATTTAAATATCAGAACATACTTACATTTCA
Organism: Amphimallon solstitiale; assembly: GCA_963170755.1. Lineage (NCBI taxonomy): Eukaryota > Metazoa > Arthropoda > Insecta > Coleoptera > Scarabaeidae > Amphimallon > Amphimallon solstitiale. The sequence continues at coordinate 148,543,124 of OY720675.1, forward strand.
ATTTTATCCTATCTCATTGCTATGCAATCCATTTTACGAGTTTGTACATAAGGGTCAAATTCGTCTACTTTGCCTTGATGTCAATATTCCAAATTAGTAGAACTTTTGCCTATGAAAATGCTGTTTATGTACACGACAAAGTGTATTTAATAATGCCAAAATTTCATTTACACTGATTATTGTCATCTTGTTTGTGTGAATTGCATATTTATCTCTCGGCACGATCATTGTTGTATTGTTGTTATCTTTTATTATTATTTGCTAAATAAATCTAGATCTGTTGTTATTGTATAAAAAGTGTTTGTTTCCATCGCTATTAAATCCCATTCTAAACATAAAAGAGGTACACATATTCTATTTGGTGCTTCAGCATTAGAGCTGTAACTCCAAGTAGCCTTACAGGTTAGAATCTTCAAGATCTTCGCACGACAACTGGAGAATTGCGGTATCCTGGACTAAGGTAAATGAAATCTCGAACCCTTTTTAACGCCCTGTAGGTAGAACATTAGAGTCACTTAGATATCACCCACTGAGATAAACACATCACTTTTTAATTTCGTTTTGTCACGGTAACATTCACACGTACACACATACACGAGAGTTATTGCGATTTCGCGCGTGATTCAGTGTTTTTACCACCTCTTGGATAAAGTCTAATCCGATCTTGCGCAGTCATACGTTGAATGCCGCGAAGTTTTGAATTATTAATAACTTTGTACTTTTCAATTAGGACGATTTTGAGATACTCATTGATATAAGAACTAAATATACAATTATCTCTGCTTTTATAGAAGCAACCCCCTTTAGCTAGCCGGCCAAGTTATAATTGAACAATAATTAAATAATCACTTAGGGACATTAGCCATTCAACTTCATATTAAGTAAATAGTTTATTATATTATTATGTTTAGCAGTCTTTTGCAGGATTAATTAAATATAGCTCTCTTATAAGTCTCATTAGCGCTCTCCGTACCCTATTGCAATATATATATATATATATATATATATTGTATTGGTATACTGGATGAGTGTTATTTATAACACATAATTTTCTAATATTGCTCTAAATTCGGCAATAATAATGTATTGATTATGTGTGTAGATATGATTTATTACACTCTGTATACCAATATTAAATGATTTTATATTTTGCTCAATATCAATTTCCTACTACTATTATTATTTAATATAATTCCTCTGGCTAATACTCAAAATAAATAAATATCAATTTTTATTTCTCCTTGTTTATTTTATTGAACTGGTAGGACTATATTATTTGAGACCAATACTTATACATTATAAAAATGGAAGGGATATTGCATGTTAAATGTCAAGAATTTATTACCTAACTTATGAATCGTTTATCATCGATTAATTTACAAAATGTTCTTAATAAAATACTTTTATTTATCATCAGGGGTGTTTGAAGTTCGCTGTGACTGATTATTCGTTTGTAAATTGTAGAATTACGCCTATACATGTAAGTATTCCTTATTTTATTTGATCTTTTTAAAGGTAAAATAATTTGATATTGTTATGTTTTTAGTGTTCCACAACTCTTGGAAATCAGTTATTCTGTTTAAGATAGTACATACATAATGCTACAAATGAAAGAAAACAACAATCTCAGGCTAATAATGATATAATAATGTGCTTATCAGAATCATAAATTTAAATAATAGTTATTTAAAATTGTTTAATTACGATGTATTTTCGTATGTAAGAAAATATAAAAATCAACCATTATAAATAATGACACAAGGATAGCGAGTAAGTTTGTTGAACAACGAGTATGTTTTCTACAATTAACAAATAATACTTTTCAATTCTAATTGTGAATATTCGATAGTTTGATGAGATTTCTACTGGATAAAATTCGTGATACTTCTATAAATAAGGTATTGCCTTTCATACATTGTTACCTAATTTGTATTAAAATTCAAATAGCTATAACTTATTCTGTTTGTAGATTTCAATATAAATTTTATGTGAACAAACTAAATTCGCAAATAAATCGGTTATTGTAATAATAAATAAGTATCTAATACAACCTTGAATCAGTTCTAAACAAACATTTCATACGATCTTTCCATCTGATAATCCTATTATGTATTGTAGTTTGCACGTGCCTCGATGAAGTCAATCTCTACGGTTTGCTGTCTCTTGTCTCGCCCTGGAGTTATACGCTTCCCTTCGTGCGTACAGATGATGGGTATCTCCAAACTGGCCTGCTACTAATACGTGTGGATATTGTATATTGAAATTCAGCTGTACCTTAAAATAAGAAAACACTTCCTCAAAACTGGAAAAATACTACTGAAAACTTCCTGGACTGGATAACAGTTAAAATTTCATCGATTGTAGAAACTTGGGAATATTTTCGACTCTTGGAACTGGACAATAGCTTACATCTCATCTAATAGTTAAACTTGAATAATCCTCTGGATTGGACAACGTCTTACAGGAACATACCTTTTCTGAACAATTCGTCAATTAGTTAAACTTGCGATATCTTCGTAATCTCTACAAATATCCTCCGGACTGAATACTCTTCAAAACCTCTTCTTCTTTTAATAGAATTCAAAATGATGTACTCACAATAACTTGGATCAGAATTTTATATTAAGGGTAAGTTTTATCAATTATTTACTAAAATCTTCTTATTCTGTATGCACGTTCAATATTAATCTCTTAATAACTCTTTCATAAATCCATAATAAGCCTTCGTACGTACTCAATGTTGGAAATTGAAAATAAATTTGTTTACACTTTGAATTCTGTTATGTGAACACCTTTATTACTTTTAAATAACTCAAAATTATTATATTTTATACAATTTCCGATATTCTTTTCGCAATACCGAAAATATACAACCGCACTTCATTCATAAGAAAAATTCTCTTTTATTTATTATTTTTTCTAAACAATTCCCTTGGCAACCTTTTTAAACATTTTCAAATTCTCCAATCAGAAATCTACACCTACCTTAATAATTCAAAATATCTCTTTACTATTTACTTTCGAATATTTACATCCCTTTAATTTATTACTACGTATATTAATTATTCTTCTTACATTTTAAAAAACCTAATTGCAAAGCATTTCACACAATTGTCATTCAATTTAAAAATTTCCACTACAGGAACTGTCAAAATTATTCTTTCATTTACACCTGTTCAAATAATGGCGGGAAATTTAATTCAAATTAGTTTATACTCTAAATCAATTATTTACGTCTACAATACTTGTCATATCATCGTTAATTAAACAATCTTGTACATAAATCATAATACATCATATTTGACAACAATAATAATATTTTTTCATTTCTCCTCAACAGATTCTAAAAATACAAACATAGAAGAAAGAAAACCTTATTTTTCCTCTACGACAACCAGAACACCAAGAAAATCTCATCAAATTATGAATATTTAAGAATCATTTAAATTATTAATCCTTCATTGATAAAAATATAGTTTTAAGAATTGAAAAATCATATGTTATAACACAATTACAAACTAATAAATTGTATGGATATTAAAACCATATCAATATATATAATGAGAGTAATTTCTAAAGACAATAATTCCGGGGTTACTATAATTCGTTTAGGCCAGCTCAGATGGACTCTACTTAATACTGTCTATTTTGAAAGTGATCAGCTAATAAACAATGATCTGACAAACAGTTTTCAATTCTCAAACAAAGGTGAATGTGCGTTATTTATTTGAAATTCGCGGGATTTTTGCGTATACGATAAATTGGTCTTTCGATACGGGTGGTGGGACCTCGCCACTTGTATTAGCGCGAACAAAGTTCAAGTTAACAGGTGATCGTGAATTCCTTCGTGTGAATAAATAGTTTAGTGTTCTAAAATTACATTGAAAACTGTGATTGTTTGTGATAAATGGTGTAAATCTCAGGGGTTAATTGGCTTCGGTGTCTTGTGTCTACAATTACCTGGTTCTTACTATTCCTACTGTAGATAATGCTCCTTTATGCAGTCTAGATGATCTAACCTGTAAATCTTATGTACATCTCTTTGATGTAAATGCAACATATGTGCGTGTGTCTAATTGTGCCTCCAATGAGTGTTGACTGAATAATTGATGGATACAAACAACTTTATATGGTGCATAACAATTTAATTTATTCAACAAAACATATGATAACATATACTGCAAAGTACTGATAACAGTTAGTAAATGGAAAGATCCTTATTCGGATTGACATGTATGAGGTATCATAAAATATGTACATACGACGAAATAGATAGCATTCTTCATATTTAAGGCAAGATGATGGCATTTAGATACATAACCCTACTTGATATAGGTGAAATTTGACAGATTACAAACTTTTACATACAGAAACTATTAAATCGTTGATCTGGTGAACTAAGTGAATGGAAAAAATGTGCTGTGACGTTCTTATACATAAGTATTGAATATTTATTTTTAGAAAATTAACTTTTGAATGAATTAATGGAAATGTTTGTTAACTTGATTAATTAAGAAGTGATTACTTCTGAATGAATTAATGGAAATGTTTGTTAAATTGATTACTTGAGAAGCGATTACTTTGAATGAAAGATGTTACAATAATTAAAAAAACATGTTGAAAACATAGTTGAGATGACTGATATTAAATTGACAAAAGTATCTGTACAATGATTGACACCTTTATTCTGAGTGCAGGTATTCTTCGGATCTTGCCTCTTCGGTAAGCGACAGCTATCGTTCCGTACGGCTACTGATTATCCTGGTGCGGGCTTCGTTGAGCGAGCGGCGACTTATGGGCAAACGACAGCTACCATGTTTTTCGACATCGGGCTTCTTGGCAGGTGAGTATTTTCTTTTCAAATTTTGTTGGTTAATGTAATTTTTGACTAACCCTTTGGTTTCTCCTTTGTTGTTTTGTCTATTCTTGTCCGGATATTTTAGTATTTCAGGAACTAATATGTAATTTGCTTTTTATTTAGGCGCCAACAGCGTATATTGCCGACCTTGGGGTTCTCGGCGGGAATGATCGTCAATGGCTGGTTCACTTGATGCGTCAGACGCAAGGTCACACGGACTTTTAAATTTTCACGAACTGATAACACTATTTTTGAACTCGAAAATGATACTGATCAATGAGCGATGAAGAATAATAATAATAATTATCACTGTTCACTAATGACTAATGTAGAATATTAATGATAATGATCCCGGCTTGATGCCGTTCGGTCGTTTTTATATGTTTCCTTGTTATCGTTGTCGTTTCCATAGTAACTTGTAAAATCGTATTTTTCTTTGCCATATTTTGAAGAAATGTATTTTTGGAATTTAATAACGTCATATTTTTAATATATAAAAATTAATCATCTTTCTTTTAAACAAATAAAATTACTTTAATAAGTTTTCCTTTGGAAAATCACTTTTTACGTTCAAAAGGTTTAATTTGCGCTTCTCTCAGTCATTTGTTTAATGACGTAATGGATACATAATTAAATTATTATTTAATCGAATTTTACGATTATTATGCCTTATATGAAAAATATTACCCTTACATTTTCTAGTTTAAATTACATACTTTAAGTAATCATCCTTCATTCCTGCAATCAGCTTCATTCATAGTCAAAAATTGTGGGGTTAATTTTTCAATTGAATTCCGGAAATAGTTTCTTAATTTATTTATACTTTGTTGCTATAATATTAATCTAAGAACCTTTCTTTACCTTCTGATACTTTTTATTTCATACACTTAGTCTGTAAATGGTATTTTTAAGAGGTTTTTCTATATACACATTTTAAATCTCAAATTGTACAAAGATATTTATTTAATTACTGACTTTAAATTTATTAATGTGTAACTACTGATTATGTCAACATGCATTAGCATCAATGGCCTTTGCATCTTATGTGTTGGATTCTAATTTATTACTTTTATGTATAATTATTTCTTAAAATGATCATAATTCGTTCAAGATGGCGAATTATGATTAACTTCTGCAAAGACGCTTAGATTAACTATGTGAATCTTATTAAATTTTGATTCAGTACAATGGTTTCAAATTAACATTTGGTTCATTGGGTATTTGTTGCTAGTAATTAACATTAGTTAATTTAGGTTTTTCAATACTTATTTTTAATTATAAGTCAGCCATGTATGTGGCGTAATTTCTTCTGCCTTATATAATTTTGCCTTATTCTATGCCCTGTCGAAAATATAAATTCTTGGTTTACAAGAATTCGCCTTTTAATTTGATATTATTTTCAATTGAATTCTGTGGCGTATTTTTGTCTAAACTTTAAATTAAAGCTGTCCATTTGTAATGGCTATTTGTGCTTTATTGGCTTGGTTGATTCATATTATAAATTCTCTGTTATTAGTAATTGTGCTTTAAACTAAACCTATTTTAACCATTAAGCTATTCTTATTTTGAATGCTAAGATACTTCAAGTAATTATTTTTAATTTTGACGTATTTACATATTGTATCAGTTGGGGTTCCTGATCTGTTTCATATAGGGGTAAATTTACATTTAGGGCAGTATATTCATTTTTAACTGTAGTTATAGACTTGTAGAGTTTTAATTGAGCAATATTAAGAGCTTTTAAATTATAATTTTAGGGAATTTTAAAATATCCCTCGCTATACGAGGGTTGTTTGTTACGTATTACCAATGTACGACTGGTTGCATCTTATATGGCAAGCATTGTATACAGAGGTATTTATACGATTATTGAGTGGTATTGAGGAGGCTCAAGACCACTTCAATATATATATATCCGTATTTTATATATATATATATATAGTTGAAAAGGAATTCTTTCGTGGGTATGCAGTCAAAGGGCAAAATTAAGAAACGTACTCTCTCTAAATGCCAAGCTTTCTGTCTGTATTCAAACCTTCGTCAGGGCTGTGAAGTAATTATAAAAAAATTCTTTTAATTTCTAACCATTTGCATAAGAGAAACAGACTGTATGTTATTATTAAAATACTTACAATTTAATTGAGGTTGTATGATAAAAGACAGCAATATCCTTTTTAATCTATGTGTTAAAATACTGTGGTTATATAATAAAATCAAAAGACATCAACACAATAAAACTAACAAAACAAAATTTGTATATAAGACAACGCGACATTGAGAGACGTGTAACTCTGACGTGTCAGGGTTGTGTGAAAGTCGTGTCCCGAGTCAAACACATACAATTCTCCTGCTCGCGAAAATTTACCCGTTTGAAACGACGTAAAGATGGAAATGTTAAAATTTTAATTTAGTTTGTAATTGATAAGGTATGTATAAATATTGCTTAAATTTGCTAATTCAGATTTCTTGTTCATAGTTTGGGTTTCTTTGGTAATACGATACATTTCTAAAAACATGCGTTTGTGATTATTAGGTTCTGTTTCTAAAATTTTAGTTTGTTCATACGTAATATTATGATTAGTGGAATGGCAATGTTTCGCTAAAGCCGATGACTGTTTTTTATTTATATTTTTGTTATCACTTTTATGGGAAATCAAACGGGAATGTAGGGTGCGCGATGTTTGACCCACATATACTAGATCACATTCCCCACACGGAATTTGATACACTACTACAGATTTCTGTATTTCTGGCAATGGAGTTTTTGTTTTTGTAAAAAGTATATTTGTAGTTACTATGAATTTATTGGCTATATTAGCTGTTTTCTGGAATAGTTTTTTAAGTTTGGGGGTTAGTTCTTCGATGTAAGGCAAGGTTCTGAAAGGTAGATCCGGTTTTACTAAGAGTTGGGGTTTGGTATGCGTACATCTATATCCATTTACAGACAGTAGTCTATTTAGGAGTCTGGTTGGATAGCCATTGTCAGTCAAGATGTCCTTCAGTAGATTAATATTTTTCTCATATAGAGACTGGTGACTAATTGCTGTTATGCGTCTTTTTAACTCTAGTATAAAATTTATTTTCATTTTAATAGGGTGGTTTGATTTGTAATGTATGTACCGTCCCGAGTTCGTTGCTTTTCTATACCAATCTAGAAGAATTATGTTATCGTTCCTTTTTACTAATGTGTCTAAAAAAGGAACACTGTCAAGGTGGGTTGGTTTAAAAATCTCAGTAATGTAGATATTCCGGATAACATTGTGTCATTTCTTTCGCGGGGTCACAAATATGTCATCAAACCTTGTAAAAAGGACATTAAGATGGGTGCCTTGTTGGCGGATGTTGAATCATTAGTAAGTTGCGTCCCAACACACGAACAAGATGAAATTAGAGTCCAAGCTACTAATATTATTACAAACTATTGTCACAAAGACGACAAAAATGATTTGACGGAACGTAAACAATTGATTGAATGCAAAACTTATTTAAAAAAAAATCCAGATCTATACATATTAAAGTCAGACAAAGGAGGTGTCACAGTTGCTATGAACAAAAGTGATTATGTCAATAAATCAATAGAAATTTTACAAGACATTACATACTATCAAAAACTCAAACAAGATCCTACTTCCACATACCAACAAAAAATAAATAAAATTTTAACTTTCTTAAAAAATAACAAATACATAAAAGGAGACATAGCAAAACACATTACTATATACAATTCAGTAGCTCCTAGGTATTATGGACTGCCAAAAATTCATAAACCTACCCTATCACTCAGGCCAATTATATCTTCAATCAATTCACCTAATAGCAAACTTTCAAAATTTTTAGCTGGTATACTTTCAGCAGCCTATGATAAAGACAATCAGTATTACGTTAAAGATAGTTTTCAATTTGCTAGTTACATGAACAATAAAATTATACCAAAAGATTATGTCATAGTCAGTCTGGATGTCATTTCACTATTTACGAATATACCCTTTGAATTAGTTCAGAAATCAATCCAGAAAAAATGGGATATAATAAAACAACACACAGACATACCGCAGAATAAATTCTTTGAATTATTAGAATTGGTTTTTAATACAACTTATTTCATTTTTGAAGACCAATTCTACAAGCAAATTTTTTGTTGTCCTATGGGTGGAACGATATCCCCTATAGTGGCTCAATACGTCATGGATGACCTAGTAGAAGAATGTATTCCGAAATCATCTTTCCCACTTCCTTTTTTAAAAAAATACGTGGACGACATAATATGTACCGTTCCCAAAGACAAATGCCAAGAGATCTTAAATGTCTTTAACTCATGCAACAACTACGTCCAATTTACTATAGAAACTGAAACAGAAAATAGCGTTCCTTTTTTAGACACATTAGTAAAAAGGAACGATAACATAATTCTTCTAGATTGGTATAGAAAAGCAACGAACTCGGGACGGTACATGCATTACAAATCAAACCACCCTATTAAAATGAAAATAAATTTTATACTAGAGTTAAAAAGACGCATAACAGCAACCAGTCCCTATATGAGAAAAATATTAAACTACTGAAGGACATCTTGACTGACAATGGCTATCCAACCAGACTCATAAATAGACTACTGTCTGTAAATGGATATAGATCTACGCATACCAAACCCCAACTCTTAGTAAAACCGGATCTACCTTTCAGATCCTTGCCTTACATCGAAGAACTGACCCCCAAACTTAAAAAACTATTCCAGAAAACAGCTAATATAGCCAATAAATTCATAGTAACTACAAATATTCTTTTTACAAAAACAAAAACTCCATTGCCAGAAATACAGAAATTTGGAGTAGTGTATCAAATTCCGTGTGGGGAATGTTATCTAGTATGTGGGTCAAACATCGCGCACCCTACATTCCCGTTTGAATTCCCATAAAAGTGATAACTAAAATATAAATAAAAATCAGTCATCGGCTTTAGCGATACATTGCCATTCCACTAATCATAATATTACGTATGAACAAACTAAAATTTTAGAAACAGAACCTAATAATCAGAAACGCATGTTTTTAGAAATGTATCATATTACCAAAAAAACCCAAACTATGAACAAGAAATCTGACTTAGCAAATTTAAGCAATATTTATACATACCTTATCAATTACAAACTTAATTAAAATTTTAACATTTCCATCTTTACGTCGTTTCAAATGGGTAAATTTTCGCGAGCAGGAGAATTGTATGTGTTTGACTCGGGACACGACTTTCACACAACCTTGACAGGTCAGAGTTACACGTCTCTCAATATCGCGTTGTCTTATATACAAATTTTGTTTGGTTAGTTTTATTGTGTTGATGTCTTTTGATTTTATTATATAACCACAGTATTTTAACACATAGATTAAAAAGGATGTTGCTGTCTTTTATCATACAACCTCAATTAAATTGTAAGTATTTTAATAATCACATACAGTCTGTTTCTCTTATGCAAATGGTTAGAAATTAAAAGAATTTTTTTATAATTACTTCACAGCCCTGATGAAGGTTTAAATACAGACCGAAACCTTGGCATTTAAAAAGAGTACGTTTTTTAATTTTGCCCTTTAACTGCATACCCACGAAAGAATTCCTTTTCAACTACAATCACACAGTCACGAAAGAAAACCGTCACTATATATTGTACTAAAGCTCTTGTACAAAATGGTACTAACTTCAATGAGTTAAAAACAACCAACAAATTAAACTTTTACTTTTATGTTTACAATATCTCACGTTGGGTTAGCCAATTTATAATGAAATATACTCTGTATTAGCTATAATCAATGTACTAAATATTTTATCAATTTGCCCTAACTAACTCAGTCGAATTTCCTAACTTCTCTTTTAATCAGTTAAATATGAATTAACATTATTCAGATATCAAAAATCTTATAATAGTTTAATATAATCTATTTACTTTTACTTTTATGTTCTATTCCTTTTATACGCCCAAAATCTCTAAGTCCGTACCTGACCTTTCAATTCAAATTAACATTTCACACCCTCCTAGTTATATCATATGTAAAGGTTGGTACTGCGTATCTAGTGTAACATGTCTTCTATGCCAAGCCTATTATTTTTATTCTAGTACAATAGTTATATTCACAATCAATTTATAAAACGATAAGCTTAGTAAGAAATCTATAATTCATGTCTTTGACTCATTCTCAGGGTAAGTGCTTTTATTAAAGAGATAAACTTATTCACCATATCTTATTTTAATGTTATGATTTAAATTTCAGGTTAATATCAAATCTTTTCCCTTGAATATCTTCACCAAAATACAAACGATTACTACCAGTAAAACAAAGATGTACATCCAACAAATGATGTATTATTTTATAAGGAAATATACACAATTATATCTCTTAATGATGAAAATGCCAGTAAATACAAAATACTCAAGCAACTTGTTCAATATCGCTTATAAATGTTCAAGGTTACATATGATTTAAACTTCTCTTCTGTCAAGGTGAGTTATATGCATTTAGTCATGTGAATACTAGTATACACAACACTTTTATGTGATTTATGGAATAGTATTATATTAAAAATTAAATTCTCTTACGAAAATAATATTTATGGATAGATCTTTCTTTGATAACTCAAATTTATCAATACTTTACAAATTTTATAGAATTTTTAAAATATGCTATATCCTTTAGAATAGAAATAATATGAATTAATATTTCAAATAATAAATAATTATGTAATACAAATTTGATATTTCAATATTTATAAAGTTAAATTTGATTTGTTATATAAAACATATTATAATGAAATAATTTGAAAATTGAATAGTTTCGATACGATAGATAATATCCTTAGTGATATGGCAAAATTTTTTAAATTAACCAATTACCATTGAACAACCAATTATTATAATCAATATAAATTTTAGATCTATTTACTTTTCTTAAATGCTTTACCATATATCATTACTTATATACCCATAATTTTTCCCATAAATTTTGTAATAGTTTTGTGTATTCCCAATATTTTCAACTCAATTACAATTTTAAAATCTTCAAATGTCAAAATGATTAGCAACTGACAGTTCCTGTATATGAATTTGAGTGGAAGATTTTTTTAATCGATTTTAACGATTCATTTTATTAAAATTAACGTCTTAATACCTTTTTCTTATTATAAACGTCAATTGAACAAGTTTTAACAATAATATAATACATATCAAAATTCTCAATTAATTTTTAAAATCTCTATTTTTCAGATACTGGTATCATTTTAAGAACAATGGACCTTATCCAATAAACATTATTTTATCAACTATGGACTTTGTGATTTTTTTACATTTATAAAAAATAGTACAATAAATAATATACTAGGTAATACCATTCCATTTCTTTAATATTCACTACTTTATAACACTAATTGAATACTGATTTATGAAATCATATTAAAAAGATATATAAATATTGATGGTAGGTATCTAGCCCTACCTCATTTTTGCCCCTTTTAATAAATGTAAAATTTCAACATGTTGGAATAATTTTCATTTATTATACAAAAAATCATCTATTTAAATTATAAGTAATTATCTGTTACCTTTATAATACATTTAAACTATTTACAACTTTTAACGTAACATTCTTGCAATATTCTGACAATATGCTTGCATTATTTCAACCATGTGGCACTTTCATCATGTAAATTTTATCATGTAACTTTTAATAACATTTAATCACTATATTCTCTATACAAAACTATATACATGTACTTCTATTATAATTACTCTGACTGAATACAATAAAACTTATTCTTATTGTCTCTTTTATATTTTATATACTTAAATTAAATCTTAATGCAATTACTATTATTTTTAATATGCAAGAGACCACGGCAATATGTCCATCAGACTGTTTTTGTAATACTAGTTTAGATGGTTTTTAAGTTTCATAGAACTTCTGATTTATCACATATATATGTCTTTATAATTTTATTTATATTCCAATTTACGAAACAATTGAACATTATTAATTTTAATTGTCTGTTTATGTTTCATGTATTGTTAATTTATAAAATTGAATGTAATCGAATATACAGTCGTATTAAAATTCCTTGCAAAACAAGGAAAGGCTATAAAATATTCTTGAAGAAATATTGGAAGTACGGGGAAATCTTAGTTCCTCGTCCACTATGTGTGAGTGAAAAGAACTGTTTAAACATTGTCGATAATCATCGAAATATCATTTGACAAAATGACGTGATTAAGTAATTTATCGGTTGAAAAACAAATGTTTCGTAATCGAGGAAGCAAAATTAAAGAAGCGAAAATTAGTAACCTAAGTAGGAGTTTCTAACCCCACGCATTTCAAAGTTGTACATGAGCACCTTGAAATGAAAAAGGTCAGCAAACAATAGATTTTCTGAATGGTTTCTTCATTTAAAATGCTTTTTCGAGTACAGGCGTGCGAACAGTTTTTGGCACATTTTGAGGGCGGACTAAATCGCCTCTTTTACGCACAGAATAACGGCGTTTACTTGTTAAATATCTTTGGATACCTCCTTAAGGGTATTGTATAGCAAACTAAAAATTTCGACGTCTTCGGCGCGGTATCGGGGGGTAGTGCTCATGGGTGGGACTTGCCAGTACCCCACTACCATGTACTGTTTTGCTAAATGCTATAGTAAAAATCTAAATTGTACAGTTCCCAGTTTATAAGTACCGCCCTTATGGAGCGATGCATTCGAAATGACATACGTCTGATGCGTTAAGTGCTAATTGTCTCTGTTCAGGCTACACATACTCTACGTAACGTAGGTGCTAGTAATATTTTGTATGATTTATTTAGTCTGGTGTCTTGGCGCTACAGGAATGTAGATCGTAAATTTTTTTAGTCTGACATGTGTTCAATAAGTTAATATGTAAGAGGGAATTCTGATTAAAATAAATATTACTTAGTGCCTATGAATACTATATAATAATAATATTTTGTTGAAAGGCACTAATGTCATCGTCTTGATTATCTTTTCCATTGGCCGTATTGAAAATCACAGGATAATTATTTATATTTATAGGTACTATTATTATACAAAGTGGTCGGCAAGGTATCCGAGAAACCTCGTACATGAATTCAATGACTAATTTTAAGCAAAAATGTTCTTATTAGTAGGGTACTTTGGCCGGTTCTGGCGCCTCCTCCCCCTCTCACCCAGTTCCCCCTCACCCCCCTCGCCCTAGTGGCGCCCTCTGCCAACCCAACTGATGTGGCGCCCCCTCGTGGTCGCCAACCCAACTAAAAATGGCAGATTTCATCATTACCAACCCAACTGATGTGGCGCCCCCTCACGGTCGCCAACCCAACTAAAAATGGCAGATTTCATCATTACCAACCCAACTGATGTGGCGCCCCCTCACGGTCGCCAACCCAACTAAAAATGGCAGATTTCATCATTACCAACCCAACTGATGTGACGCCCTCTCACGCCCACTAGCCAAACTAAAAATGGCAGATTTCATGATTACCAACCCAACTAATGTGGCGCCCTCTCACAGCCACTAACCAAACTAAGAAATGGCATCTCTCATGATTACCAACCCAACTAACGTGGGGCCCTCTCACGGCCACTAACCAAACTTAGAAAATGGCATCTCTCATGATTACCAACCTAACTAATGTAGCATCCTCTCACGATCACTAGCCAAACTAAGGTGACGTCAGACAAAATGGCGGACCATCAAGATGGTCTTTGCTTCTAGAAAAATTCCTGAATAAATTACCCGGCTTGCTATCGCGCTTCTCAATGTACTTCAAACAGGTCTAAACATGTTTCCAACGGAAACAGAGTTCTGTACCGGTTCTGAACTGGTTGTAGCACAACCGGTTCTGTACTGGTTCTGTACCGGTTCAGTTCAGAACCGGTTCTGAACAGGTTCTGAACCGGTTCAGAACCGGTACAGAACTCGGTTTCCGTTCGAAACATGTTTAGACCTGTTTGAAGTACATTGAGAAGCGCGATAGCAAGCCGGGTAATTTATTCAGGAATTTTTCTAGAAGCAAAGACCATCTTGATGGTCCGCCATTTTGTCTGACGTCACCTTAGTTTGGCTAGTGATCGTGAGAGGATGCTACATTAGTTAGGTTGGTAATCATGAGAGATGCCATTTTCTTAGTTTGGTTAGTGGCCGTGAGAGGGCCCCACATTAGTTGGGTTGGTAATCATGAGAGATGCCATTTCTTAGTTTGGTTAGTGGCTGTGAGAGGGCGCCACATTAGTTGGGTTGGTAATCATGAAATCTGCCATTTTTAGTTTGGCTGGTGGGCGTGAGAGGGCGCCACATCAGTTGGGTTGGTAATGATGAAATCTGCCATTTTTAGTTGGGTTGGCGACCGTGAGGGGGCGCCACATCAGTTGGGTTGGTAATGATGAAATCTGCCATTTTTAGTTGGGTTGGCGACCGTGAGGGGGCGCCACATTAGTTGGGTTGGTAATGATGAAATCTGCCATTTTTAGTTGGGTTGGCGACCACGAGGGGGCGCCACATCAGTTGGGTTGGCAGAGGGCACCACTAGGGCGAGGGGGGTGAGGAGGAACTGGGTGAGAGGGGGAGGAGGCGCCAGAACCGGTCAAAGTACCCTACTCTTATTCACTTTTTCCGAATTCCTAACGGTTCTTGAAATATCGGTGTTCGAAGCTGTAATTAATTACTAGAGGGTTTAGAAGAAAATGTGATTTATTTTATGGAAAGCCTACGGATCATTATTAAAGCAGCTCAATGTGGCCACCGCATTGTACAATGCATAACTAAATCTTCCGTCAGAGTCCTCGTTCCCAGTTGTAGTTCTCCATATTGTTTTTCGCCTCATAAAATGTCATGAATCTTATGGATGAGCCGGTATTTTTAGGCTTTCCCCTTGAATATGTACGTGTCTAGATTTTTTCATGTCCCATATGAGAAAATCTAGTGGGTAGAGATCCGGAAATCGCGGTGGCTAAGCTATGGAACCACCACGACCTATCCATCGATTTGGAGACTGTTCATTGAGAAAATTAGTGACACCTCTTCCACAATGGGCCGGAGGACCATTATAAATAATGAAGTGTAGCCACCACACGACTTTCTTGTACATATGAGCGTTTCAAATTATACAAAATTGGAATTTGAATAATTTTTGTATAAAAAGATTCATAAAATTTATAGTTTGAAGCGCTCATACGTATAAGAAAGTTGTGTGGTGGCCACACTTTATTATTTTCGAATATCTTGCAAAGTGTGCATTCTATAGTGAATCATTAAGGGTGTTGTATACCAAGCTGAAAATATCGACGTCTTTGCTGCGGGTATAGGGGGGTACTACTCAGAGGTGGAGCTTGCCAATACCCCACTACCATGTACTGTTTTGCTAAATGCTATAGTAAAAATCTAAATTGTACAGTTCCCAGTTTATAAGTACCGCCCTCATGGAGCGATGTATTCAAAATAACATACGTATGATGCGTTAAGTGCTAATTGTCTCTGTTCAGGATACACATACTCTACGTAACGTAGGTGCTAGTAATATTTTGTATGATTTATTCAGTCTAGCCGAGTCTAGCGCTACAGTAAGCGTACGTATATGCTTTAATATTTTTGATAGTTTTATAAAATTGTGGTTTTACATTACGAAGAATATGGGCCAAGGTGCAAAGCATCCTTTATCAGTTCGACGAAAAAGTCGAAAAGTACGTGCTAAATGTGCAGCGAAAATTAGGTGGAGGTAAAAAACAGTGCGATTATGAATTTGTGCGTCTATATTTGTATTTTGACACATTTCAGACAACAACAGACATTATGCACACAGTCAGAAGAATTATCGCAACAAACTAGGTAATATGATGCGCTTTAAAAAAATAAAAAACATACAAATTCATTAAAAATATATTTTATAGTGAAGTACAAACGGTTGTTGAAGATGACAATAGACCGAATATTATGCCTCCCGACGAATGTACTGAAGAAAGTACACAAGAGTAAGTTCATTTGTTATTAGAAATTATAGTGTTCTAGCCATACAGGTAGTCAACACAAATATTTATTTCTAAACCATAATAATGGAAGAAAATGCTATATATTTTAGATTGCTATTCAATTTAGATGATTATGGCAAAGATTTATCTTATTTTGAAATTATTGTGATTCCAGGGTATCATCTCAAATAAAGGCTAGACGGATAGTTAATATCCACTCTTTCATGAGCCAGATATTGGGAACTAGTCGTCACACGCCTTTTGACTGTAGCATTGTTGATATGGAAATCATACAGGAAGTTAGACACGGTTTAGTCTCAGATTTACATCTCAAATGTAAATTTTGCAATGAAACAAAAATAATAAAAACAGATGATACTGGAAATGAAATGTATGACATAAATACTGCAATAGCAGTAGGAGCGTTATCTATAGGAATTGGTTATTCGCAGATAGATGAATTAATGGCTACAACAAATATACCATTTATGTCGCCAAATACTTATCAAGTAATGCACAGAAAAGTAGCAGACAAAATACATGCGTGCGCTTGGGAAAGTATGGCTCTAGCTGCGGAAGAAGAAAAGAGGATTGCTTTAGAAGTCGGTGATATTAGTAATGACGGCACACCATACATAACCGTGATATGCGACGGCGCATGGTCCCAAAGGTCATACAAAAGTAACTATAACGCTGCTTCTGGTGCTGTGAGTAGCTATTGAGGTTCAATTTCTCTTTCCTAATGGGTTTTAATTCCTTTTAGGCATGTATAATCGGTGCTAAAACGGGGAAGCTACTTTTTTTGGGGATAAAGAACAAGTACTGTTGCATATGTGCAAAAGCAGAATACAAAAAAGAGAACGCAGCATCACATTTATGTTTTCGTAATTGGCAAGGACCTTCCACTGCAATGGAAGCAGAAATACTTGTAGAAGGGTTTAGAAAAAGCAGGGAATTGCACGGTGTTATGTATAAAAGGATGGTTGGTGGTGGTGATAGCAGTGTGCATAAAAGACTGCTACAAGAGAAACACTATGGTTTCCAACTTGTAGAAAAAGTTGAATGCAGAAATCATCTACTAAGAAACATGTGCAATCATTTGCGAGACGTGAGTAGCAGAACTAAAAGTAATTCCAGTAATCATTCGGTACCTGTATACTTAAGAAAGGCATTACAGAATTCGATTGGTCGCATTAGAGCTTGTATACAAAAAGCTACAATGCATCACATTAAGAAAGAATCTACAATGGACGAGAAGATAAAGGAATTAAACACAGATATTTTAAATTCAATTTCGCATGTCTTTGGAGAACATGAGAAATGCAGTGAAATTGGGTACTTCTGCAACAGACAACCAAAAGAAAACGAAAAAAATTTAGTACCTCCTATGAAAGAATGCGGTCAATACACTGATATTAAACAATGTCTATACAGACTTGTACATAACTGTTCCAGTCTACTAACTAACATGAACACAAACGCCGCAGAAAGTTATAATGCAGTGTAGTGTAAGTTTGTAGGTGGAAAACGAGTAAATTTCTCTCTACGAGATTCCTATATGGTACGCGCAGAAGCAGCTGCTCTTTCCTATAACTCGAAAGGACGATATCACAACATTATAGGAAAGGCTCTAAATTCAGGAGCTCTGCGTTGCGATACTTTTACTGAGAAGTATGTCTCTAAGATATTGCGACAAAAATATATGAGAAAGAAGCGAAAGGCAAGTGTCATGAAAGAACGTGCATCGCTTAGAAAACGAGCAAAAGTAGTGGCTTCTGCAGATAAGCACTATGGTCCTGAAGCAAATGCCAGAGGAAGACGTCATTAGTCTGAAAGAAGATTTCTTAAAACAATTTAAAAAAAATAAAGAAGAAATCACATCAATAGACAAATCTACAAGAGGACAAACTACTTCTTTGGTATGAAGAACGCAGCAAGCGCATTACAGCTTCTTGTTTCGGCGAAATTTGTCGTATGAGTAAAACTACTTCGCCACTAAACAAAATAAAAACTATGTTGTATAATTCTTTTTTGGGCAATATACATACTAAATATGGACAAGATCATGAAGCCACTGCCATCGAAGAATTTCAGAAAATTATCAACAAGAAGATCGAGCAGTGTGGTTTTTTTATTGACGAAAACTACCCTTTTCTAGGTGCGAGCCCAGACGGACTAATTGACAACGATTCCCTAATTGAGGTGAAATGTCCCTCAACATGTAGAAACATGCATCCTATGGAAGCACTGTTAAATAAAAAAATTGGTTTTGCAAATATCGATGAGAATAACTGTATGAAATTAAAAGAAAAGCATAAGTATTATTATCAAGTACAAGGACAGTTGATGATTACGAAACGAAGCTACTGTTATTTTGTAATTTGGACACCATTGGGAATTGTATTTGAAAAGGTAAGCATACGAGATATATTAGAATTTATAATAGACAATCTTAATAAAGTCGACTGATACAACATTCAATTATTCAAGAAATTTGCCCAGCGGAAGAATTCGGGTTGCTTGAGTTAAGTTTTGGATCAACAAAGTTATTAAAGTATACATGCAGTATTCCCTATTTTTATTTTAAATATCACAAAACAAAATAAATAAGCGGTTACTTTAAAACCACATACCGCTAACTTGTGTATCTAATATACCTATGTGGATACATATACCTATATTTTTTTATAGATCGAAAGGAATGATGACTTCTGTAAGAAGATGGTAGAGACATTGGAGAAATTTTATATGAGCCACATTTTACCAGAACTAATAAATCCAAAATTGAATAAATAGAAACTTTTCTAAGGAAAATAATATTAATTCAATTTAATTTGGTATTTATTTTTATTAGTAAGTAATTGGGGGAAACAAGCGAAATGCAGTATATTCTCAATTAGATCGACTAGATGTGAGAAGAATGCAGTCTACAGATTTCTATGTTATGTAAGCGTATGATGCTTGAAGTATTAATTTTGTTGACGGCGCTAATGCGTGTTGATTTTCTTTTCCATTGGGCGTATTAAAAATCGTTCTATAAAACAATTTATTATGTTATGATGTACCCTATGTTATAAGTTACCTTTCATAATTTCACTTAATGCTAAAGTAAATAATAAGGAATTGTACCTATATAATATACAGTATATGCATTTATATTTAAATTATGTTTCACTTTATTCAAATACTCGTGATACACGACATTTATTTCTATCTATATTATTATATGCGCAATACATACACGAATATGTTTCTCCATTTACATTTCTCCAAAAGTTCAAAGGAAACTTTTTAATTGCATTTCTTATATATTACAGAACATAAGAATACATACAAAAATTAAAAAGTGACGTATTAAAAAATTTAAATTCATTGTGTGAAAAACGAGGAATAACTATTCATGATATGTAGTGCAAAATGTGGTTCATCAACGTCGTCATTGTATTTATCACCAGAGCTATCAAAAGCTGTAGAGGGGCCTGGTAAGGGAGATGGAGGCGAAGAAATAGAAGTATTTACAAGGGCAGGAGCTCTGGTTATAGCTTTTGAAAAGAATGTCGTTAATGTAGTATGCTTTGTAACTTGTAAAACTTCACTTATTGGCCGTTCAACTTTCGTGAACCGTTCAATATTTGAATCCATATCTTCTAGTTTTAGTAGTTTCATTCACTTTCCTCTACTGGTTCCCCTTCCGGGAGCCGTTGTACTTCCAACTCTATTAAATCTTCGTTTGTTAATTCTCCCTCAATATACTCAACTAATGCTTCAATATCCTCCACTTCAGCTTCTAAATTAAGTATGTTAGTAAGTTCCACTACTTTATGTATAGCATTAGTGTACTCGTCTTTGTCAAAATCTAAATTATTCGTGAACACTTTCTGACATTTTACATTTTTTCATCCATAATTTTATCAAATTGCTCAATAAATTTTTCCACTGCTTCGACGTCAACGCTTGCTGCTTCACCGCTAATACTTCTATTAAACTTCAGAGATCATTCGCGCCTTTGCCTGAATAATTAGTAGGCTCATCGGCATTCTATTTTGTATCTTTTCCATCTCATGAATCAGACCTTTCCGCTGCCTAGTTATTACGGCTCTAAAACCTGTCGATGATTTTAATGCATCTTTTACTTTAGTCCTGTCCTTCAAGATTGTTGAAATTGTTGAATGCGCCGGATCCAAGTCACGTGGTATCTCTTTAACTTTACTGCCAGCTTCATTATCGCAGCGAGTACATTAGATAATTTGTAGATATTTTTTTTTGTTAAAAAAATTTGTTGTTCGACCAACCATTTACTCGGAAACTCCATTCAAAAACTTTTTGAGATTACCAAAAACCCACAAGGAGGGAAGGGGGGGTTCCAACTTTTTGGTTTTAGAGTCGTCGCATACCCCACTAACGATTTATCAAATAAAATAGTCTCGCATATTTTTTTCTAAAAAAATACAGAATGACTATACTATAATATCATGTATTGAATGGAATTTCATTATTTTATTATTATATATAAATGATTTAAAGTTTAATGTTTATTCATTATTATTATGTAACTACATCTGTAAAATAATAAGTCCTGTTTCTGTCTGTTCTTTATTTACCATAACAGGAAAAGTAATCTAGCTAAATTTTTAAAATAAAAGATATCCTTTCGGAGCAATTTCTGGTTTACTTCAAATCTTTTTATAACTGTCCGAACACTGAATCGTTTGAGAGTAATTTTTTGCTAGGTCGTAAATTAATCTTTTGAACGTCTGGTACAATATCTGTACAGAGGAAGTAGGCACCATCTATATTCATCTCATTTTCTATATTAGTTTTACATTATTTTTAACTCACTTGTAAATGTCAGTAATATTTTATCTTGATAAATGTAAAATAGTGGAAGAACTAAAAAAGCTAGTATTATTTATGAATCATATGTAATGTTTTTGTTTAAGTTTGTATTTATGTAAAAGTTATCAAAGCCTGCCAGCCAATGTGTACAATTTTATGAAATGTAATACAAAATAATATAAGTAAATTTTACAAAAAGAAAATATATATTAATTTTATAAAGTTAAATCAAGGTTAGGCGATAATGTTTTCAATTTTATGATATGTAAAATAATATAAAAAATGTTTAATCAAATACCTACTCAAAACCGTAACAACGATTTCTGTATTCCGAATATCGCTCGTAAAGTGAATCCCCACCTAAACAAAGTAACTCCGCCCTGTCTTGGATTGCAAGGATATATCAAATATTTGACTGCAGGTGGCGTACTAAAGCAGTGCCAAAAATGCATTTCTTTCTTATCAAATTACACATTTATCTTAATAAATACGAAAAAATTTTGCTAGAAATTAATGTTCATAATAATATGTTATACGTCGGTACGCATTTTATTTTTCGATTGTCTATTTATATTTAATTTTTTATAACAATTAATAAAAAAATTGAAAAAACAAAATGCCTAGGGACGTGTAGATTAACATTATAAGAATATTTCATCTAAATCATTTTTGCATAAAGTTTAAAGGTAGCCTTTAATCTGTAAATATTTGAAAATGTACCTATACAACACCCTTAAGGCTGTTCATACGGTCGGATTTGTGAAGACGCGCAGGGGTTGTGCTTCCAATTGATTGTGCCCTTACTGCAGGATATTTCTTGACGAAAATTTGTCTGTAATAAAAGGAAAGTTGGTTCTATGCTTCTATAAAATTAGATGTTCAATAACTTTCCCCACTTAAGAGAAATTCTAATGTAAAAATGTGATAAAATGACTGAATTCTAAAGTAAAACAAACAACTAAGTATGAACTTTATCTTACAAAAATCAGAAATAAAATACATGCTTTAATAAATGTATAATCAATTGGCACCGTGAACCTTACATTCACCAATTCTGCTTATTTAACCCACTGGAAAGTGGCGCTGCATAGTGCACTTTAGCTTCAACTACCGAATGGGTAGAGACTCCAAACTGAACGTATTATAATTATTCTAGGCCCTATGTTTTAACTGAAGCGTTTTGTTCTTATACCAGGTTATAGTAGAACGCAGGAAACAATCTACTTTCGTCATAAACGAAAAACAATGCCGTCTGTATTTCCAATTTCATAACAACGAAAATAATTTCCTTCTATATTACTAAATTTATAATTTTATTATGTAGAATATATTATATGTATATAATAATTACAGGATTATTTGAATGATTAATATTTATTAAAAATAATAATGTTTGCGCTATTTCAACGAGTTTTACTAGAAATATTAACATCGGATGTTGGCTTACATGAAACATGGTTTGAACTTCGCTAGTCATTTGATAACATTGGACAGTATTACAGGTGTTCTTGGTTATTTTGTTATTTATTATCACTAAAGAAATAATGTAAACAACTGTGTGTTGTTTACATTATATTTGAATAGCACTAATTCATATGGTGAACTGCAACATCTGTTTACGCCCGAGAAGTGCTCGAGAATGCGAGCAAAAAATGGCTATAAGATAAGGAATTTATGAGTAAAATTCTTTCTACGTCGGCCTAGATAGCCTGAGGGGTTTTTAAAATTTATTATATTTACCTTATATTTCACAAGAGAAATAATGTAAATATCTAAATACTTACTATTATTTAGTTTCCATAACATACGCGTACATTTTTACTTATCATTTATTTAGATCTAGAACGTTGTTTATGTTCCTTTTTCTAATATGAAAATGAAATGTGAGTGATTCCGAAATTTATTACAAAGTCTGTAAAATATCTTCACAGAATGCCAAAGTATCGCACGTTCTCACATAGCTTTGCTAAAACATACACATAAATAGTTTTTATGCAGAGAATTTCGATAGTTTACAAAATTTCGTTACATGTTTAAATGACGATGCTCGAAGTATTTCTGAGTACAATAAACTAACACAAATCCCAAATTTAAAAAATAAGTTGTTATTCCGTCAGGAACATTTTAGAAATTTGCCTAAACTAATCGAATCTCAAATTAAAAAATGAGGTGTGGCCACCACACGACTTTCTTATAGGTATGAGGTTTCAAATTATAGAGTTTTAAAAGTTTTTTATATAAAAATTATTTAAAATCCTATTCCAAGTACTTCTATTCCCTTAATAAATCTCTATAGAATGCATACTTTGCAAGATATTATCAAAAAAGTGCTACTCGCTAAGAGTAAAAGTGCTGCTTCCGGTCCGAATTTTGAAATTTCACATATACAAAAAATATTGCAAATCCAGTTCTAAATACTCCTGTACTCTTGATAAATATATATAGAATGCATAACTTAGGACATATTTGCAAATAATCGCTATTCGATAAGAGTAAAAGTGATACTTCCGGTCTGAATTTTGAAATTTTTGTTATACAAAAGATACTGAAAATTATGTTTTAAATACTTTTGTACCCGTAACGTACTTGTCTAAAAAGAATGACTTGCGAAATATTGGCAAAAAACAGATTTTCGATAAGATTAAAAGACCTACTTCCGGTAGGAATTTCGAACTTGAGAATAACTTTCTAAATAAAGTTATTCTCAATTTTAATTTTAAGTATATATGAATTCTTTATAAATGTGTTTAAACTTAGTAGTTGACGAAATATTGGCAAAATTCGATTTTTTCGCTGAAGTAAATTGCTACTTCCGGTCTACCGATTTTACTGAAAAACTAATCAGATCTCAAGAGGGAGATTATACACGTAAATACAACATTTGGAATTGGTACTTATAGCGGTTTGACCGCTATCGAGGTCACACACACACACACTGATACACACAGAGAAACATTTTTTAAAAACCACTTTTTCGGTATCAGGGGACTTCAAAACGTGAACATCTGCAAAAATCTCGAAGTCGAAAATTTTCATCATCACAATACGTCCTTATACTACGTATAAGAAAGTAAATATGGATTAACCACATTAGATGTGGCTATTAATAATTTCAAAAGTATACCAAGTGACTTTGGATGTGACCTTCGGCAAAAGTTAGACGCAGTTTTTAATAGAAATCCAGATTTAATAACATTGCGGCAATTGTGTATGCTAAATACGCTGAAATAAAAGAATGTTTCCAGTGCGCACATATATATATAACCAGTTGCGATGTAAAAAGGACGTTTTCTATCTACAAGGATGTAGGTACTTAATTCAAAGAGAACAAGTCTTACAGAAGAGAAAATGAACAAATAATAAGGTATTTTGTATTTTATAGATTACCAGCCAATTGTTATCCAATTATATAAAAAAAAAAACCTCTTTAAAAATACAACATTTCAATAGTGCGCCCATGGGCGATGAGTCATGGCTCGCTCGATTCCGCGCCCTAATTATCACTAAAAGTTCTTTTTCCAACTAACGATGCCTACCCACAGAAGATACTGTTTTATTTTTGACAAAAATCTAGTTAATTTACTCAAAGTAAACTTCAGAATTCGTAAATTTTTGTCATCGATCATAATGAATTTTGATCACGAAGTGGATTGTTTCGCGCGTTTTAGTATACCTAAGGAGAAAGTATTTCAAGCTCCCTGCTTGAAATATTTTCTCCTTAGGTATACTTACTAAAACGCACGAAACAACACACTTCGTGATCAAAATACATTATGAAAAATATGAATACATATTTTCGGAAATGTTGTATAGGTATATTATAAATCAGTCTAAAATTTTAGTATTTTGCATTGTTTTAAATATAAAAACTGTATTCTAATATAGGGTACAAGTGACATTTTCAAAATCAAATTTTTATCTGTTTTCACTAAGATTAACGTAAAATTTAAAATTGCAACAAGCACGAGCATTGTCGCGGCTATACCGTGAAGAACAGCGACACTACAAAGGATACGACGTCACACATACCAGAGATAAGTAGCAAATTCTAATATATTAGTCAACGCGCAATATACTAAAATGGAAACTAATTGATACGTGCATATATGAAGGTTGCAGCCGAGCTAGTGATTCATTTATTGTTTATTTGCTGTGGCGGTCTGGCAAGAGGCAAATGAAATGTCACTGAATTGTCACTTAGTTAAGAAATTTTGAAGCAGTGTTCCACACGTTGTGTTGCGTGTGATTTTCATGAATGGAAAACCGTGAAAGAGGCTGTAAAAAATTTCCGGACGGTTTTTGTTGTTTGTGCATTATATGTTACAAAATCGCAAAAAAGCCTCTAAGTGAATTAATTCAAAGATGTTATGAACAATATTTTGGCTTCAAAATTAATAATCACGACAAAATACGGGTAGCACATATATGCTGTACTTCGTGTTATGTCAAATTAACTCAGTGAAACAAAAACAAGAATTCTTCTGAAGTCCTGTCAGAAAGGCTAATGCTTTGGCGTGAATTAGTAGATCACGCTACGGACAGTTACTTCTGTCTTGTAAAAATTGCAGGATTTTTAAAAAGAAATAAACACAAAGTAATATATCCAGATTCCATCTGTAAGCAAACCGTTGAAAAGAACTGATTGTGAGCTTCCAACTCCAATGCATTCATATTCTTCTGCAACTTTTGTCATTTTTAAGTGATCTGACGTATGTTCCTTCTGACGAACCACATCCCGTTACTCAATCAGATATGAATGATTTGATACAGGATTTGGGTTTAACCAAAAAAACTCACAAATTTTGGGATATCGATTAAAATAATGGAAGCTTTTACATCCCACTACAAGAATCTCTGTATTGAAGAATCGTCACGAACAATTCAGTTCATTTTACAAAGTTGAAAGACATTTCTGTTACTGTAAATCAACATTTTTGTGAAATGAGTATTAAATATAACCTTGCAGAATGGCGATTATTTATCGACTCATCGAAAACATGTCTCAAAGCCGTTTTACTTTATAATGATAACTCGAAACCGTCAATTCTAATGGCTCATTTTACAAATACAAAAGAAACGTATGACACTATGTCAACTATATTAAATCTCATTCAATATTCAAATAATTTTTGGCAAATCTGTGGTGAAGGTTATTTCCTTATTACTTAGACTGCAAGGACGGTTTACCAAATATTATTGTTTGTTGTGTCTGTGGGATAGCCGAGCAGTTCAGTCAGCATCATTACCAAATAAAAGAATGGCAGCCACGGACCAACATAGTTTCGGGAGAATTTAATATAAAATTTGAGCCGTTAGTGGATTCTAATTTGGTGATTCTACTACCCCCCCGACACATTAAATTAGGATTGATTAAATAGTTTGTCAAAACACTAGAGCTAGCAGCATGGACTTCTTTTAAAAATGCTTACAAATATTTTCTGGGAAATCAAAAGAGTTAAAACTACCAAGATATCATGGCTAATTTGTTAGAAAATTATAAAAATTTAGGGTGTCGGATGTCGCCCAAAGTTCATTTTTTGTATTCCCATTTGCATTTATTTCCTACTAATTTAGGAAAGACGAGTAATGAACAGGGGGAAAGGTTCCATCAAGAGATTGCAGAAATGAAGAAACGATATCAAGGAAGGTGGGATCCCATCATGATCGGAGATTTTTGCTGGATTGTCATTAGACATTGCAACAGGTAACATAAAAGGCAGAAATAACTCTATTTATACAATAGTTTGATATATGAGCAATTTTTCTTTGTGTGTAGTTAAGTGTTTTTGTATTCTTGATACTAATTAAACATTCAAGTATTTTTTATGTCATGATTTTTGTACTTGTCTATTTCTTTTTATAACGTCTGTATAACACATTTTCTAAATATAATATTACTGTTTATCTACTAGCGGAGTATAATTATAATTCTAAAACTAGATGTGGTGAAAAGATTTGGTTTTTGGTTATGGCTTCAGTTAAAGACTGTAAGAACTGTACACCCATTTTTAAAACAGTTATAAAAAAAAATTAAAACTGTGGGCTAGTGTTATTGAATTAAATAAAGAACTTAACTGGCTTTTTCAAAGAAAAAAATGAGGTGTGGCCACCACACGACTTTCTTATACGTATGAAAGTGTTACTTCCGGTCCGAATTTTGAAATTTCATTTATACAAAAAATATTCCAAATCCAACTCTAAATACTTTTGTACTCTTCATAAATATATATAGAATGCATAATTTACGACATATTTGCAAAAAATCGCTATTCGATAAGAGTAAAAGTGGTACTTCCGGTCTGAATTTTGATATTTTTTTTATACAAAAGATATTTAAAAGTATGTTCTAAATACTTTTATAGTCGCAATGTACCTGCCTAGAAAGCATGACTTGCGAGATATTCGCAAAAAACTGATTTTCGATAAGAGTAAAAGACCTACTTCCGGCAGGAATTTCGAAAAACTTTATTAAAACAATTTTTTTCAAATTTAATTTTGAGTACATTTGAATTCTTTATAAAGTTGTTTAAACTTAGTAATTGACGAAATATTTGCAAAATTCGATTTTTTCACTGAAGTAAACTACTACTTCCGGTCTGCCGATTTTGCTCAAAATCTAATCAGTTCTCAAGAGGGAGATTATATTCGTAAATACAAAATTTGGAATTGATATCTACAGCGGTTTGACCGCTATCGTGGTCACACACACAGACAGCCAGACACACACACATACACACACACAGACAGAGAGAGAGAGAGAGAGAGAGAGAGAGAGAGAGAGAGAGAGAGAGAGAGAGAGAGAGAGAGAGAGAGAGAGAGGGAGAGAGGGACAGACATTTTTTAAAAACCACTTTTTTGGTATCAGGGGACCTCAAAACGTGGACATCTGCAAAAATCTCGAGGTCGAAAATTTTCATCATCACAGTACTTCCTTATACTACGTATAAGAAAGTAAAAAGTGCTCCTCGCTAAGAGTAAAAGTGCTACTTCCGGTCCGAATTTTGAAATTTCATATATACAAAAAATATTGCAAATCCAGTTTTAAATACTTTTGTACTCTTGATAAATATATATAGAATGCATAACTTACGACATATTTGCAAAAAATCGCTATTCGATAAGAGTAAAAGTGGTACTTCCGGTCTGAATCTTGAAATTTTTTTTATACAAAAGATATTGAAAATTATGTTTTAAATACTTTTATATCCGTAACGTACTTGTCTAAAAAGCATGACATGCGAAATATTCGCAAAAAACTGATTTTCGATAAGAGTAAAAGACCTACTTCCGTTAGGAATTTCGAAAAACTTCTTAAATAAAATTATTCTCAATTTTAATTTTAAGTATATATGAATTCTTTATAAATTTGTTTAAACTTAGTAGTTGACGAAATATTCGCAACATTCGATTTTTTCGCTGAAGTAAACTGCTACTTCCGATCTACCGATTTTACTGAAAAACTAACCAGATCTCAAGAGGGAGATTATACACGTAAATACAAAATTTGGAATTGATATCTACAGCGGTTTGGCCGCTATCGTGGTCACACACAGACAGACAGACAGACAGACAGACAGACAGACAGACAGACAGACAGACAGACAGACACACAGACACACAGACAGACAGACACACAGACACAGAGACACACAGACATTTTTTAAAAACCACTTTTTCGGTATCAGGGGACTTCAAAACGTGGACATCTGCAAAAATCTCGAGGTCGAAAATTTTCATCATCACAATACTTCCTTATACTACGTATAAGAAAGTAAAATCAATTTCAACACTCGGCTCACTATTTTCTTTATCCATTCTTTATTGGATAATTTACTTTAATCTTTACAACTTTTTTCGCTTAGCGTAACACTTAATCTGACCTCGAGATTACATTACACGCGATAACGCTGACTTTTTCAATTCTTTTTACTTTTTTATACGTAGTACAAGGAAGTATTGTGATGATGAAAATTTTCGACCTCGAGATTTTTGCAGATGTCTAGGTTTTGAACTCCCCTGATACCGAAAAAGTGGTTTTTAAAAAATGTCTGTGTCTGTGTGTCTGTCTCTGTGTGTGTGTCCGTGTGTGTGTGACCACGATAGCAGTCAAACCGCTATAGCTAGCAATTCCAAATTTTGAATTGACGAGTATAATCTCCCTGTTGAGAACTGATTAAATTTTCAGTAAAATCGGCAGACCGGAAGTAGTAGTTTACTTCAGTAAAAAAATCAAATTTTTCCAATATTCCGTCAACTACTAATTTTAAACAGTTTTATAAATAATTCGTATATACTCAAAATTAAGTTTAAGAAGAATTTTATTATGAAAGTTTTTCAAAATTCCTACCGGAAGTAGGTCTTTTACTCTTATCGAAAATCAGTTTTTTACCAATATTTTGCAAGTCATGCTTTGTAGACGGGTACGTTACGAGTATAAAAGTATTTAGAACTTAATTTTCAATACGTTTTGTATAAAAAAAAATTTCAAAATTCGGACCGGAAGTACCACTTTTACTCTTACCGAATAGCGATTTTTTGCAAATATGTATATGGTAAATTATGCATTTTATATATATCTATCAAGAGTACAAAAGTATTTAGAACTGGATTTGCAATATTCTTTGTATACATGAAATTTCAAAATTCGTATTATTAAGACAATGCAAGTACTTAGAATAGGATTTTGAATAACTTTTGTATAAATTTTTTTAAAAAGTGTATAGTTTGAAACGTTCATACGTATAAGAAAGTCGTGTGGTGGCCACACCTCATTTTTTTATTCAAAATAGGTAGAGATAATGTCCGTCGGGATGTATTTCGTAGATAACAAACAATACCGTGGTACAAAACTAGCCTGAATTTTGTTTTTTTGTGGGACTTGTGTCGTGAGGAATTATGTATTGTAGTTTCCTAATTAAACATGTTTGTATGGAATATCAATAAAATCAACAGTTTATACATTTTTAGACAAAGTTGTTAAATATTTATGTGTACATTCATTATATAGTATATCACATCAATTTAAATTCCATCTTTTATTTTGATTCGGAATCTGTTAGACCTTTCCCTCTCTTGGTTTGACAGAATAATTTTTTAAAAATATATTATTATACCTATAACTCACATTATACTTATATATTATACACATTATACCTTATGTAGTTGATATAACGTAATCTACTTTAATAAAAGGAAAAAGGAATTGCTATCAAAAAAATTAGTCTTCCTGACTTTTATTATATACACATTAGCAAATACATATTTTCAACCTTCTCTAAAATTGTGATTTTGCTGCTTGAGATAAATATATGTACCAAATAAATGACAGTCAATGACCGTGCTCACGATAAGAATTTGCAAAATCACAATTTTAGAGAAGAATGAAAATATATATTTGCTAATGCAGAACAAGTGTGGCATATAGCGATTCTTCTACTAGGGAAATTACCAAAAGGTACCAGATGACCCGTGACGTTATTAATTTTACCCAAGCAGCAAAATCACAATTTTAGAGGAGGATGAAAATATATATTTGCTAATGTAGAACAAGTGTGCATATAGTGATGTCGCTACTAGGGTATAATTGTATTCGACCGGTTACTGCTCTAAAAATGACTGGTCCACACCGCTACAAAACGAACTCCCTTATATTTCCTTTTTTTACCTCCCACGTCTAAACTATCAACTTCACTATGGGGTCGTCGCGAACTTTTTTGTAGAGAATTTCATGTTTTACAAAAAAGGTACTATACAATTATGCTCTATCTAGCTTCGTTTTCAAGGCGGAAGAGATATAACGTCTAAAAATGAGTAACTTTCACAAGTTTTGCAGTTTTTAGAAATTATTTAAACAATTACTTTATAGCAAAATTAATTACATATCCTATTCAGTCGATTTTCCTATATATTTCCTATTTTTTGATTGTTCGTGAAGTGAGAAAAATTTTAGTTTGATTGATTCGTGCTTGAATCGTTGCACCCTCGTTTACATGATTTTAACTTTCGGCCGAACCTGGATTGTGTCTGGACAAAATCTAGCTCCGTCTTCTTTTAAGAAGAGACAGATACAATATCGTGGTCCTCCTACAGCCTACCTCCCGCTTCCACCCTCAAGATTTTGCGGGTTGCCCATCGACTGGGTGAACCGCCTTAATTAATTATTCAAGAACGTATAGTACAGAAACCAGAAAACATTATATCAGCTTAGTATTCTATCTGAGACATTCTATTCAGAGCCTGTGAAAACTAAAGCTGTTATCGCTTCGAAAAAATCGATCAAACGCTTTATGGTGGAGTTTTGGAAAACTATGACAAGTTATTGTTTCCAAATCCTTAAAAAATTACCAGAGAATCCCAGAATGTATCTACAGCTCATATTTTACACTATCTAGTGGAGACACCAAAAGAATATTGCCTACTATAGCCGATTAATGATTTTACTGAAATTGGTGACATATCTGTATTTAAAAGAAAGGAAGGTATTTGTATTGTATACATTTCTGTTGTCGGTGAATTCGTGATTTGTTTTCCTGCAAATATCTGGGATACAACATTTTATTTTGAGTTTTGTTCTATTATGTTAATGATTATAATTCACTTATTTCTGTCTATAGACATCCATTTTCTTGGATTCAATATCAGCATTTATGAAATATCGGAATGGACTCGTGTTTTAGTTTTCTTGTTTGATTAAATTTATTAAATTTATGTAATAATTTATGTAAAAAGTATTGATATTTATCACATCTTACCTTCTGGGTTGAAACTATGTGCTCGTCTTTTCTTCTGTCGATAATGTTTCGTTTATTATCCTGACTGCAGTTTGTTTAAGGTTATAACAAAACAAGCAATAGTCCTGAATATGACATTAGGATAATGGACGAAACATCGGTAGTAGTAGAAAAGATGACGACCCGGTTTCAACCCAGAAGCTAAGAAGTGATAGTTAACCACAACCTCGGAAGCTTACGAGTTATTTTTGATATTATTTATATTTACAAAATTGTTCTTCTCTTTATAGTAGTTTTACCATTACTTAAATGCACTTATTAACACTATTTTTATTAAATTTTATACTTGCTAATAGAATATATATTATTTTTAAATGAAAAGATTTAAAATATTTCTTTATAATAGTCACAATATATATATTAAATATATAATAGATTTTATTCCATAATGTATTAGTTTATTGAATAAGTGTATATAAAATAAAGTATAGGAAATACAAAAATTATCAACCTGGTAACCATTATAGTAGATACTGTTTAATTTTGGTTTTTCGGATGGAATAATTGTGCAGACGTTGCTAAGTTAATGGGGTGATTACGGTACTGGTTCTGCCATATGTTGGATTATCTAATGATCACAGCACACGCCAGGTCTTCTTCACATACATTTCGATTACATTAACTTACTTACTATGTGGGGTTCTGTTGTTATTTAATTGCGTATTCGTTTTTGTGTTGCATCCTTTTTTTGTATGCCTATGTATAAAGAGCTACACGTTTCAGTCATTTTCTCCATGGGTGACTAATTTAATAATAGGTAATTTATAAAATTTTCAATATCAGTATATCTAATTTGTTCTTCAAAAACCGCCCTCTTTCACCTTTTTGTAACGTCAAGGAAATTGTATTGCGTTACATATAATGGATTATAGTAGACTTATAACCACTTTGATTAATAAGCCGTTTATTATAATAGTATTCAGATACTTTTACCTAGATTTCAGTATACAGTATTAGGTATCGAAACAATATATCTATCCGTAAATTGTGGTTGATATATAGTGATAAGCGGAATTGTAAGTTATCACGATTATATTGTATTTAGTTACTATTAGCTATATACACTATGTTCTAGATGGAGTAGGTTATCCTTGTTTTTATCTTATTACTAAATATAGAGATTTGTTTAAATTGGTAAAATAGTGCAGTTTTGAGCACTAACTATGATTCTCTTGAGGAAAAAAGTAAGTTCAATTTATAAATTATGTATAAAAACACTATATTCTTTAAAGTAAATCCACTTTATAAGCGAGTCTAAATTAAATAAAAATTCATGTTTCAAACTGATAGTATAAATAACATTTGTAAATTATTATTATTACTATTTTATACATTTCAGCGATATTTTTTTTTATTTTTAAAGGTGTATCTTATGTTCACATAAATATATGAATGATTAAATAAAGAAGAAGATCAGTAGGAGGAATTAAATGTAGTGCAAAATAATAGGAAAGAATATAATAAAATTAAGCCGTTTTAGGAATATAAAATAAATGAGATTCTATTATGCAAAAGAATAATGAACTGTGATGCCGTTGGCTCTAATTTCGTTTCTATTCAAATTCTTAAGAGCATGAATAATTCGATTCTACAGATATTTCCTACTGTTCAGTGGTGTTCGATACAATGTTTCCTTAATGCCAAAGCCTGGAGATCTTGAAAGCCACCTCTAAATCATCATGCATCATCAGAAGGAGTTGTCAATCATGCCCGAAACTCGGCTGGAAACTGTACTGGTATTAAGTTACCAACAAGTTTTTTAGAGGGAAATTGTGAATACAATCTTCAACAATGTATATGTATGTATATAACTATATATTGTTACAATACAAATAAAGACTGTGACAATATTAAATTTATGAACTTGGTCATCAAAATTAAATTAGTTATTGAAATTAATGATAATGATGTTTTGGAATAATTTTATTTGAATCTTGTTTATAATTACGTGATAAAAGAAATAATGTTCTTTATCTGAGTAGTATTTCTTGAAGTTGTAGTCATCCTGTATATTGAGGGGTAGAGTAGTTTCATTTTTCATTAAAGTTTACCAAAAGCTAGAGAAAAGAGATTTAAATGTTATTAGTGTATTGTAAAATAAGTTATTATTTGTGTAAGAGCATATTTAATTGACGTTAATGATGTTAAAGGTAAAAAGAAGTTAATATTGAATAACGAATAGTTAAATTGGAATAAAATCACATTCCAAAATTCATATCACCGGATGTGACATTTAAAATGTCATTTTGACAACCGGTTAGTAAATTGATAGGAACCAGTTTATAAAATATTTAAAGTACATAAAATACTATTTAAAATCTTGTAAGAATTAAATTAGTAAAATTTAGCAATTTTGGAAGGTATTCAACGCATATAAACCGATTGAAATTCTATGTTGTTTAGTAAAGTTATGGTATAAAGAATTGATTGGCTGATTTAAAAAATATGAGGTCTTCTAGGCAATTAATAATAAAACAAGGGATTATATAAAATACTTTAGAAGAAGCGGTTGTATTTTATTAGAAAGTTAAATAAAACCTCTGATATTAATATAAAACTAGAGTAAAAACTAGTAAAAAGTGTTTAAATTTAATATTCTAACAGAGAGTTCAGTTAGAAGAATAAATAAAGTGATTTAAAATTTTTAAGGAAAAGAAAAGTTAATTTAAAGGTATAAAAATTATAATACATACCATATTTGAAATCCAAAGAACCATTTTATTAGAATGAATCAAGAATAGCAATCCAGAGAGCCATTTTATTGGAATTTAATAATAATGACAGTCCAGAAAGTCATTTAGTTCAATATAAATAATAATCAAGTTTCAAAGAGCTGTTTTCTTGAAGAGAAATGTTAGTAGAGGCCTTGTAGTTTGAGGTGCAGTAATAATAATAGAAGTTAAGAAGTCCGAAGTCTACAGTTGCAGATCCTTTAATCAACGGAGACAAATACCAACAAGATCCGGAAGTTCCAAAGTGTATTATTATTTGCAGAACCAGTTATCCGAAGTATTAGGCGATAACAACATCGGAGAGGACTATTAGGAGCACGAAGATCATCCAGTATATAGAAGAACAGATAAAATAAGATCCTGTTAAATATTTGGAACCTGAAAAGCATATTAATGGACTTAGTGTATATTCAGGTCCTATAAATATTACGTCTATTTTAAAATTATATGGTATTCGACTAAGATAATAATATTCTTGTTTAAAATAATTTAATATATTGTAAAACATACATGATCTTAAAATGTTTGCAACTAAAATTTAAAATCTCTTCTTGACAGATTAATGAAAGCTTGTTTAACTTTAGAACTTCAATCAATATTACAGATTACTAGTGGATTATTTTAAAAGTATTATCTTTATAATATCTTGGATATATTCAGTACAATAGGTATTTCTATATGACAAGAATATAAAGAAATAGTTACCTTTTCTTGGATTATTTTATGGAAAGGTTGTTATCATTATTTCCAAAACATCAAATAACATCGTACGTCAATTGAATAAGTTTACAGTATTTGTAAATATTATATTTGTTGTCCCACATGTTTAACTTCTATAATTTTATTTACGACATTTATTAAACTGGATATTGTATCAAACGTTTGTAGTTTTATTACTAAGAAGTGCTTGTCTAATGAAAACGAGAATGAAAACTACTGGCTTAATATTGGTTACCATATTTAACCTGGAAAGATAAATAAAAAACGTATTAATATTTCACATTATATACAAATGATTGTTTACCTACCAGATTCATATTTATAGATAAAGGATAATAACTCATTTTAGATCATAAGCAATTCTAAGCGGACCTTTGTTTTCACACGATCCTGAGATTTACTTTATAAAAGAATGTATTGAAGTTTTATATTGTATAGCGCAGGTATACCAACGTTAAAATATAAAATCTACTACTAGTAACACATTATAAACAGAAATAATATAGGTTACTGATAGGTATACTACCAGTTATACAATTTTTGGTGTCTCATGTTCTATTATAGTAAAGAGGATTATTGAATATTCCATTATAAGATATTTGAGTTAGTCGGTGCATATTAATAAATTATAATCAAGATAACATTAGTTCACATGCATTTTAATATTTTTGGCTGGCCCAACATGGGGCATTTATAATAGGATTAATAGAAGACATTAGTACACTCATTAGTAGATTGTATTTTAATAATATATATATATATATATATATATATATATATATATATATTGTGTGTTTATTTTTCTTAACCACTTTTAATAATAATCAATAGTATGTATTCTTGGGTATGTGGTTTTTAGGTTAAAATTAAAAAAACGTGATTACTGCTGACGTTTAGATGTTTATTCACATCTTTTTCAAAACTTATGCATATTAAAATACTGCAAAAAAATTAGTAATTAAAGAAGACAATAATATGTAAATCCGCCAATTAATAAGCACTTATTAAGTCAAAAAAACAAACAAGAATGAAATAAACTAAAATAAAGCGACTCACATTAAACGGTTACAGCACGTCACAAATTAAAAATAACTGGCTTAACATTAGCCAGTTGTATTGCAAATTATTACGAATTAAAAACAATAATAAAAATAATGTCATTATATCGACTGTATTTCCGAAAATGCGTATTAATGCATAGTACAAGTGTATAAACCTAACACAGGCTTTTGCTTACTTTTTTTAAAAAAACATTTTATATTTTTTGGTTGTTTTCGTTCATGCACGTTCAACTATTGAATACACAGAATGTCTATGCATTAATACAACACGCAAACAAAACACCTCACCGTCAGAAAGTACATCACAAAAGCTAATACCTTTAAAATTAAATAATTGCATTATAGAAATTAGATAAATTTGCAGTGTCCCCACGATCATTAATGGCCTTTTTTTGTTTTCTGATGTGAATCATTTCCAACACATCCCTAGCTTTATTGTTGCATTCTTTATCAAGAATTTTTACATGTTTAAAATCAAAAGAATGACCAGTACTAGTGGTGTGTTTTTTCAAAGCAGTACTATTCTTGCTGAACTTATGCCCGTTGATTCTGTTTTTTAAATGTTGCATAGTTTGCCATAGTTTCCTAGCAATATCCAAAATATTTTAAGTTTGGGTCCTTCTTTTGCTATTAGCTACAATAATAACAGGGAAATACCTATAAAGAACATTATCGCTAATATTGAAAGTGGAATTGCCAGTACTACCGAAAGTAATAAAGCCGAAATACGTTCTAAAGTATGTAATGTGATCACAAATTTTAAGCATAGTTCTACAATGCACAAAGCCACCAATTCTAATACTAAAATTTTTAATAAAAACCTAAATGAGACCAGGAAATTTATTAAAAACAACCCACAAATTACAATACTTAAACCTGATAAAAGTAACAAAACTGTAATCATGAACACCACTGATTATAATCAAAAAATGATGAATATGCTAAATGACAGAACTACTTACACTGAACTAAGCAATGACCCCACCCTCAACTTTCAAAATCAAAATAACAGCTTAATTAAATCTTGGGAACAAAAAAATTTAATTTCAAAAACTTTAGCAAACAAACTTAAAATTAATAATGCTGTATCGCCTAAGATCTATGGATTGCCCAAGCTACATAAAAATAATATTCCCCTGCGACCAATAGTGTCATGTATTCAATCCCCGTTCTACAACTTATCTAAATTTTTATCCGATATCATTAAACCAATAATATGTCAGAATAATTATTACACCAAAGATTCGTGGGAATTCAAGAAGTTTATAGACACTGTTCTGCTCCCTAATAACTATCAATTAGTTTCCTTTGACGTCATTTCGTTATACCGGGTGTCCACACGAAAACTTTATATTGAATTATTTCTGGTGTTTTTGAAGACAAAAACTTGAAATTTTGGGTGGTTGTTCAGGATATAGGGGGACAATGAATAGTGTATTTCATACCGCCCCATCGGGTCACCCGCCGCCGCCGGCCACCCCCACTCCAATATTTTAAATGACACCCTGTATTTTTTTGGTGGTTTTGAAAGAACACAATTTTCTTGATATTCCTATGTGAAAAAACTAGTAACACACATTATGACATTTATGAGATATTTAAATTTAAAAGTTTCAGATATCAGAAATTATTAACTCCGAAAAATTAGTAGAAGTTAGTCATGGAAATACTTAAAACAAGATTTATTCACAACATTTTAGTTAAATTAAATGCTCAAATTGTTCACCGTTTACATTTAAACATAAATAAAGTCTATTTTCAAAAGCATTTCTAACATTTTCGAACACTTGTGGCGTTAAATTTCGACATTCCTCTGTTATTCTATTACGTAAATCAGCTATTGATTGTGGCGGTGTCTTATAAACAACAGACTTCAAATGTCCCCACAAAAAGAAATCTAGGGGAGTTAAATCGGGGGAGCGAGCTGGCCATTCAATAGAGCCCCTACGTCCAATCCAATGTCCTGGGAAAATATTATCCAAATAATTCCTAACGTCTAAACAGTAATGTGGCCCAGCTCCATCTTGTTGAAAATATAATTGCTCCTCCTCTATTTCATTCAAGTTTTCTTCTAGACACTGTATGATAAGAGGATGTATTAGCTCTTCCAAAAATTGTAAGTACTTAGGTCCATTTAAATTTTCCTGGAAGAATATCGGGCCAATTACTTGGTTATTAAGAATTCCAGCCCATACATTAATTTTTTGGGGATATTGTGTGTTGCGTTCTCGGAAAAAATGGGGTTTTACGTCGCTCCAATATCGACAGTTGTGTCTATTCACAAGACCATTTAAGTAAAAGCAACTTTCATCACTAAAGCAAATACTTCGCAAAACATTTCCATTTTGCCGAATCATATCTGTCATTATTTCACAAAATTCGACTCTTCTGTCGAAATCACCGTCACCCAACTCTTGGTGAAGTTGAATTTTATAAGGGTGCATTTTGTTTAATTTTAATATCTTATGGCAGGTTGATTTTGACACTCCCGAAACTTCGGATAATTTTCTCAACGAAAGCTCTGGGTCTAAATTAATATGCCCAAGAACTGCTAGTTGCATAGCTTCATTTAGTACACCACAATTATTCGTATTCCGTTTTTTATTATTTACAGATCCAGTTTGCAAAAATTTTTCTATTAGCGTTCTGACATAAGCAACAGATACGTTTCTGTTTGGATGGTTTTCATTGAATAATGTCGCCGCTTGGGAATAATTTTTGTTTGCAATCCCATACAAAATCACTATTTCAGTTCTCTCTTCAAGAGTATAAACCATTTCAGCGAAAAAGCCGAAACTTTAAGAACAATTTTACAAGTATTAATATTAATGAAACACAAAAGTCACAATTTTGACAATTCTAATTTAAAGCAAACTATTTCCATGACTAACTTATGATTTTTCGGAGTTAATAATTTCTGATATCTGAAACTTTTAAATTTAAATATCTCATAAATGTCATAATGTGTGTTACTAGTTTTTTCACATAGGAATATCAAGAAAATTGTGTTCTTTCAAAACCACCAAAAAAAAATACAGGGTGTCATTTAAAATATTGGAGTGGGGGTGGCCGGCGGCGGCGGGTGACCCGATGGGGCGGTATGAAATACACTATTCATTGTCCCCCTATATCCTGAACAACCACCCAAAATTTCAAGTTTTTGTCTTCAAAAACACCAGAAATAATTCAATATAAAGTTTTCGTGTGGACACCCGGTACACTAACATACCCATAGATTTGGTAAAAAAAATTATAACTAATAAATGGAATCAACTAGAGGAACACACCACACTTACATTGTCAGAATTTATTAAAGCTGTAGAATTGACGCTTTCTTCTACTTACTTTCAATTCCAGGGAAAATTTTACAAACAAACTTTTGGTTGTGCAATGGGTTCTCCTATTGCTGCAACAGTTGCCCAGCTTGTTTTAGAAGATCTAGAAGAGACAATAATTCCCAAACTCAATTTCACACTTCCGTTCTTTAAAAGATATGTTGACGACTGATTAACAGCCATCCCAGAACAACATATTGAATACACTCTACAACAATTTAACAGTTTTCACGAAAAAATACAATTTACTTCAGAAAAAGAGGCTGACTTGTCTATAAATTTCTTGGATATTACATTAATTAGAAATTACAAAACACACAACATTTTAACTAAATGGTACACCAAAGAGACTTGGTCTGGTAGATATCTGAATTTTAATTCTACCACACCTTTCTCATACAAAAAGAATGTGGCGAGCAACCTTGTGAATCGGGCAATCACATTAACTTCGGCAACTTATAGAAAGGAAATTCTAACAAAAATAAGACTGACATTAACTAATAACAACTATCCCATCAAACTAATTAATAACATCATAAAAACAAGAATTCATGCGTTTTATAACATCTATAATAACCATAAGAAAATAAAAAATGACAATAATAATACCTACATTGCTGTCCCTTATGTAAAACACCTTTCGGAGATCCTCCAACATATCCTCAAACCGTACAATATAACAATAGCTAATAAAACTACCAACACATTAAGACATCTCTGGTCTAATTTAAAAGCAAAAATGAGGTGTGGCCACCACACGACTTTCTTATACGTATGAGCGTTTCAAACTATACAATCTTAAGAATTTTTTTATACAAAACTTATTCAAAATCCTATTCTAAGTACTTTTATTCTCTTAATAAATCGCTATAGAATGCATACTTTGCAAGATATTCGAAAAAAAGTGCTACTCGCTAAGAGTAAAAGTGCTACTTCCGGTCCGAATTTTGAAATTTCATGTATACAAAAAATATTGCAAATATAACTCTAAATACTTTTGTACTCTTAATAAATATATATAGAATGCATAATTTACGACATATTTGCCAAAAATCGCTATTCGGTAAGAGTAAAAGTGTTACTTCCGGTCCGAATTTTGAAATCTTTTTTAAACAAAAGATATTGAAAACTATGTTCTAAATACTTTTATACACGTAACGTATCTGTCTAAAAAGCTTGACTTGCGAAATATTCGCAAAAAACCGATTTTCGATAAGAGTAAAAGACCTACTTCCGGTAGGAATTTCGAAAAACTTTTTAAATAAAATTGTTCTCAATTTTAATTTTAAGTACATATGAATTCTTTATAAATTTGTATAAACTTAGTATTTGACGAAATATTGGCAAAATTCGATTTTTTCACTGAAGTAAACTGCTACTTCCGGTCTACCGATTTTACTGAAAAACTAATCAGATCTCAAGAGGGAGATTATACACGTAAATACAAAATTTGGAATTGATATCTCCAGCGGTTTGACCGCTATCGTGGTCACAGACAGACACAGAGACAGACACACACACACAGAGAGAGAGACATTTTTTTAAAAACCACTTTTTTGGTATCAGGGGACCTCAAAACGTGGACATCTGCAAAAATCTCGAGGTCGAAAATTTTCATCATCACAATACTTCCTTATACTACGTATAAGAAAGTAAAAAATGAGGTGTGGCCACCACACGACTTTCTTATACGTATAAGCGTTTCAAATTATAGAATTTTAAGAATTTTTTTTTACAAAAATTATTCAAAATCCTATTCTAAGTACTTCTATTCTCTTAATAAATCTCTATAGAATGCATACTTTGCAAGATATTATCAAAAAAGTGCTCCTCGCCAAGAGTAAAAGTGCTACTTCCGGTCCGAATATTAAAATTTCATATATACAAAAAATATTGCAAATCCAGTTTTAAATACTTTTGTACTCTTGATAAATATATATAGAATGCATAACTTACGACATATTTGCAAAAAATCGCTATTCGATAAGAGTAAAAGTGTCACTTCCGGTCTGAATTTTGAAATTTTTTTTATACAAAAGATATTGAAAATTATGTTTTAAATACTTTTATACCCGTAACGTGCTTGTCTAAAAAGCATGATTTGCGAAATATTCGCAAAAAACTGATTTTCGATAAGAGTAAAAGACCTACTTCCGGTAGGAATTTCGAAAAACTTTTTAAATAAAATTATTCTCAATTTTAATTTTAAGTATATATGAATTCTTTATAAATTTGTTTAAATTTCGTAGTTGACGAAATATTGGCAAAATTCGATTTTTTCGCTGAAGTAAACTGGTACTTCCGGTCTACCGATTTTACTGAAAAACTAATCAGATCTCAAGAGGGAGATTATACACGTAAATACAAAATTTGGAATTGATACCTACAGCGGTTTGACCGCTATCGTGGTCACACACACACACACAGACACACAGACACACAGACACACAGACACACACACACACACAGAGACACACAGACATTTTTTAAAAACCACTTTTTCGGTATCAGGGGACTTCAAAACGTGGACATCTGCAAAAATCTCGAGGTCGAAAATTTTCATCATCACAATACTTCCTTATACTACGTATAAGAAAGTAAAAACAACCAAAGACCAACAAACACATGTTATTTAT
Source organism: Amphimallon solstitiale (assembly GCA_963170755.1). NCBI lineage: Eukaryota > Metazoa > Arthropoda > Insecta > Coleoptera > Scarabaeidae > Amphimallon > Amphimallon solstitiale. Next base: position 148,586,080 of record OY720675.1, read on the forward strand.
GAGATTCCGTGCGGAGAATGTTCTGGAGTTTACATAGGGCAAACTATGCAACATTTAAAAAACAGAATCAACGGGCATAAGTTCAGCAAGAATAGTACTGCTTTGAAAAAACACACCACTAGTACTGGTCATTCTTTTGATTTTAAACATGTAAAAATTCTTGATAAAGAATGCAACAATAAAGCTAGGGATGTGTTGGAAATGATTCACATCAGAAAACAAAAAAAGGCCATTAATGATCGTGGGGACACTGCAAATTTATCTAATTTCTATAATGCAATTATTTAATTTTAAAGGTATTAGCTTTTGTGATGTACTTTCTGACGGTGAGGTGTTTTGTTTGCGTGTTGTATTAATGCATAGACATTCTGTGTATTCAATAGTTGAACGTGCATGAACGAAAACAACCAAAAAATATAAAATGTTTTTTTAAAAAAAGTAAGCAAAAGCCTGTGTTAGGTTTATACACTTGTACTATGCATTAATACGCATTTTCGGAAATACAGTCGATATAATGACATTATTTTTATTATTGTTTTTAATTCGTAATAATTTGCAATACAACTGGCTAATGTTAAGCCAGTTATTTTTAATTTGTGACGTGCTGTAACCGTTTAATGTGAGTCGCTTTATTTTAGTTTATTTCATTCTTGTTTGTTTTTTTGACCTAATAAGTGCTTATTAATTGGCGGATTTACATATTATTGTCTTCTTTAATTACTAATTTTTTTGCAGTATTTTAATATGCATAAGTTTTGAAAAAGATGTGAATAAACATCGAAACGTCAGCAGTAATCACGTTTTTTTAATTTTAACCTAAAAACCACATACCCAAGAATACATACTATTGATTATATATATATATATATATATATATATATATATATATATATATATATATATTGAACTGGTGTCGATTATGTGACAACACCAGTCAAATACCCACAAACACATACAGTCACCCTTTAAAACCCCTTGAATACAGGCAACCATATATACATCGGCGATGCATTATGTTTGGACCCTTGTATAAGAGTACAGGTAAAAATTCCTAAAAATTAATACAGATTTTACTAACAAATCTAGTAAATTCTGAGAACCCCATCAAATTATAAATATTAGAAAGAAATTCACCCCCAAATTTAGAAAACCAAACCAATGACTACTCTTTTCAGGAACCCCAACTGAAACCCCCGTATTAAATACTTAAAATTGGATTTAAATACCTGATTAGTTTAAAATACACATTAGTCTTATTTTTATACTTATATTTAGCAAATTTCCACAATACAACAATAAGTAGTTAAATGTTATATAGGCAAAGTAATTATATAAAATGAATCTGACAGCCATTACAAATGGACAATTTTAAATTACAAATTTCAACATTTATTACCACACTATGAGCATATAATTGAGTACCATTTTATAGTGTGATTTCTCAAGAGTAAATTGTCACAAAAAGTTACAGGTTCAAGGTTAAAGCAAGGTTGATAGTATCGAAAGCATCATCTCAAACTTTGGCAAAAGTATTGCACATGCATGACAAATTGTTATCTAAAAATGCATAGCTTAAAACTAAAATAAACTAATGGTGAACATAAAAAACATTTAAACCATAAACGAGTTTACAAGTTACAAGCATGGTAACAAACAATAAAACTCTTAGATGCGCACATTTAAGTTAAGCATCATTTTAATTTTCAAATTTCGACGCGCCATTTTGACAAAGGCATATTTAATTCCAAATATTTCCTATAAGTAATCAAAGTAATTATAAATTCACTCTAGCAGTTACAAAGTCTAGCAAGACGCTTTTATGTTGGAATATTTTTCAATGTCATATTTACAAGTTGAGTCCAGATATTTAAATAAGCATTTTGAATAATTTGACAGTTGTCAACATAGGTGAAAGAAAAGTTTTATAATATTAATTACAAGCTATGTAGATAATTTAAAAAAGGTGGTTTAGATTAAGAAAAGGTCATAGTTTCATGTTATAACAGTAATTCGTAAATAAATTAAAAGACCATTTAGTTATTACACTTCAAAAACTAACCACACTAATTTTTTGTATAAAGAAAGATTTTAAAAAGGATTAAAAGATGAAAAAATATTGTATGTATTTATAAGTTTAATTTGTAAAGGTAAAGTTCTACTAAAAAGGCATTTTAAGCCAAAATTCTGATATTTAAATTTATTTTATTAGCGTCATTGACGTCATCGAACAAATGACAGTCGAAATGCTAAATTTGCCCTTTAATTTTTAAAAAATGTGCTTTTCTAAAAGAAAACGAATTAAAGTAATTTTATTGTACCGATTGAAAGACGAATTAATTTAACTAAGATAAAACATGATTCCACAAATATTCAAAAATAAACTTGCCCGTAAAAAGACTTGGTAAAATTCTACCGTATATATTTCCATGGTTACGACGTCCACAACAGAAGATTAATATAAAAAGGCACATCCGACGAGACACAAGGATTATTCATCGATTGATTTTTTTTGTGAACAGTCATTAACGGGCCATTCACTTCGATTCATTTTTTTCGATCATGCAATCATCAGTCGATTAAGTATTATGCGATTTATTTTATTTGTGATCATCCATTGAGTTGATAGACGCGTAAATTTTCATTATCGATCCATATTGATATCCAGTCGCTGTCAAAGTTGATACATCCAAACAAGCCATAAAGTGTCTGCTGAATCATTTCCACTTACGAGTCAGAAGGTCATCCATTGAAGAAGTTGACCTTAAACCGTGCCGAACTAGGTCAAGGACACACACACCGTACGCCGATGTATGACAGCTGGGACGACCGTAGACACTAGGACACGAGCTGCCTCTACAGAGAATCACATCCCAGTGGAACAAGTACCTGCCCTTAAACAAGACAAGGAATTAGTACACAGAAGGTACCAAGTCTGTTATTAATTAATGCACCTGTTTCTTGACACAAATGTGGGTCAAATCTAAATCTATGTCACATTTATGTAACGTCTTTTAATTCGATCTTTTCTATAAATTAATAAAATTCAAATCTTGAAAAATAGCTTATATAAACACTTGGAAAATCAATTTAAAATTTCAAACAATAAAATGCTTATTTAAAAAAATATCAGAATATACTTACAGTTAAATTTAATCCTATCTTATTGTCAGGCAGTCCAGTTAAATAGTTGGTACCTAAGGGCCAAACTCGTATATTTTGCCTTGATTTCAATATATCAAATCTGTAGAACTTCTGCCTAATTAACTGCTGTTCTTGTACACAACAAAAGTGTATTGTTTAATATAAAAATTTTATGGATATTGTTGTATTGTCGTAGAATTTCATTGTTATGTTTTAAATAAATTCAGATCTGTTGTTTCCATGTATAAAGTGTTTGTTTTCATCACTGTCAAAACTCATTCTTCTATCATAAGAGGTACACATATTCTGTTGGAGCCCCAGCATTAGAGCTGTCTCTCCAAATTGACTTTATAGGTTAGTTTCTTCTAGATCGTCACCCGACAACTGGAAGGTATGGTATCCCGGACTAAGGTAAATCAAATTTCGAACCTCCGTAACGCCCTGTAGATAACACAATTAGTCACTTAGATATCACCCACTTAGTTAGTCACATAACTTTTAAATCTTGTTTTTTTTGATTACTTTAATAGACACACATACACAATAGTTATAGCTATTTCGCGCGAAATTCAGTGTTTGTTCCACCTCTTGGATTAAAGTCGATCCCGATCTTGCGCAGTCATACGTTGAATGCCGCGAAATTTTTGAATTACCAATAACTTTGTATCTATCTATTAGAATAATTTTTGAAATACTAAATGATACATAAACTAAATAGATAATTTCTCTCCGTTGTCATAGAATGCAACCCCCTTTAGCTAGCCGGCCAAATTATAATTGAAAGGTTAATAGTTCAGTACATTATTGTGTTTAGCAGTTTTTGTTTTAGAATAAAGTAAATTAAGCGCTCTAAGTCTCATTAGCTCTCCATCCATTATTATATCTTAGGGTCGTATAAGCATACAGTACCCCCATTACATTTTGGCGCACCAACGATTTGGGGCATATTATTAAACTTTAGCCGGATACTTACTGTATTTTTCAGCTACTCCAGAAGACTAGAAGATCACCAGAAGCAGAGGATTCTTATAAATTAAAAAAAAAATAAGTGTACAATAAAAATATAAAAAGCAACATGTGTTTTTAATTTTTCTTTATTTCTTATATATGTGTACTTCTATAAAGTGATGGTAAACAAACAAACACTGACAAAAGTAAAATCATTTATTTGTCTTTATTAAAAATAGCAGAATCAAATACAGGTATTTTTATTATTCACATAGTAGGTACAATACATTATACAGGGGTCTTATCATAAAGTATTATCAAATTTTTATTATTATTGTGTGTATTTGTAAAATATAAACCTACAAGATGAATACAAGATCCAGAAGCGTTTCTAATGTCCATCAGGAATCATCAAGCGAAGACGAATCTCCGCAAAATCAAGGTGATAACACCCAAATTACAGCGACGCCCACAGAACAAGGTGATACCGCTCAAGTAGAAAAGGGTACCACTGTGAAAATCACTCCCACAACATCCGAACCAACGTTGTCAATAAACCAGTTCGAATTACTATTGGAGAAACTAAATGAAAGATTAGAGAACAAAATGGATGAGTCTAAACAAGATAACAAAAAGGAGATACAATAACTAAAGGAAGGATTAGAGAACAAAATAGATGAGTCTAAACAAGATAATAAAAAGAATATGCAAGAACTTAAAGAAGAACTGGAAACGAACAGACTTCGAGATAGAGTGGAGGACAGAATAGAAAACAGGCAGACCTTGGAAGATTTGAAGAAAGATCTCGAGGAGAGACTAGCGTTTAGAACAGAGGCTAACCATAAATTAATATTAGAAGAGGTGGATGTAAAAGTTCAACAACTTAGGACAGAGGTTGTGTCAAATATTGATTCTGCAATAAAAGTTGTGGACAAGAAAGTCGTGGAAATAGAAGGAGATCTCACGAAATTAAAAGATAAAAACGAAAAGGAACACAAGGAGTTGGCGGAAAGAATCAGGATGGAGTTCGATCAAGTAAATAGGGGCACATCAGAAATGGAAGTTCGCATAGAAACTAAACTTACTGGACAAATAGTTTCAACCGAAGAAAACTGTTTGAAAGAAATCACGAGAGTCAAACAGGTGAACAAAGAACAGGATAAAGACGTCAGGAATGCGCTGCAGGAACTGGAAAGAAACAAAGAAGAACTGAAAAGGTTGACACTAAAGGTACAGAATATCAGGACTAACAATATCCAAATGCCGACACCAACATGTTTTAATGCAGGATTACGCATTGAGAATGTAGCACATTTCAACGGCGACAACATGTCTATGCACCCGATGGCATATTTAAACAATGTCCTCAAATATATCGAAGACGTACCTGATTTTAAACAGCAGTTTAACATCATTAGAGCGACACTCACCAATGGAGCGGCGGATTGGTTCGAAAGAGTGGAGGACAGTTGTGAGGACTTAGGACAATTCGCTGAGATTTTCAGAAGAAACTTCTGGAGCGAAACACAACAAAACCGAGCTCGTATTCGTTTACTTACAGGGAAATTTCGACCAGGTAAGCTATCTCGCGAAGCGTATGCCCTGAAGATATACAACTACAGCAAGCACATAGACAACATGGACGAATTAACCATTTCACAACAGTTGTTGCGGCATTTTATACACACGGATACGCACGCGATCATCTGCCAGAACGTGACTAACATGGATAGTCTGGTGGACATTCTCAGAAGGTTAGACGACTATTCTGACAGCACCAACATGAATAGAGAGTACCGCAACAATCCCCGAAACGATAATACACAGCCAGAAGCCCGTCGAAATGTTTATCCCGACAGACCAACAGCAGAAATGAACAGAAACCCTCCACGAACATCACCGCCACCAAACAGAAATTTCAATCAGCCTCCTAACAACAATTATCAAAGCCAGCCGCGTCCTTACAACAATCACCCTCGTAACGATCAGGGAAGACCAAATATGTTTCCACCAAACAGGAACCTAAGCCAGTGGCGAAATAATGGTACAACCAACGGAAATGAGTACAACACTCAGAGGAATAATAACTCTGCGAGACCGGACCAGCGTCCATATAATACAAATGCGCCTAGAAATAGCTACCAGGATCAAAACCAGAGATATTACGGAAATTCGAATAACCGACAGATAAACGCCATCGCTGGAGATAACAGGTATAATATAGAATGGGACACACCTATTGACAACAGCGAGCTGAAAAAAAAAACTTCGATGGATTCAGGAGCCCAAATGACGGAAATAAATCCGAAACCATGCTCATCCAGGGACTTAAATTAACTCCACCGGATGCCCACATTAGTAATAAGTTTTTTAATAAATTAAGTTTAGATATAGGTTTGGGGAAACAATCAGATACTGAGGACGTAGGAAAAATAGTCTCCAATTTAGAAACGTTACCATTTATCACATTAATTATAGGAAAAATAACATTTAAGGCTTTACTAGATTCCGGGGCAGAAATCTCTTTAATCAAAGAGAACATGGTAGAACAACTACCGAACTATTTACAAAACATAATAAAAATCAAATGCACAAACTTGATGTCGGCCAATAGAAGAAAAATGGGACAAATCAATAAACGAATATCCATGGAAGTGGACATTAACGGACATATCTACACAATGCAATTCTACGTGCTAAGCAATTTATTCTATGATTGCATCTTGGGAGTGGACAATATGCGATACCTAAAGATGAATTTGAATTTCGAGAGAGAAAAAGCAATAATTGGGAGAAATGAAGTACAAATGAACACCTTAGAAGACCTCAAGGAAATAAACGCTTACTTACAATACAAGGAGGAGATTAACTACGATATTAATAACGTTATCATAGCAGATAGAGAAGATAATGGAAATACGCAAGAAGATTTAGAAGAGGCTATGTTTGAACTACCAAAAGAAGGAAGGGAGAAAACATACGCAGAAACAGGGATAAAAGAAGATTCATCTAACAACAAAATCATAAGAAATGAAGCCGACATACGGGAAATCCTAGCAGATCAAGAGTTAGAGGAACCTTGGATATTAGAAAATCTTCTAGACATACTTTCTAAGAATATACGGTTAATTAACGATGAGGTAGTATTCGCTAAAAATTACGAGCACAAATTACTTATTGACGATGACACACCGTTGCCCTGCAAGAACTACCCCATCCCTTATCATTTTCAACTAAGAGTTAATGAGGAACTGCTTAAATTAGAGGAGGCTGACATTATCGAGAGGTCCAACACTTATTTTATAAACCCAGTGGTTTTGGTAAAGAAAAAAGACGACTCCATCCGCATCTGCATTGACGCTCGCTTGCTTAACCAGAGGATCAAACCTGAGTACGAGATGCCTCAGAATATCGACGTTTTACTCACAAAATGCGGTAACAAAAGATGGTACACAAAATTAGATTTAAAGAATGCTTTTTGGCTGATACATTTGGAAGAGTCCTCAAGGAAATATTGTGGCTTCAACGTGAACGGGGTCACCTACAATTTCACTGTTTGTCCCTTCGGAGTCCACAGTTCGCCCGCTGGATTAATCAGATTTCTACACCAGATATTGGATAAGTACGAGAAATTCGCATTACATTATTTGGACGACATCATTATTTTTTCCGATGACATCGAGTCTCATTTGAACCACATAGAAACTATCATTCATACTCTACAAACAAATGGAATGAAGTTGAATCTCGCGAAATGCCAATTCTGCCGAAAAGAAGTCAATTACCTAGGATACGTCGTAAATGAACAGAACATCTTGTTAGATCCACAAAGGCTTGAAGAGATCCAAAACTACCCACGTCCGACCAAATTGAAAATGTTGAGAGGATTTCTCGGTTTGTTGAACTATTACCGAAAATTCGTTTCGAACTACAGCCAGAAGACCAACACTTTATTAGCGCTACTGAAGAAAGGAACCAAATGGAGATGGACACCCGAATGCGAAGAATGCTTTCAAAATTTGAAGAACAACTTTGTTGAGAACCTTAAATTATATCACCCCGATTTCAGCTCAGAATTCATCGTCAGAACGGACGCATCCAACAACGCTATCGCCGCAGAACTGGTACAGATAAAAGACAACATGGAAATTCCGATTTACTTCGCATCACGGACGTTAAGGCCATGCGAGACCCGATATGCCATATCAGAGCTCGAAATGTTAGCCGTCATCTTCGCATTGACCAAGCTCAGATACTATCTAATAGGAAAAAAGTTCATCCTCGAATCGGATCATAAAGCTCTACTCAACATTATGACGACCAAATTAAACAACAACCGTATCTACCGCTGGACGCTACTCATACAACAATACGACATGGAGATTCGATACAAGCCAGGGAAAGAGATGATCGCTGCAGACATCCTGAGTCGTAAGCATGGAGAGACCAAGACTTCAAATGTTCAAATAAACCTAGTAATTTTAGCTCAAGAAGGTACTTTCTCACTAAACCGAATAAAAGAAGCACAAGAAACACCAGTGTTGAGGGAAATTAAAGAGAAATTACAAGAAGTGCAGGAATATAAAGGGATGAAAATGCAAGAGGACGTCATAATCAAGAAGATAGGGAGAACAGAAGTATACGTCACAGACGAAAAACACACAATCGAGATCATACAAAATATACACGAAAAGTATACCCACATAGGAGCCAGAAAATGTTGGCTGATTTTCAGGGAGGCCTACTACTGTAAAAACGATGAAAAAATAATTAAAAATTTAATCCGACAATGCCGAACATGTGAGATAGCCAAGGAGAAGAACTTTACTAACCAAAACATAAGCCAGAGCATAATCGCAACCGAACCACTACAATTAGTAGCCATCGATTTCATTTCAAATCTTATTCCAAGCACAAGAAGATATAGAAATATTCTTGTCATATGTGACATTTTCTCCAAACATGTACGTTTAATCCCGACTCAAAAATGCAACACTGAAACCGTACTACAGGCAATACAAGAGTATATCACAGAATACGGAACTCCCAGCATCATACTGTCAGATCACGCCACATACTTCACGAACCAGCGATATCAAGAATTTTTAGATGACAGACAGATCAAATCATATCACACTTCAATCAGACACCCGCAAGCAAACCCTTCTGAAAGATATATAAAAGAAGTACTAAAATACCTCCGAATTTTGTTAGTCGACTGCCACCATAAATGGGCCAAACATATTAGACATATAGAGTTGGTCATGAACAACACTCCCAGCACTGTACATGAAGCATGCCCCATCACTATATTCACTGGACAGCCACCGCAGAGACAATGGATAAGCGATGAAATAGCAGATCTAGGAGAACAATATGAATTAGTAAGACGGAAGCTCCTAGAAAAGAAAAACAAATGGGAAACCAAACAGAGAGAGCAACAGAAAAGATTTAAAAATTATCAATTAAACGACAAGGTCATCGTACGTGCACTCAAAGTCACTGATAGGAAAAACAATATAATCGCAAAACTAACCCGCCCATATATTGGACCGTTTCTCATTCATAGGAAGTTAGGATTGAACACCTACGAATTAATAGACGAGGAAACTGGGAATATCAAAGGCACCTATCACGTTTCCATGCTACACGACTATTTAGCCGAAGATATGGTTGACGAGTAGAAATTTTATTAAATATACCGGAGCAAGGCGGAGAACTAGAAGGCGATCTCCGATGGGAATTTGCGATCCTACTCCTACCTTAGCTAACAACAAGATACAAAGCCTCCACATGTAACCCCATGAAACAAAGCCTAAATACATCGGAGCGATACCAAGAAATTAAAGGCCTATCCACCCCACATAACATTGTAGGGGCACCACGAGTCCCGACACCCCAGGAGTCATTTGGTCGAGCCCAAACCAAAAGGAGCCAGGAATCTAAACAAAATGCGCTACATCGGATGAACCCAACCCTATGATAGCGGAATCATCCCACAACCAATACAGACGAGCCCAATCTGTATATCCAAAGATGTAAATACACCCGGAATTTTATAGTAGAAGAGTTCGCCTATAGAAGATAAGAAGTTCATCCATAAATAATTTTAAGACACATAGTAAATAATTGTTAGTTTTTCCCATTCCTATATCAAGCAAGTAGCAACACATAAGGAGGTAATATAAGTTGAAAAATGTCTGGAACACTTCAGTCAGAATAAAGAAAAGGTACAAATACACAGCAAGATGATGCAAACATGTTATGGAAAAGAAATAAGAAACACTAGGAAGAACAAATCTTTGAAAGAAAACTTACAACAAAGCGTTTGGAACCACTACCATTAGAAGAAAGTAAAATTACTACTGCCTTTATATAAAATACAAAAATAAGGCTACAAGTCCAAAAATTCAATCAAGAAACATATGTACAAACAGAACAAAAAGGATTCAAGAAGAATTGACCAAAATATGAAGGAAAATAAAATATTTAAATATGAAGAAAGGGCCTAAGAATTAAAATATACCACGGAGCGAAAATAACGCTTTTATAAATAAATAAAGAAATTGAACCCACGAAGAAACCCATGAAAAGATATGGTATCGTGGAAGAAAAATAAATATAATTAGAATTTACCTCATAAGTAAACCCATGAGAAGATATGGTGTTATGGGAAGACAAAAGGTGATGTACAACCTAAAATGGGTACATCAGCACGAAAAAGTGCGATATTAAGTGAAAATATGTTCCGCAAATAGGAAGATGATTACATGACAAAATGTCAAATATAATAGGTAACAAGAATAATTATTAGAAGCAACCAAGTTAATTTAAGTGTAAATACACTCGAGGTATATTAAAATAGGCCACTATTCTCGCAGTATAGAATTTGAATCCGAGACACTATAGGTAAAAGAAGCAGTATAAACAAAAGAAGCATAATTGGTACATAATAAAACTTTATAAAGGCAACATCCATAGAAAATACAAGAAGGAAAACATACGCGCACATGCAAAGATGAACTAGTGTTCATATTTATCAATAAAAATATAGGTACATAAATACATAACATATAATAATAATAAATATTGTTAAAAATTAAATTTTGTTAGGAAAATTTCCATACACACATACAACTTATGTTACAGACATATGACAAAACTACAAATACAAAAACTCAGATAATTAAGCCCTTAGTATAATCCAAAATATATCAGTTTGTATAAAGAAAGATTTTGACACTTAAAATATATAAGTTAGTTAATTATTACAATTACATTATAAGGTTTATTTATAACGAACGCATTTTTTTTATATACATAAAAAACTACCTTCGTTAAGGGGCAAGTTGAACTGGTGTCGATTATGTGACAACACCAGTCAAATACCCACAAACACATACAGTCACCCTTTAAAACCCCTTGAATACAGGCAACCATATATACATCGGCGATGCATTATGTTTGGACCCTTGTATAAGAGTACAGGTAAAAATTCCTAAAAATTAATACAGATTTTACTAACAAATCTAGTAAATTCTGAGAACCCCATCAAATTATAAATATTAGAAAGAAATTCACCCCCAAATTTAGAAAACCAAACCAATGACTACTCTTTTCAGGAACCCCAACTGAAACCCCCGTATTAAATACTTAAAATTGGATTTAAATACCTGATTAGTTTAAAATACACATTAGTCTTATTTTTATACTTATATTTAGCAAATTTCCACAATACAACAATAAGTAGTTAAATGTTATATAGGCAAAGTAATTATATAAAATGAATCTGACAGCCATTACAAATGGACAATTTTAAATTACAAATTTCAACATTTATTACCACACTATGAGCATATAATTGAGTACCATTTTATAGTGTGATTTCTCAAGAGTAAATTGTCACAAAAAGTTACAGGTTCAAGGTTAAAGCAAGGTTGATAGTATCGAAAGCATCATCTCAAACTTTGGCAAAAGTATTGCACATGCATGACAAATTGTTATCTAAAAATGCATAGCTTAAAACTAAAATAAACTAATGGTGAACATAAAAAACATTTAAACCATAAACGAGTTTACAAGTTACAAGCATGGTAACAAACAATAAAACTCTTAGATGCGCACATTTAAGTTAAGCATCATTTTAATTTTCAAATTTCGACGCGCCATTTTGACAAAGGCATATTTAATTCCAAATATTTCCTATAAGTAATCAAAGTAATTATAAATTCACTCTAGCAGTTACAACGTCTAGCAAGACGCTTTTATGTTGGAATATTTTTCAATGTCATATTTACAAGTTGAGTCCAGATATTTAAATAAGCATTTTGAATAATTTGACAGTTGTCAACATAGGTGAAAGAAAAGTTTTATAATATTAATTACAAGCTATGTAGATAATTTAAAAAGGTGGTTTAGATTAAGAAAAGGTCATAGTTTCATGTTATAACAGTAATTCGTAAATAAATTAAAAGACCATTTAGTTATTACACTTCAAAAACTAACCACACTAATTTTTTGTATAAAGAAAGATTTTAAAAAGGATTAAAAGATGAAAAAATATTGTATGTATTTATAAGTTTAATTTGTAAAGGTAAAGTTCTACTAAAAGGGCATTTTAAGCCAAAATTCTGATATTTAAATTTATTTTATTAGCGTCATTGACGTCATCGAACAAATGACAGTCGAAATGCTAAATTTGCCCTTTAATTTTTAAAAAATGTGCTTTTCTAAAAGAAAACGAATTAAAGTAATTTTATTGTACCGATTGAAAGACGAATTAATTTAACTAAGATAAAACATGATTCCACAAATATTCAAAAATAAACTTGCCCGTAAAAAGACTTGGTAAAATTCTACCGTATATATTTCCATGGTTACGACGTCCACAACAGAAGATTAATATAAAAAGGCACATCCGACGAGACACAAGGATTATTCATCGATTGATTTTTTTTGTGAACAGTCATTAACGGGCCATTCACTTCGATTCATTTTTTTCGATCATGCAATCATCAGTCGATTAAGTATTATGCGATTTATTTTATTTGTGATCATCCATTGAGTTGATAGACGCGTAAATTTTCATTATCGATCCATATTGATATCCAGTCGCTGTCAAAGTTGATACATCCAAACAAGCCATAAAGTGTCTGCTGAATCATTTCCACTTACGAGTCAGAAGGTCATCCATTGAAGAAGTTGACCTTAAACCGTGCCGAACTAGGTCAAGGACACACACACCGTACGCCGATGTATGACAGCTGGGACGACCGTAGACACTAGGACACGAGCTGCCTCTACAGAGAATCACATCCCAGTGGAACAAGTACCTGCCCTTAAACAAGACAAGGAATTAGTACACAGAAGGTACCAAGTCTGTTATTAATTAATGCACCTGTTTCTTGACACAAATGTGGGTCAAATCTAAATCTGTCACATTTATGTAACGTCTTTTAATTCGATCTTTTCTATAAATTAATAAAATTCAAATCTTGAAAAATAGCTTATATAAACACTTGGAAAATCAATTTAAAATTTCAAACAATAAAATGCTTATTTAAAAAAATATCAGAATATACTTACAGTTAAATTTAATCCTATCTTATTGTCAGGCAGTCCAGTTAAATAGTTGGTACCTAAGGGCCAAACTCGTATATTTTGCCTTGATTTCAATATATCAAATCTGTAGAACTTCTGCCTAATTAACTGCTGTTCTTGTACACAACAAAAGTGTATTGTTTAATATAAAAATTTTATGGATATTGTTGTATTGTCGTAGAATTTCATTGTTATGTTTTAAATAAATTCAGATCTGTTGTTTCCATGTATAAAGTGTTTGTTTTCATCACTGTCAAAACTCATTCTTCTATCATAAGAGGTACACATATTCTGTTGGAGCCCCAGCATTAGAGCTGTCTCTCCAAATTGACTTTATAGGTTAGTTTCTTCTAGATCGTCACCCGACAACTGGAAGGTATGGTATCCCGGACTAAGGTAAATCAAATTTCGAACCTCCGTAACGCCCTGTAGATAACACAATTAGTCACTTAGATATCACCCACTTAGTTAGTCACATAACTTTTAAATCTTGTTTTTTTTGATTACTTTAATAGACACACATACACAATAGTTATAGCTATTTCGCGCGAAATTCAGTGTTTGTTCCACCTCTTGGATTAAAGTCGATCCCGATCTTGCGCAGTCATACGTTAAATGCCGCGAAATTTTTGAATTACCAATAACTTTGTATCTATCTATTAGAATAATTTTTGAAATACTAAATGATACATAAACTAAATAGATAATTTCTCTCCGTTGTCATAGAATGCAACCCCCTTTAGCTAGCCGGCCAAATTATAATTGAAAGGTTAATAGTTCAGTACATTATTGTGTTTAGCAGTTTTTGTTTTAGAATAAAGTAAATTAAGCGCTCTAAGTCTCATTAGCTCTCCATCCATTATTATATCTTAGGGTCGTATAAGCATACAGTACCCCCATTACAATATATATATATATATATTAAGCTGTTATTAATGTTGTTATTAACAACTTATTTGGAATTATAAAAGATTTCTATTCGTATGAAATTCATGACATTCATGATTAAAGTTGACATATGTATTTGCTGTAAATGAGAAAAATTTATAAATAAGTGTCTTATTTATTTGATATGTAATTGTGAAAGTAGAGAATAGTCATATTTAAAATATGTGTTTTAGAAAGAGAAAGATATATCAAAGTATATTTGACTTGTTAAATAACTATGTATTATAATGATAAACTAACTTGATGTAAAAACTTAGTTACCAATTTGGAGAAAACCTAGGAGATTTTGTTGAAAACAAATAGGAGAGAATTTTTTAATTTCATTGAAAGAGGGAAAGTAATTTATTTTTCTCTACTAAAACATTATTTTAGTGTTTAAATACAATATAAAAGTATACAGAATTGTAAATTAGTTATAATGGAAAGGTGAAATTAAGTGACTTACTAAAAGTTGAAGAATATTGTTAGCGGAAATTCAGCCAAGGAATAGAGGACTTCGGATGAAGATTATAGCTACATAATACATGTAAAAGAAGAGAATACAATTAATAACAAAAATTGTACTAATTTAATTGGAGAATGGACTTACCGAATAATTAATTTGGAGCAGAAAGATATTAAATTGTGTATGGAACCAGAATAAGATGATCCAATTTTATGTGTAACAGAAAGCAGTTCTACATCAATTTTGGGAGGATTTATTTATAATAATTGCTGAGGATTGAAGATAGGAATCAGTTTTCCGGATCACACTAAGAATTACGAAGCAAGTGAGCTCTGAAGAAAGAAAATTATAAGGTTATATTTTGTATAATTTATTTGAATTAACAATAAGTCGTGCAAGCAATGGATCAGATAATCATTGATCTATTTTTAGAAAATTATTATTATTCTAATTGAAAATAGCTATAATTAGCTTTTATAAAGACATTTGATTATAAATTCATCATGGAACAAACACAGTTTTAAAAGTTACTTCCATTAGTATTGTTTATATGTCAAAATACTATTATATTAAAATTCAATTTCAACCTATATTTATTATTACTGAATTTCATTTATCTGTTTAGATTTTGTTCAAATACACTTACAGAGTCAATTTTTTAACATACGTATTATATTTGGTAATAGATTTGGAATTACTTACCTTTGATTTATTGAGATGTATCCTTGTGAGATTCACAAATATATGATTATGTTTTTCGTATACACTGTTTGACTTGTCACTGAACTTTCTAGGTTATTGTACTAAACAAACCAAACTTATCTAATTCATTTTGCATTAGATCGAAAACAGCATATTAGGATATTGTAGTTATTCGAATATAAACCCACGTGAGAATAGAGTTTAGAATCATGCTTATTAATATGAAATAACATTTATTTCAACTATAGAAATAGACAGTTATGATATAATAAATGTTAGAACGATTGGACCAATAGAGACAATTTATAAATCACGTGTTAGTAGTATATGCGTGACATTAGTTGGTATCTGATTTGCCTATGAAGACTATAGATTCATATGAAGTAGTAGATAAAACGATCTAAGCATTGAGTTATAATTATTGAACCCATTAATAGAATTTTAAGTAGATTTCTTTAAAATTTCGAATATTATTTATTTTACGAGCATTTAAATTAAGAACCTAAATTAAATATACAACAACGTGTTTGACGAGCATTAAATTATGGCGCACAACGTGGTTGCAATTCTTTTTCAAATAAATTGTTATGCTACTAATTATAGATAGTAATATTTAATCAAGTGGAGCACGTTTGTTATAAAAAAAAAATTGTTGAATCAACTAATTATTTTGAATAATTACAATATCTAATGCAATACTAATTTTTTTTAAAGGTAGTAAATTGTGGAAAAGCAATAAAAGTCATTTGTCATATTAGTTTACTGATTTATTGGAATATTACATAATCATTTATTTCAAATTGTATATTAGCTGTTTGATTTTTTAAATATGCCTAATACAAGAAAAGGTACAGTAGCTGGTGATGGATCTTTAGCAGGTTCTGAAGAGAGTATAGATATTCAGACCATGATTAAGAATTTACAAGAGGTTATGCAAACACAAATGATAAACATGCAGACAAATATACAGTCAGATATAAATTCAAATATACAACAACTTAATACTAACATACAAGACATAAACACAAATATTTGCAACTTACAAACTATACAGGGTCAATTGGATCTTAAGTTTGATTCAAATAGCAAACAATTACAAGGACAGCTGGATATTCAGAAGCAAGAATATAAAGAAAGTATTGAAGGTTTACATGGAGAGATAAACAATCTTAAAGAAGGAATTACAGGATAATGTTGAAAACATTAAAATAAATATGATCAATCTAGAACACAGAATGTGCCTTAAAGTTAATGTAAATACTGAGAAGATAGAAGAATTGGAGGTCAAAGCTAAGAACAACCTAGAGGAATTGGGAAAGAAAATAGAAAATAAAATACAAGAAGAACAAAGGGATGTCCAAAACCAATTTGACATTATTTCATCCAGAGTTAAGGATACTAAAGAAGAAACAAAACAGGTCAAAGGAGATCTGATAATTTTAAAAGAAGAGACTAAGAAATTAGAAGGTAAAGTAGATCAAGTGGATGAAAACTGTAAAATAAATTTAGGTAAATTTCAACAGAAGGAGACTGAATTCTTTGAAGTTATTAAGAAGGAATTAGACTTACTTAAGAAATCAGGGAACAGAATTATTTTAAATGATAGGAATAACACATATAACCCATATCTAAGACCGGAAATGTGGCCAAAATACCGAGATAATTGTGACCAAGTACATGCGATGACCTACTTAAAGAATATTTCAAAGCTGACACAAGAGATTGAAGATGAAACACAGAAAATGAATCTGGTTAGATTAACATTAGAAGGAAGGTGTCTGGAATGGTATTTAATGTTTGAGGATAAATGCACTAATTTCGATCAATTTAGCAAAGAATTTACTCAACAGTACTGGAATAAAAATATACAAGACAGAACAAAGATTAAATTACTGACAGGGAGATATAAAGAAGGAATGACAAACAGAGAAAACTACGCCAGAGATATGTTTAACCAATCAAAACACTTACCGGATATTAATGAAGAAGAAATTGTTAGACATATTCTAAATCATTTTATTTTAACTGATGGTGAGGTTGTTATCAGTAAAAGTGTTAGCAACATTGAAGAGTTAATGGAGACTTTGAGAAAACTAGACGATTTGACAGAATTACAACGAATTAACAAAAGGAATAATTATCCTATTAATTTTAGAGAAAACAATTATAATTATGGTGGATTCAGAAGAGATTATAACTCCTATCAAAATAGAGGAAATTTTGATAATTCTAATAATTATAATAATAATGGAACCGGAAGAGGAGGTAATTTTAGAACTGCTAATGGTAATTCGAATAATAGACCAGAGTATTATCAAAACAACAATTATAGAGGTAATAATGGTAGAAATAATGGAGGGAAAGTTAATGGATTTGGACGGGAAAATAATAATGGAAGTGGTAATGTTCAAATAAGAGAGAATGGAAGACCACAGATTAACCAATTTAATATTAGAAAACAACTATATGAAGAACGGAATAACATACCAGAAAACATACAAAATAAGTATGAAAATACAGATTTGGGACAGGTCTCACCAGAGAAAAAAAAAACGCCGATTTATGCAAACAAAGAGAGTTTGAAGACGTTGGAGTTCGAACGTTCTCAACCGAGCACTTCGACGAATTAAAATCACCAATTTTAATATGTACTTATTACTTAAATTTGACATCTAACCGATTTTACGACAACCCACACAATTTTATTAAAATAAACGATGAAAGCGATATTGTGATAGATAATGACATACCAATGATAGATATTGAGATTAGGAATATCAAAATTAAAACAATTATTGATACAGCTGCAGAGGTCTCACTCTTGAAGAAGAATACTTTAGAAAAGATAGAAAATTATAAGGAGCATTTAATTAAAATTAAGAAAATAGACGTTATTGCTACTAATAAGAAGAAGATAGGAATTATCCAAGAGAAATTTTGTATAGACGTTGTTATCAATAAAAGGTCTTATATACTTGAATTTTATGTATTTGAAAATATGAATTTTGAATGTATTATGGGTATAGACAATATTAAAAGATATGAAATGGTTATTGATTTTGAGAAGAATTTATTAAGGATAGGAAGTAATGATGTTGTATTAAATGAGAAATCTAAGGGAATAGAAGTGAATAATTATAATATTTTAAGAGAAGATGATTGGAATTTAAACAAGGAAGATTTTGAGGAGGAAAATATGGAAGATGGACTAATAGCTAATAATAAAGAAAAAGGTATATTTTTTCATACCGATAATAATTTATATGAAGATAATAATTTAGTTGAAGATAATGGTAGTACGTTGATTAAAGATGAGATTATTATATGTAATGAAGATGATGTTATATTAAAGAATTATATGGAAGATATTAATAAGATAATAAATGGAATGGATATGGATGATGGAAATAAGGAATTGATGAAAGTTATTTTGATGGAAAATAGAAGATTATTCAATGAGGAAGTTACATTTGCAAGAAATTATAAACATAAGATAATTGTATCCAGTGATGAACCATTAAATGTTAAAGTATACCCAATACCATTTCAGTATCGTGAACAAATAGATAAAGAGATTAACAAATTGTTAGAACAAAACATTATTGAACGATCAACTTCATATTTTATTAATCCTGTAGTAATTGTAAAAAAAAGTGATAACAGTCTTAGAATCTGTCTCGACATGAGAGAAGCCAATAAGAGGGTTAAGCCTGGTTTTGAAGCTCCTATGAACATTAATGCTCTAATTTCAAGATGTGGACATAGTCAATATTTTTCTAAAATCGATTTAAACATGCATTTTGGTTAATTCGTTTAGAAGAGGAATCCAAGAAATATTGTGCATTCAATATAAATGGAAATATTTACCATTTTACTGTCGCCCATTTGGTCTTATAAGTAGTCCTAGCGCTCTTATTAGATTTTTACATAAAATATTAAATAAATATGAACAATTCTGTAGTCATTACTTTGACGATATTTTAATTTTTTCTAAAACTAAAGAAGAACACATGCAACATCTTAAAATAATATTAACTACATTATGTCAAGAAGGAATGAAGATTAATCTTATGAAGTGTGAATTTTTGAAGAAACAAGTTAACTATTTAGGTTATTTAATAAAGGACTCAGGAATTACTCTGAATCCTGATAGATTAATAGATATTAAATCTTTTCCGCAACTAAAAAGAGTTAAAGATGTAAGATCTTTTCTAGGTATACTTAATTATTATCACAAATTTATTCCTAATTATGCTAGGAAAACATTACCACTAGTTAATCTATTGAAGAAAAATGTTAAATGGAACTGGAAAGATGAACAGCAGAAGGCGTTTCAAGAACTTAAAGATGTTTTCGTAAGTTCACTTCAGTTGTACCATCCGGATTTTGAACAGGAGTTTATTCTTCGCACAGACGCTTCAAATTATGCTATTGCTGCTGAATTAATTCAATTTCAACATGGTATTGAAGTTCCAGTATATTTCGTTTCTAAAATTTTAAGACAAAATCAAATTAAATTTTCAATATCAGAAAAAGAGATGTACAGTATTATATACAGTGTAGATAAGTTAAGATACTTTTTACTAGGAAGACATTTCGTTATTGAAAGTGATCATATTGCTTTAGTATCTTTAATGAATAATAAGATCAATAATCATAGAATTTATCGATGGAGTCTGTTATTATCAGAATTTGATTTTGAGATCAGATATAAACCGGGAAAACAGATGATTGTAGCGGATATCTTAAGTAGAAAGTATGAGATTAAGGACAAAAATGAAATTCTAATCACGAATATAAATCTTAAAGTTTCTGGAATATGTTCAAAAAGTAGGATTAAAGAAGCCCAAAAAGAAGAAGGAATTGCTAAAATTATGAGAATTGTACAAGAAGAAGGCAGTCATAAAGGATTTAACATTGAAAATGAATATTTAAAGAAATTGGTTGGTAGGAAAAACTTATATGTTATAGGTATACAACAAGCCTTGGAAATAATTAAACATTTACATGAAAAATTTTTACATATTGGAATAAGGAAAACGTGGATAATTTTTAGAGAAGCATTTTACTGTAAAAGAGATTATCAACTTATTAAAGGTTTTATACAGAAATGTAAAGTTTGTCAATTGACAAAAGAAAAGAATTTTACTAATGAAAATTTATCAGGAACAATCGTAGCACAAGAAAGATTACATATTCTAGCAATCGATTATCTAACGCAACTTCCAAGAAGTTCCCAGGGATATAGAAATCTATTAGTTCTGTATGATCTGTATACTAAATATGTTAAAATCATACCAACAGCTAAATGTGATACAGAAACTACGTTATATGCTTTAGAATCATTTTTCACGGAATTTGGATTTCCAAAAATCATATTAAGTGATAATGCAAGTTATTATACTAACGAAAAGTATAAAAGATATTTGGAAATAAGAAATATCAAAGCATACTATACTAGTATTAGACATCCTCAAGCAAACCCTTGTGAGAGAATGATCAAAGAAGTGATTAAATATCTCAGAATTATGCTTGAAGAAAATCATTACATATGGCTAAAGAAGATTAAAAAGATTGAACACATAATTAATAATACACCAAATACAGATATAGGATTGTCACCAATATATTTAATGACTTTACAAAATCCAGAAAGACCATGGAATGATACAGAATATGCAGATTTAGAAGAAACTTTTGATAAAATTAAACAACATTACATAAAGAAACAAATCAAAGTTAAAAAACAAAAAAATCCACGACATATTAAAAAATACAATATTGGAGATAGAGTAATTATTAAAAACCTAAGAGTCACTGATAAGTCTAAGAATCAAGTAGCTAAATTTGTGAAAGCTCACATCGGTCCATTTGTAATTAATAAGGTATTTGGAAATACATATGAGTTGACAGAACCATATACAGGGTTGATCCGAGGAAGGTTTCACATATCAATGTTGCATGATTATTTTGAATAAGTGTATTTAAATATGATGATAAACTAGTATAATAGAAAAAAAATATAATTATAAATTAATTTTTTTTATATAAGAAAGAAGCAAAAATAAGCTGTTATTAATGTTGTTATTAACAACTTATTTGGAATTATAAAAGATTTCTATTCGTATGAAATTCATGACATTCATGATTAAAGTTGACATATTGCTGTGACTCTTACAAATTTATAAATATATAAAATAAATTTAATTTACTTAATTAAAGCGTAACTGAGAGTCAAGCACGCATCCTAGTGCTAGGCCTTATGCTAGACTAAGATACGGTGAACTTTCTGCTGAAAGGTAGGTTAAGCAAAACATTTTACATGCAACTAGCTCCGCTTGAAAATAAATAGTTCTCTCAGGGGCAGAAAATATGAGTTGATTCTCCTGCTCTTTAATTATCTCCAGGTCAGGTAAAGAAATAAAATACAAAATAAATCTTAATATCTAATTTATTAAAATAAAATAATTTTAAACGAATTCAAAAGTTTTTATCTACAAATATTTACACACAAAAAATCAATATTCAGTCATAATTCAAATTTATACATCATCATCAATAAAATATTACAAGTAATAAAGAATAAATGACATTATGATGTCGTGAAAAGCTTATGTCTAAAAAAAAAAATGTGAACGTGATTATTATGATTAATATTTGTCATAGATACATGTAAACAATCAAAAATAAAATAAATTACCCGTGATGAATTGTACTGGAATATAAATAAAAATAAAATTTGTACGGTCTACTATTTGCTAACAAAATATAGACATTAAGGAAGTGGCTTTGCCCTAATTAGTCCTGTCCGGCGCCTTTTCTCGCTCCCAACACAGTACCATCAGATAACAAATTCACACAGATGAGTATCCCAAAGTTCCACCCTACGAGCATGTCCTTTTCAACTCGTTGGACGCAACCCGAACATACATCACAATGTGCACACTCCTTAAGGAATATATAAATTTTAAATTAAATAAATAAAATGAAATAAAATAATGTCTCTGCGTATCCAATAAATTAACTCAGCCCTGATTAGTTCTGCCTGGTGCCTTTTCTCGCTCCCAAACGCAGTACCACCAAGACCAATTCGTGTTTTTTTTTCAAATTCACCAGGACTCCATGCTATGAATTAAATTATGACATAATTCATTTCACACATCCCTGATGTATTATTCAACACGTTAATATTGAACACCCAAATACAACAAAAATATACTTAATACACATATCAAAAGAAATAATATATACATTAAAAAAAATAAACTTTACCTTTTTCGCGAAATTCCAATACAAAAACACCACTACAAATAAAGAATTTGGTACGCCACTATACACACATTTATAACAAATATCGTTTAATCACCTTAACTCCTCGTACATCGTTTCAAACTCATCCATAATGAATTTTCAATAAAATTTAATTCACTTATATATATATAACCTATACACACATAAAACAAAATTATTAATTTCAAATACCTTTTGTAGGATAAATAATTTTAAAAGAAAAGTAAATTATGTGAAAATGAAATGATTATGCTATCCAAAGTTATCATTACAATTACTAGAAGGTTCTGTCATAATGTATGGCATAGTACCCCTACATGCAAAACAAAACACTCTAGAAAAAAGAAAATAAAATGAAATTAAATAAATTCAAAAACCGAGTTCATAAATAAAAGTATCTCATACATAAGTAATTATTCAAATATATCTAGACATTTCTATGTGATACGCGCTGCATGTTAAAAATAAAATATTATATGCGTTGAATCTTGTTAAAATTTTATAAGTATCAAAAGTCTCAAAAATTATTCTAAGTCCGGATTTAAGAGCAATCCTTTTAAAAGAAGGAGGAAGTGGTTTATCACCTACTTTTAGACTAGTTAATATTGCGGTTTTCACCAAGCAATCCCGGAAATTTTATCCGTCCGCGCTTTTATGCTTAAATTTCTTTATAAAAACATCCGGCAACTTTCGGCAAACACGAATCCACTTCCAAAATTGTATATCGACGGTGCTGCCCTTATCGGTCACATGGGGAAACAGTGTATTAATAATCCTTGAAAAAGGTAAACAAACATGCGAATATAAATTCGTCTATACGTTTATGACTCAGCCGTGCACCTGATAAACAATACTTTTTGCGCCGGTCTACACAGTCGATCTTTGCCAATGTCAGAAGTCTTTGTGCGGGAAACACCTGCTCGCTCCTTTTCATGTAACATTTGATACGTCTTAATATTATAACCTTATAAAAATTTACTAAGATCCTTTTATTGTTTTACTTAAATAAAAATAAAGTTTTCGTAAATTATCGATATAGTGAATATTTATATACACATTATGATTAAAATAAATGAAATAAAATTAATTTAAATAAAATCTTGAAGTGATCTTGATTATACTTATTTATTTACATATTATTATTTATTCAAGATCACTGCATAAATATCCCTATGGGAATATCTGCGATTTATAAGCGAGAATCGCTAATGCCAATGGTATAAATTCAAGATTTCCCATAAATACCAGTTAATATACTTATACATTATTTACAATATTATTGATATAAAGCACAGAGACATGAAATTTCCCTATAATATGCTCATTCTATATTTATATACAAATCAGGAGTAAATATGCAAAACTCTTGGACTTTATTTTAAACTTTACTCCTTTCATGACAATAAAGTTTAAACATACAATGTTTGAAACACATAAAATAATAAAACTACTTATAACTATATATACAAAAGTGTACTTAAATTCTTTAAATTTTACACCTTTCATAGGTATTACAAATATTGTAATTGCATCATCGAGTTCCCTTAAAATGAAGTGGCAATTGTAGTCCACTATTTTGGGAAAACTTCTTAACATTTTTAAATATCTGGGCTGTGGGTACTTTTCAACTGCATCCAAAGCCTCTATTCTCGCATGGGTCCATTTAAATTTCACACCCTCTTGTAAAATCATTTTATCATTCACATGATGTGACACATTTTCATCATGTGAGTTCAATATGTGCTGTACGGGCTTTACATACCCATAATGTAAAATATTTTGTTCCTTATGAACAATTTTATTTAAATTCACTAATAAATTTACCACTATTGGATATAATTTCACGAAACATTTATATAGCTGTACCAACCAAAGAGAATTAACGTTTACAAACCACTTTGCATTAGTACTTATTAACAATAATGTTTCTATTAATTTGGGGAGTTGTAGCTGTTGTTTTATTGATTGAAATAAACATAAACTTAATTTATTATTCTCAATGTTTTCTAAATAATCTAAATATTCCTTAATTACTACTGTGATGGGGTTCATTAAATTATATACTAAATTTTCAATAATTTCATCTTTTAACAAACTTTTAATTTTAAATTGAACACTTAATTTCTGCTTATGGGAAGATGGATGAGTCGTTTCTGTTTTAAAACAATTATCATAGTCTACTGCTAAATCTACATTACCATTAAATAATTTAACATCTTTTGTCAAAGGATCACTCACATTATCATTATTAATCTGTTTGTTGCAAATCAAATTTTTGTCACCCATATTTATTTCCCGGTGTGAACATTTATTTATTATGTCACCCATATATTTCGTGGCGTCTTTCTTTTGAAGACCCTCCACATGGTGTGTACATTTATTATTTATGTCACCCGTGGCAAACATGGACTCTTCCCTTTGAAGATCATCCACATGGTGTGAACCTTTATCCTTGTCAATCAAACTATCATTATTTATTTTTAAAGTGAGGTCCCTATCAAAATTATCAATAATTGAATTATTAACTAATATTTTATCATCTTGAGCACCTTTGTCCCAAGACATGTTTACTTTATTATTGTGGAAGGTTCTATTTTCCCTTTCCAATTTCGATGTATATAGACTCAAAAAATCCATCCCAAGTACGCAGCAATATTTTAATCTTGGTGTAACAATAAATTGTGTTACAAGTTCTACATCACCCATCTCTATATTTATACAAAATACATTATCTTGCTTGTAAAAACCTAATTTTTCAAACCTTTTATCAAATAATCCCCCATCTAAAAGTGACAATTCTAATTCACTATCTATTACAGCTACACCATATACATCCCCTACTTTAACATCTACCAGTGGAAATTTAGTGGTTATATTACTTAAATCTACGACGTTTCTCTTGCCTCGTTGTTTCTTCTTTCTCCCTTTGGTTGGACCTACCAAAAATCCAGGTCCTTCTTTATTGCTCCTCTTGACGCATCTTTCATCACAGCTTCTGTTTTATTTTCTTTATTTCCTATAATTACGTTATTAAATCCTCGATTATCTTCTGTTTCATCTTTTCCATATTTCCTTCCTACATGACCCTCCTGTCTCCAATTATTATTATTATCATTACTACTACTCCCATTACTCATATTCTTGTTGTTACCATTCTCCACCTTTCCTCTTTGGTAACTGTTATTCTGATACCGATTACCATTGTATCTTTGTTGGTTATTGTGGTTATTACCATTATATCTTTGCTGGGCATTATAATAGTTACCACTGTTACCTGCTTTATACCCATTTTTATTCTGAGATACACTCCTATCTTCCACGTCGTCCAGACGCTTTACCAATTCCAAGAGTTGCTCAACGGTGTCTATACCCTGTAAAGCAACTGCTTGTACTACCTCATGCTCAAAATGATTAGCTAATTGGGTAACAATGTCACACTCCTGGATCACAGGTTGTATATGTTTCAAGAAAGAATATTTCCGAATAACATAATTCTCTCTAGACGTAATAGAACGATATTTTCCAAAGGTAAGGTCATGTCTAATGCGTCTTTGCTGAGTTTGTCCCCAGTACTGTCTAATAAACATATTTTCTAATTCTTCGTACGTCTGTACCTCATCAATTACCATGTCGTACCATAATAATGCATAATCTCTAAGACACCCCCTCATGAAATGTAATTTTGACATATCATCATTAATACCACGAATGTATGTCTTAATGGTTTTAAGAAATGCCATTGGGTTGTCTTTGTTGTATCCAGAAAACTTAGGTATGTTTTCTGTACCAATAGATATCTGTTGTGGTACAACACCGGGTGTGATTGTACCTTGTTCAACTCTTGTTTTTAAATTCTTAATTGTATCTTGACAATTTAATGTCATATCCTGTAGCTTTAAAAGAGAGTCTGTGCATGCACCATATTTAACCCTACAGTCTTCAAACTTACTTGTTAAATTTTTAACATCTTTCTGAACTGACATGGCACTACTGTCCACCTTCAGTTCCAAGAATTGTATTTTTTCATCTTGTCCTCCAACCCTTTCTTCTATTTGTTTAAAATTTTCTCTTGCTACACTAGCTCTCTCATTCATTTCATCTATTAAGAATTCACTGCTATTCTTACACTTCTTTTCGCTCGCTTCTATTCTCTCATTGATCTGTGTTGTGCTTTGTTTCACATCCTCTTTTATTTTCTCATTCATTGCAGACATCTCCATTCTACAGGCTTTAATTCTTTCGTCAATCTTCTCATTCATTGACTTTACCACAGTTTGTATCTCTATTTTATTTCTATTCATCTCTTCTTTCATCTCAGCTTTATTTTCATCCAACTTTTTATTCATTTCAGTTTTATTTTCATCTAACTTCTTATTTATTTCAGTTTTCATTCCCCTTTTGTTACTTTCCATTTCTTCTTTATTTTCTTCAAACTTTTTATTCATATCTATCTTGTCACATTCCAATTTACAGAAAAGTTTTTCAAATAAAATATCAAATCTGTCTCCGCCTGACATTTCTTTCGTTTCAATTTTTACATTTTCAGTTACATTTTCATCCTCATCAAGAGGTAGCGTCTTTTCTGAATCTGTCACAGAGGAAATGCCTTGTGGTTCCCTGTACGTTTCAAATAAATATTTGGTATCTGTACCACTTTCAGGATTTTCACCCTCACCCTTATACTCAGACATATTTACTTTATCTGTCCTGGCACTTAAAGAGACTTATTTGTGGAGAAAAATAAATCAAAACTTGACAAAATTTTATTTGTGAATTATATTTATTAATTATTCAAATGCACTTAAAGGTGAAAATACCTCCCTTTAATTACACAGCTATTTGAATATTAAATAATCAATTAATTTTTATCTAAACAGTTTAAAAATGTAAAAGTTTTGCCCCACTACGTTGGTCGCCATATAATTATTATGGAACGGCAAAATTTTTACACCATGAACATTGGACATCATATGAATAATATGGAAATGTGAAATTGCTAGTAAATTGTAAATATATATGAAATATAAATGCAAAAGTTTTGCCCCACTACGTTGGGTGCCATATAATTATGCTGTGACTCTTACAAATTTATAAATATATAAAATAAATTTAATTTACTTAATTAAAGCGTAACTGAGAGTCAAGCACGCATCCTAGTGCTAGGCCTTATGCTAGACTAAGATACGGTGAACTTTCTGCTGAAAGGTAGGTTAAGCAAAACATTTTACATGCAACTAGCTCCGCTTGAAAATAAATAGTTCTCTCAGGGGCAGAAAATATGAGTTGATTCTCCTGCTCTTTAATTATCTCCAGGTCAGGTAAAGAAATAAAATACAAAATAAATCTTAATATCTAATTTATTAAAATAAAATAATTTTAAACGAATTCAAAAGTTTTTATCTACAAATATTTACACACAAAAAATCAATATTCAGTCATAATTCAAATTTATACATCATCATCAATAAAATATTACAAGTAATAAAGAATAAATGACATTATGATGTCGTGAAAAGCTTATGTCTAAAAAAAAAAATGTGAACGTGATTATTATGATTAATATTTGTCATAGATACATGTAAACAATCAAAAATAAAATAAATTACCCGTGATGAATTGTACTGGAATATAAATAAAAATAAAATTTGTACGGTCTACTATTTGCTAACAAAATATAGACATTAAGGAAGTGGCTTTGCCCTAATTAGTCCTGTCCGGCGCCTTTTCTCGCTCCCAACACAGTACCATCAGATAACAAATTCACACAGATGAGTATCCCAAAGTTCCACCCTACGAGCATGTCCTTTTCAACTCGTTGGACGCAACCCGAACATACATCACAATGTGCACACTCCTTAAGGAATATATAAATTTTAAATTAAATAAATAAAATGAAATAAAATAATGTCTCTGCGTATCCAATAAATTAACTCAGCCCTGATTAGTTCTGCCTGGTGCCTTTTCTCGCTCCCAAACGCAGTACCACCAAGACCAATTCGTGTTTTTTTTTCAAATTCACCAGGACTCCATGCTATGAATTAAATTATGACATAATTCATTTCACACATCCCTGATGTATTATTCAACACGTTAATATTGAACACCCAAATACAACAAAAATATACTTAATACACATATCAAAAGAAATAATATATACATTAAAAAAAATAAACTTTACCTTTTTCGCGAAATTCCAATACAAAAACACCACTACAAATAAAGAATTTGGTACGCCACTATACACACATTTATAACAAATATCGTTTAATCACCTTAACTCCTCGTACATCGTTTCAAACTCATCCATAATGAATTTTCAATAAAATTTAATTCACTTATATATATATATATAACCTATACACACATAAAACAAAATTATTAATTTCAAATACCTTTTGTAGGATAAATAATTTTAAAAGAAAAGTAAATTATGTGAAAATGAAATGATTATGCTATCCAAAGTTATCATTACAATTACTAGAAGGTTCTGTCATAATGTATGGCATAGTACCCCTACATGCAAAACAAAACACTCTAGAAAAAAGAAAATAAAATGAAATTAAATAAATTCAAAAACCGAGTTCATAAATAAAAGTATCTCATACATAAGTAATTATTCAAATATATCTAGACATTTCTATGTGATACGCGCTGCATGTTAAAAATAAAATATTATATGCGTTGAATCTTGTTAAAATTTTATAAGTATCAAAAGTCTCAAAAATTATTCTAAGTCCGGATTTAAGAGCAATCCTTTTAAAAGAAGGAGGAAGTGGTTTATCACCTACTTTTAGACTAGTTAATATTGCGGTTTTCACCAAGCAATCCCGGAAATTTTATCCGTCCGCGCTTTTATGCTTAAATTTCTTTATAAAAACATCCGGCAACTTTCGGCAAACACGAATCCACTTCCAAAATTGTATATCGACGGTGCTGCCCTTATCGGTCACATGGGGAAACAGTGTATTAATAATCCTTGAAAAAGGTAAACAAACATGCGAATATAAATTCGTCTATACGTTTATGACTCAGCCGTGCACCTGATAAACAATACTTTTTGCGCCGGTCTACACAGTCGATCTTTGCCAATGTCAGAAGTCTTTGTGCCGGAAACACCTGCTCGCTCCTTTTCATGTAACATTTGATACGTCTTAATATTATAACCTTATAAAAATTTACTAAGATCCTTTTATTGTTTTACTTAAATAAAAATAAAGTTTTCGTAAATTATCGATATAGTGAATATTTATATACACATTATGATTAAAATAAATGAAATAAAATTAATTTAAATAAAATCTTGAAGTGATCTTGATTATACTTATTTATTTACATATTATTATTTATTCAAGATCACTGCAATATGTATTTGCTGTAAATGAGAAAAATTTATAAATAAGTGTCTTATTTATTTGATATGTAATTGTGAAAGTAGAGAATAGTCATATTTAAAATATGTGTTTTAGAAAGAGAAAGATATATCAAAGTATATTTGACTTGTTAAATAACTATGTATTATAATGATAAACTAACTTGATGTAAAAACTTAGTTACCAATTTGGAGAAAACCTAGGAGATTTTGTTGAAAACAAATAGGAGAGAATTTTTCAATTTCATTGAAAGAGGGAAAGTAATTTATTTTTCTCTACTAAAACATTATTTTAGTGTTTAAATACAATATAAAAGTATACAGAATTGTAAATTAGTTATAATGGAAAGGTGAAATTAAGTGACTTACTAAAAGTTGAAGAATATTGTTACCGGAAATTCAGCCAAGGAATAGAGGACTTCGGATGAAGATTATAGCTACATAATACATGTAAAAGAAGAGAATACAATTAATAACAAAAATTGTACTAATTTAATTGGAGAATGGACTTACCGAATAATTAATTTGGAGCAGAAAGATATTAAATTGTGTATGGAACCAGAATAAGATGATCCAATTTTATGTGTAACAGAAAGCAGTTCTACATCAATTTTGGGAGGATTTATTTATAATAATTGCTGAGGATTGAAGATAGGAATCAGTTTTCCGGATCACACTAAGAATTACGAAGCAAGTGAGCTCTGAAGAAAGAAAATTATAAGGTTATATTTTGTATAATTTATTTGAATTAACAATAAGTCGTGCAAGCAATGGATCAGATAATCATTGATCTATTTTTAGAAAATTATTATTATTCTAATTGAAAATAGCTATAATTAGCTTTTATAAAGACATTTGATTATAAATTCATCATGGAACAAACACAGTTTTAAAAGTTACTTCCATTAGTATTGTTTATATGTCAAAATACTATTATATTAAAATTCAATTTCAACCTATATTTATTATTACTGAATTTCATTTATCTGTTTAGATTTTGTTCAAATACACTTACAGAGTCAATTTTTTAACATACGTATTATATTTGGTAATAGATTTGGAATTACTTACCTTTGATTTATTGAGATGTATCCTTGTGAGATTCACAAATATATGATTATGTTTTTCGTATACACTGTTTGACTTGTCACTGAACTTTCTAGGTTATTGTACTAAACAAACCAAACTTATCTAATTCATTTTGCATTAGATCGAAAACAGCATATTAGGATATTGTAGTTATTCGAATATAAACCCACGTGAGAATAGAGTTTAGAATCATGCTTATTAATATGAAATAACATTTATTTCAACTATAGAAATAGACAGTTATGATATAATAAATGTTAGAACGATTGGACCAATAGAGACACTTTATAAATCACGTGTTAGTGTATATGCGTGACATTAGTTGGTATCTGATTTGCCTATGAAGACTATAGATTCATATGAAGTAGTAGATAAAACGATCTAAGCATTGAGTTATGATTATTGAACCCATTAATAGAATTTTAAGTAGATTTCTTTAAAATTTCGAATATTATTTATTTTACGAGCATTTAAATTAAGAACCTAAATTAAATATACAACAACGTGTTTGACGAGCATTAAAATATATATATAAAATATATTACAATTCTTTGCCAAATATACAAATGTATTGAAAAATTCAAAAGATTCTTGGTAGTAGTGGCATACAATGAAGTAAAAATAATAACAATATGACAACTGGTTGTCAATTAGAAAACAATGACAAATATAAAATGCAAATCACAATGTATAATTGAAAATGCAATCAAATAAGCAATAGGACAGTCGGGATTACTTATATAGTCACATCAAAAGGCTTGAGATTTACCACAATCTGTTCAGTCAATGCAATTATACAAATAACAACGACGCAACTATGTAATGAAAAATTAAGAGTAGAACTGTTGATATTATAACAATATAGAATGTAAAATCAGTCATGTATAAATGTAAATGAAAGCAAATAAGCATAGGACAATCGCCATTACCCATGTAATCCTATCAAATTGGATTAGGTTCACCTAAACATGTACAATCTGATTGAAATACATAGACAATCAACGATGCAACTATGTATGTGTTAAGATGTATTTGTAGCTACAGACATATATGTTTCTACCTAGTTTGGTTTCGTCAGTGCAGCATAACAAAGAAGGTGTATGTTAAAGCATTAATATGTGTTGAATAAAAATTATATAGTATTACCTTAAAATGTCAATCCAAAATGTCCAAGTGTAAAACAACTGTGCACTTACTTAATACTGTGTAATGCCTTATTTCAACCAGGCAGTTAATAAAATATATTACAATTCTTTGCCAAATATACAAATGTATTGAAAAATTCAAAAGATTCTTGGTAGT
This sequence comes from Amphimallon solstitiale, assembly GCA_963170755.1. NCBI lineage: Eukaryota > Metazoa > Arthropoda > Insecta > Coleoptera > Scarabaeidae > Amphimallon > Amphimallon solstitiale. The sequence continues at coordinate 148,618,914 of OY720675.1, forward strand.
AGTGGCATACAATGAAGTAAAAGTAATAACAATATGACAACTGGTTGTCAATTAGAAAACAATGACAAATATAAAATGCAAATCACAATGCATAATTGAAAATGTAATCAAATAAGCAATAGGACAGTCGGGAGTACTTATATAGTCACGTCAAAAGGCTTGGGATTTACCACAAACTGTTCAGTCAATGCAATTATACAAATAACAACGACGCAACTATGTAATAAAAAATTAAGAGTAGAACTGTTGATATTATAACAATATAGAATGTAAAATCAGTCATGTATAAATGTAAATGAAAGCAAATAAGCATAGGACAATCGCCATTACCCATGTAATCCTATCAAATTGGATTAGGTTCACCTAAACATGTACAATCTGATTGAAATACATAGACAATCAACGATGCAACTATGTATGTGTTAAGATGTATATGTAGCTACAGACATATATGTTTCTACCTAGTTTGGTTTCGTCAGTGCAGCATAACAAAGAAGGTGTATGTTAAAGCATTAATATGTGTTGAATAAAAATTATATAGTATTACCTTAAAATGTCAATCCAAAATGTCCAAGTGTAAAACAACTGTGCACTTACTTAATACTGTGTAATGCCTTATTTCAACCAGGCAGTTAATAAAAATATACAAAATTACAAAAGAGAAAACAAAAAAAACTGAAATAATATAATAGATACAATTACATACTACAACCAATATGTTTAAAAAAATACTTAAAAGGAATAATAATGTGAAACTAATTTAATATATTCCAGTGTTGTCAGTTCTTTATTATCATATTGTTCGATTTTCTCTTTGAGAAAATTATATATATATATATATATATATATATATATATATATATATATATATATATATATATAGAATGGTGGGTTCTTGGGGAATCCAGCAATCATAAACAGGTTATATGTTAGGGGCAGATACAGTTTCGTCCGGACCGAATTTATCGGTAATTAGGGGTAGGTACAGTTTCGTCCGATAATCTCCAAGTCATTAATGCTTTTATGGTCCATACAAGTCTTGAATTTTATAATAAAAATATGTTGAACACAAACAAGTAGAATGAATTATATGTTAAAAAAAAATAAATCAAAATGCAACAATTTATTGAATTACAAAAATATACAAAATTACAAAAGAGAAAACAAAAAAAGTCTTGAATTTTATAATAAAAATATGTTGAACATAAACAAGTAGAATGAATTATATGTTAAAAAAAATAAATAAATCAAAATGCAACAATTTATTGAATTACAAAAATATACAAAATTACAAAAGAGAAAACAAAAAAAGTCTTGAATTTTATAATAAAAATATGTTGAACACAAACAAGTAGAATGAATTATATGTTAAAAAAAAAATAAATCAAAATGCAACAATTTATTGAATTACAAAAATATACAAAATTACAAAAGAGAAAAAAAAACTGAAATAATATAATAGATACAATTACATACTACAACCAAAATGTTTAAAAAAATACTTAAAAGGAATAATAATGTGAAACTAAATTAATATATTCCAGTGTTGTCAGTTCTTTATTATCATATTGTTCGATTTTCTCTTTGAGAAAATTAACACGTTTGTTTGTGTAGGTGTTAACTTTTCTATGTTTATTTACACTTTGTATTTGTACGTAAATTTCAGCTTGATGCTGGCGCAAAACCTCAAGAAAAATGAAGATATTTGGATGATAGAAATTAAAACTCTTATTTAGGTGTGATTGAAAGGATTCGCATGCGTTGGTTGTTCTGGAGCTACTAGCACATTTAGCCGCCCAAATTTCGGGAGGAAATATTGAATCCCCTTCTATATAAGTTTCGATTAGGTACTCTATAAATGCTTGTAGGTTGTCATGTTCTGGTGCTATAGGAAGTAGATCAAATACTAAACAGTCGCCAACGTCCTCTGGTTCTAAGAAAAGCAGGCCAAAACAATATCCAATCCATTTGCCAATATCTGTTTTCTCTTTATAATGTTTTGTGAGCCCTAGCTGTTGTATTTTTCGCCACCAAGCTTGGGATATATGAAATCGGCAGCCAACAATTTTAATATTGTCCCACATGGAACTGACAGCTTTATGTATCGACATTTCAAAATCGATAACAACTTCTGCAGGACAAAATTGCAAGGAAAGTTCTTCACATTTTTGACTTACAAATTTTAAACACTGTTTATAAGTTTCTGAACTTTTATCTTTAAGTAAGCAAAACATTAGAGGTATATAGTGCCCGTTATATTGTCCATGGATGGTAAATAACTGTACGAAATGTTTTGAACAATATTTAAATGTTCCATCCATAAATATTTTTTCGAACTTACACAAATGTTCGAAGTTTGTGTTACAGGAGAATATCACTATGCCATGATTGCTGTCGTTGACAATCAAATATTCTTCTTCCCTGTTCGTACGAATTTTAGGTATCATGTTTTCCAAAGTTTCAAACACTTCTTCTATATTTTTGGGCAAGTTCGGAAATGTCTTTCTTCTTTCACCGTAAATACTTCGTTTAATTGATTTCAAGTCACAAATTGTTAATTCACTATTGTCGCATTTTGTCAACAGCGACTGCACAATTCTTTTAGGTTGCACATTAAGTTCCTCTGTTGCTTTACGTTTCGCTGCCACAACAAGAAATTGCTTTTGTATTGCTGCAGCGTTTAATTCAGGATGCGGATGGTTCAAATTACAACGGGATATCAAATTCTCCTCACCCATAGTGTAAACAGTAGCAGTGCATTTTGGTGCGCGACATCTCCACTTTTTTTCGCCACTTGACAGTTGTTCCGCAAAACAGTATCTGAAGTTGTTCACAAGCAATAATTCTTTGCCGCGCTTACTAACGCTTTTGATCACATTTAAATTTTCCATGTTGGACTTGTAACTTGTAATATTTAACTGAAGTGTAATGGGACAGCCGGTGTAATATATGTATTATTCCCTTAATTAGGGGTGGGGTAGCGATAGGAAATAATGATAGAGTAAGTTTAAAATGGAATATACTTTAAATGGGTCCGTAATGCTTAATCCCCCACTTTACCTGCCGGACGAAAGTGTATATGCTAAATTTGACCCTCAGATAATGGTCAGACGAAACTGTATATTATAATTTATGCAAATCTGCTAATCGGACGAAACTGTAATCGCCGGTATGTTAGTTCTTTATTTTTTCAGCCAATATTTCGTACATTTGGATGTGTACTTCCTCAGGGCATCAACTATGGGTGTACATTAACAAGAAATAAGTGTGCTGATATATTACACGTATCGGGTATTCGGTCCGTTGCAATCAAACTTAATTCTTCATTACTCAATATTGCGTTTTAATTAAAAACTTCATCAGGAGTATGCTACAATATATATACAGGGTGAGTTTTTTATCTTGAGACAATGGAATATCTCTAAACCACTGCATCAAATCAAAAAAAGATCTTAATGAGATTTATTATAATGTAGGGGCTCACTGAATGGTGCCGAAGTCGATCCCCCATCTCACCCCTCCAGAGTGGGAGCGGGGACAACTTTGAAATCTTAAATGGGAACCCCCATTTTGTATTGCAGATTCCGATTCTACACCATCAAGTATGTACGTTTTGTTTGAAACTTTTTTTTCTATTCGTTACGGATTGCGGTGTAATCGCAATAAACATGGTTGTGAGAGAAAATACACAAAAAAGAGAAGCAAGCAAACACGATTTTGTGTTTTTTTTATTTTAACATAAACTAGCATTTCAAAAAGCCATGTGCCCGAAACTGTGCCCCTCCACTTCGAAACATTTATTTATTCGCAATTGGAATGCTATTCAACGATACAAAAGCGTACTTTATTCAGTACATGACAAGTTACGAATCGAAAAAAAAGTTTCAAATAAAAACTACATACTTGATGGCGTAGAATCCGAATCTGCAATAAAAAATAGGGGTTCCCATTTAAGATTTCAAAGTTGTCCCCCCTCTCAATCGGGGGGGGGGTGAGGTGGGGGATCGAGTTCAGCACCATTCAGTGAGCCCCCTACATTATAACAAATCTTATTAAGATCTTTTTTTGATTTGATGCAGTGGTTTAGAGATATTCCGTTGTCTCAAGATAAAAAACTCACCCTGTATATATATATATAATCATTATTTTATATGTGGTTAATGTACATATTAAACACATATAATCTTTTTCTTTGCCGTGTATATAAATGTGTGAGAAATTTCTTGAATTTAGCGGCATTTAAATTAATTGATGACAAATTACTTGCATTATTTTATTGTTAATGATTTTTTAGGAAAAGGAAGATCGTCACCGTGAGTATATATACAAATTTCGGTAGATGGGAAAATGAATGCATTACAGACCGAGCTGAGGAGCATTCACGTATAGTTGAGTAAGCGAAACTAATGTATATATGTTAGTCCTCCGGGTAATGTGTTTCTTTTCCTAAAAAATCATTAACAATAAAATAATGCAAGTAATTTGTCATCAATTAATTTAAATGCCGCTAAATTCAAGAAATTTCTCACACACACACACACACACACATATATATATATATATATATATATATATATATATATATATATATATATATATATATATATATATACAGGGTGAGTCATTAGTAGCCGCTTCTTCGATTGCTCTTTTGTGTTTTAAATAAAAGAAAAAAGAATTAGCCGAAGATCTATGGTTGCTTGTAGCGCATATTGTAAAAATACTTTAAGCTCTGGCACACTTCCGGTTTCACCGGAAATGCACGGAACTTAATTTTTTTAAATAACTCACCCTGTATATTTTTAGATTTTCTTATATTGCTTTAAATTGTCTATTCGACTGTTTTTTCTTTTTAAAAATTGAGCCCATAGTTTTTGAGTTATTAATTTTTTTTGAAAATATTTGACCAAAACACGTGTTCAGAGAAAAATCATTTTCACATTGTATTTAAAAGCGAAAACATTAACTTTGGTGGTGCTTGTAGCCAAGAAAATTCTGCATCATTTGGTAAAGTTGCACTCGACAATACCTCAAAAAACTTTGTTTTTTCAAAGCCTACTTCCTGAAATTTTCACATACCAAAAACTTATTTTTTTTAAACGGAGCACCCAGTATTTTATTGAGGCATTTTGTTGCTTTTTGTATTCTCTTTCATTTTTGTTAACAATGTCCTATACCTATCTTTTGTAATTTCTGAGATAATCACTATAGGAGCTTTTAGCGGTCAATTAAAGAACTACGAGCGCTGTTGTTCTATGCACCAAAATATTCGTTCAACGAATGGAAGGCAGGGATGGCGCCCGACTTCCTTAGTCAACTGTCAAACAAAGTAAATGTTATATCCAACTATCCCAAAAGTAATAATTTTATAGAATGAAAAGCATCGCATTTAATTTTTTTAATTCCGGCAATGTCCAGTGGCAAAATTTCATTTTTGATACTGTTGGTTAACATCAAAATAAAGTAAAGGTTATGTCTTCAAAAAGTTTTGAAAATCCGTCCGTAGATAGCGAAGATACTCATCTCCATTAATATTTGCATCAAAGAAATAACGTCCAATTATGTAACTACCCATTATTCCTCCTCACTGTTTTAATGACTAATGATTTTGAAAGTTTACAGGTGTGATAAAGTGGGGGATTTTATGTGTTATAAAAGCAGAAATTGTGACGATGAACATATTCACTTTAATAGAAGGTGGCTTCGTTGGTAAACAACAAAAAATTGAGAAAGCCAGGATAATTTATCTGCTGCCAATTGACAAAAATGTAAGCGATTCTGAAAATTTCTTTCATATAACCCTGTGTATAAATATGCTACGGGTGAATTTCATATTTCCTAATTATTCTGGATTCTCAAATTTGACTTACATCTAACTGACGACTAATTTTCTTAGTACTAGTATGGAGGGTGTTCGACTACACTCGCAAGTACCATAAACGTCTTATCCTAACCAGTTATTGCTTTTTCCGCTGTTTCTTTCATATTCAATACTTTCTGTTCACTCAAACCGTCCACTTTATATTTTCGAAGGTTTCTGGCTTCGGTTGACTTCTACCAGGGATCGCTGTGCATAAAGTCTGAATGCTAACAAAGAGTTTCAGATTCACCCAAAACGTCAATCATATCTATTAACTCTTCATAAGAATAATTCATTTGGATGATAACTAATAGCGATGCTTTTATAAGTTTGAAATAAATGTATACCGACTTTCTTCAACAGTTGACTCAGGCAGTCAGCCGCATTAAAGCCTTTATTGGACGAATATTTGGGTGCATAGAACAGCGCCCGTAGTTCTTTAATTGACCGCTAATTGCTCCTATAGTGATTATCTCAAAAATTACAAAAGGACATTATAACAAAAATGAAAGAGAATAAAAAAAGGAAAAAACGACTCAATAAAATACTGGGTGTTCCATTTAAAAAAAATAAGTTTTTGGTATGTGAAAATTTCAGGAAGTAGGCTTTGAAAAAAACAAAGTTTTTTGAGATATTGTCGATTGCAACTTTACCAAATGATGCAGAATTTTCTTGGATACAAGCACCACCAAAGTTAATGTTTTTGCTTTTAAAAACAATGTGAAAATGATTTTTTTCTGAACGCGTGTTTTGGCCAAGTATTTTCAAAAAAAATTAATAACTCAAAAACTATTGGCTCAATTTTGAAAAAGAAAAAACAGTCGAACAGACAATTTAAAGCAATACAAGAAAATCCAAGAATATATAAAGAAAGTCATTTAAAAAAGTTTAATGCCATGCATTTCCGGTGAAACCGGAAGTGCGCCAGCGCTTAAAGTATTTTTACAACATGCGCCACAAGCTACCATGGATCTTCCACTAATTGTTTTTTCTTTTATTTAAAACACAAAAGAGCAATCGAAGAAGCGGCTACTAATGACTCACCCTGTATATATAGATGATTTTTATTGATTTGGTAACAATCAGTCACTTCCACTGACGTGATCTATTATTGAATTGTGGATTTTTTTACTGTTTATAAAATAGAATTTGGGTTTTAGGAGTTTTGTTTTATAAATAAAACACAAATTTTTCCTTGTGACGTTTCGTACTTTTATCTAGTCCTTCATCAGAGATTTGGAAACTGTGTTTCTTATTATTGAAGACAACATTTGGTAAATACTATAAAACACCAATCTACGAGACGGCACAAATACATTTTATTACAAAAACAAGTTTAATATTTTCCCAACGGAACATTTAAGTTCGTCCGTACTGTATCAGATACAGGCACTCTTAAGAAAAGTGCTGTATCTGTGTATATATATAATGTGCTTATTCTTCCTTGCCGTGTAAAATGTAAATTATGATATTTTCTTTGTGGGTATTTTCGGCATTATAAATTAAAACTATTCTTGTAGAATAAAATTTGTGTATATTTTACGTTTCGACATATTATTTTTGTCTTCTTCGGAAATATAATAAAATCTGTAACAATGTTATGTTTGTTAAAACTAGTGTATATACATGTCAAAATATTATTGCAATAAGCATATCAATAACAAGTCAATTGAAATATTTTTTATAGAATTTAAAAAAACATTAAAACAATAAAGAGTACATACTACGATACAAAAATATGAGTGTAAATATATAACATTTTAAAAAAAAAATTTTTTTCTTTTACTTTCACCAAACTTTTTAATAAAGAAAAACCTGTCACGTTATAATGAAGAAATCGCACAATATTGGGAGAATTAGCAAGAAAACTCACCTTATAGTTGCAGGAATACTGTTTGGTTGTAAATTCATATTAGATGGTGTTTTTTCTTATATTTTCTTCCCCACAACTTTCACTTGTCATTGAGCAACAATAGTTTTCATATGATTAAATTAAAGATTTTATTCAATCTCATTTTTACTGTTAACTTACATATTTTTAGATATGTTATGAAGAAAGGATCTTTATCTTTAATATTACTAAACAGAAATCTTAAATTATTATGATTTTTATGTGCAATTTTGATATTAAATGGGCGTAATACTTTACTAATTTTTTCTGATAAATTTTTTACATAAGGAATTGCTACATATTTTTGTATATCTGTTGATTTTGAATGATTATTATTTCTATTATTATTATAGAATTTATTTATTCTATCTTTAATAATGGAATTTATAAAGTTCAAAGGATAATTGTTATTCATTAATATCATCCAAAACTTCAATCTATTAATTACCAGTCAGGTGCGTTACCACTTACGCTACCGCAGGTCAGTACGACTTAAAGGACTCGAAGTCGGAACCCCGCACCTGACTGGTAATTAGGAGATATGGGTTCGAATCCTGGCTGCGGGATAATTTTTAAAAATATTAGAAATTACCTAATTAACAATTATAAACTAATTTTAAATATAATTTGAAATTAGTATGACCTCTAAATCGTCCAAGAAATTAAATTATATATATATATATATATATATATATATGACAGTAAGAAATTATATTAGTAGAGAAATATTTTAGTACATACCTTGAAAGAGTATCCATTTAAAGTGATATTTTAAGATAACTTAATTCACATATAATTAATCGCTTGAATATAACCGGTATAATAAATATAAATCACAATTATCGAAAAATAAATATACGAACGTCATTTTACATTTATTGGTGTTGATTAACTTATGAATAGGCAACTGTTCGATCATTATGAATAGAGGGAAGTTAGTTAAATGTAAGTATTGAAATGTTAATTATTATAAACAATTTCTGAGTTATGCTACCCTCTTGTATTTAAATTTAAATGGCCGAGGCCCTAAACAAATCGGTACCCAAAAATTCCAAGAAGGTAGTGAGTTAGGCACCACCACGGTATTTAACCTTCTATTATACTTTAGGAGGACGCTTGTCTATTAATTAATCACCAACTTATAACACTCTAGTCTTACCTCTTACTTCCCCAAGGGTCGATGTTAAAGATGGGAGTCAGCACTGCCTCCAGCTACAGTCAGAGAAGGGCGAGTTCGAACACCGTACTAAGTCGAAGGTTAAGATGTCAGGGCGCCTATCCGTAATAATATGCTAACAGATATTCAGACCCCGGACCAGGTCCAATGTAAAACTCCCCAGGTGATAAGTAAATAGGACCAATACACACTCATTCAACTTAACAACAGTTTATTGAAATTTAACTAGACCTCAACAGTGTATTCCAGTTATGAACATATCCGGCTATTTTAATAGTCTTGAATTCAAGAGATATTTACAACAAGAGAAAACAATGATAGTGAAACACAAGCGCAACTCGGTTGCCCGTAAAAAAAAAAAAAAGTCTGAAGGACTGTTCAAAACTTAAATGATCACCCAAGGTGATCCACAATTCAAATTTCAGTGACGTGACATTACCAAAATTTTAAAAGTTCAAAAGAAACAGGTGAACACAAGAATAAACTTAAATCTAACATTGATTCACCAACAATATTCTTACAAGTACACAATTATAAGGCAACTTGCCAGAAGTCCCTCCAAAGTCGAACAGTTTGATCGTATAATGCAACGCGACACCCAAAAATAAACACTCTGTATACCAGAGGCATCCGACAATCTATTCGACGTTAGAGAACAGACTCTAAGTTGTAAGATATCTAATTCTATATAAGAAATAGCGCTAGTTAACTATGCTTTACAGGAAGAATATATGATTAAGTTAAATTCATTAATTTCTTACGAGATTATACCAAAAATAAATTACAATCATAGACTAAAATGCGTTAAATAACATCTAAGAATTTATACAAGTCCGATGAGAGGCTACACTGCCATACACATCCCAAAATTTAGTTCAATTCCTAAGTCCAAAATTAAAATGGCTACGTAACGTCTCCAAAAATGTCAAAGTAACCTCCAAAATGGGGTCACTATTGTTAATAAAACTACGTTAAGTTAATTAATTCAAAACATTAAGGCTCACAGGCCACAAGAAGTTAAATTAGGAAATTACGATTACTTATTTAATTATTTAGCCCGGAAAATTGAAATTCACTGTTCAAATTACACGATATTGACACAAAAATTAGCCAAACTGTTTAGTCAATTAGACTCTACCCTCTGGATAATGTCAGAGAAAATTTACACAGTCACAATACCTTAAGAAAGTCACATCCAAAGCTTCCAACACGACACCTCCTACGGATCCACACGTTACATGGAATATGCTCTCCTATCCTCGGTTAACGACACCTCAAGAAATAGCGTTTGAAGGCTACAGTATTCCAATAATCTGCACCTTAAATATGCCCTCACCGCAGAATATAACAACAATTCCTTGGCACCGTAAGACTACAAGCACGTGGTTCTCACGTCTTAACCCCAAACCAAAAATGCTCAAATGAGGTTTATGTCAGGCCCAACACCAGCAGCTAAATTTGAATATAGAAACACACAAATTAAGATCGATTAGACACGTGGAAAACTATACTTACAGCAGCTTAAACAATTCCCAAGCCCAGAAGAAAATATCCTCGCAAGAATGAAATAAAACGCCAAAATTCACCAATAATACTTGAGAAGCACCATAACATCCGCTTTTGTAAGCGATTACCGACGATAAAACTCAACTCTCCACCATTCTCAAGTAAAGCTGAGGGAAATGATTCTGCTCTGTGGTGTCTAACCTTTCTCAACGACCGTTAAAATCAAAAGAGGAAGACTCTAACATGTCAAGCCCGATCATCAAACGCACACGACAATTGTTCTAAAAGATCGAACGACCCAACTAATACTTAAACGTACGACAAAAATACAGGTTCAAATAACCATAGGAAAATGGAAAATAATTATTAATAATTTGTTGCATAACTCTAGGCCGAAAAGAAGTTTGAAAAACGAAATTAACAATAACTAAAGAAAACAAATTAATTAAATGAAACAACATACGCCATCTACCCGACAATGCCTGTATACGTTACACACACCTATGGCAAGGCGGAACGCGTGCAATAGGAATCTTAAGCATTTCTACACCAGATGGCAGTAGTAGTAGGAAGACGACATAAATTTAATCAAAAACGAATTACGTATTCCGACAATTAAAATAAACCATTAAAGGATAAAATACAACCAAAAAAAAAAAAAAACGTAACAGTTAGTTATGGGCATAATAATAAAATACCTGAGATAAATAGAAAATTGATATAAAAATGACATTGTATTTATCATAATTTTTTAGTTAAAGGAAATAAATATAGGGATTAGTCATATAGTCACAATAAAGATTTTGAATTTACCTGAATGTAATTATACACTTTATTTATTAAAGGTATTGTTACAATATACACATGAATATGTGAATATGGTCAAGAATTTTAAATTATCTATTATATATATATATTGAAAAATTGAAAATCTTCTTGGTAGTAGTGGCATACAATGAAATAAAAGTAATAACAATATGACAACTGGTTGTCAATAAGAAAACAATGACAAATATAGAATGTAAATCAAAATGTATAAATGAATATGTAATCAAATATAAATAGGAGAAAGAATATCGGGTTAATCCGCTGTAGTGCAACCGCAGACACGTGTTTCAGACTCGTTGGTCATCGTCAGTACGGTGTAGCCAAGGAATAAGGTGGGATATCCTTGGAGATAGAAACAAAAGGAAGACCATCGGGAAGACAGACCACCAATTGCAGCTTAAATGTCAGAAGATCCTCAGGTCTGAGTGACAACAACTGACACCGCCGCGAGGCAGACATTGTCAACCCGCGTGCCGTCCAACCCAGGAATGATAAATCAATAAAGGAAATATCACGGATACATAATAAAAATAGGAGAAAGAATATCGGGTTAATCAAATATATATATATATAATAAAATAAAATCTTTTTTCTTGGCCGTTTATAGCAATAAAAATATTAATATTCTTGGTGTTAGCGGCCTGTTTCTTATTCCTTGTCAAATATTAAAAGTTTAACAATAAAAAACACATAATTAAAACGTTTCGACAATTTTATTTTTGTCTTCTTCAGTTAAAAAGTTTTTGTACTTATTACACATTTTTTTTTTTTTTTTGAAAATGTCTAACTGCAAACCAGAAACAACGTAATTTGTAATCTTTGTTTTTTAACTTTGGATGCATGTTGTTTTTATATCACCCCCCGAACTCAATTGCATGTTTTATATTTGTAGAAATAAAAACAAACTAATGCCTGAAACGGACAAACAAATTCAATTTATTCACACGTTGAAAACAGTTTTATTTGAAATAAAACAGTTTTATTTGAAATGTATATCTATCTGTCCGCATACGCATATAATGTTTATTATATGCGTATGCGGGCAGATAGATATACATTTCAAATAAAACTGTTTTCAACGTGTGAATAAATTGAATTTGTTTGTCCGTTACAGGCATTAGTTTGTTTTTATTTCTACAAATATAAAACATGCAATTGAGTTCGGGGGGTGATATAAAAACAACGTGCATCCAAAGTTAAAAAACAAAGATTACAAATTACGTTGTTTCTGGTTTGCAGTTAGACATTTTCAAAAAAAAAAAAAAAAAATGTGTAATAAGTACAAAAACTTTTTAACTGAAGAAGACAAAAATAAAATTGTCGAAACGTTTTAATTATGTGTTTTTTATTGTTAAACTTTTAATATTTGACAAGGAATAAGAAACAGGCCGCTAACACCAAGAATATTAATATTTTTATATATATATATATATATATATATATATATATATGACAAATTGATATTTTGGGTTATTTGCCGCGTTAATTCAAATCAAGTATGCATATACGAAATAATTCGTATGCGTATACGAAATAATTCGTATATGCATAAGTGATATGAAATGTAATGCATATCTACACCACCAATTGCTGACATTGCAAATATCAACGTGTAGACAGCTGTTTCGATCTAATCTGGATCTCGTCAGTACACGAAGGTGATATTTGCAATGTCAGACAAAGTTGGATTTCCTGCCTATATACTTGATTGGGTACCAAATGCCTATGAGAAGACTTCCAGCGGCATCTGTGATCCAATATCAAGAACGCAAGGAAATGTTAACCCTTAGTAGAACATCTACTTTATCGGGCAACTGTAGATATGCATTATGTAGGTGACTTTACCTACTTAATAAACTACCTCCCCAGAAAGGTTATGTCAAAAATGACGTTTTTCGCGGTTATGTGATGACAAATTGATATTTTGGGTTATTTGCCGCGTTAATTCAAATCAAGTATGCATATACGAAATAATTCGTATATGCATAAGTGATATGAAATGTAATGCATATCTACACCACCAATTGCTGACATTGCAAATATCAACGTGTAGACAGCTGTTTCGATCTAACCTGGATCTCGTCAGTACACGAAGGTGATATTTGCAATGTCAGACAAAGTTGGATTTCCTGCCTATATACTTGATTGGGTACCAAATGCCTATGAGAAGACTCCCAGCGGCATCTGTGATCCAATATCAAGAAATTTGATTTGAATTAACGCGGCAAATAACCCAAAATATCAATTTGTCATCACAGAACCGCGAAAAACATCATTTTTGACATAACCTTTCTGGGGAGGTAGTTTATTAAGTAGGTAAAGTCACCTACATAATGCATATCTACAGTTGCCCGATAAAGTAGATGTTCTACTAAGGGTTAACATTTCCTTGCGTTCTTGATATTGGATCACAGATGCCGCTGGGAGTCTTCTCATAGGCATTTGGTACCCAATCAAGTATATAGGCAGGAAATCCAACTTTGTCTGACATTGCAAATATCACCTTCGTGTACTGACGAGATCCAGGTTAGATCGAAACAGCTGTCTACACGTTGATATTTGCAATGTCAGCAATTGGTGGTGTAGATATGCATTACATTTCATATCACTTATGCATATACGAATTATTTCGTATATGCATACTTGATTTGAATTAACGCGGCAAATAACCCAAAATATCAATTTGTCATCACATAACCGCGAAAAACGTCATTTTTGACATAACCTTTCTGGGGAGGTAGTTTATTAAGTAGGTAAAGTCACCTACATAATGCATATCTACAGTTGCCCGATAAAGTAGATGTTCTACTAAGGGTTAACATTTCCTTGCGTTCTTTATATTGGATCACAGATGCCGCTGGCAGTCTTCTCATAGGCATTTGGTACCCAATCAAGTATATAGGCAGGAAATCCAACTTTGTCTGACATTGCAAATATCACCTTCGTGTACTGACGAGATCCAGGTTAGATCGAAACAGCTGTCTACACGTTGATATTTGCAATGTCAGCAATTAGTGGTGTAGATATGCATTACATTTCATATCACTTATGCATATACGAATTATTTCGTATATGCATACTTGATTTGAATTAACGCGGCAAATAACCCAAAATATCAATTTGTCATCACATAACCGCGAAAAACGTCATTTTTGACATAACCTTTCTGGGGAGGTAGTTTATTAAGTAGGTAAAGTCACCTACATAATGCATATCTACAGTTGCCCGATAAAGTAGATGTTCTACTAAGGGTTAACATTTCCTTGCGTTCTTGATATTGGATCACAGATGCCGCTGGGAGTCTTCTCATAGGCATTTGGTACCCAATCAAGTATATAGGCAGGAAATCCAACTTTGTCTGACATTGCAAATATCACCTTCGTGTACTGACGAGACCCAGGTTAGATCGAAACAGCTGTCTACACGTTGATATTTGCAATGTCAGCAATTGGTGGTGTAGATATGCATTACATTTCATATCACTTATGCATATACGAATTATTTCGTATATGCATACTTGATTTGAATTAACGCGGCAAATAACCCAAAATATCAATTTGTCATCACATAACCGCGAAAAACGTCATTTTTGATATATATATATATATATATATATATATATATATATATGATGATATGGGGGTATAACAGGCGTATCGCCCTTAAAAACACTTGCATATATGATACGGTAAGTACCGTTTAGAATTTCTTGTAATTATTTTATAAATTGAATTTTTATTTCAAATATTTAATTGCCTCGGGCTAGCTATGTTGGTTGCCTAACTATAAGGTGGGTAACGTATTTTATTTAAAATAGCATGGACTCTGTTATTTATCTATGTGCTAGTTTATTGTTAATAAAATTAAAATGGTGTTTTAATTTATTTGACTGCTCCCTGTAGATTAGAACTAATCTTTGAATTATTTATTAAGCGACTGAATTTGTAACAGTTCAAATTTATTTCCACAGTTGGTGCACCTGGGTCACACACACGTGGATGCAGAGAAATTCAAAAAAATATACGCGCTCTATGATAGCTAGGTTATGTGAACCTTAAAAAAATCAGTTTGTTGTTGGTTTTCACGTTCTGAATTTGAACGTTAAATATAATTAAATCTCATTAATGGGTCGTTAAAAGGGATTCGGATATTGAACCTGAGGAGGTACACGACTTATTTTTGGTATGGCGTATGGTAACCTACTATATCAGCGGAAAAGCGGGCCCAATTCTTGACGGTCTGGAAGATCTATTAATAGAACAAATGTACGACCGAGCATGCTTTTCTAAACAGCTGTTCGGTCAAAGCTGATGGATACTATAACTGGGTCAAATGAAAACACAGGTGTTTATTAGATTATGGTTTTTTTTTATTATTATTGAATTGAGTGTAGCTTTATATTTACAGTTTAAAACATCCTTATCAAGAATGGCTCTAGGCATAATCTTTACTTGGAATATCATGAACAAATTACTCTACGCAAGTCATATTAGGCATACACATAACAATATTTAATCTGTCTACTTTACTAATGGTAAACAATTTGATTCAACGTTGGATTTCTAGATATGATTATCTGACTCTTCGTCTCCCTAAAAAAAAACTAATGTGCAACGTAAGTATTAAACTTAGAATGTAGTCTAATCAAAATGCATGAGCGGTAATTGAATTATAGGTTAAATATTTAAATATATCCGGCTATTATGTACTATTTAAAACCGGCTACGTGAGAAATGAACGTTTAGTCTTGGTAAAAAAACTCGGATTACACTTAAGTTGACTATCAGTTATTTACAAGTTTGTCTTGGTTCCTTCTAATGAACGTGAAATTATACAATTGTCACTTTACATACTGTTCTTGTTTGTTTAACTTAAAGTTGGCTGGCTGGAAAGAATGCAGGTGCTGCTGTCGTTCTTGAAGGGGGCTCCACAGATGCTCGTAGTTGATGGAACGTCTTGACCCTCCGAGTTGATTCTCTTGATAGGCACCCCTGGTGTATCTTCTTGGCGGCACCTTGTTCAGATGTGTTGACTCGTTGTAGATGACTGGACACAGGTTCGTATTTTTTTTCAAATTTATTTGAAATGTTGTTGGGTTAACTCCCTGGTAGTTGAAGTTAATATCCTTGTTGATTATTTCTTTCTTTCCAGTACGTTATTTGCATCCTTGGTTTTTCCAATATCGAAAACACAGGATTGACTTCAATGTGTGTAGTTGCACTAGCTCGCACTTTGTTTCACAGAAGTGGGATGCTCGCGAATATCTAGAAAAACCTTACTGGTTGTGTGTAAATCTTGTAGGCACTGTTCTTTTCACAACCTTACTGCTTGGTTGTTGTAGAAGAATGCATTTAAACACAACCTTACTGGTTGGTTATTGCAGAAGAATCCCTTTTAAATCAAGATACTGTCCTTTTATACTTTCCTATGTTTGTATGGTGGTTGTCAAGACAACCAACAAAATTCAATCAAGCCGACAATTATCCGTTCATTTCAAAAGGCAAACCCTATTGTTTCGCGATTTTATTGCCTTCATAAATTCTTTTGAAATTTATTTCTACTATATACAATCTTAGAATTCTAGTTTTGACAATTAAACGCGCATTACAAAAGTTTAACAGTAGCGCGTTTGATTTTCTTAGTACAGTTCCTGATCATAAAAATATATTTTTATAATTTTTGATTTGCCTAACATACTCAATATGTGTATCTCTAATGCAACGGCGTTTACAATGGTTCTCTTAACATTTAATTACATCGTTTCTTTGTTTCTTTTCCGTTTCTTTTTACCAGACAACAATTCATTTATATAAAAAAATAAAATTATTTAAGGGTGACTTTTGACAACCTATATTCAAACATGTGGTGAAATCTTAATAATGCTCATGCCCTGTTTGTACAGTACTTGAATATGTAAAGGGCTTTTGGTTCAATATGTGTGTATCCAAAAGTTTGTTTCTTTACTGAATTAAAGTTATCTTTGACATAATAAATGACATTTACGTTTGACGTATGTAAGAATCAAAAGATGCTATTGATCTTTTCACGGTCTTTACATTTCCATTTGCTTACAAAAACCTATGATACATCAAGTATTGATACTGAAGTATCCCTATTAATTTGCAAATTTAACAATTTTAGTCGATTTTTATTATAAATCATACTTTTGCAATGGCCATATTTGTCGACCCAAAGTAAACATTTTTATAACTAAACCAATGAGCAGGATACTAATGTTTCATATCTTTGTTATGTGTGATGCGAGTCTGCGCACATTGTATGCGCATTTGACCTTAATTATATGCCCAATTCAACAATAATTATTTTAACTACAATGTACAAGGGTTCGTCCAAAAGTGAATCTTTTAAAACATGAACGAAAATCTAAATATTCATATTTCACAGATTTGACTGGTCGTGGCTAAGATACAAGACCAGTTCATCTGCCCCTTAACGAAGGTAGATTTTTATTTTTAAAAATATGCTTTCGTTATAAACGTCTGTAAAATATTTTTTTTTTCATTGTAACAGTTTGCAACAACTAATGTATCTATTTTATGTAACAATTTTTTTTTTTAATGAACTATTATATCTAGTTTTGATTATAATTAGGGCCTTAGTATCTAAGTTTTAAAATTATATGTGGGTCATATGTTGTAATATAAGCTGTTCTGTGTTTGTTCAATTTTTCAAACTTTTATTTATTGACTTAAACCTGTATAGTGTATGTTTAGGGTTAAGATGAAATTTTTATATTCTGTTTTGTGCATCTAATTATTTTTATGCATTTGTTAAATTGTGCAGACTAGTTAGTATCTGTTTAGCGTACATATGTTTTTCTTTACTTTGTGTGTGTGTGTGTGTATTTTATATTTGCCTTTAGAAAATTGTTTATTTTGTACCTTAATTCTTTATTTTCTTGTTCTGCCTTCACCTGCGATGTATCGAGTGTATATCTTTCTTGTAATGAGGGTGGCCTATCTCTAATATACCAATGTGTATGTATACACATAAATTATCATTATTATTTCACAGATTATTACTGTAATAATTATATTCGACATTTTGTCATTTTCCTCTTTCCTAACGTGGAGTATACATCATTCCACTTTGCACTATTTGCGTGCTATTGTACATATTTTAGGTTGTACATTACCTGTAATCATTTTTATTTTTACCATAATACCATCTCTTTTCATGGGTTTCTTTATGGTTTAAATTTTTCTTACATAAGCATACTTTTGCTAAGTGGTATATTTTTATTGCTAGGCCCATTCTTCTATACATTTAGTCTTTTTAAATCACTCGATAATCACTTCTTGAATTTTTCTTCTTTTCTTATTCGGCATGAACATTCTTGTGTACATGTAGTTTTCATATTTGTTTCATAAAGGCGGCTATTTCATATTTTCTGACTTCTGTCATTTCTTGTTTTGTACGCTGTGCTCTAATCATTTGCATTTACTAACTTTTTCCTTCTAGTGTTGAATTTTCTCTTAACAAAATTTTTTTCTTGTGAATAAAATTTCTCTTCTGATTTAGGTGTTAAAGAAATCTTACAACTTATATTACCTCATGATGCGCTACTAAATACTTATTTGTAGGAATGGGGAAAACTAATCAAACTAATTCTATTTGTATTAAAATTCTAGGTGAATGTACTTATTCTATAATTCCCATTTTCTACGATTAATATTCTTATATCCTAATTTCCGGGCATACTTCTTCTTTATAATTTTATAAAGACTCTGTGTCTTTCATGGGAGTGGTAGGTAATTCTTGTATATACTTGCAATATTCTAAGAGATTTTTGGGGTTGTGTTCAGATTGGGCTCGTCTGAAGAGTTTCAATGTCTTCGGGTTGGGTTCGTCCGAATAGCTTCCTATAGCTGGGGTTTTTGGAGTAGTTTGAATGTCTTCGGGTTGGGTTCGTCCGAATTGCTTCCTGTAGCGGGGGTTTTTGTGTTGTGAGGGCTTTTAGATATTTGTTGTGGCTCCGGTTAGGGTGGTATTGCCAAAGTACCATCGGTTACTGGCCCTTCAGTACCGCCATGCCCCTAAATTTTTGATGGGTGAGCGATAATTATTCGTTGTATTGTTCATCGGTCATATAGTCGTGTATCATCGATACATGGTAGGTGCCTTTAATAGTTCCTGTTTCTTCATCGATTAGTTCATACGTATTGAGTCCTAACTTCCTGTGGATAGTGAACGGTCCTGTAAACGGTCGTATTAACTTAGCCATGATATTGTTTTTTCTATCCGTGACTTTAAGTGAGCGAATAATAACCTTATCGTTTATTTGGTAATTTTTATATCTCTTTTGTTGTTCTCTCTTTTTCCTTTCCCATTTATCTTTCCTTTCTATTTGTTTCTGTCTCACTAATTCATATTGTTGTCCCAAGTCAGCTATCTCTTCGCTTTTCCATGGCCTCTGCGGAGGTTGCCCGGTAAATATAGTAATGGGACATGATTCGTGTACCGTGCTGGGAGTCTTGTTCATAACCACTTCAATTTGTTTAATGTGTTTAGCCCACTTATGGTGGCAGTCGACTAAAAGTATTCGGAGATATTTCAAAACTTCTTTTATGTATCTCTCCGATGGATTGGCCTGGGGATGTCTGATTGATGTGTGATAGGAATTAATTTGTCTGTCGTCTAGAAACTCTTGATATCGTTGATTTGTGAAATAGGTGGCATTGTCCGCCAAGATAGTGGTGGGCGTTCCGTATTCAGTAATATATTCTTGTAATGCCTGTAACACCGTTTCTGTGTTGCATTTCTGAGTCGGAATTAAACGCACATGTTTGGAGAATATGTCACATATGACAAGAATGTTCCTATATCTTTTAGTGCTTGGTATAAGGTTCGATATGAAGTCGATGGCCACTAATTGTAGTCGGTCGGTTGCGATTATGCTCTGGCTAACGTTCTGATTGGTGAAGTTTTTCTCCTTGGCCATTTCGCACGTTCCGCATTGTCGGATTAGGTTTTTAATGATTTTTTCATCGTTTTTACAATAATAAGCTTCACGAAATACCAGCCAACATTTCCTTGCTCCTATGTGGGTGTAGGTTTCATGTATGTTTCGTATGATTTCAGTTGTGTGCTTTGCGTCGGTGACATATACTTCAATTTTTCCTATTTTCTTGATTATTAGGTCCTCTTGGATTTTCATTCCCTTATATTCCTTTTCTACTTGAAGTTTCTCCTTGAGTTGTTTTAATTCGGGTGTTTCTTGAGCTTCTTTAATACGCTGTAACGAAAATGTTCCTTCTCGAGCTAATAGTACCAGATTGATTTGTACGTTCTGTGTCTTGGTCTCTCCATGTTTACGACTCAGAATGTCTGCAGCGATCATTTCTTTCCCTGGCTTGTATCTGATTTCCATATCATATTGTTGTATGAGTAGTGTCCAACGGTATATACGATTATTGTTTAGTTTGGTGGTCATAATGTTTAACAGGGCCTTGTGATCCGTTTCAAGGACGAACCTCTTCCCTATCAAATAGTATCTGAGCTTAGTTAATGCGAAGATAACGGCTAACATTTCGAGTTCTGATATCCCATACCGGGTCTCGCATGGTCTTAACGTCCGTGAGGCAAAGTAAATGGGTATTTCAGTATCGTCTTTTATCTGTACTAATTCTGCGGCGATGGCGTTGTAAGAAGCATCTGTTCTGACAATAAATTCAAGATTAAAATCTGGGTGATACAGTCTGAGATTTTCGACAAAGTTGTTTTTTAAATTCTGGAAGCATTCTTCGCATTCAGAGGTCCACTTCCATTTAGGTCCTTTCTTCAGTAGCGCTAGTAAAATATGTGTCTTCTGGCTGTAGTTTGAGACAAATTTTCGGTAATAGTTTAGCAGTCCGAGGAAACCCCTTAGCATTTTTAATTTGTTAGGACGTGGATAGTTTTGAATGTCCTCTAATCGCTGTGGGTCGAGTAGGATAT
The DNA here is from genome assembly GCA_963170755.1 of Amphimallon solstitiale. Classification (NCBI taxonomy): domain Eukaryota; kingdom Metazoa; phylum Arthropoda; class Insecta; order Coleoptera; family Scarabaeidae; genus Amphimallon; species Amphimallon solstitiale. The sequence goes on from OY720675.1 coordinate 148,640,133, forward strand.
TTTGTTCATTTACGACGTAGCCTAAGTAATTTACTTCTTTGCGACAAAATTGACATTTCGCTAAATTCAACTTCATACCATTTACCTGTAATGTATGAATAATAGTTTGTACATGATTCATATGAGATTCGATGTCATCGGAGAAAATTATGATGTCGTCCAGATAATATAATGCGAATTTCTCATACTTATCTAATATCTTGTGTAGGAATCTAATTAAACCGGCGGGAGAACTGCGGATTCCGAACGGGCAAACTGTGAACTGGTAAGTGACTCCGTTCACGTTGAAACCACAGTATTTTCGTGATGATTCCTCTAAGCGTATTAGCCAAAAAGCGTTCTTCAGATCCAGTTTGGTGTACCATCTTTTATTTCCGCATTTAGTAAGTAGGACGTCGATGTTCTGCGGCATCTCGTACTCCGGTTTGATCCTCAGGTTGACAGAGCGCGCGTCAATGCAGATGCGGATCGAGTTGTCTTTCTTCTTAACCAAGACCACTGGGTTAATGAAATAGGTGTTAGACCTTTCGATAATATCCGCTTCTTCCAATTTCAGCAATTTTTCATTTACTCGCTGTTGGAAGTGATACGGTATCGGATAGTTGTTGCAAGGTAGCGGGGTATCATCATCAATTAGTAGTTTGTGCTCATAGTCCTTGGCGAAAACTACTTCATCATTAATCAAACGCATATTACTTGAAAGGATGTCTAAAAGATTTTCTGTCACCCACGGTTCCTGTAAATTCTGTTTTTCTAAGATTTCTAGTATATCTGCCTCATTCCTAATTGTTTTGCTTTCTGTTGTTTCTTCTTGAATTCCTTGCTCCAAGTGTACTGTATCCCTATTCTCCCTCGGCAGTTCGAACATTGCCTCTTCTAAGTACTCTTGTGCACTTCCGTTTTCCTCTCTATCTGCTATAATAACGTTCGTAATGTCGCATTTAATATCCTCCTTATATTGTAGGTATGCGTTGATTTCCCTTAGATCTCCTAAGGTGTTTAGTTCTACTTCATTTTTTCCTATGATCGCCTTTTCTTTCTCAAAATTCAAGTGCATTCTTAAAGTACGCATATTGTCTACTCCCAAGATGCAGTCGTAAAATAGGTTGTTTAAAATGTAAAATTGCAGCACGTAGTGATGTCCGTTTATGTCCACATCGATGGATATTCGTTTGTTGATTTGTCCCATTTTCCTTCGATTTGCCGACATCAGGTTTGTGCATTTGATTTTAATGATATTTTGTAAATAATTCGGTAGTTGCTCCACCATGTTCTCTTTGATTAAAGAAATTTCCGCCCCGGAGTCTAATAATGCCTTAAACGCTATATTTCCTATATTAAATGTAATAAATGGTAAGGATTCTATACTTGTGATGATTTTTCCAACGTCATCAGTATTTAACTGTTTCCCCAAACCTACATCTAGACTTAACTTATTAAAAAACTTACTATTTATAGAAATATCCTGCGAGTCTAATTCAGATCCCTGGAAGAACCTGGCGTCTGGTTTGTCTCTGTCATTTGAGATCGCAAATCCATCGTAGTTTTTTTTTTCTGGCTCTGTGCCTGGTATATTATTTCGGGTGTTACTATTTTCCATCGGTGTGTCCCATTCTACGTTTAATCTTCTATCCTGGCCGATGGTATTTATTTGTCTGTTGTTTGCATTCCCATAGTATCGCTGGTTCTGTTCCTGATAATTGTGTCTAGGCGTATTTGGGTTATACGGTCGCTGGTCCGGCCTTGAAGTATTATTATTCCTCGCCTGCATGTTCCCATTTCCGGGAGTCGTTCCGTTATTCCTCCATTGATTAGGATTTCTGTTGAGTGGTGGAACATTCGTTCTTGTTTGGTCGTTTCTCGCATATATGTTATAGGGACGAGGTTGACTTTGATAGTCGTGGTTGTTGGAAGAATTAAATGTTCTAGCCTGTGGTAGGTAACTCCGTTGTGAATTTCTATTCATATCTGCTGCTAGTCGGCCTGAGTCAAAATTGCGTCGGGCGTCTAGATGTGGATTCTCGTTTTTAGGGTTGTTTCGGTAATCTCTGTTCAAGTTCGTGCTGTCCGAGAAATCGTCTAATCTCCGGAGTATATCTACCAGACTATCCATGTTGGTCACGTTCTGGCATATAATCGCATGCGTGTCAGTATGTATAAAATGTTTCAGCAGTTGCTGCGAAATGGTTAACTCATCCATATTAGCGATATGCTTACTATAATTGTAGATCTTTAAGGCGTAAGCTTCGCGTGAGATCTTACCAGTTTTAAATATGCCTGTGAGTAAGCGAATTCGGGCTCTGTTTTGTTGCGTTTCGCTCCAAAAGTTTCTTCTAAATAGCTCCGCAAAGTGCTCTAAATCCTCGCAACTATCTTCTACTCTCTCAAACCAATCTGCAGCTCCGTTGGTTAAAGTCGCTCGAATTATGTTGAGCTGTTGTTTGAAATCTGCTACGTCCTCGGTGTATTTCAGAACATTATACAAATATGCCATTGGATGAGTAGACATACTATCACCGTTGAAGTGAGCCACGTTTTCGATCCGTAATCCCGCGTTGAAGAAGCTTGGTGTAGGCATAAGGGTATTATTATTGCGGGTGTTCTGAGCTTTTAATATCAACCGGTTTAGTTCTTCTTTACTCTTCTCACATTTTTGTAAAACACTTTCCGCATCCTTATTCTGATCCTTGTTTGCTTGCTTGACGCGCGTTATCTCTTTCAGACACTTCTCTTCGGTTGAGTCTATTCGTTTGTTGAGTTTGGTTTCTACCCGAACTTCCATCTCTCCGGTGCCCCTATTTACCTGGTCCATTTCTGTTCTTATTCTTTCCGCCAACTCCCTGTGTTCCCTCGCATTATTATTCTGTAATTGCGTGAGATCTCCTTCTATTCTGGAGATTTTCCCGTCCACATGTTGTACTGCAGCGTCGATATGTGTTAATAATTCGGTTTCTTTGACCGACAACTGTTCCTTTACATCTGTCCTAATTTGTTTGACCTTCGAGTCCATTTCTGCTAATATTATCTTATTGTTAGCCTCTGTTCGTAGTACTAGTCTCTCTTCGAGGTCTTCCTTCAATTCTTCTAAGTTTCTCTTATTTTCTATTTTATCTTCCCCTCTATGTTTTATGTTTTCCGCTTTATCTTCTTTTCTATTGTTATCTAATTTATTTTCTAATCCCTCGTTTTTGCTGTCTATTTTATTCTCTAAACCGTTTATCATCGATATGATCTGTTGTAGCATACTATTTTCCTCTGGCTTTGAACCACTTCCTTGTTCTCCAGTGCTCTCTGTCATTTGGACGGTATCGCCTTGGTCTTGCGGAGATTCGTCTTCGCTCGATGATTCCGGTAGGGTTATTGAACCGGTCCGTGATCGCGTATTCATTTTGTAATTTTATGGTTTTTTATAGATACAAGCGCAACAAATAATATGTGTGTAATGTCGCTTAGATACGACCCCTGTACAATAATACTGTAAATTATATTTTGACCTGTTTCTAATTCTTATGCCACAGTGAATAAATGATTTTAATTATACCCAGTGTTTATTTGTTCATCCACCATCAACCTGTATATGTACATGTATATTGATAAATTAAATAAAATACACTTTACTGTTTATATTTTTATTCTACAAGTAATTCAATTATTTATACGTATTCTCCTCTTCGTAATGTTCTTCTGGTTCTCTGAAACAGACCGACACAAAAGAAAACCTGCAGTCAGTGTACTCCTCAATAGGTTTTTTAAAATGCCACCACGTTGTTGGCGTCAGATGATATGGGGTATAACAAGCGTATTGCCCTTAAAAAGCACTCTTGCATACGCTACGGTAAGTACCGTTTAGAATTTCTTGTAATTATTTTATAAATTGAATTTTTATTTCAAATATTTAATTGCCTCGGGCTAGCTATGTTGGTTGCCTAACTATAAGGTGGGTAACGTATTTTATTTAAAATAGCATGGACTCTGTTATTTATCTATGTGCTAGTTTATTGTTAATAAAATTAAAATGGTGTTTTAATTTATTTGACTGCTCCCTGTAGATTAGAACTAATCTTTGAATTATTTATTAAGCGACTGAATTTGTAACAGTTCAAATTTATTTCCACAGTTGGTGCACCTGGGTCACACACACGTGGATGCAGAGAAATTCAAAAAAATATACGCGCTCTATGATAGCTAGGTTATGTGAACCTTAAAAAAATCAGTTTGTTGTTGGTTTTCACGTTCTGAATTTGAACGTTAAATATAATTAAATCTCATTAATGGGTCGTTAAAAGGGATTCGGATATTGAACCTGAGGAGGTACACGACTTATTTTTGGTATGGCGTATGGTAACCTACTATATCAGCGGAAAAGCGGGCCCAATTCTTGACGGTCTGGAAGATCTATTAATAGAATAAATGTACGACCGAGCATGCTTTTCTAAACAGCTGTTCGGTCAAAGCTGATGGATACTATAACTGGGTCAAATGAAAACACAGGTGTTTATTAGATTATGGTTTTTTTTTATTATTATTGAATTGAGTGTAGCTTTATATTTACAGTTTAAAACATCCTTATCAAGAATGGCTCTAGGCATAATCTTTACTTGGAATATCATGAACAAATTACTCTACGCAAGTCATATTAGGCATACACATAACAATATTTAATCTGTCTACTTTACTAATGGTAAACAATTTGATTCAACGTTGGATTTCTAGATATGATTATCTGACTCTTCGTCTCCCTAAAAAAAAACTAATGTGCAACGTAAGTATTAAACTTAGAATGTAGTCTAATCAAAATGCATGAGCGGTAATTGAATTATAGGTTAAATATTTAAATATATCCGGCTATTATGTACTATTTAAAACCGGCTACGTGAGAAATGAACGTTTAGTCTTGGTAAAAAAACTCGGATTACACTTAAGTTGACTATCAGTTATTTACAAGTTTGTCTTGGTTCCTTCTAATGAACGTGAAATTATACAATTGTCACTTTACATACTGTTCTTGTTTGTTTAACTTAAAGTTGGCTGGCTGGAAAGAATGCAGGTGCTGCTGTCGTTCTTGAAGGGGGCTCCACAGATGCTCGTAGTTGATGGAACGTCTTGACCCTCCGAGTTGATTCTCTTGATAGGCACCCCTGGTGTATCTTCTTGGCGGCACCTTGTTCAGATGTGTTGACTCGTTGTAGATGACTGGACACAGGTTCGTATTTTTTTTCAAATATATTTGAAATGTTGTTGGGTTAACTCCCTGGTAGTTGAAGTTAATATCCTTGTTGATTATTTCTTTCTTTCCAGTACGTTATTTGCATCCTTGGTTTTTCCAATATCAAAACACAGGATTGACTTCAATGTGTGTAGTTGCACTAGCTCGCACTTTGTTTCACAGAAGTGGGATGCTCGCGAATATCTAGAACAACCTTACTGGTTGTGTGTAAATCTTGTAGGCACTGTTCTTTTCACAACCTTACTGCTTGGTTGTTGTAGAAGAATGCATTTAAACACAACCTTACTGGTTGGTTATTGCAGAAGAATCCCTTTTAAATCAAGGTACTGTCCTTTTATACTTTCCTATGTTTGTATGGTGGTTGTCAAGACAACCAACAAAATTCAATCAAGCCGACAATTATCCGTTCATTTCAAAAGGCAAACCCTATTGTTTCGCGATTTTATTGCCTTCATAAATTCTTTTGAAATTTATTTCTACTATATACAATCTTAGAATTCTAGTTTTGACAATTAAACGCGCATTACAAAAGTTTAACAGTAGCGCGTTTGATTTTCTTAGTACAGTTCCTGATCATAAAAATATATTTTTTATAATTTTTGATTTGCCTAACATACTCAATATGTGTATCTCTAATGCAACGGCGTTTACAATGGTTCTCTTAACATTTAATTACATCGTTTCTTTGTTTCTTTTCCGTTTCTTTTTACCAGACAACAATTCATTTATATAAAAAAATAAAATTATTTAAGGGTGACTTTTGACAACCTATATTCAAACATGTGGTGAAATCTTAATAATGCTCATGCCCTGTTTGTACAGTACTTGAATATGTAAAGGGCTTTTGGTTCAATATGTGTGTATCCAAAAGTTTGTTTCTTTACTGAATTAAAGTTATCTTTGACATAATAAATGACATTTACGTTTGACGTATGTAAAAATCAAAAGATGCTATTGATCTTTTCACGGTCTTTACATTTCCATTTGCTTACAAAAACCTATGATACATCAAGTATTGATACTGAAGTATCCCTATTAATTTGCAAATTTAACAATTTTAGTCGATTTTTATTATAAATCATACTTTTGCAATGGCCATATTTGTCGACCCAAAGTAAACATTTTTATAACTAAACCAATGAGCAGGATACTAATGTTTCATATCTTTGTTATGTGTGATGCGAGTCTGCGCACATTGTATGCGCATTTGACCTTAATTATATGCCCAATTCAACAATAATTATTTTAACTACAATGTACAAGGGTTCGTCCAAAAGTGAATCTTTTAAAACATGAACGAAAATCTAAATATTCATATTTCACAGATTTGACTGGTCGTGGCTAAGATACAAGACCAGTTCAATATATATATATATAACGTGCATCCATACATGAAAAACAAGAAATTGCATATTACGTTATTCTGGTTTTACCGCTAGACAATTTTAACAAAATATGTTATATAAAGAAAGTGTTTAACTGAGGAAGACGGTCATAAAATTGTCGAAACGTTTTAATTATGTGTTTTTATTTGTTAAATTTTAATATTTGACAAGAGATAAGAAACAGGCCGCTAATGTCAAGATTTTTAATGTTTTATATATATATATATATATATATATATATATATATATATCATTGGTTGACTTCGCAGATATTTCTTGGTGAAACATTTTGTAATAACTTAATTAATTATTCGAAAATAAACGCTTGGCTCAGTTTCACAACTTCTTTATTAGATACACTAACAATTGTTTCGGCTATGAGGCCATTATCAAAGAGTTATCTAGAACTGTAGTTCTAGATAACTTTAAAAATTACCCAGCGGTCCAGGAATCGAACCCGAAATCTCCCGATTACCAGTCAGGTGCGTTAACCACTACGCTACCGCGGGCTTTCCTGGACCGCTGGGTAATTTTTAAAGATATTATAAATTACCTAATTAACAATTAAACTAATTTTAAATTAATTTGAAACTAGTATGACCCCTAAATCGTCCAAGAAATTTAATTATATATATATATATATGCACATGAATATGTGAATTAAGGTCAAGAAAAATTTAGAATTATTTATCATATACAGCACATGGACGTCTCGGTGCTTATACGCTAGTATACCAGCAATACTTTCCATCTGTTACTTGCTATATGTATATGTATATGTATATCAGTACAATTTAAAGGAGTCGAGACCGAAGCCCGCGGCAGCGTAGTGGTTAACGCACCTGACTGGTAATCGGGAGATTTCGAGTTCGATTCCTGGACCGCTGGGTAATTTTTAAAGATATTAAAAATTACCTAATTAACAATTAAACTAGTTTTAAATTAATTTGAAATTAGTAAGACCGCTAAATCGTCCAAGAAATTTAATTATATATATATATATATATATATATATATATATATTTATATATATATACAAGAAAAGGAAAATTATCGGGTAAATTCCGCTGTAGAGCAACCGTAACACGTGTTTCTGACTCATTGGTTGTCGTCAGTACGGTGTAGCCAAGGAATATGGTGGGATAACCTTGGAGATGTAAGCTACACGGAAGACCATCAGGTGACAGACCGCCATTTGTAGCTTCGGTTAGAAGAGCCTCGGTTTTGAGGATTCAAATCCAACCTCGCCACGAGGAAGACAATGCCAACCTGCGTGCAATCCGAGACCCAGGACAGAAAAATCACAAAAAAAGGAATTAATCGCGGATACATAAAATACAAGAAAAGGAAAATTATCGGGTAAATTCCGCTGTAGAGCAACCGTAGACACGTGTTTCTGACTCATTGGTCGTCGTCAGTACGGTGTAGCTAATGAATAAGGTGGGATAACCTTGGAGATGTAAGCTACACGGAAGACCATCAGGTGACAGACCGCCATTTGTAGCTTCGGTTAGGAGAGCCTCGGTTTTGAGGATTCACATCCAACCTCGCCACGAGGAAGACAATGCCAACCTGCGTGCCATCCGAGACCCAGGACAGAAAAATCACAAAAAAAGGAATTAATCGCGGATACATAAAATACAAGAAAAGGAAAATTATCGGGTAAATTCCGCTGTAGAGCAACCGTAGACACGTGTTTCTGACTCATTGGTCGTCGTCAGTACGGTGTAGCCAAGGAAAACCTTATTCCTTGGCTACACCGTACTAACCTTGGAGATGTAAGCATAAACGGATGCTTACATCTCCAAGGTTTTCCCACCTTATTCCTTGGCTACACCGTACTGATGACGACCAATTAGTCAGAAACACGTGCCTACGGTTGCTCTACAGCGGGATTACCCACTACTTTCTATGACTAAATTATTTACCCGCACTATTTCCACTTTTGTCTAACATTCCAGGGTCGGTTGGCACGCAGGTTGACAATGTCTTCCTCGTGGCGATGTTGGTTGTTGTCCTCAAAACTGAGGATCTTCCAACTGAAGCTACAAATGGCGGTCTGTCACCTGATGGTCTTCCGTTTATGCTTACATCTCCAAGGTTTTCCCACCTTATTCCTTGGCTACACCGTACTGATGACGACCAATTAGTCAGAAACACGTGTCTACGGTTGCTCTACAGCGGGATTACCCACTACTTTCTATGACTATATATATATATTATATTATGTAGAAATACAAATGGTATTTTTCTTAGCCGTTATTTTGTATATTTTCTCTTTTTGTTTTTGGAATGCGGCTTTTTTTTATATTATTATTGGTGGTAAGTAATAATTGAAAAGTTAACGTTTCGACACTTTATTGTCTTCATCAGAAACAGTGTATATATATAGAAATTGCAGCACCTCTAAACATGACGGTTGTTATTATTAGTATTTAATAATATTTTCTTCAACCATCATTTCGTTAATACTTAGTATTAACGAATATAACTAATAATAACAACCGTCATGTTTAGAGATGCTGCAATTTCTATATATATACACTGTTTCTGGTGTAGACAATAAAGTGTCGAAGCGTTAACTTTTCAATTATTACTTACCACCAATAATAATATAAAAAAAAGCCGCATTCCAAGAACAAAAAGAGAATATATATATATATATATATATATATATATATATATATATATATATATATACGTGTAGGTAAATTCTTGGTATTAGGCCTTTTTAACGAAATGCAATAAATACTAGGTTTTAACGTTTCGACATTTTTTAATATTAATGTCTTCTTCAGAAAATTAAGAATAGGTATAACAGTTAAAATTGTATAAATCATATTAAAAAATGTCGAAACGTTAAAACCTAGTATTTATTGCATTTCGTTAAAAAGGCCTAATACCAAGAATTTACCTACACGAATATAATAAAGGCCAAGAAATAATAGTATTATTAATATAATACTTATTTAAATACTAATATATATATATATATATATATATATATATATATAAAACAGGAAAAGAGAATATTGAGATATTTCTTTTATTGATTATATATATATATATATAAAATATATTACAATTCTTTGCCAATTATACAAATGTATTGAAAAATTGAAAATCTTCTTGGTAGTAGTGGCATAAAATGAATTAAAAGTAATAAACAATAATAATAAAAGTAATAAAAATATGACAACTGGTTGTCAATTAGAAAACAATGACAAATATAAAATGTAAATCAAAATGTATAAATGAAAATGTAATCAATAAGCATAGGACAGTCGATATTATTTCTATAATCACATTAAAAGGCTTGGGGTCTACCACAAACTGTTCAGTCAATCCAAATATACAAATAACAACGACGCAACTATGTAAAGAAAAATTAAGAGTAGAACTGTTGATAATATAACAATATAGAATGTAAAATAGTCAAGTATAAATGTAAATGAAAGCAAATAAGCATAGGACAATCGATAATTACTCATGTAATCCTATCAAAATGGCCTAGGTTCACCTAAACATGTACAATTTTGACTGAAATACACAAACAATTAACGATGCAACTATGTATGTGTTAAGATGTATTTGTAGCTACAGACATATATGTTTCTACCTAGTTTGGTTTCGTCAGTGCAGCATAACAAAGAAAGTGTATGTTAAAGCATTAATATGTGAATAAAAAATATAGTATTACCTTAAAATGTCAATCCAAAATGTCCAAGTGTAAAACAACTGTGAAAATACCTAATACTGTGTAATGCCTTATTTCAACCAGGCAGTTAATAAAATATATTACAATTCTTTGCCAATTATACAAATGTATTGAAAAATTGAAAATCTTCTTGGTAGTAGTGGCATAAAATGAATTAAAAGTAATAACAATATGACAACTGGTTGTCAATTAGAAAACAATGACAAATATAAAATGTAAATCAAAATGTATAAATGAAAATGTAATCAATAAGCATAGGACAGTCGATATTATTTCTATAATCACATTAAAAGGCTTGGGGTCTACCACAAACTGTTCAGTCAATCCAAATATACAAATAACAACGACGCAACTATGTAAAGAAAAATTAAGAGTAGAACTGTTGATAATATAACAATATAGAATGTAAAATAGTCAAGTATAAATGTAAATGAAAGCAAATAAGCATAGGACAATCGATAATTACTCATGTAATCCTATCAAAATGGCCTAGGTTCACCTAAACATGTACAATTTTGACTGAAATACACAAACAATTAACGATGCAACTATGTATGTGTTAAGATGTATTTGTAGCTACAGACATATATGTTTCTACCTAGTTTGGTTTCGTCAGTGCAGCATAACAAAGAAAGTGTATGTTAAAGCATTAATATGTGAATAAAAAATATAGTATTACCTTAAAATGTCAATCCAAAATGTCCAAGTGTAAAACAACTGTGAAAATACCTAATACTGTGTAATGCCTTATTTCAACCAGGCAGTTAATAAAATATATTACAATTCTTTGCCAATTATACAAATGTATTGAAAAATTGAAAATCTTCTTGGTAGTAGTGGCATAAAATCAATTAAAAGTAATAAATAATTATTTATTAATTAATTTCAAATTACATTACTAATACAAAATCTTTCTTTATAGATTTTTGGTACATATACATGGAAGATATACATCAACTCCAATAGTAATAATTTCTATTTCACCATGTAACTATAAAATTCCCCTTTAACTCAATAAACAACATTCTTTCAAGATTACAACCAGTTTATTAATATTTGCAAATTTAACTATCTCTGTCATAATCAAAGAAAATCCAAATCTTGGATAAAACTCATCCTTAATAATATATAATTTAATTATATATTATTACTTTTAATTCATTTTATGCCACTACTACCAAGAAGATTTTCAATTTTTCAATACATATATATATATTGTATTGATATGTATATGATATGTAAATGAATATTCTTTACAATATATAATTTTCTAATAATGCCCCATGTTCGGGCGCTAAAATGTAATGGTATGTAAGACCGTTATGCCTCTACGTTGGGCACCAAAATGTATTAATATACACAAGTGAATAAAATTATAACCTCGGCATAGCTTGTATACTTATAATAATTATTATTATTTCTCTTTCTCTTTTTTTTGCGTGTAACTTGGTCCGATAAGATTTCTGGTATTTTTATAAAATCATTCAATTTCAGCTATATTAATTTTTAAGTACAATTCTTTAAATAAGTAGATTTCTATATCCACATATATAAGTAGAATTCTGTAATTTTACTGTCTATTCCCTCTGTATTTTTTAACTGTCTATTCCCTGAAGAAAACATATAATCCTATGTGCACAGCTGATTACATACTAAATAAAAAAACGATTAGATTAAGTTCTTATATTGCTTGTTTTTTTTTAAATGTTGTTTGTACAGGAAATGGTGTATTTATATGAATCAAAAAAAAACAATTAAATCTTAGTAAAATTGTTTAATACGTGGAAAAGGTGTTTGATTGATTAAGAAAAGTTATTCCTATTTCTGATTTGAACAAGGTACGTAACCTAACAATTTAAATTGTTATAAAATAAATTGGTTTATAATTAAATTTATAATGTGTCTTCTATTATTCAAATCGTTATTATGTTCACTCAAATAATACTTATAAAATGTCAATGTTCATTTGTAAATAACATATGATGCAAATTTCTATATTTCTAACCTATTTTTTATAAGTGTCAGTACTCTTTAAAATTTTGTTCGATGTGAAATGTTTATATTCAAATTATCGTACTGGATTTACTTAAAATCTGTTCTAAACTGGTCTAATATAATTTACTAATATCAATAGGTATATTTTACATACAACCTTAATTCTTTTATGTCCTGTATTTCTACCAATTCAACAAATTAATAATATTTCCTTCTTCTAGATTTACACTGCCTCGTTATATACAATTTCCTCAAAATAGGTGGATAATTCTGGATGTCTCTGCCCTCTTATTACTTGAAATTGTTGGTTATAAAGAAATGCTGCCTGCAAAAATCCGTTGCAACTCTCGGATAAATATTTTCTCTGGCCTAAAATATAAAAACACTTCTCGAAGACACTTTACAAATATCAGGAACTGTATCAGATTCTCTTCTTCTTTAACTGGAGCCTCTATATGGATAAACTTGCATTAAGGAATAACACTTCAAATATCAGGAACTGTATCAGATTCTCTTCTTCTTCAACTGGAGCCTCTATATGGATAAACTTGCATTAAGGAATAACACTTCAAATATCAGGAACTGTATCAGATTCTCTTCTTCTTCAACTGGAGCCTCTATATGGATAAACTTGCATTAAGGAATAACACTCCTGTTTGAAATACTTCAGCACACGTTTGGTACTCGTAAACAACTCTCTGGAAATTGGAACAATCACAGAATTTCTTCCTCTTCAAATATGATTTCTAAATCGTTAAACTTGAACTACGAACACCTATATTTCTTCTGGGACGCCAAAATTATAACCTCACACTGGATCTGGTCAATATTTCTTTAAATTATAGGTAAGTTTTCTTTATGTATTACTAAAATCTTCTTTATATTATTATACGTTAGATATTAATCACTTAACACTCCATTAGTAATTGATAGTTAACTTTTAATTCCATACTACATTGGAAATTATAAATAAATCTTTATTCGCGTTGAATTATTCAATATTCTCACTTTCAATGCTCAGAAATCTTCTAATTTGTATAAATTTCAATGTTATTTTCTTAACATTGAAATTACACACCCGCACAGAATCAAAAGTAAAATTATTCTCCTTTTCATTTGTTTATAAACATTCCCTTGACGATTATATTTTAAAAAATTTCCTCCACCAATCAAAATATACCACCTATACTTTATATTCAAAATAATTCTTTTAAACTCTTGTAAGACTATTTATCTCCAGTTTAGCTTATAGAAAACACATTATTTAATTCAATTCGTATTATTATCTCTTGATTTTTATGTCTCTCAAATAAATTATACACTGTTTCTCAATCATATTTCTTAGAACTGTCAAAATCAAAGCTGTCACGTTCCTTATTTTAAATAAAGCCGCGAATCTTAATACAAGATTAAATATTTTTAGTACCCAATAAATTATCATACTTGACTTCACCTATCAACGTTAATTAAACAATTTTGTACAAATTTATAAAATACAATATTTTTTATACAGTAACTAATATCTCTGAATTCTTCCTTCCAGAATTTACAATAATTGGTTTGAAGAAAGAAAAATGAACATTCTACCATTAATCAAAGTGAAAACAATAATTGTGAATATATTTTTAATTTTATAAGTATTAATTTTATGGACTTGAATATATTTATAAAAACTTGATAAGAAATAAGAATACCTTTTCTTTATATAAGAACACGTATCAAATTATATATTATATATAGCATGGTCATTCAAACCATGACAATATATACCATAAGACCGCGTGCGTCTGCATTATCGCGATACCTGTAGAGTAAGCGAAACAGATAGAGATGTCTGTGTATTAGAACGGTAAACAAGTAGACGCAGTGTTATACTGGATTACAACAGAGCTAGTATTTCGCATATGCCTTATGATGCACTCGTATTTGTCCAAAAAATCGACATTTATACGGTGTAGTCGGGCAGTCATTCGCCGTCGCTTCCACATATGGGCGTCAGTTCGAGTTTTATTATTGCTTAAGAATAACATTTTTTTAGCTAATTACAGGTTAATTGCAATGTTGAATTACAATTCTGTTTTAAGAAGTAAATATTTTATGTTTCAGTAATTTATTATAGTTGAGTTTTTAGATTATAATATTTGTTGAAATATATTATTTTAGTTAAGAAGTTTTTTTTATTTTAAAGTCAAGGAGTTATTTATTATTTATTTTTGCTCTTTTATGTTGTTTATGAAGCTGTGATGAGTTACTTCACTGACATATTATCAGTGATTATCTGATGCTTCAAACAACTACAAATAATTACTTACAACGGGAACGCAATACATATTACATTGCTTTTCACTTGATTTGCCTACGAATACATTTATACGTATAACTTATACGCCCGCTGTCGGTGTGGCAATTCAAGTTGGCACGCCCATTTATAGTCGACCAGTAGTTACTAATACATGCATCGCGCTATGAACGACGGCCACACGGTATATATTGTACTAAAGTGAATATACAAGCAATTGTAAGTAACTCCACAATTAGCAAATCTATAATGAAATGTTGTAATGTAAAATTAATATGTTCTATAATTTAATCTCAAGGAAAGAATTTTATAAATTAGTCCTATTATAATTATATTAAGATGCCTCGTGCTAGTTCAGTACACTTTTATAAAATCTATTGTATATATTTTTAAACAGATCGAACATGAGACTCAATATTTAAATTATCTGTATTTAATACCTACTTAATTCTCTTAATCCGGTCCTGGATACTTCAGTAGTTAACTTTGCTTATATTAGTATTCTTATATTTTAAAAGTTGGTATCATGATTCCAACTGTATTCTATTTCTTACTAAAACAACCTGTTTTCGTTAAACTTTACGTATAATAATTTAAATTTCTAAGATTTCATGAAATAAACCTGACAACTATAAAACATCATGAAATTCTCATTAAGCAAGTATATCACAGTCTAATCAAACTATTACCAAATTTATTATGTTCTCTTTTATCTCTTTTAGGAATGTGACCTTTCAAATATTTACATAACCTCGACGATGATGGAAAGAAACACTAAATAAAATCTATGACTATATTAGTTTCCCTTAAAACACATATACATATTCAAGTGTCGATTCGGATTATATGTCATAAATCATTATAAAATTCTCATAAAACTTGTTCAAATTTATATTTATGGATATTAAGGATGAGCTTCTTAAAATGACAACGATTTCAACAATGTAAGTATTAAAAAATGCCAGAAACTGTTAGTTTGTTTATAATATTTACTGGTTTACTGTTATGAAATAACTGTTATAAGATAGGTAAATATATGACTTTGAATAATCTTGTATTGTAATTTTATAGTTACTTGATTTTAACTCAGAATTAAATAATATATCAAATTTGTTTCTTCATGGTTTACCAATAATTCTTAATGTACTATAAAACTTTATAGGACCTTTTCCAAATTAATATCCCTTGAAATTTTAAATTCTTCTAGTTTATAATCCGGTTTCTTTGTAGATTCACTGGACTCGGTAGAAAGTTCTATTGATGTTCTTGAATGCCCCTCTTCACAGATGAACTGGAATTGGTCTGGATATTTTCCGATGAACTCGTACTAGGCTCTCAACTTTAGTGTCTTCTACTGGATATATACAACTAGTACTCCTGGTGGTTCAATGTTCTTGGTGGTCCGATAGAAAATATATGGAAAGTGTTCCTGATTGTCCGTCAAGGATGTAAACGTTGTGTGCTTCTGATACTTCGGAAGTATGTGTGTGACAAATGCTTCTGGTTTTCCGAAAGGATGTATTCTTCAAGTGCTCCGGGTACTCTGGAAGAATGTATGAGACAAATGCTCCTGGTTTTCCGAAAGGATGTATTCTTAAGTGCTCCTTCAAATTTTTGGATGAATATTTAATTTCTCCGGCTCATGTATTTGTTTCGGTAAGTACAATTTTCTTTACTCCTTTTTTTATCACGTCTTCTTAACAATTATATCCAATTTCTTATATTTTATACACTGATTATGTTCTATAAAGTTAGAATATCAAATATTCTATAATATCTACTTCAAATCACTTCGATTTATGCACTTTTGACTGTGTTAATCTTTATTTTCGAAAAAATGCGACTAGCTCTCGCAAAAATCGAAAAATTCTCTTTTTATTTTTTTATAATTACCTTAGTGATCATACCCAATTCTTTTTGAACCAATAAATTAATTCCACATTAAAATCAAGATCAATATAAATCATAGATATGTTGAAAATTTTTAAATACCTTACATAATTCAATATTTCCATCAAAATAAAATATTTCACGAATTTAATAAAGTTTTTTATACGTTATTTACCATTTTAAACTTTGCTTCATTATAGTAATAAATATCTGTCACATTGACAATTAACTGACACTTCCGAAATACAATTTAAGGCGGTAATTTTTTAATCAATTCTTTGTCGATTTGTTTTCATATTCTAAAAATCTTTTATCCTTTCCTCATCATTAATATCACTTGAACAAGTTTTTCACAATGCTAAATTACATTTCAAATTACATTACTAATACAAAATCTTTCTTTACAGATTTTTGGTACATATACATGGAAGATATACATCAACTCCAATAGTAATAATTTCTATTTCACCATGTAACTATAAAATTCCCCTTTAACTCAATAAACAACATTCTTTCAAGATTACAACCAGTTTATTAATATTTGCAAATTTAACTATCTCTGTCATAATCAAAGAAAATCCAAATCTTGGATAAAACTCATCCTTAATAATTTAAAATAGGCAACTTTAATTACATCATATTGCAACCTTAATAATTTAAAATAGGCAACTCTACCTACATCAATATATATATATATATATATATATTGGTATCAATAGTATGACAGAAAAACAACATTTTTTTAAGACTTAATAATTGACACTCAATTAAAGAATAAACAAAAAAAAAAAAAAAAAAAAAAAAAACTTACTCTCGCTAACGTTGTGCAGGTTTTGCTAATACCACACATTGTGTGATAGGGACTGCTTTACAGATACATTTTAAAAAATCACAATTTTAAGACTAACACAGAAATACAGAAAAAAACAAAACGAGCGAAACTCTAAAAACTATTTATATTGATTACTGCATTGTTATATGCTACTATCGTATATGTCCAAAAAATAAACGCTATTCGTTTCAGTTTAGAAATCTCAAGTTAGTATTATCTATTGCAATTGCTTTAATAATGTGAGAGCAAATATATTCTTCGCCCGCTTGTCTGTGTCGGTCGCCAAACATCTGTTTCTTATCCGTTTTTGTTTTTCGCAAAATACTTGTTATTTTTATATTATCGATAACTTTTTTAATAGGTTTCCCCGAATGCATGAACATACCGTAAGGCTGTGCATTGTTCGTTAATTATTCACTGTATATCTCATGTATTGAAAATCTTGTGTCTAAAACCCCTATTGAAAATACCCCCTTTATCCTTTTCCCCCTTTATTGATATTTAATGGCAAATTTTATGTTATCTTTGCTTATGTTTGTGTTTATGCAAGTTTATAGTTTATTCTACGCATTAGATGTGGTAGATGTATATCGTATATGTTGCTGAAACTCTTTGAATCTGTTTTTGAGTTTAGATTATCTTCAAATGCTCTAATTGTGAGTGTTTCCAGAAATAATCTTCTAGTGTAGTTTTGTTCTTTGAAAATTATTCTGGCATCATTATAATTGGCTATATGTCCCGTAGTTCCTATATGGTTTGCCAAAGCGCAACATTGTGGTTTTATTCTACTATCACTCATGTGTTGTGTGATTCTATTTTTTAATGCGTAGAATAAACTATAAACTTGCATAAACACAAACATAAGCAAAGATAACATAAAATTTGCCATTAAATATCAATAAAGGGGGAAAAGGATAAAGGGGGTATTTTCAATAGGGGTTTTAGACACAAGATTTTCAATACATGAGATATACAGTGAATAATTAACGAACAATGCACAGCCTTACGGTATGTTCATGCATTCGGGGAAACCTATTAAAAAAGTTATCGATAATATAAAAATAGCAAGTATTTTGCGAAAAACAAAAACGGATAAGAAACAGATGTTTGGCGACCGACACAGACAAGCGGGCGAAGAATATATTTCCTCGCACATTATTAAAGCAATTGCAATAGATAATACTAACTTGAGATTTCTAAACTGAAACGAATAGCGTTTATTTTTTGGACATATACGATAGTAGCATATAACAATGCAGTAATCAATATAAATAGTTTTTAGAGTTTCGCTCGTTTTGTTTTTTTCTGTATTTCTGTGTTAGTCTTAAAATTGTGATTTTTTAAAATGTATCTGTAAAGCAGTCCCTATCACACAATGTGTGGTATTAGCAAAACCTGCACAACGTTAGCGAGAGTTAGTGTTTTTTTTTTTTTTGTTTATTCTTTAATTGAGTGTCAATTATTAAGTCTTAAAAAATGTTGTTTTTCTGTCATAGTATTGATACCTAAATCTTGTTAAACGATTTGTAAATCCACAAAAATGTAACACATACGTCTTTCCTATTAAACAGGTCTGAAGAAGGCTAAAAAGAGCAGCCGAAACGTCACAAAGCTAAGAAGAGTTGTTTTTTTATTACAAGTTTTTTACAAACCCTTATTCCATTTCCCTAGGAATGGTAAACTAATTTATTTATAGTACATAGTGAAATACAGCTTCAGTTAAAAACTGAATTTCGTCAAATTTATATATATATATATATATATATATAATTATACTTGCATCATGGGAGGTAGCGGCCTTTATTTAATTATAGGTAGTTTAGTGTGTAAAAATAAAAAAAATTCTTCTTACGTTTCGATATTATATATAATATCTTTCTCAAAAATTTTATAATAAGCTGTAACAATTATGAGTATATTAATCTAACGTTATATGCAAAACAATTCTAAAAATAACTTACGTCATGTGTTATTAAAATTGACCCTACATTTATTTACAATTTAAAAAATATATATTAAAATCTCCAAAAAATGTTCCACTCGCACAACGCCTGCACATCTGTTTTCTTTTTCTTTCTTTTTTTGAATATTATCAGGAATGTATACATTCTTTTGCTTTTTTAGTGTTATCCAAAATGTTAATTACTTTTCAAATGAGTGTATTGGATATTTAAAGGTGTACGTGTTCAATGAAAAGCAAAGATGTTTTGAACGTATACATATAAATGTATATTTTAAAATGTGTTTGTACTATAAAAATGCATTGATGGTTTTTAATGTATTTTTATTTGTGTTGTATTTGAACGTATGCTTAAAGGAAACACAGCGTCGTACTTGTATTTATTATAAAATAGAAAAATAAATATTTGATAGGTTATTTATATCTGTCCTATCGTTTATTGTATTTTTGTTTTTTTGGATGGGGATGCTTTCTAAGATGTTCCTGGCTTTGTGCCAAGGAATAAGGTGGGATATCCTTGGAGATAGAAGCATACACGGAAGACCATCAGGTGACAGACTCCCATTTGCAGCTTCAGCTAGAGAAAAAAAACTATTCTTCGTCGTCTCTGTTTTTACTGGCGACGTTTATTCGACTATCTTAAGGGTGCGTTTCAATCTTGGCAAATCCATTTCGGTTCGGAACTAAGATTATCGTGTATCTTAAATACTATTAGTAATAATAGGATGTCGCCACGGTATGCATTCTAAAATTAAATAGCAATTACCTCAAAACATTTCAAGGTCATTTTACCTGCTTCATAAATTTCTACCTCTACATACGATTTGTAAATTTGGTCTGTGCGGCATTCTTTGCAATTTTATTTTATGCGTATGAATCAAATCGACACTTGTCAACTTTCATGCAGAATTAGGGAGGAAGACGCGCGAACTTTAAGTATTCATTTGAATTTATTTGTTAATTGAAAAATTTAATACATATATATATAATATAGTTTGACTTATCCTCAATAAAATCTTGATTGCATTATTAAATATACAATTTAAATTAAATTACTTTTTATACATCTACAATCAGTTATATTTATTTTATTTATAGATTTAGTTATTTTTTAACAAATTCTTAAACGCTGAAGGTAAGTGATACTCATCCATTCGACTTTCTTATTTCATACAAAACTATACGATAAATAAACAGCAGTGTGTTTGCGTGGTGCAAAATAAAACATTTTCTTTTACTTGATACATTTGTAATTATTACAGGTTACTGTATCTGTGCGGTATTATACCTTTGTTGATCATATAGAGTAATAATATGTAAAACAGAAATATAGTCATATTGTTTTCACGTACCTACCCATTAGTTCAACATTCTATTAAATATGTTTTACCCGCTAAAAATACTGATAAAGTTAGTATTTGCAAATCCTAAATGTCAATTTGCCCGTTCATTTGATTTATATAGTCTGAATTTTCAGTCATTTTATGTAGTTCATATTATAACTTTCCAATTCAAATATCGCGCCGAAACGCTACTATTTTTAACAGATTGTATTGGTTCCTGGGTAAGCAAATTTAACAAGGAAATATAAGTATATGCGATATCTGTTATATTTTATAACATAACCAAGCCGTAACCTGTGAACATTCTCTTGCATTTTTGTTTTGTTTTATTATATTTTAGTGTGTTATTAAACACTATCTGTAAGTGTAAGTATGTCACGAACATTAGATAAGGCGCTTCCAACCAAACGGTGAAATTCACCACCAAAACAGCGTCAAGTATTGGCACAATAAAGACGATAAAAACAGTTTTAAATATGTACAAAATTTTAACTCTACAAGAACCAAAATTGAATAGCCTAGCAGCATTTTTCGAATTTCGCGGGTGTTTTATGTTTGCACTGGGCACAATTGAATAACATATAGAGGTGTACTCGCTATATTTCACTACAAAATTAGTTAATAGAAATATAATTTTGTCATTAAATATTTCTACATCTATTTTTTGACCAATCTTCAGTTTGAGTACACGGTGTGTCTAGTAATTTCGCAATAAACAGTGAATTAGCCAACCTGTATTCTACTCGATTGTCTTCCTAGCCAACTTAAAATATCCGCGAAATTCTAAAAATGCTGCTAGGGATTGTGATAGGCGAACAGCAATTGTAGTAAAATCTTCAAAACATTAAGTAAGGTAAAGGTATTACTTTAATGTTAATATATTATAAATAATGAGACTATTATAAGATTATTGTTATTATTAAAAACTAAAAACCCGGCGAACTGACCTTTGGCAAAAAGAGTGTGCCGGCACATGTGATTTGAACTATAGAAGTTGGTGAATACCTGTCAGAAATACTATACGGGAACATGGTGTGCAGTTACTGTTTAAAAAATAATTTCAAAGTTTTGAAAATTGCTATCAAATAACACGTATGTACCTCTATTTACATTTTAAGTAATTAGCAACAACCTTAAAAAAATGTTGAGGAAAAATATAGAAGGTTCTTGTCAACAATTTCTTCTCCACTTCGTAAATATAAAACGGCTACTAGGCTTTTATCGACGTAAAAAATTCCGCTTTAATTGATTTGATTAATTCATCTTATTAGTAAAAGCATGGGCATCTTTCAATTAAAGATAAGAAAAAACTCCATATTTTAAAATGCTACAATTTGATTAAAAGGATTAAACTGGCAAATTAAACTATGTAGTTACTTTTTATGGTTTGTGGTGCCAACCTGGGATGCCAACTGCTCATTGTCTATTACGTACTTTCAAATAACTCGTAACATACTAAATTTTATAATTAGTAACCGCAAAAATTGCTGTTAATTATAATTTTACATTATAATAAATAATTAAAGTATCGTATAACACACAACTAACCTCTAAATAATTACTAGAGTGCCTACAATGATGAGAGTGATGTCAATGGTGGTCTTCATTTTCATTGGCTACAGCATTGACCGCCATATTTGTTCCATTCTGTTCATGGTTTAGCTTGCGTTGTATAGGAGTTCGTGTCCGTTTGGCAGTTTATATTGAATTTTTATAATTATTATTGTTTAATTTCATTTACGGTTAATTACTACGCCTTAGTTTTTATGTACTTGGTAGTTTTAGTGTAGTTTAAGTGCATATAAGGATACAATTTGTGATAAGTGACTGCATCGAAGATTATTTAATAACAAGGTAAGTAATATAAGCCAATTTTATGTAATAAATAAATACAATGTAAAGTTTTATACACAATAATAGCCAGTTGCACCTCTATTAATTAAATTTTAAGTATTTATTAAATGAATTATATCGAATTGGAACCAAATTGTGAGACTTAGCCAACCTTTGCTGCTGTCATTATTTCGATTTGACAATTATATTTCATTTAAAGAATACTTCAAATTTTATTAGCTACTAAACATAATCAGTAAGTTAAATTGATGCATGCATATTAGTAATTATTGTTGACAACAAAATAATTCGTTAATAGTTTTAATAAATGGGCTGTGTATTTTGTATACAACTGAACAAGTAGAATTCACAGAACAAATTTTAATGGAATATGCAAATGATCTGATTTATTTTTAATTGTTATGTTATTTTATTATAATGAAGCTTTTTTTGTATAGATGGTTGGTTGCTGTGCTTTTGGTTGCTCCAATCGGTCAGAGAAAGGATTTCTTATGAAAGCCTTTCCTACGGATCCGGATCGGAGAAAAACATGGGCAGCTAAAGTGAAACGAGAGGGTTGGACACCAACTAATTCGTCTCGACTTTGTGAAGTAAGTTATATTTAATTAAAAGTATATTCATGTTTTATTTTTAAAAAATTACTAATAATATTCGACTTATAGATCCACTTCGCACCTGAAATGTGGGAAAAGACGAGAGAAAATGGCAAGACGATTCTAAAACATAATGTTGTTCTCACAATATTTAGTTTTACTGTGCCGAAGAAGAGTAGAAGGTCGCCGGTTAAAAGAAGAAATCCGACACTTCAGTTCCCCGCCCCTGAAAATGTAGCAACGTTTGAACCACAACCATCCACGTCTACAGCAAGAACCGAAAATAAAGGATCTTCTTCTTCTTCAACAAGTTCATCGCCAGTACGATCATTGTCACCAGTGGAAGAAAAACTACGATTAAATAAAAAATTACGCCAATATGAGACATCTTATAGGAAATTACTTCATAAAACAATAAAATATAAAAACCAAGTTCGGGCTTTGAAACGGAAAACTAAACGTTCTAATTCTGAAGATGAAAAATTATTACGCAAGATTTTTAATGATGATCAAATTTTGACATTACGAAGGAAATCCACAAAATTTATGAAATGGTCTAACAGTACCATGATGAGAGCTATAAAACTAAAATTTTCTTGTGGAACTAGTGGATATGAAGAGTTGTTACGGCAAAGAATACCTTTACCATCTCTTAGAACAATAAGCAGGCGATTACAAAATATTCATTTTGATAGTGGTATTTTACACGAAGTTTTTTCGTTTCTAAAGTTAAAGATAGAAAGTTTCAAAGAAGATCACCAGAAAGATTGTGCTCTAATTTTGGATGAGATGGCAATAACACCAGGAAATACATACGATACAGGACTGAAGAAATATTTGGGTACTGTAACATTACCAAAACATGAAGGAACAGCAACTCGCGCTCTGGTAGTTATGATTGGAGGAATTACTGCACGTTGGAAACAGACAGTGGCTTACTATTTAACAGGTGACTCAGTGAATGGTGCTATATACCAAGATATTTTATTTGAAATTATTAATAAAACGGAACAACTGGGTTTAAATATTTTAAGCATCACATCTGACATGGGCGCGTCTAATCAAGCCTTATGGAAACTGTGGCAAATAACAGCAGGTAGATATTCGCAGACCCACAATTTTATTGTGCATCCAACTAATCCACAGAAAAAAATTTACATTTTTGCTGATGTTCCACATTTATTTAAAAACATCAAGAATATGCTTATAACGAATCAAATAATAGAAATATCCGAAAATATCAGATTAAAACATAATTTACCAACAAATATTATATCTGCTCAGCATATTCAAGAACTTTTTGACTTTGACAAAGATCATGATCTTCGGCTTGCACCCAAATTAACAGAAGAAGATTTAGCTCCGACTCACTTTCAAAAGATGAAAGTATCGAAGTCTACCCACGTCGTAAGCCATGATGTTAGTAGTGGTTTAAAATTTTTAAGCGATGAGCTAAATAAACCGGAATATAAAACAACAGCCTGGTTTCTGGATACTTTAGAAAAGTGGTTTAAATTGATGACTTCACGCCATCCATTATTTGCATTAAGCAAAATAAAAATTGATGAATATGAAAACGCTATTTCATTTTTAAAAGAAGTGATAGAACTATTTTCTACTTTAAAAGTTGGAAAACAAAAATGTGGAAACGATCGCAAACAGGATTATTAATATCAACAGAATCCGTTCTTAACCTTCAGGAATTTTTGTTAGAAAGTAAAAACTATAGTTTTGTACTTACTTCTAGATTTACGCAAGATTGTTTAGAGAATTTATTTAGTGCAATTAGATCTAAACAAATCATACCAAATGCACAGCAGTTTAAAAATAACTTAAAATTAATAACTGTTTCGCAATATTTAAAAGATGTTTCCAAATCTAGTTATGATAAAGATGAAAGAGAATTTTTAGCAGACTTTTTGGACGTAGTAGCAACAAATACAGCACCATCATATGATATGGTTCGCTTCCCTTCTAATTTTCAATTACAAAATGTAAATTTGAATAATTCAGAACAAAATTCCTTATACAGTATTGCAGGATATTTAATTATGAGTATTAAAAAAACTTCAAAAGTTTGTGATAATTGTATATATTCAGTAGGGTCAAAAAGTTATATAAAACTTCAGTGCAGTAAATATGTTAAAATCAAAAGTTTCAAAAAAGACACTTTATTTTATTGTAACGAAGAAACATTCAACTTTTTTTTAAATCTAGATTCTGCTTTTAGACAATACTACAATACTGTTTGTAAACAAAATATCAATTTAAAAGATTTTTTTATTGAGAAATTAAATGAAATATCAGAAGTCGATTTTATATTAAATTGCCATAATTTAAAACAAAAAATAATAAAACGATTTGTTTTATTTAGGCTGAAAATTGCAAGCAAAAAACTAGAACGTAAGAAAATATTACATGCCAGTAAATCATTAATGTCTTCCACTTTGTAATTTGAGTTTTTTTTTTGTTACTGTAACCTTTTTGTAAATATATTTACAGTAAAAACCATTTTTCCTATATTTCAATATACTTATATTACCTTGATG
Organism: Amphimallon solstitiale; assembly: GCA_963170755.1. Taxonomy (NCBI): domain Eukaryota; kingdom Metazoa; phylum Arthropoda; class Insecta; order Coleoptera; family Scarabaeidae; genus Amphimallon; species Amphimallon solstitiale. The sequence continues at coordinate 148,665,778 of OY720675.1, forward strand.
AACTCATTTTTGATACAATAAATTAAATATTTGTTCATGTAAAATTTATTGGTTTATTTTGTTTATTAGTGCTCTTCTATTTAAATTTAATACTAATTTTGTATGCAAATGATTTGAAATGAAATATTTCATCTTATGCATGAAGTCTCTTCTGACGGTAAGTTTTCTTTTTATTTAAATATAATGATTTTACATGCATTTCATTGGTCTATATATTTTTTAAATATTCAAATATGTGTATGATTTAAATTTATAAATAAAAGATATATTAATTTCAAGGAATATGTTCGTAAGATAATATTTTCGTGTTATGCTTGTATACTATTCATGTTAAATTGGAACAAATATGGCGGCCACAATCGTATGTCATCACTCTCATTGTAGGCACTCTAATAATTACTACAGTGCCTTGATATATAACAGTGGCGACAGCGCCCGGGCCTATTTTCTATTGGTTGATGAAAAATCCGCCATGATGAGTCGAGTGTCAAAGTTTCTGGCGTTTTGAACGTGTTTTTATGTATACAAGTCATATAATCAAGTATATTTTTTTTCGTACTCTTCAAATATGTTTAAAAAGTTTCGTTTTATTATTTGTGTAATCACAGGTTATAGTTATTTCCACTTTTTTTTCCTTAGAATTCCTATTATCTTCAGTTATTTGTCAGTTAATTGACATTATTGACCTATATGTTTAGTGTCTATCGATAAATAAAATATTACTTGACTTATTACATTACAATAAGGTAAATATAAATATATTATACATAGACAGTAAAGTTTTAAAAAATTAATGGCATTAGAATTAGTAATTTAATATTTAGTGATATAACCTTATATTTTAGATATTGCAATACCAGGTTGCGCTGCAGTTAGTTGCTCTAATTCTTCAGAAAAAGAAGGCTGCAAACATGCATCGTGGTAATTGGAAACCGACTGACTATAGTGTGTTACGTGAAACACATCTTGAAGCTGATGTGTGGGAGAAAGTGAGGGTTGATGGGACAAAAAAATTAAGATGTAATGCAATTCCAACCATATTTGCTCACATTTTTGTGAACCTGTTATACATAGGAAACCACCAGCAAAAAAGAGTAACTGCCCCATTTACTTTGGAAAAATAAACAGTTGCCTATGACTTGCGATCCTGACCCAAATTCAACTATCTTTGATGTACAATCTATAAAAGGAGAAACTAGGTATATATAAATACATAGTAAACTAGTTTACTATGTATTTATATATACCTAGTTTCTCCTTTTATAGATTGTACATCAAAGATAGTTGAATTTGGGTCAGGATCGCAAGTCATAGGCAACTGTTTATTTTTCCAAAGTAAATGGGGCAGTTACTCTTTTTTGCTGGTGGTTTCCTATGTATAACAGGTTCACAAAAATGTGAGCAAATATGGTTGGAATTGCATTACATCTTAATTTTTTTGTCCCATCAACCCTCACTTTCTCCCACACATCAGCTTCAAGATGTGTTTCACGTAACACACTATAGTCAGTCGGTTTCCAATTACCACGATGCATGTTTGCAGCCTTCTTTTTCTGAAGAATTAGAGCAACTAACTGCAGCGCAACCTGGTATTGCAATATCTAAAATATAAGGTTATATCACTAAATATTAAATTACTAATTCTAATGCCATTAATTTTTTAAAACTTTACTGTCTATGTATAATATATTTATATTTACCTTATTGTAATGTAATAAGTCAAGTAATATTTTATTTATCATATTTATCATATATTTTACATTTATAAATCAATTTTTAGCTAAAGTGATGAAGCGGAATCAACAGTTGAAGATGCAACCAGAGATAGCAACCCATTACAAGACTTACTTCTTCATTATAGAACACAAGTGAGAAAATTACATGCAAAACACCACCGATATAGAAATGTTATCAAGAATTTAAGACGACAAATTGGAACTTTACAATATAAACTTAAAAAGATGGATGAGCAGAATGGAACTGAGGAAAATGCTAAATTATTAAAATCAGTCTTTAATGGTGATCAGATATCTGCATTAAAACAACCCAGATCCCGGAAGTGGTCATACCCAACTGTAAAAAAGCATTAAAAATACGGTTTTCCTGTGGTAATAGTGGATATGATGAATTATTGTTGCAGAATTATCCATTACCTTCTATCATGTAATTCATTTTTTTATAACAAGTTTTTAAATTTACATATAAAAGAAATGAATTTTTGAATGTTTTCTTTTCCCTAATTTTCTAAAATAAGTAGCTACACTATTTCAAATGCTTAGGTATTCCATGTACTAATAATAGCTAAATACTTATTAATTATAATAAACTGAATATATACACATGTAATTAATTTTTTATAACATGTTCTTAAATTTACAAATAAAAGAAATGAATTTTTGAATGTGTTTCCTTTTCCTTAATTTTCTAAAATAAGTAGCTACACTATTTCAAATGCTTAGGTATTTCATGTACTAATAATAACTAAATACTTATTAATTATAATAAACTGAATATATGTTGAAATTAACATTTTATCCGAAATTCACATTTGCCTCTACGTAATTTTCGACACAAGATGGCGGCCAAATGTTGTGTGTCGCCACTGTTATATATCAAGTCACTGTAATAATTACAAGGTAATAGCGCCATCTATACATATGTGCTACACTGTAAGGCGACGTAAATGTAACAGATATCTGTAATATATGTAAAGACCCACCAAAAATGTAAACAAATTTTATTTCATGGATCACTTAAAAAATTACACATATATTTAGCTACTGTTACTATTTCTACCTTCCAAATATAAATACCGAGTGTACTAGCTATATTACATATAAATTTACCGTGTAATTTTTAAATGTAGGCATTTTTTCTAGTACTTGCAAAACCACTAACTTCCCATTTTATTTACGGCTTATATATTAACTTAATTTGAAAAAAATACTACCGTTCACTTCGTTTAACCTTTATCTTCATGCTTAATGCATAAAATTTACATGTTTTGATTTTTTACGCCCGTAAAAATGGAAATGAAAATGGTATTTTTTGGGTACATTTCTCTCCCGCCAAAACGTTATCAAGGGACATATTTTACGGGGCTTTTACTGCTGCGATAACCTAAAATAGACTGACACTCTCTCCCTCCCTCTCTCTCTCTCTCTCTCTCTCTCTACCCCCCCCCCCCCTCTCTCTCTCTCACTACGATAGCCAAACGCCTAAAGCGTGATATTTACGAATATAATCTTCTTAAGACTTTCAGTAAAATCGGTAGACTGGAAGTAGTAGTTTGCCTCAATGATTACGTCAACATTTACCAATATCTTCCCTAGTACTAATTTTAGACAAACTTCTGAAAAATACAAAAGTACTAAAAAGTGATATCTAGAGTACAAAAGTATATATAGTGCGAATTAGAATAGATTTTGTATTTAAAATATTTCAAAATTCGGACCGGAATTGCGGAAGAAGCACTAGTACTCATATTCAATAGCAGTTTGTTGCGAATGTCTTGCAAAGTGTGCATTATATACAGATTTATTAGCTATTACAGCCAATTTTAATTTCTTAGCTTTTTTTTTACCATTTCTTCATGTACACACATGATGTAGATAAACAAAGGAATTCCAGTTTCAGCATTTCAAACTTACTTAGTCACTAATAAATGTTCTAATTTGTATTATTGTCTGTTTAAATAGATGAAAAGAAATTCTAAAAGTATTTCTTGCTGTCGATACCATTGATCTTTCAGAAGAAGTCAATCTATTATTAAAGAAGTCATTACTTGTCGATTGCTGTCCTATTATTAGTGGGAAAATTTTCAAGTCAAATTTAGTATTTATACATCCATCAAATATAACTATTTATACCTTGTGCGTTATGAAATACAATGCTAAAAATTACGTCATATGCATAACTGTACTACATTTGATTTCAGAGCACATACAATGACATGTTTCAAGAAACCATCATAATAAACTGAATAAAACTATCCTTCTTACATAACACTCTGGTACACATATTTAGTACTTATAATAAAATTCAGTTAATCTTTAGGTTACCTTGCTGAAGTGTTTCTCGTAGCAAACGAGAGTCTTAGACGTTCCAAAAAAGAACTAGAATCCCACCTGTATTATTTAAAATAGATAACAGTAGGTTTATATGAATAGTAATAATGTTTCTAGAAGCTCAGAACAGAATACCATGTAATGTGGAGAACGAGATGCTTGAATTTTTCAAAAATTTTTATGTTGCACCTTCAATATAACTGTCACTAATAAATTTCGACTTTTTTTTACATTAATTCAGATATTCAAATCTTCAACAAATTAAAAGTCAGTGTAACCAATGTCATTCTAACAACATACCAAGCATCTCTATTATTTTAAATCTGTTTGGATATTCAAAACCCGAAATAGAAAAATTAATATAAAATATTGCTGCTTAAGACATTTTGAGCAAACGTGTTGAAAAACATATCCTGGATTTTAATATACTATTTTACTCACTGATTTTTAAAAATTGACACTTTCCAAATTAATTAACATGTTTAAAAAGTAAGTACCTAAAAGATATGATTGTAGAAACGAGAATTAGTTATTATCTAAAAGTCTATGGTCCTTTAGAAATAAAAAATCAAGAAATATTTATATATAGAATTCAGTAAAAAATACATCTACTTCTCAAAAAGAAAGCTATTAATTGATATGTTATTTAGATATAACACGATATTAAACATGATTGCTTTCGTAATTATTTACGGGTTGTGTAACCTGTCGTTCGCAATTCACACGCCAGTTTAAAAACATGTTAATCTTTACCAAGCTACAATTACTTTTAAACAAGTGATCGATTTAATACGATGCGAAACGTCATCACTGGCAGCTACCAATCTCCTTGATTAAAATAAAATCTTTTCGGTTGAGTTGTTTGTAACGGTTCAACCGTCGCACTGTCATGACGACCCTCACCAGCACGTGAGAAGCACGAGTCTTAACGCTTGGTCGATCATGTGAGATAAATGGGCGTGCAGCATGAGGCTACTTGAGAAACATATGGAGATATCAAACACGGTAGAGTTACGTTACGTTCAAAATATTATTCTTTCAGGGATAGCATTATATGATCGGAATCGGTGATACGCTACTATTATTGATGGAGTAGAAATTCGGACGTTTTCCTAAATATCAAGACAATTGATCAACTATACATAAGTATATAAATAATAGGCGCTTTCAGGTAGAAAACACATAAGTACATTATTCTCACTTGTATTTCCATAAAATACGTATATTTAATATATTTCAAAATATCGCATGTATTGAGTTTCCTTCTATTGTTATATCTGGTACTTTATAATCGATACTTAGAGTCTATATTTTGCAGACAAAATCTTTATTTATGTTTGGTATGATGTAATTATCGGCATTTCTAAAAGTTTTATTCCTTTTCCTATTCTAACGGAACGCCGTTTCTTTATATCGTCGATGCACAGAACGTAAATAAAAAATGAGGTGTGGCCACCACACGACTTTCTTATACGTATGAAAGTGTTACTTCCGGTCCGAATTTTGAAATTTCATTTATACAAAAAATATTCCATATCTAACTCTAAATACTTTTGTACTCTTCATAAATATATATAGAATGCATAACTTACGACATATTTGCAAAAAATCGCTATTCGATAAGAGTAAAAGTGGTACTTCCGGTCTGAATTTTGAAATTTTTTTTATATAAAAGATATTGAAAATGATGTTTTAAATACTTTTATATTCGTAACGTATTTGTCTTAAAAGCATGACTTGCGAGATATTCGCAAAAAACTGATTTTCGATAAGAGTAAAAGACCTACTTCCGGTTGGAATTTCGAAAAACTTTTTTAAGACAATTTGTTTCAAACTTAATTCTAAGTACATATGAATTCTTTATAGATTTGTGTAAACTTAGTAATTGACGAAATATTTGCAAATTTCGATTTTTTCACTGAAGTAAACTACTACTTCCGGTCTGCCGATTTTGCTCAAAATCTAATCAGTTCTCAAGAGGCAGATTATACACGTAAATACAAAATTTGGAATTGATATCTACAGCGGTTTGACCGCTACCGTGGTCACACACACACAGACAGACACACAGACACACACACACACACACAGACACACAGACATTTTTTAAAAACCACTTTTTTGGTATCAGGGGACCTCAAAACGTGGACATCTGCAAAAATCTCGAGGTCGAAAATTTTCATCATCACAATACTTCCTTATACTACGTATAAGAAAGTAAAAGTGCAGATATATTTAAAAAGACGAATTTACGATTCCACCCAAATGAACTCAAGTGCCTAACAGACGACCTTACATGAATATTACTATTCAGAGAGGGTTCAAGAACAATTTTATTGTAGAGCTATTCTACGCGCTTCAGATCAGAGCAAGTGTCTTCATAATTTAAGCACCTTTAAACCCTTTTCCATTGTAATATATATGCATATTCTTCATGTATATTTGAGAAATTTGCATCAATAAATAACATACATTTTCTGCACCTGTAGATCGGCATTATAGATAAAATTATTGGTGATGTTTATTTTCGCTTTTTGCTTTAAGTTAATATTGTAATTCTACTGTATTAATTGTGAGGACAAAATAAAATAACACCAATAACCAGAATTCCAAGCATTCATAGTATTTATACTGAAATTATTTTACCACATATTTTTAAATTTGGTCTTGGATAAGTGCTTGTTCAGATTAGTTGCAATGCAATAATCCCTTGCATTCCTTTGTCGGCATTGTTTCAATAGAATAAATTATGTTTATATGTAGTATGAAGCAAGGAATATAAAAATAAACACACCAGCACTTCAACATTGAAGAAATATATATTATATACTGAACTGTGTAAATGCCATACTGTCTCCAGTTATACTAGTAAATGTATTACAAAATAGAGTACTAACTACTGCTGGTAAATATTATGGAGATGGATAAGGTTTTTAGAGTTTAGGATTCTTAATAATGCGACTTTATACTACAGATATTATTCAATCTACGCACACTTTATTAGTTATACTCTACTGAAGAAGATTAATGAAACACGTGTCTGCCGTCGCGATTTTACTTCAATTAAGGGATTAGAATAATTTATTTTTGATTTACACATTTTTGCGTTACCCTCTTTCTAAGTTTTGTCACCCATGAGTTATTTAACATCTAGTTGGTTACTGTCTCAAATAAATTAAGAATTGTCTGACAGTGGCTACAAGTGGCAGATTGTCCTCCTATTTTAGTTATTAGTTAAGTATATTTGTATAAGCAACTACGCCTAATGCTATTTGATATTATGCTATCCAGGTGGTAAATTCTGTACTCTATAGTGAGGGATACTGAATTTCTTTAAACATTTAATAATGGGTTTGTATAATTAAATAAAGAAGACATATGGACAAGGTACAATTAATATAATGAAAACTTGGACACAGAACAACAAAAGCTTGTCATCTTTTAGAAATAGAGCAATTTTTCTTTACATGTTCAAGAACATGGAAATAACACCGACCCACATTCAAAACAAAATAAAGTCAGTAGAATACAGCATTCTAGGGCATAGCACCAAACTGATGAACGTAGCAGATACAATTCTGACAAGTCCGAAATCATAAACCATGAATTTTGATAATAAAAGCACATATTTATATGTCGCATATTGTATGGATGGTACGTCACATACAATCAGACATAGTAAAACACATATACCCGCACGTATAACACAGTAAAATAAATACATGCTAATAAGACCATCAAGTTTAAAAATTCAGTAAGTACCAGCTACAATGCAATCTAAAGTCATACTCCTGACTTTCTAATGATACTGTGATGTTTTCTGTTTATTGCAATGATTTTTTTCCGTATGTAGTTCAGAAAAAGATTCACTACAATACACATAAAACATCACTGTCAACAATAGATATCAAAAACCACAATAATGACAACAAAAAAAAAACAGAATTCTATCATATTGTTATATCTAATGACATCAGCAAAACTTTTTTTTATAAAGTTACCGAATACTGAAATACCAATGCAAATACAAGAAATTGTAACACTTGATTATATTTTTTCACTGTCAACAAACATCCGTAATATCTTCATAGAACGAATTCTTGTTGACTGATGATGGATAGAAGCGAAATAACATATCACATCACAAACTAAATGAAAAACAAAGTAATTTACTGCATAATTTACTACATATCAAAACATTATTTTCACTAGATCAGATAAAAGTAATATAACTGTATACATGTATAAAAGATTACTAGGTACCATAACTAAATGTTAGATTTATTTAAATACCAAACTACTTACAAAAAATTAAACCGGGATACCACATGCTCTTTCGAAAGTAAGACGAACCAATTGAGCAAAAATTTTAAATCCAAACAATATACGAAACATCCAAAATCTTATCAAAATATCTCAGAAACCGTAAGAATGAATCGCGTTCCAGAAGTACACACATTAAAACTTGTAATTAGAAGTATTGAATCTCTCACAAAATAAATTGTAAACTATATATCATTGGCATCAGTGACAACTTCGTATGTAAAGGCAATATTGTGCACAAAATCATGGTACACCAACGACTCTATCCTTTTCTCCCACAATAGCAAACCTAATAAAGAACACTATTATAAAATATGTGCAGGACAAAATAGATTTTCGATTTCATTTCATTTGGAAATGTGTAGACAATTTAATTTGCTGCATCCAAACAATAAAATTGCTTCTATATTGAAACTGTTTAACTTCTATAACAAAACCTTAAAATTCAAAGTGAGAATTGAATAAAATAAAACCATTCCATTCTTAGACACACGTGAAAATAACACCCTAAAATTGAAATCATACCTAAAATCCTCAAACTTAAACAGGCTGCTCAATTTTTACTCGAATTGACCCAAAAATACAAAATAAATTTGATAAAGACGATTGAAAACAGAATAATTAAACTAACACACGCAAATTACCCAAAACAAGACCCTATACAAGTTAAAACAGATTCCGTTTTACATCACCTGTCCAAAGCTATATTTAAATAACAAACCACAAGAAAGACCTTGAAATTGTTCGTACAATTTTTAGAAAACCACACGTCCACAGGAGAATATTTCTTCGAAGAAACTCTCACGATAAGAATCACAACAGATAATTTAAAAAGTGTGTGAAGTTGGCCCCCCTTTTTTCGAATATCGGAAATCTGACGTTTGTTTCAGGTTGCTCTAGGTTTGTTCTAAATTGTTTCAAAGTATTTCAAAAAAAAAGTCAAAATTGGCCGAGATAATTGAAAAAAACGACTTTTTCACCCAGCCCCCCTTTTTTCGAAAATTGAAATTCTGAAGGTTGTTCCAGGTTCTTCTAGTTGTTCTAAACATTGTTCCAAAGAATCTCGAAAAAATATTCAAAATTGGTCGAGATAATCGGAAAAAACGAGTTTTTCCTAGCCCCCATTTTCTTGAAAATTGTAATTCTGACGATAGTTCTAGGTTGCTTCGGTTTGTTCCAAAGTATTTCAAAGAAAAAAATTCAAAATCAGACGAGAAAATGAGAAAAAACGAAAGTCAACTTCATGAAGTCAGACCCAGTTTTTGCAAAATTTAAAATTTTGAGGGTTGTTCCAGGTTGTTCTAGATTTGTTCTAAACATTGTTCGAATACGTCAAAACCGTATCTCTTATATATCAAAAGATATGGCAAAAAAAACAAATACAAAAGTGTGAAATAACCCCCCTTTTTTCGAAAATCTAAATTCTGACCGTTGTTCCAGGTTGTTCTAGGTTTGTGGTCAATTCTTCCAAAATTTTTCAAAAAATAATCATAATTGGCCGAAAAAACGGCAAAAACTTTTTTTTCTGCCTCCTCTTTTTTCGAAAATCGAAATTCTGACGGTTGTTCTAAGTTTCTTTTAAATTGTGCCAAAGGATTTCAAAGAAAAAACCATAATTGGCCGAGATAATAGAAAAAAACGCTTTTCTCACAGCCCCCCTTTTTGCGAAAATTGAAATTCTGTTGTTCTAGATTTGCTCTAAATATTATTCTTATACATCAGAACCGTATCTTTTATATTTCAAGAGATATTGCAAAAAATTTTTTCAAAAAGTGTAAAGTTAGTCCCTCTTTTTTCGAAAATCTAAATTCTGACGGTTGTTCCAGGTTGCTCTAAGTTTGTTCTCAATTATTCCAAAGTATTTCAAAAAATAAATCATAATTGGCCGAAAAGACGGCAAAAAACAATGTTTTTCCGGCGCTCCTTTTTTCGAAAATCAAAATTCTAACGGTTGTTCCAGGTTGTTCTAGGTTTGTTTTAAATTGTTCCAAAGTATTTCAAAGAAAAAAATCATAATTGACCGAGATAATAGGAAAAAACAATTTTCCCACAACCCCCATTTTTGCGTAAATTGAAATTTTGAGAGTTGTTCCAGGTTGTAGATTTGTTTTAAACATTATTCTAATACATCAGAATCGTATCGCTTATATATCAAAAGTTATTGCACAAAAACGATTTCCAAAAGTGAGAAGTTAGCCCCCCTGTTTTGAAAATCAGAATTCTGACGGTTGTTCCAGGTTGTTCTAGGTTTGTTCTCAATTGTTCCAGGGTATTTCAAAAAATAAATCATAATTGGCCGAAAAAATGGCAAAAAACAATTTTTCGCCAGCGCCCCTTTTCTCGAATTTCAAAATTATGTCGGTTGTTCCAGGTTGTTCTAGGTTTGTTCTAAATTGTTCCAAAGTATTTCAAAGAAAAAATTGAAATTGGCCAAGATAAAGGTAAAACGATTTTACAATGTGCGGAATGACTTGCACTTTCCGAACAGTATAATGTAGTTGAAGGTTTCCACATGAAGTGCTACTCTATACTCGCAGAAAATGAATAATTATACTCATTTGTGATTCAGAATAAACATCTATACAAGCAGTAAATATACATATATTTTCCCAAGTAATATAATTCATTTATTTCAAGCAATTATACATACTAAAAGCTGTTCGAGTGACCCACTCTAATCGCCTTGGTTGAAATAGCTTAAGCGAACCGTCAAAATAGACGAAAATTGGTTACACGGGGGGGGGGGGAGAACTCGTCTCTGGATACTGGAAATTAAAAGCTGTCGTTTGGCGTGGGCATACGAGCGACTTTAAACCGCTCCTCGACGGAGAGATTTTCCTTTTTAGTGGAGCGTGTGCAGAGATATGGGTTTCTAAAGGGGAGCGTGAACCTGATGGTGTAACAGAAAAATGGCTAATGTTATGACGAATTCCCGCGATAACTGATAAAAATATGCTAAAGGTCATTTATATTACTATAAATTGTCAACAAAATTAGTGTACTATCACATGTAAATATAATAATAAGAATAACGAGTTTTTATATTATAAAAATGGCCCTTAATGCAAAAAAATATTGCACACAATAGATACATTTACTTATGACAACAGTAACATTCAATTTGACAAGTAGGTGGACAAGCGGGTGAAAAGGAGCGGGGTTCAAGCTCGGAGAGATTGAAAATCCAACTAGTATTGTTACTAAATGCTGATGCTCCTAACATAAAATAATAATTACTGTGACTTACATATATACCTTTATACGTAAAACGTATATGCATATATGCATGTGTTTGAGATACACACATACATTAAGTGCTATTGTCGACAATCGAACGCACAGACACCGGTGTTTCGACCTATGAGGTCTCATCAGTGTGCGTGGAGATTCTCGACAATAGCTTCAAGACTTAAATCGCTGCTTATGTCATTTTAGCGTGTTAAATGCAGTGAGAGTATCACAGCGACATCTAACACCCAAAACGCTAAAATGACATAAGCAGCGATTTAAGTCTTGAAGCTATTGTCGAGAATCTCCACGCACACTGATGAGACCTCATAGGTCGAAACACCGGTGTCTGTGCGTTCGATTGTCGACAATAGCACTTAATGTATGTGTGTATCTCAAGCACATGCATATATGCATATACGTTTTACGTATAAAGGTATATATGTAAGTCACAGTAATTATTTACTGCTTGATATTAGTTTTAACATTCATGTGTTCACACTTTTCATTTTCGTTTTGATCGGTGACGCCACCTAAGGCTCTATTACATGAGATACACTATTAACATACAGGCCTCTGTATAGCAGAACATGCCGTCAGAAGCCATCGCTTTGTTCTGTGTCATCTTTTGGGTGTTAGATGTCGCTGTGATACTCTCACTGCATTTAACACGCTAAAATGACATAAGCAGCGATTTAAGTCTTGAAGCTATTGTCGAGAATCTCCACGCACACTGATGAGAGCTCATAGGTCGAAACACCGGTGTCTGTGCGTTCGATTGTCGACAATAGCACTTAATGTATGTGTGTATCTCAAACACATGCATATATGCATATACGTTTTACGTATAAAGGTATATATGTAAGTCACAGTAATTATTTACTGCTTGATGTTAGTTTTAACATTCATGTGTTCACACTTTTCATTTTCGATAAAATAATATTAGCAGAACGCTGACGTTGGTTACATTATTAATGTAAGTATATTAAAACTACCTTATAAACATATTGAGAATGATTATACCTTGCTCATAACAAGATTAGTGTTTTTCTCATGATCTGCTAGGTTGATGTTTCTTTGTTTGTTTTTATTACAGTTCATGGTTTAGTTTATCCATAAAATCTAAAATATATATTTTTTCTGTAAAAATTATTTACTGTTATTATTTTATATTACATTCCATAAAAGTGGACATTCTCTGGTATGCCTTCATAACTTTGACATAAATATTATATATATTTTTTATCAATTTGGTATTGATAAACAGCAGCCTTTTCCAAATCGGCTACTCTTTGACGGATATACTATCTTATATTATCTAAATAGGTACCTATATAATATTTTTTCCTAATAAAGTAATAGTAGCCTTTCAATCGTTTTAGTGAGAAAACTAGACAGCATATTTCAACATGTTTACAAACGGGGGCTTCAAAAAATAAGCTGTTACGTGTCGCGTGCGCCCGATAGATCTTTCATTATAATAGATCGTAATATTGAATTCCTTTGCGGGAAGTTTGGGTATCTCATCTGTGACTTTCGTTGAGGGTGCTCTCTATCCGGGGAAAGGGGTCTTAAGATTCTGCGCGCGCGGTAGATTCTTCCGTTGGGAGTGACCGTGAAAGATTCAGAGAGTCAAAGTCAGGTGGTCGAATAAGTCAAGGGAGAGTGAGAGTGCGTCTTCACTGTCGTGGGGCTGTCGCTTATAACTTCGACTAGAAAAGGTCAACCCAGCTGTTGGGGATCGTACGACGAAGCTCCAGTGCTCCTGGTTGTTAGTATTTTGGTTACCGTACCGGTGGAGGAGTCCCACATTGGGGAAAGAAAACTCAAGCGACAGAAAGGCAAAGCAACGATTCACCTTGGACGCACAAAAGTCAGATCTGTACTTATTTAACCTTTATCGCCGACCTCGAGGCTACTAATAATCAAAGCCTGAGTCATCTGTGGCTTACTATAAAGTCAAATTACACCGACAAGCAGCCCGTTTGTTCGGGTGTACACCTACTTTCTCCGGCGAATTGCCCGGAAGAGCGAATAGGACCACGTGCCAGTCCGACTTCCATCGCAGGCCGTCAAGTAGCTCCGTTTCGCTGAAAGTGCCCGCTGATTCTTGTATCTTATTTGACAGAGTAACAACACTTATAATTTCCTTTGTTATTAGAAAGTTACAATTTATATATCCTATTTGTCAGTGTAACAACACTTATAATCTTCTTTGTTATTTAAAGTTACAATTAATATATGTTGTTTGCCAGTTTTACCGCCATTATGATTTTCTTTGTTATTTGAAATTACCAGTGCAACATTTGGTTTGCCAGTATAACCAATTATAATTTTCTTTGTTATTATTAAAAATCACAAGCCAATATTTTGTTTGCCATTATACTAATTATAATTTTCTTTGTTATTTAAAGTTACAATTTGAATATCTTATTTGACAGAATAACAACAATAGTAATTTCCTTTGATTCTTTTTTTTCTTTTTTGTTTTTAATTACAATTTGTTATGTCTTTTATCGGTGAAGAAATTATTACTTTCGTTAATATTTCTGGTGACAAACCCGAAATAATTTTTGTTGTCCCTGCCATTACAATTGTTTTTATTGAGTCAGTTGTGCCAGCATAGTACCGTATTAGATTATTAATTATAGTATTGTAAATTGAATTCGCTATTTGCTTTGTTGACCTTAGTGTTTTTTTTTGTGCTACCTGTTTTTCTTGTAATATTTAGACCGCTTCCTTCACTAATTTTCTTTTTTATGACAAACAAATATATTAGCTATTTGTAGTTAGCATTTTTAAGTTGATATGTTATCGTTTACCTTCTTTTTTTTGTAATTAGAGAGGCACCAGAGGTCTGCCCTATTTTTGTACCAACACCCAATGTAAGGTCCCTGTAGTACTACACCGACTAAAAATGGAAACAAAAATTTTTTAATTTATTTATTTTCACTTTTGGGGTTTTATTGGTTGTTCCCCAACTTTCATTTATGTGTTGCGCAAATTAGTATAACGTAATTTTCTTAGAAGTTCTATTGTAGCGAAATGGTTCCGTTCCATTTCTAAGTACTGTTGAGTACGCTTTAGGAAGTTGGCGGTGGTTGAATACAAACACTTACATGGGTGATGTATGGATATATTTACAATGAATATATACAGTGGTACAAGTGCTTAACTTACTCGTACTGTTAATACTACATTTCTATCACTGTTACTCTTACTGCTAATAATCTTAATAGTAATATCAACACTGATATTATTAATACTTCTTCATACTTCTTAATTATTAATAATCTCTTATAGTAATGTCCTCTACTATATATATGTACGTATGTTTATTGTATACTAACATGTATATTTACAAGTAGTAAACAATACATTAATTGTTATTGTTTACTTCTGAATGTTATTCCATAACATTCATTGAGATGCGTCGTGCATGTATAAGCATTCTTACACCGACCTTTCATTATACATAATATTACCTTGTCAAATAGGATAAGGTTTTCTTTGGTGTAATCAAATGACTATCTGTTTATACTAGCACGTCACATCTCCTTCGCAAAGGAAAGAAAAATTTTGTTCTATAAATAAAATTTTTCGTAATATACCATAGTATTGTATCTTACAATTTTCCCTTTGTTTCTATCACATACACATAATCTTACATTATATATTACATTTTTATACATTTACATACATAATTTACTTTGTAATTCTTAAATTTCTATTGCACTAGATCTTATTTATACTTAATCTACACTTTTGTCCTTATACAATTTCACTCTGTTTTTGTGCACTTCTACTTGCTTATTTCTAATTTTTACCGTTACATTCGGTGTGTTTTCCCTTATTACTGCGTAAGGACCCTTATATAGAGGTTGTAACTTGTTTGTAGTAGTTTCATTTTTGACTAAAACTTGATCATTGCATTTGTAAGTTACATTCCTTACACGTTTATTAAATTTTTCCGTTCGTTAGACTTTTGTTTCGATTAAGTTATTCCTGGCATCTTTCCAAGCACTTGAAAGTCTATATTTCAATTCATTTGGATAATGCTCAAAATGATATATTGGATCGTTCGACTTTAGTATGTTACTTGGTAATTTACATTTCTTGCCGAACATTAGTTCGTAGGGTGCGTACTTAGTCTGTGAGTGTTCGCTCGTGTTGTACGCAAAATACCAGAAAGGTACCCAAGAACTCCATGTGTCCGGATAATTGGACGTTTGGATTCTAAGATACGATCCCAAATGCTTATGTGTATTCTCCAATGCACCCAAGGTTTCGTGATGATAAGCTGTGCTATTTAACTGTTTAATTTCCAAAATGTTGGCTGTTTCTTTGAATATCGCTGCTAAAAATTCAGTACCTTTGTCAGTAATTATTTCATCTGGGACTCCATACCTAAGAATGAAATTATTCACAAATGATCTAGCTACTGTTTCGGCTTCCTTATCTTTAATAGGATATCCCTCAACAAATTTCGTTAACTCGCATTGAAGAGTTAATAAGTATCTATTATCATCAGAATCCTGGTTGATTGGACCCACAAGATCTAAAAATACTTTTTGAAATGATTTTGTTGCTGTCGACGTGATAGTCATCGGTTTTGGGGCGCGCATCCCATGTTTGTATCGTTGACAATCGTCACATTTTTCAACAAATTTATTTACATCTGCCTTCATACCAATCCAATAATAATATTTCTTTATGTTACTATACATACGGTTAATTCCAGCGTGGCCTCCCGTCGGCAAAATGTGAAAATCGTTCAAAATTAACTGTTGTGTTTCATTACAATCAATCTTTTCCACATTTGAAATGATATTTACCTTTAAATTGTACTTCCGGAGAGTAGCTAATTCTCGTTTCATACGGGCGATTAGATGCTCATTAATCGAGCTTTGAAATATACATATTTCAGGAATTCCATAATTATTACATATTTGTTGCAAATTCCTCAGCTCTGTACCTAAGTCAGTTACTGATAGGGTATCTTGCATAATGTATATTATTTGTCTAGACATGTCATAAAAAAATTTGCCCTTTTTTATTAATTTATCATTTCCTATTTTGGTAAAATTAGTGCCTGTCACGGTTGTTAATTCCGTAATGTTAAATGGAGGTTTTAATAATGCCACCATTCCTGGATGCCGTATATTTTCATTATTTTCGTTACTTTTTGTTATTAATTTTTGTTTTATTAAATCCGATTTTATACTCGACCTAGTTATTACATTAACGTTTGCTGCCATTTCCTTAAGATCGCTTGATTCTAAACGAATTCGTGATAATGCGTCGGCTGCCACGTTTTCTTTTCCCTTTATGTAATTAACTGTAAAATCATATTCCTCTAGCAAGAGTCTAAATTTTATTAGTCTCGAAGACGGATTTGTCATGCTGAATAAATATATCAGGGGCCTGTGATCTGAGTATATTTGAAATTTTCGGGCATATAGATAAGGCCTGAAGTGTTGTACTTCCCATACGATGCTTAATAATTCTTTGTGGATCACCGGAAAATTTATCTCGCTTTTGCTGAGTGCTCTACTTGCATATGCAACAGGTCGCCCGTCTGCATTTGACAGAATGGCTCCTATAGCATAATTCGACGCGTCTGTTGTTAAGATGAACTGGTTATCCCGAGAGAAGTCTGAGTATTGTAACACAGGCGGATTTATTGAAGCTGTTTTAAGAGTTTGAAATGCTAGTTCGCATTCTCTATCCCAATGAAACGTAGTTGATTTTCGCGTGAGCTTATTCAAAGGACTCGCAATTTTTGCGAAATTAGGAATAAATCTCCGATAATAATTTGCGAACGCTACAAATCGTTTCGTCTCCTCCCCGTTTGTAGGGGTGGGGTAGTTTTGAATAGCTACAATTTTTGGTGGATCTGGTGAAATACCGTTTTCTGAAAGAACATGCCCTAAGTATAGAATTTCTTTTCTCAAAAATTGACATTTTACAGGATTTAGTTTTAAATTTACTTTCCGTAATCTATCTAAAACTTTAACTAAATTTTGATTATGATTTCGTAAATTGTTCCCGAAAACAATTAGATCGTCTAAGTAAACAAAACATGATTCGTAGTTTAAACCCGACATTGCTATTGTCATGATTCTTGAAAAAGAACTGGGACTCGATTTCATTCCCATTGGTAATCTTTTCATTTGCCAATGCCCTTTATCCGTCGTAAATGCCGTATACTTTCTACTTGACTGTTCTAACTCTACTTGATAGTACCCTTGTGACAAATCTAAATGTGTGAAGTAAACTGCTCCCGAAAGTGCATCTAAAATTTCCGTTATATTCGGTAATGGAAACCTATCGTCTTGAATATGCTTGTTTAGAGGACGGTAGTCTATGACCACTCTCCACCTTTTGTTACCATTTGCATCAGCCTTTTTTGGTACAATTAACAAAGGTGATGACCATTGCGATTTACTTTCTTCTATAATGCCTTGCTTCAGCATTTTATTTATCTCCGTATCTATATCCTTTTTTTGTGCTTGAGGCAACCTATAAGGTTTTACGTATACTGGTTTTACATTGTCTTTTATGTTAATTTCTTGTTGAGCTATATTTGTTACAGTTACTGGATCATTTTGTAATAAAAAAATGTCACTGTATTTTGCGCATATTTTCGCGATTGAATCTATTTCTTCCTTATTTAAATGTTCTATGTCAATTGAATTTAATACTTTCTCGACTCTATTTACCGTGATTTCGTTTACATTAAAATTGTATACTTCGAAATCTGTCACATTAGCTGTGATTGGTTTAAAATTTCTAATTGTGATTTCTTTATCATTCGTGTTTAAAATTCTAACCGGTATGCTATATGAATTAGGTTTTGCAATAATACCTGCCGTAAATACTCCTTCCGCAATCTCTGAAGGGTATACGACACATTCGTTCGAATTGTCTATTCGAAAATGTCTTATTACCTCACATCGTGGCGGTATTATAGTCATACACTCGTTATCTGACTCTAAATTAGTCGATATTTTATTATTATTTATATTGAATGAGAAAGAAAATTTCTCGAAATTTATTTCTGCTCCGTAATTTGTTAAAAAATCTGTTCCTAAAATACCATCGAACCTATTCGTAAAACTATGTATTACCTGAAATTCATGATTGAATTTATGTTGCTGTAATTCTAAGGAAAGAATTGCTGAACCTTGTGATTTTAAAGTACCAGCTGTGCCTTTTATTCTACATTTTCTATCTGTATTTACCTGTTGATATTTATTTAAACATTCTGAAAAGAATACACTTATATTCGCTCCAGTATCTAGTAAAAAAATCACATTGTTTCTATTATATTTCAAAGTTATATAGTTTAAATTATTGCTTTTATTGACCTCGAAAAAACTGCATTGTATGCTTTTTGGTTATATTTGAACTTGAAGTATTCGCATTTCTATTGTCAACTATCGCTGCGTTTGCATAATTGTTTTTATATGTCGAACCTCGTCTATGTTTGTTATTATAAAATTTGTTTGCGTTGCTTTGTTCATGCGTTGACCTATACTTTCCGTTATTTTTTCTGTAACCGTTGTTATTATCGCGTTTATTGACATGACTATGAAAACGTTTATATTTATTTGCTGTGTAATTAAATACGTTCATTGAAGCCGGTCTATTAAACTCTTCTTCAATTGCTACATTTATCGCATCTTTCAGAGTGTCAGTGTTTCTTGATTTAATTATTGTTCTTAATTCCGCATTTTTAATACCGTTGCAAAATGAATTGATCGCGATTTTCTCATTAATTGGTTTCAACGTTTTTACAAGATTTTCGTTATCTCCCGCTTGTGAAATAGTTAATTCGTCAAGAAGTTTATCTATTTGTTGACCGTATTCGCTTATGGATTTATCATTTTGTTTCAGTTGGTGTAATTGAGTTGATAATGTTAATGCATTTTTAAGTTATAAAATTTACCGTTATTTCTTTTATTAGTTTCTCTACTGTGTCATATTCTGAATCTAACCGAATTTTTGCATTAGTGGTTAACCTGGTTTTTAACACGTATTGTATGAGTAACTTGTGTTGATCCTCCGCTAATGTACTAGCATAAAATGAAATACCATCTATCAATTGCTTGGTTGTATCCTCATTGCCATTCATCATCGGCAGTAAGCCCGATACGACTTTTAAATCAAATTTATCAGTCATATTTACTTGTTTTTTAACCCGTTTTTCTAATAAAGTTTGCAATGATTCTATATCAAATTTAATCTTTTGACTGTAAACTCTAACTTCGTTTGCGAAGTCTGTTTCATGAATGTCACCTGTAAATCTACGTTTTAAAGTGTTGAACCTCTGTATAAGTGTTCCTAACTCTGCAAGTTTGTTTTCAGTATGTTGGGAATTTTCCCTTCTTTATTTATTATCCTTAACTCTATTATTTTTAAACTGTTCAATATCCGCGCACAATTTTTTGAAATCTTCTATGTTCATTTATATAGTTTTTTTTTCACTAACCTTTTATTATACCTTCTCCAGCATGTCCAGTTGTTCTCTGCTCTTGATCACTTCTGTCCGTATCTTCTTTTCCCAGTGCTTCTTGCATCTGTACCATACGAAGTACGAAAATACCATTATCAGGAGTAGTACTGCTGTTGCTGACCCAATTTGTGCTGGTGTGAATGTTGTAACATCGGCCGTTGTTCCACTGTTACCTGTTTGTGCAATTATCACCTCTTCTTTTGTTGCCGTAGAACCCATTGCGTAGTGCTTGTCTTCCTATTATTCATTCCAAATTCCAAATTTGTGCTGCATGTAGCAGACTGCCATAGAACAATTTGTTGTTGTTCTATTTTATTTGCAGGGCTGGCAGGATCGCCATGTAGCGAAATGGTTCCGTTCCATTTCTAAGTACTGTTGAGTACCCTTTAGGAAGTCGGCGGTGGTTGAATACAAACACTTACATGGGTGATGTATGGATATATTTACAATGAATATATACAGTGGTACAAGTGCTTAACTTACTCGTACTGTTAATACTACATTTCTATCACTGTTACTCTTACTGCTAATAATCTTAATAGTAATATCAACACTGATATTATTAATACTTCTTCATACTTCTTAATTATTAATAATCTCTTATAGTAATGTCCTCTACTATATATATGTACGTATGTTTATTGTATACTAACGTGTATATTTACAAGTAGTAAACAATACATTAATTGTTATTGTTTACTTCTGAATGTTATTCCATAACATTCATTGAGATGCGTCGTGCATGTAAAGCATTCTTACACCGACCTTTCATTATACATAATATTACCTTGTCAAATAGGATAAGGTCTTCTTTGGTGTAATCAAATGACTATCTGTTTATACTAGCACGTCACACTATTATCAAGATTATTACTGAATAAACAGGTATACCGTAATTATTTGGTGATTTTATTATTACTATTCTTTTTTTGTTGTTGTCCCAGATACGAACGTCCTGCAACGGAAACTTTCTTTTTCTTTCCTAACGGTTTCTCTGTTTTCCGTTGGGTTGCTTTCCCCTTATCTATCGGGAAGAGAAAATAAACCTCGTGAAAGTCGCCGTATTTTTTTCTTCTTATTTTAAATAGAGTGGCGCGCATACCATCCATAAGGACCCACCTATACCTCTCGAGATAGGGTCACCGGGTATCGGCGGCTTCCGGAGTTGTAGGGCGGGGGTAGTTTCCTCTAGTCGCCATATTGGCGCCCAACGGGTTATATACAGGGTGTTCATCTCAATTGGCGCCCAGCGTGTTATATACAGGGTGTTTGTCACAACTGACACCTAACATCCTATAATATATACAGAGAGTCTGTCACTACTGTCTCAATAATGTACGGGGTGATTCATTAAGTATAACATTTTTTATTAATTAAAGATCACAACTGACACCTAACATCGTATAATATATACAGAGAGTCTGTCACTGCTGTCTCAATAATATTCAGGGTGATTCACTAAGTATAACATTTTTATTAATTGAAGGTTACAACTTACACCAAACGTGTTAATTATACAGGGTGATAAAATATATGTAGCACCGAATATTTCAGTTATAATTTCTGTTTCACCTCACTTGCAATAATTTTTACTCACTTCGTTTATGGTTATTGGGGGGGGGTGGTTCTGTGTAATTTTTTTTTTTGGGGTACCTGCCTATTGTTAGGATTTTCAATTAATTAATTTTGACTTTTGGGTAGCTTCTTCCCGTTTACTCTTACTTGAATTTTAGGGAACTTCAGGACTTGCGGATTCGCCGTTAGAGCTGCGGAATTTCGCTTTTTATTTTGTTATTTTCCGGACGATCCTCGCTTGTCTAGGACTTTATATATCTTGCGGTGATGGCTTTCTTGAAGGTCGATGCTGGTAGTCTTAGGAAGGACGAGATCATTTATGAGTTGTGCTTTCGGGGCTTTCCGGCGGATGAGGCCAAGTCTGTTGATGAGTTGCGTCGCTGCCTGAGGCCGCTGATGCGGTTGGAGCTTTCAGATAGTTCATTTAATTATCCTGAGTATAGAGTGGATGTTGCGTCAGAATTAGGAATTCTGCAGACGAAGGCTGATGAGGTGCCGGCTCGCTTCAGTGCTTCTGAGGGTGCTACGGCAAAAACGCATGAGCTTACGCGTTCGCGCATTCATCACATTTTGAATCGACTTAATCGTATTCCGACCGCGGAACTTTTAGCTGAGAATACCGCTGCTCGTACTACTTTGTTGGCTACTGTGTTGGGCTATTTGGATACCGTCGATACAATCAACGATGCCGAGGCTGGTGAGGTTCATGATCATTTACCTCCAGTCGATGGTAGTCCGCTCGATCCCTCTCTTCTATTTGACTCTACTAGATTTCCGTCTGGTGCTCGTGCACAGCCTGTGCAGAAGTGGAATTTAAAATTTACCGGTGACCCTCAGGGGATGTCGGTGCATAGTTTCCTCGAAAGTGTTGAAGAGCTTCGCTTGGCTCGCGGTGTGTCTGTTGCTCAACTATATGATTCCGCAATAGATCTATTCGAGGGCAAGGCCTTGTTGTGGTACCGCTCACAGCGTTCGAGATGTCCTTCTTGGGAAGCGTTGAAGCAACTGCTTATTCAACACTATGAGCCTCCTGATTATCAGGCCCGTCTATTCAATGATATTCTGAACCGCACTCAGGATCCTAACGAGAGTTTCGTTGACTACTATTTTTGTATGTCCGCTCCTTTTCGTCGTTACGGAGCTACAACTGAGGACTTTCGTCTTAACATCATTGTTCGTAATCTAGCCCCTTTCTACACGTTAGAACTACCTACAGTTTGCACGTTAGCGCAATTAGAGGAAGAATGCCTAAAGCTTGAGAGTAAGCGTTATAGAGCAGATAATTATAGACCTCCTTCTCGGACACGTGTCAATTATGTCGAACCTGATCTAGCGTGCCTCCATGTTTCAGACGTCCCAACCGCTTCGTTTAGAGATACTTCTCAAACCCGACCTGTGGTTAACGCTCTCGATTCTAGTTCAATCCGATGTTTTAATTGTGATCAAAATGGTAATGCTTTTCGTTCTTGCCTTGCACCTAGGCGTCGCTTTTGCTACCGTTGTGGCCAGGTGGGAGTTACTGTCCGGGATTGTTCGAAATGTTCGGGAAACGCGTCGGGGAGCCGCTAGGTGGTCGAGAGGTTTTCCCCCGCTCCTGTATTTCGACCCCTAACGACAAACAGCGTCTGTTCCTGGATTACGTCATGGCCCAAGTCGTAGGAGATCAACATCCATATCTCGAAATTACAGTTCTTGGTTGCACTTTGGTAGGTTTTTTGGATAGTGGATCGAATCGTACATTGGTGGGTCCTCGCGGGTACAAGTTGTTACTTCAGCTCGGATTAACTCTTCAACATAGCGCTGTGGATGTGACCGTCGCTAACGGTCAGTCATGTTCTGCCTTAGGGTATATGTCCGTTCCTATTCATTTGGAAAATAAGCTGCGTGTCTTAGACGTACTGGTGTTGCCGGAGTTGCCTCATGCGTTGATTCTGTGTGTTGACTTCTGGGTGGCATTTGATCTGTCCCCGATCTCCGAAAGAAGATCTGGAGTTTCTCTGAGACCGAACCTTCAGTCGAGGTGCATAGTATAACGAGTGGTTCCTCGCTGTCAGAGTCCGAGCGCCAAACTCTAGACCGATTGGTGCAAGACAGCCAATATTTCATGGGCACTAGCTTAGGTAGAACCCATCTTGTCTCTCATAGTATTGAACCTGTTCCTGGCACTCGCCCTATTAAGCAGAGGTACTATCCTGTTTCTCCCGCTAAGCAGCAATTCATCGAGGCGGAGATTCAAAAGCTGTTGGATGCTGATATCATCGAGCCTTGTCACGGCCCTTGGAGTTCTCCCGTATGCATGGTGCCGAAGCGTGACGGCACATATCGTTTTTGTGTAGACTATCGTCAACTTACGCTGTCACGCGTAAAGATGCTTACCCCTTACCCCTCATCTCGTCAATACTAGATCGACTTCGAGACGCCAAATACCTAAGTTCACTCGATGTGAAGAAAGCCTATTTTCAAGTTCCGATTGCGGAAGGTTCCCGCGATTTTACCGCTTTCGTTGTGCCTAACGGTCTCTACCGCTTCAAGGTCATGAGTTTCGGATTGACCAATGCTCCTGCCACATGGCAACGTCTTATGGACGCTGTGTTGGGGCATGATCTTCAACCTTCGGTATTCGTCTACCTAGATGATGTAATCGTGGTGAGTCAGACTTTCGTATCGCATGTTGAGGTTTTGGGTCAAGTCTTCAGCCGTCTTCACTCGGCTGGGTTGGTGGTGAATTTTGACAAGTGTCAGTTTTGTCGTCCTAGACTGAAATATCTTGGTTTTGTGGTTGACGAGCTTGGTTTGCGACCGGATCCTGAAAAGGTTGAGGCTATCTTAAATGTTCCGCCTCCACGTACCGTTAAAGAGATAAGGCGATTCGTTGGCACTGCCAGCTGGTACCGGAAATTTGTCCCTCACTTTGCTTCTGTCGTGGCTCCACTGACAGCCTTAACCAAGAAGAATGCTCGCTGGGACTGGGGGTCCGATTGTGAATCAGCCTTCCGAACTCTTAAGGAGTCTTTAGTTACCGCTCCTATTTTGACTTGCCCTGATTTCAAGCGCATGTTTTATTTGCAGACCGATGCTTCTGCTAACGGTATTGGATGTGTTCTCTCCCAACACTTCGAAGAGGGAGAGAAGGTTATTTCTTATCTCTTACGTTCTCTCACACTCCCTGAAAGAAAGTACAGCGCTACTGAGCGGGAACTTCTTGCCGTTATTTGGTTCGTGGAGAAGCTGAGACATTACTTGGAATGCTACCACTTTAAGGTCATTACTGACTGCCATTCCCTCAAACGGTTGCATAACCTGAAGGACCCGCAGGGTCGGCTAGCTCATTGGGCTTTGCGCTTCTTGCCTTATGATTTTGAGGTCATTCATCGCCGAGTTTCTGAGAATGCAGTCCCTGATTTTCTATCTCGCAGTGTATCCGTGTCCGTCGATGCGATTCAGGTATGTCCCGTCGGCGTGGCTGACCGGTGGTACTCTCGCATGTTTGCTCAAGTTCAGAGGAACCCCGTACCGTTTCCTCTTTGGCGTGTCCATGGTGACCAATTGTTAAAGTATGTTCCGTCCCCTTATCCGGATCTTGTGGGTTCTCACGATGAGTGGAGGCTAGTTCTTCCCAAGGGACAACGTAATGCGATTATTCGACAGCTCCATGAAGATCCAACCTGTGGTCATGCCCGCCCCTTGTTACTCCCGAGTAACAAAGACCGTTGGTCGGGTTGCGCAGCGTTATTATTGGCCGAAGTTGCGGTCCGATGTTGCTTCCTTTATTCGACGCTGTACTGTGTGTCTTCAAACTAAACCAGAGCAGAGGATGCCCTCGGGGTATATGCTCAGCAAAATGGTAAAAGCTACTCGACCTTGGCAAGTGGTTAGCGCTGATCTAATTGGTCCTTTGCCTCGCTCCTCTAAGGGCTTTGCGTACATCCTGGTCGTCTGCGACACATTTAGTAAGGCCGCTCTTGTTTTCCCTCTTCGTACCGCCACTGCAAGTAGTGTTACGTAGGCGTTAGAGAACTATGTTATTTTAATGTTTGGTGCTCCGAGAACTCTTATTGTGAACAATGGTGTCTAATTCCGAAGTCGCTCAATGCGAGACCTTGCCGCTACCCACCACATCGATTTTGCTTACACTGCCAAGTATCATCCTCAGGCTAATCCTACCGAACGCGTGAACCGCGTCGTGAAAACGATGCTCACTGCTTATGTTCACGACAATCATCGACTGTGGGACAAATTCATACATAAGTTTGGGTTCGCCATAAGGTCGGCTAAGCATGGGGTTACCGCCCTGACTCCAAACTTCATTAATTTTGGGCGTGAGGTCACAATTGACGGACGGGAGGAATCCTTTGTCCCTCCCGATAAATCTGACGTGGTCCTAGATGGTGATGAGAAGAAGCAAGCGTGCTTGAAACTATATCGCGATGTTCAAGCGCGCCTCTTGAAGGCTCATGCCCGGAGTTCACAGACTTATAATCTTCGACGGCGTCGAGATACCTTTGTTTTGGGTCAGCGAGTGTGCAGACGTAATCATGTCATATCCGATGCTTCCAAGCTGTTTGCAGCAAAATTAGCTCCAAAATTTGTTGGTCCCTTTACTATTACCAAGATCGTCTCTCCTTGGACATTTGAGCTGAGCGACGCTAACGGTCGCGCATCCATTTGGCATATCAAGGATATCAAGGCTCATCCTCCTGAAGGTTCCGATTCTGATTCGGACTGATTTCTGTTTGACGTTCCGGCCTGTTCCATGTCCTTTTGTTATATGTTTGGACCTTCTTCCCAATTGCCTTGGACTCTATTGCTACGGGAATTGTTGTTCATTTCTTTTTTTTCCTTTTTTTTATGTTGCAGTGAGAGTATCGTATATGTATATATGCATGTGTTTGTATAGCAGAACATGCCGTCAGAAGTCATCGCTTTTTCTGTGTCATCTTTTGGGTGTTAGATGTCGCTGTGGTACTCTCACTGCATTTAACACGCAAAAATGATATAAGCAGCGTTTTAGGTCTTAAAGCCATTGTCGACAGTCTCCACGTACACTGACTAGAACTCAAAGGTCGAAACACCGGTGTCTGTGCGTTCGATTGTCGGCAATGGCACTTAATGTATGTATGTATCTCAAACACATGCATATATGCATATACGTTTTACGTGTAAATGTATATATGTAAGTCACAGTATTTATTTACTGCTTGATGTTAGTTTTAACATCCATGTGCTTATACTTTTCATTTTCGTTTTGATTGGTGACGCCACATAAGGCTCTATTACACGGGATACACTATTAACATACAGGCCTCTGTATAGCAGAACATGCCGTTAGAAGTCATCGCTTTTTCTGTGTCATCTTTTGGGTGTTAGCTGTCGCTGTGATACTCTCACTGCATTTAACACGCAAAAATGGTATAAGCAGCGTTTTAAGTCTTAAAGCCATTGTCGACAGTCTCCACGTACACTGACGAGACCTCAAAGGTCGAAACACCGGTGTCTGTGCGTTCGATTGTCGGCAATGCACTTAATGTATGTGTGTATCTCTAACACATGCATATGTGCATATACGTTTTACGTATAAATGTAAATATGTAAGTCACAGTATTTATTTACTTCTTGATATTAGTTTTAACATCCATGTGTTTACACTTTTCATTATCGTTTAAAATACCGTTTCTAAAAGAATATTAAAAAACACTACTAAATAAATTTAAAACGAGCTAACATATTGAATGTCATTTATATTTATGCGAATTTCAAAGCATAATTAAAAAATAGTTTTAAAAACATTATATGTACTTAATACAAATATCTTGTATATTATAAAATATTTTGATGAATATTTAAAATTACTTAAAAGAAGAAGACAACTTTATAAAATTTTAAATATATAGTTACCGATATAATAATGTAAAAAGCTTTTACTAAAGCAATAACGATTTACCCTCTAATAGATCACACTGCCGAATGAATTTTACAAAATTGTTTTGTGTGTTTATAGTAAACTGCAACTGTCTGCTTTTGGAATACAATAAAAATTATTTAATAATATTTCATTTGACAATTGTTACACTTTGTTTTTTTGTGAACTTATTAATATTTCCGAATTTTTAGTTCATTCTTTCCGCATGTAGTTATATAAGCCTTAAATTGCTGTTGTTTTCTTTTGGGGATTACCTGTAAATATATTCCGTGGGATTGCGGTATCTTTATTTGAATTTATCCTCATCTAATTACTTTGTATAATTGGGTGTTTCTTTTATTCCTAATTTTATGGCTTAATTAATTATAATATTTCTTGTGTGCGAAGCTACATGCCGGGACATCTATTGTTGTCTTGTAACGTATGTAGAACAAGTAAGATTACAAAATTAATAGAAGGTCATCACACAAGGTATCGGTATATAGACAAGGTCTATGTACATACACAAACTACTTGTTATTACATAAACAATCCTTTACTGAATTAAAGGAGTAAAGGAGAAATAAAAGAGTAATCTTAGGAACATTAGACAGTTAGTATTGAGTTAGTATTCAGATGAGTTAGAATTCTGTATGCATTATGCAGTACTAAGTATTAAGTTAATTAAATAAGTATATATTGTTAGTGGTATAGTAATGTTATTACTATATGAAGTTGATGTAGTTGTCCACTACGAATAAAAGCACATCTATATGTGTTTGATTAACCATCCAACCCTCTAATAAGGGACGGATGTTATATGGCGTACCTGCGGCGCAAACATTGGACCTTCTGGCAGTAAGATGACATAGTTAGCAGCTTAAAGGAAACTGGACACATCCACAGCCGTACGTAAATTCCAGCATTGGGCGCATAACAAACGAAAGAAGAAGTCATAATCAACCAAACTGGGAATAGTGGAACGACAGCTGGTACTTCCATCACAGTTACACCATGGCAAATTGGAGGCACTGTAACTGTATTCATGCTACTACTAGTATTTGGGTACTTCGCCTGGCGTCATTGTAAGAAGAGGCTCGAGAAGAAGATCCGTACAGAAATAATCAAAAGTCGAGATCAACTAGAGATGCTCGAGAAGGTGTAAAGAAAAGGAAGAAGAAAAAAGGTTAGTGTAATGAACGTTCTAGAAGAATTTAAGACATTATATCAAGAAATTAAACAGTTTCAATCAAATAAACTTAAAGACAATAAAGAAAGGCTTGAAAATCTCGAATACACAGAAAAAAAAAGTTACAAGAAGTCAGGTCCTTTGTAAATAGACTAAGTAATTTAAAAAATATATGCAAGAAAGAGGTTAAAAGTGTAGAAACTATTGATGAAATTACAAAATACTGCACAAAAATTAATGATATCTGTAATGAGATATATTCCTTATTAGAAAAAAAATACAGAAAAAGGTAGATATGGGGGAAAAATTTGATTTAAAATCAGCTTCTGGCTTGTTACCAGTAATGGACGGTAAAGAGCAGACTACCAAGCAATTGATTGATTCAATTTTATTTTATTCGGATATACTTGCAGACGATCAAAAACCAGGTTTAATAAAATATGTTTTAAAAACTAGGTTGTCGGAAAATGCGAAAATACGTTTAGCTAGCACTTATGAAACAGTAGAATCTCTCGTAAAAAGCCTAACTGACAATTGTATATCTAAAAAATCCACAGTAGCATTGTCAAATCAATTGTTTCAAACAAAGCAATCTACTAAAACTGTAAATGAATACGGGGAAGAAATTCAAAGTATTTTAGGAGAACTAACTTTAGCTCAATCGGGAGGCGATTAAAATGTAAGAAAAACGTTACGACCAATTAACGAAAAAATAGCAATAAATACATTTTGTAATGGGTTGAATAATCACGATTTGCGTACAATTTTAAAAGCACGGTATGTATACTCACTTACTGAAGCCATCGCCCTTGCAAACGAAGAAAATTTAAATACAAATGCAGCAAATTTATTGCATTATCAACAAACGCAACATAAAAGGTACAGTAACAGTCAAGGTCACTACCGAAGGCAAGTAAACAATAATAGGAAAAATGCATATGAAATATATCCGCAACGGTCGACGATTAATAATAGATCGAATGGATTTACAAACAATTATCAATTTAACAAACATACATAATCAAAGTAATAACAAACTACGTAAATATTTTCATAATACTTCAAACAAATATACAAACAATACATGTAAACAGTTTTTTCGAGGCTAACTTAAACACATTAAACGTTCTTAATAATTTAACGTTCGTTTCTTTTAATTACAAGAAAAATAAATTAATCTTTTTGGTGGATACTGGTGCTACAATAAGCGTAATTTTTTCTAATGCTTTACATGAATCTCAAAATATAAATACATACGAAAAACTTACTTTAAATGGAATTGCGGGATCTGTAACATCAAAGGGTTTAACGTTTATTAAATACTACTGATAAAGAAGTAAAAATTAGAAATTTTAAACCAATTACAGAAAGTTTAACAAATCACCAATTTTAACATTTCAACATTGATGAAATATCTGTAAGTAGAGTTGATAAAATACTGAATAAATTGATACAAAAAATTTAAATAATGAAGAAAAATATTCAATTTCTAACATTTGCGCAAAACACGCCGATATTTTTTTGTTAGAAGATCCAGTAAGAGTTACTAATATTGCTCAAGAAAAAAATTTACTAAAAGACAACGTAAAACTGTATAGATTACCACATTCTCAAGAAGCAGACATAAATCAACAAATAGATAATATGTTAGAACAAGGTATAATCGAAGAAAGTAAATCACAATGGTCATCACCATAGCTCAATTGTACCTAAGAAACCAGATAGAAACGGAAATAAGAAATGGAGGGTAGTAATAGACTACCGTCTTTGAAATAAAAATATAAAAGAGGATAGATTTCCTTTACCTAATATAACCGAAATATTAGATTCACTATCAGGTGCAATTTATTTTTCATATTTAGATCTTTCACAAGGGTACTATCAAGTACAATTAGAACCATCTAGTAGGGACTATACAGCTTTTACTACAGACAAAGGTCATTTCAATATGACAAGACTTCCCATGGGAATGAAGGCTAGTCCTAATATTTTTTCAAGAGTTATGACAATAACCATGTCTGGATTGAATTTTGAGTCATGATTTGTATATCTAGATGATCTAGTAGTGTTTGGAAATAATCCACAAAATCACAACCAAAATTTAGTTAAAGTTTTCAATAGGTTCAGAAAAGTAAATTTAAAATTAAATCCTGTGAAGTGTAAATTTTTACAGAAAGAAATTTTATATTTGGGGCATGTACTTTCATCTGAAGGTATATCGCCCGATCCAAGTAAAATTTCAACTATCCAAAATTATCCAACACCGACAAGTTCGGATGAAATTAAAAGATTCGTAGCATTTGCAAATTATTATCGTAAATTTATTCCAAATTTTTCAAAAATTGCAAATCCTGTAAATAAATTAACGAGAGAGGCAGTCACCTTTCATTGGAACGATGAGTGTCAAAAATCATTTGAAATTTTAAAAAATGTATTAATAAACCCACCTATTTTACAATATCCAAATATTTCTCAAGATAACCAATTTCACCTAACTACTGATGCTTCAAATAATGCAATCGGAGCAGTTCTTTCAAATGCGAATGGGAAACCAATTGCATACGCAAGTAGAGTACTAAGTAAAAGTGAAATACATTATCCAGTTATCGAAAAGGAACTTTTGGGCATTGTATGGGCAATAAAGCATTTTGCCCATATCTCTACGCTCGAAGATTTCAATTTTTTACGGACCATCGGCCTTTAATTTATATATTCGGTATGACAAATCCTTCATCAAGACTTACAAAGTTCAGACTATTACTTGAAGAATATAATTTTACAATAAATTACATAAAAGGAAAAGAAAACGTGGTAGCCGACGCTTTATCGCGAATAACATTAGATTCTTCAGATCTAAAAGAAATGGTGGCAATCATAAATGTTGTCACTAGATCAAGCGCAAAACGTAGTTTACAAACGGAGACAATAGCGGCGGAAATCGAAAAAGACGATATTATACAGCATTCGGGATTAGTGGAGTTGTTAAAACCACCTAACAACTGCACAGACTTTAGAACTTTTGATGATATTTCTATAGGAAATATCCAGAAAAATAATTTAGAAAAAGTGGGAAATTTATATTATGACGAGTCAGAAGGAACTATTTACATAAAGCGAATGCATCAATCACTTAATGCCTTAGGGACACAGTTGATATCTTTGCGTAAAATATGTACTAAATATGGAATTCCACATATATATATATATATATATATATATATATATATATATATATATATATATATATTTAAAAACTCAGATAATGAGGAATTAGTAACCCACATATCACAAGAAATAAGTAAGCTCAGGGAACATAAGTTAAAGATATATATAATTCCGTGTATAAGGAAGCTAAATTGTAACAAAACTGAACGGTTAGTGCTTAACGATTTTCACATTCTTCCAACTGGAGGACACGCAGGTATTAATAGAATGTACGCGAATATCAAAAAATATTATTTTTGGAACAATTTGAAGAGTGATGTAAATAACTTTGTAGAACGATGCGACAGTTGCCAACGACATAAACACATAGAACGTCGTAGGGAACCGTTAACAGTTACTGCAACAGCTACTTCATCTTTAAAAAAAAAATTTTTTAGATATTGTAGGTCCATTGAATCAGGATAATGATGATAACAGATATATTTTAACGCTTCAATGCGAATTAACTAAATTTGTTGAGGATTATCCTATAAAGGATAAAGAGGCAGAAACTGTAGTTAGATCATTTGTGAATAATTTCATTCTAAGCTATGGAATACCAAGTGAGATAGTTACAGATAAAGGTCAAGAATTCCTAGTGAAGGTGTTTAAAGAAACAGCTCAGGTGCTAGAAATAGAACAACTCAATAGTACTGCTTATCATCATGAGACCATAGGTTCATTGGAAAATACACACAAACATTTAGGAGCGTATCTGCGTATTCAAACGTCCAAATATCCAGACACTTGGAGCTCTTGGGTAACTTTCTGGTGTTTTTCTTTTAACACAAGCGTGCACTCACAAACAAAATATATGCCATATGAATTAGTTTTTGGCAAAAAATGTAAACTACCTTCAAATATATTGGGAACTAATGATCCAATATATAATTTTGATAATTATCCGAATGAATTAAAATTCAGATTATCAAGCGCATGGAAAGATGCAAATAGTAATTTAGAGAATAGCAAAATAAAAAGAACCGACAACTTAAATAAAACCTCAAAATGCATTAAATACAAGTTCAATGATAAAGTTCTTTTGAAAACAGAATCAAATTCTAAAATGGAAGCTATATACAAGGGTCCTTATAAAGTAATTAAAGAAGAAACTCCTAATTTAACTTTAAAAATTGACAATAAATTAGTGACAGTGCATAAAAACAAAGTGAAAAGATACAATAACAGTGAATAGCAGAATAAATTTTGTAAATTTTTATATTTTAAGTAAACTGTATTATTTATACGATATAAGAATAATTGTCTTACTTTAATTAGAGTATTTAAGTGTGTAAAAATTATAGATAGACTATAAAGAAATTTTTATTTATTTATTAGAATGTTTTTTTCTTCAGGAAGGAGATGTAACGTATGTAGTACAAGTAAGATTTCAAAATTAATAGAAGGTCATCACACAAGGTCTCGGTATATAGACAAGGTCCTATGTACATACACAAACTACTTGTTGTTACATAAACAATCCTTCACTGAATTAGGTTAATATAATATAGTTAATATAAAAGAGTAATCTTAGGAACATTAGACAGTTAGTATTGAGTTAGTATTCAGATGAGTCAGTATTCTGTATGCATTATGCAGTACTAAGTATTAAGTTAATTAAATATGTATATATTATTAGTGGTATAGTAATGTAATTACTATATGTAGTTGATGTAGTTGTCCACTATGAATAAAAGCACATCACAACATCCATATGTGTTTGATTAACCATCCAACCCTCTAACAAGGGACGGATGTTATAGTCTAGTGGTAACTGCTGGAGTAGATAACTCTTTTATTGCCCAGTGGAATTGATTTATTCTGTATAATATTTTGAAAAG
Organism: Amphimallon solstitiale; assembly: GCA_963170755.1. NCBI lineage: Eukaryota > Metazoa > Arthropoda > Insecta > Coleoptera > Scarabaeidae > Amphimallon > Amphimallon solstitiale. Next base: position 148,699,622 of record OY720675.1, read on the forward strand.
AAACTAGACACATGTGTTTATTTAAATACATGTTGATAGGCGAGCGGTAAAGGCGAGAGGATCGAGACGGCGCAGCGGCAGGGTGGCGAGATGATGGAAGAAAGGGCGAACAAAGGGCAGTCGTACGACACTGATCGAGGCGAAAAGATCGATAAAGAAATACGATATATATACATATAAGGGCGTGGTGTTATGTTTATTTATACATTATTAATAATAAAGGCGTTGTTATTAAATTGTTAATTATTTATTGTGAGTGTGTTTGTGTATAAAAAGGAATTTGGCGTAACAAATCAGATGTGGGATATTCCACGTGCATTGGCGGCACCTGGAATTGGCGTTAGGCGGCATCCCAGGCGTTGGCGACAGATTGGCGTGGCGGTAACAAAGGTTGTACAATTTTGTTTATTAAAATAAATTACAACAAAAGAGCGTGTAAATAATGTGGATTAATTTAAATAATTCATATACAGGGGCGTAGAACTAATTTTAAATTATTTTTTATATACACGGGGCGTACGTACAGTAAAGTAATTTTATGAATATACGAGGCGCGTTCGTAAAATAATGGCCAGTCGTTCGTCATCCGAATTAGATTACGAAATGAATGAGGCGGAGAACCGGAGGGCTGGTCAGGCGGGCGGTGGGCGCATCGAGGGTCAACAAGACCTAATAAGCGTATTCCAAACTATGGTGGCAGACGCAAATGATTGTGTCTTCATTGGCGGAACAACGTCCGGCAGCGTCAGGCGAGGCGATTGCGGCGGCAAGGGCGGCACCAAGCGTGGAGGTGGCAGGTGCGAAGGCGGTGGCGGAGGCGGTTACAGGGGGCGGTTGTCGAGGCGGTTTCGGCGATGCGGACGGATATCGTGGCGGGGCGGTTGGGAGGCGGCAAGAGATACCATCATCGCCAACAACCAGTTTGGCGAGTGCTGGTGGCAGTGGTATGGTGCGACGCGTGGCAGGCGAGTTGCGTGTGGACGGATAAATCATGGAACCATACGATCCCGATAACACCGATTCCAATATTGATCGGTGGATTGCCAAGATTGACCAGTTGGGCGAAATCCCCGGCTGGATTGGGTATGAGAGGACCCACTTTGCCCAAATTAAGCTGCGCGGGGCGGCGAAAAGGTGGTTTAATGACCTAGATGATTATCAGCTGACCTCTGAAGAGTGGAAGGAAGCACTCAGGAAGGAGTTTCCGCGGCGCGATGATTTCGGCGACACGCTAGTACAATTGGCGATGCGGCGAAAACAGGCGGGCGAAACCATGGCGGTGTATTATCATGAAAAAATGGCGTTGTTGGGACAGTGCCGCATCACTGGGGCGGATGCGGTGTCCGTAATAATTAATGGGCTCCCAGGAAATCTGAAGGCGGGTGCGTGGGCGTCGAAGAGTACAATCCCTTCAGATTTAAACAACAAATACCTGGCGGGACTGGCAGTTTACACCGAAGCGTCAAGCATCAGGGAGGGTGATACAGGCATGAGGCGGGGGCGGTAATGGAGGGGATTTCCATAAGGAGACCTGCGATGGAGGCAACCCAGCGAACGGCGAGTCGCAGGCGCACTCAGGATGACGCGATGGATGGCGTCGTCTGCTATAACTGCCAGGAGGTGGGTGCCATTTTAGCCGCAACTCTCCGAAGCCAAGGGTGGAGAGGTTCAGGAGTTGCAGGAAGGAGGGATACATGGCGTACCAGTGCCCAGGGTCGAGGCGTGAGGCGGCACCCAAACTGGTAAGTTTAATTTCTATTTCTTTGGGCAGTATAAGAAACTGGCGTAAAGGTAAAGCCAAACGATACAATACTCCGGGGCTTCGGCGGCTACACCACTCAGGCGTTAGGCGAAGCAAGTTTTATTCTCGCGGTTGACAATGTAGACATACTCGTGGTGGCCTTGGTGACTAATTCATAATTGGCGGGGGCGGATATATTTCTAGGTCAGCCCATGTGGACATCACAAAGCGTAACTCTTGTGGTAAGAGCGGGGCGAGCAACTCTTTACCGCGATGAAGAGGTGGAAGAGGCATTTAAAAATCTGACTTTGGCGACTGACGAGAGCGGTGACGAGGGTGAAGAAATGGGGCGTTGTGTCATCAGAGTGGCACGTTCAACAGATATTCCGGCCGGCCAAATAGCAACTATGTACGTTAGGGCGGAAAACTGTGAAGACCATGAGATGATGCTGTTTGACGAAACAGAGTTTACTGAAAATGGCGCGCGTATTGTTATATGCGAGGGCGGAATCGTTGGCACTGATCCAAATGAGATACTGGTGTCCAACCGAGGTATACGGGCGATACGACTCAAGGAGGGGCGTGTGCTGATCCGGTGCCCAAGAGGCGGATTTGGGGGCGTGGCTCAGGTGAGTTTGATAGAACAAATACAAGACGACGTATTTAATTTCGATCAAATACAATGTACGGGCATTAGCGAGGCGGACAGGCGGGCATTGATAGACGTGTTGCGGGCGAACGAAGACGGGTTCTCGAGGAATGATCTCGATTTGGGACTAACCCATCTAGGCGAAATGAAAATAGAATTGACAGCGGAAAAACCGGTATACTATCGACCGTACCGGCTGTCGGTGTCAGAGAGGGAAGTTGTAGGGGCAAAATATAGCAATTAATTACGAGTGGCGTGGTTAGGGAATCGAGTTCAGGATACGCGAGTCCGGTGATTCTCGTACCAAAAAAGAACGGCGAGGCGCGTCTCTGCGTTGATTATCGGGCGTTAAACAAAATCACAGCAAAGAACCGTTATCCTTTACCGCTGATAGATGATCAACTAGACAAATTGGCGGGTAAGAGTTATTTTACGACTCTTGATTTGGCGCAGGGGTATCAGGTGCCGACGCAACTACGAGTACCTGAGGGTCCCATTTGGATTGGCAAATGCGCCTGCTGTTTTTCAACAAGTAATTAGCAAAATGCTTGGCGGATTGCAATACGATAAGGTGTTGGCGTACATGGACGATTTGCTCATACCGTCGGAGACGATTGAGGGAGGTTTAACATTATTAAGCGAGGTGTTGTCGTTGGTGAGGCGGCGGGTCTTAAGTTGAATCTTTCGAAATGTTCTTTCTTACAGACCAAGTTGGAGTATCTAAGGCATTGATTATGTATAAGAAGATATTGCAAGTCCATTGACAATCAAAATAGTTACAAATGTCAGCGGAAGATGTCGCCTAACTATCCAAACATGAAAAATTGCAATTTCGCGCGTGACTGCATTCAAGTTTAAAACCAAGGCACATTGCGCTATCTACGGAAGAATAGTTCGTGTGGCTGTTATAGACTCTTGCGTAAATAAACCAAAAGCAGAGAGCAATGTAACCAACACATATTTTTTCTTAGATATGTATTTGATAATATGACTAATATATACCTATGATATATACATACATATAATATACGAACGGGCGAATGAAGAGATATATTGTATGAAACCGGTTTATTTATTTCTTCTTTCTCTCTTTCTCTCTATATTTGAATAAAGAAGGTCAATTTTTCTTTTTTCTGGATTTAAAATCTAATAAAATGCTTTACAAAAATAGTCATTAAGAATAACATAGACCATAAAAAAGATACTCAAGATACGATCTTAGATAAGTATACCTTCAAGGTTACATCTTTATTTTTCTATAAATATACTGAGAAGCATTTTAAAGTAATTTTACATTATGGTACATTTTTATTTCTTATATTCATACTAAACACCTAGTAATGTCAAAGTACCTATGCAAAACATTATAAATAATGTGAAGAAAATTTGTTCCTAGATTTATTTAACACCAATTTGACAAACAAAGAATACGTTTACTGTCAGTGAATGAATTAGGCAGTAATTGTGGAGGAACGGGGTAATACTGTCTTTTTTGTTATCTCGGACAAAAAATGCCGAATACACTTTTGAATTCCTTATAAAATTTCTTTGGAATAATGTGCCCGGCATACTTTAACGCCATTTAAAATATGGAAGTGTATAACGGCAGTTCTTATCATTGAACGATAAATTTTTAAGCATGTATTAGCGCTCAAACTTGTATTCAAACAGAAACACAAAATGTGATAAGAGGAAAAAGGATCAGTTTATGAAATAATGTTGCTTTTGTATTACGCAGATCGATGTTACTAATTACAATACAAAAAAATGAGGTGTGGCCACCACACGACTTTCTTATACGCATGAGCTCTTCAAATTATAGAATTTTAAGAATTTTTTTAAACAAATTATTCAAAATCCTATTCTAAGTACTTCTATTCTCTTAATAAATCTCTATAGAATGCATACTTTGCAAGATATGATCAAAAAAGTGCTCCTCGCGAAGAGTAAAAGTGCTACTTCCGGTCCGAATTTTGAAATTTCATATGTACAAAAATTATTGCAAATCCAGTTTTAAATACTTTTGTACTCTTGATAAATTTATATAGAATGCATAACTTACGACATATTTGCAAAAAATCGCTATTCGATAAGAGTAAAAGTGGTACTTCCGGTCTGAATTTTGAAATTTTTGTTATACAAAAGATATTGAAAATTATGTTTTAAATACTTTTATACCCGTAACGTACTTGTCTAAAAAGCATGACTTGCGAAATATTCGCGAAAAACTGATTTTTGATAAGAGTAAAAGACCTACTTCCAGTAGGAATTTCGGAAAACTTTTTAAATAAAATTATTCTTAATTTTAATTTTAAGTATATATGAATTCTTTATAAATTTGTTTAAACTTAGTAGTTGACGAAATATTGGCAAAATTCGATTTTTTCGCTGAAGTAAACTGCTACTTCCGGTCTACCGATTTTCGGAAAAACTAATCAGATCTCGAGAGGAAGATTATATACGTAAATACAAAATTTGGAATTGATATCTACAGCGGTTTGACCACTGTCGTGGTCACACACACACAGAGAGAGAGACACACACACAGACACACAGACACATTTTTTTAAAAACCACTTTTTCGGTATCAGGGGACTTCAAAACGTGAACATCTGCAAAAATCTCGAGGTCGAAAATTTTCATCATCACAATACTTCCTTATACTACGTATAAGAAAGTAAAAGAAGGTTGTGTATTGAGAACGATTCATTTTGGCTCTGTCAAGTTGCCCCCCCCCCGCAGCTTCAATTTATATAGTATAAAATGGGTGTCAATTGTGCTCCATTTGTGCTCAATTGTGCCGTTATTAGTGTAATTTGTGCTCTTCTGTTTTTTAAGATTTTTAAAAAAAAATCGAAGGGGGGCGAACTTGACGATTGGCCCCCAAAAATTTGAAATTCTTTTTAAAACATGAAGCCTTGGCAAAGCACTCCAATTGTGCTCAGTTGTACCGTATAGCATTTTCCCGCCAACCACTCACTTTTGAAGTTATACCAAAAAGAAGTTCTGAAACTGACGAAAGTCTACTGTCCTGCCGCACCTTTGTTATAACTTGTATAGTATAAAATGTTAATCAAATGTGCTCCATTTGCATTCAATTGTTGTTAGTTTCATTTGGACTCAGCTATACTGTTTAAGGAAATTAGAAAAAAGATCGAAAGTGAATATCATTCAACAACAGTAGTAGAAAGATGTGATAATTTTATGGAGCACATTCTTCTTGATAATAATTACTTATCAAAAAAGTGCTTGGGTTATTACAATTTTAATAAAAGATCATTTTGTTAAGATTTATTTACTTTTATTTATGTTCTATCTATCATTGCAGTCTACTTTGCGTTGCAGTAAATGATCGTAGACTTCCCATTTTTCGTTAATTCTGAAAGAGTATGCTTTAAAATAGCCACTGACGTTCTGCTCGACGACTCCAAGGGGCCCAGAGTAAGCGATGAGGCCACCTAGGTCATATTTAATGTCATCAGTAGTAATGGTCTTTAGTACATTATTATCAGAAGCATAATGTTATTTCGTATAGTTACTTCTATCAACATGTACTGCTTGTTGTATTCAATTTTTGTTGTTGTCGCACTTACAAATTCAGTTTTTACGCAGATGTTGCGTCTGTCAGTTCTATCAAAGTACGTTGTTAATACTGCCTGCAATTCTAGATGTGACGCACTGTTTTTTTAAATATAACTTCGAAAGTGAGTGGTTGGCAAAAAAATGGTATACTGCACAATTGAGCACAATTGGAGTGCTTTGCGATGGCACGGAATTTTAAGAAGAATTTCAAAATTTTGGGGGGACCAATCGTCAAGTTAGCCGTTTTTAAAAATCTCTGAAAACAGACGAGCACAAGTAAAATTAATAATGGCATAACTGAGCACAAATGGAGCACAATTGACACACATTTTATACAATGTAAATTGTAACTCGGGGACGCCAAGTTGACAGAGCTCAATTTAGATACTGACACTTATTCCCTGACATAATTTACTTTACTGATTTTACTTGTTGAAATAACGAATTATTTTAGGCTACTAAATGGAATTTTAAAAACATGGATATACGAGGGTGGGTCAATATGTCCGTGACTTTTTGAATTTCCCGCCTCTTAACTGAAAGGGCAACACTGCTACTGTCAAGAGATATCTGTCAGTTGACTCCTGTGAAAATTTGAACAAGCCGCGTCATTTCGTTTGTGTTTGACAACCATTAATAGCAAACTACAGCGTGATTTGAGGAGAAAATGGAAAAATGTGAATTTCGCGTGCTCATTAAGCATTATTTTTTTGCGGAAAAAACCATCACTCAAACCAAGCTTGATAAATACTATGGGAACTCTGCACCATCAATTTCAATGGTAAAAAAGTGGTTTACTGAATTTCGTTGTGGCCGTACAAGCACGGAAGATACCGAACATTCTGGACGCCCAGTAGAGGTCTCTACACCCAAAACAATTAAAAAAATTCACGATATGATGTTGGCCGATCGGAGATTGAAAGTGCGAGAGATTGTGGAAGGCATAGGCATATCATATGGCTCGGTGGTTTCAATTTTGAATGATGACTTAGGTATGAGAAAGCTTTCCGCAAGATGGGTGTCACGTTTGCTCACAATCGACCACAAACGCAATCGTGTGACAACTTCGCAGGAGTGTTTGGCGTTGTTTAACCGCAATATGGACGAGTTTTTGCTCCGTTTCGTAACCGTAGACGAAACGTGGATCCACCACAACACACCAGAGACAAAACAGCAGTCAAAACAGTGGGTTTCTCGGGGTGAATCGGCGCCAAAGAAGGCCAAGGTGGGTTTGTCAGCCAATAAAGTCAAGGCGACCGTTTTTGGGATGCACGCAGTATAATCCACATTGACTACCTCCAAAAGGGTAAAACAATCAATGGCGAATATTATGCCAACTTATTGAGTCGATTTAATGACAATTTGAAAAAAAAACACCGCATTTGGCCAAGAAAAAAGTTATTTTCCGCCAGAACAATGCAAGGGCGCACACATGTGCAGTTTCGATGGCAAAAATCTCTGAATTAGGCTACGAATTGCTCCCTCATCCGCCTCATTCTCCGGATTTAGTCCCGAGTGACTATTTCTTGTTTCCAAACCTAAAGAAATGGCTCGGCGGAAAGAGATGTGACTCCAACGATGAAATCATCTCACAAACAAATACCTATTTTGATGATCTCGACAAATCTTATTTTTTGGAAAGGATAACTAAATTAGAGAAACGTTGGACAAAGTGTAGAGAGATCAAAGGAGACTATGTTGTTAAATAGAATGATTTTTTATCCAAAAACCTGTGTTTCATTCAAAAAGTCACGGACATATTGACCCGCCCTCATATATACGAAATTTAATCTATGGCGGTTTTCATAGTTTTGGAGTACAGTACCTTATAGAAATCTAAAATTTACAAGGCACAATAGGAATATTTAATAGTCAATGCTATAGAATAGGGTTATACGTTACAAGGTATTACTATTATCTAAATTTTATCTATAACTATTTTCATATACATAGGTAACATTGTTTTTGTGTACTATGAATGAAGCAAGACCTTTATTATTAGTTGGACAATGTATTTTATACAAATATATCTATAATGCATAAAACGAATATTCGTAGTATAAGGGAAAGCGTCTTCACAAAGAATCAATTGTAGACAAATATCCATTTGCGAAAAACAAACAGTATTTGAAATAATGTGCTGATTATACGAAACACAAATAAAGTAATAATAGATACAAAAAACATATTTATGAATACGTGATATGTTAGAATAGAATAGAATAGAATTTTTATATTCCTAAATGACAAAATAAATTGAACAAATGTTAATAGCCAATATATAATACTGTAAGTGAAGACAAACGCCTATGAGTCTTCGAAATATTTACAGACGATTCCGTGAGAATTTGGTATATTGTCAGTGTACTTATATACATAACGAAAAAAAAAAATAAAAGTATTATATCTATGCCTTCTTTCTTCGGTAAAGCCCGACTCCGACGTTTTCAGATATATGTATATTCATTGTGTTTATAAATGGCTTTTGTGGTAGAGTGGAACGTAAATAAAATATTTTTTAATACTATTAGTATAAGTATACACATTTTATTGATGACACTGCGCAGTATATGATCAGAACTATTATTATTACCTATATAAAAATTAAATTAAATTTATTTACTTTATTTTACAGCGTCATCTGTTTACTGAAAAGCCAAAACTAGGAATTTATTATGTTGGTTAACGGTTTAAATCTCAACTACCTTGAAAATTACCCCCACCACATGTGGACACTTTGACGACTAGCGCCCCACTGGTGGTGACATCCAAAATGTTGATTTTAGGCGCAACCTTTTTCTTATGGACTTGGACTATCTATCTTCTTATACATAATCAATGATCTAGGGCATGAGATTTGTGCAGGCGGTATTAAACCAGGGACACGCAAAATTCAGGCGGTCATGGATTTTGGCGAACCAGAAAACGTTCATAGTGTTAGACAGTTCATTCGTTTAACGTCATATTTTAGGCGGTACATTGAGAATTTCGCGAGTTTAGCAGAACCTCTAACTAATCAAACAAGGAAAGATATACCTTGGCAATGGGGACCGGCGGAACAACAGGCGATCCACACACTGAAGGCGAGGTTAGCAGACAGACCAGTCTTGGGTTTGTATATAGGTAAGGAGGAGACCGAGGTTCACACAGATGCCCGTAGATTGGGCGTAGCAAGGATACTGTTACAGTAACAGGCGGCAGATGATCTTCAGCCAGTAATGTATTTTAGTAGGGCTACTAATGTTCATGAACAGGTATACCATAACGGACAAGCTGGCAGTTTAAAGACGTGTTTGCGATGTGCTCTGAGTTTTTAATTAGTGAATAGAGAGAAAAGGGAGTTAGTAAGTTGGAAGTTACAGTGACGTGTGTAGTTCCTTGAGGGCTTCACGCCGATACTGTTTTTTTTGAGTTTGGACGTCATTAGCAGAAGTTATTAGAGGGTACATAATAATTGCTATTAATCGACGGTAGGTACGTCTTTGACGGGGCGTGGCAGCGCTCAGGGTTGGAGCAGAAGCGTCAACTTTGGAGGATATACGGACAAGGACGTAATATGAGGTCGGTGAAATTTTGAACTTTCCATCATTAATAGGATCGGAGATATTAATTTTTAAAGTTAGTGGAAATTAGTGTTTTATTGATCATACGTCCAAATACAAGTTTTTTCCGGGCAAGAAAAGAACTGTTGACCGGCTTTAAGCCACATAAATAACATATTGGGCTCGGTAAAAAGCGGACAGGTGTTTGAGAAATCGGTTTCCTTCAATAACATTGGATTTAAATAGATATAGAAAAGTACATTTTAACTTTACATTATAATTTATTTACGAATAGACTAAAGCGTCCAATATATTTACGATATCTTAGTGACGTCACGCAGGTGAGCGGGGCTCTAGAAAGACGATATTTTGGAAATTGAAGAGCTGTGATTAACTTGGAGACTTGTTTGTGCGGGGCGACGACGGTCGACGCTGGACGTCGGAAACACGTTTCGGCCAAGAAGTGCGCAGGAAAGGGCTGAGGACGCTATGTGTGCGTGGCGATTTCGATTGGGCGTCGGGACTCCGCCGACGCCGGGCGTCGCGACGCCATTATGGCATAAACCTTGGAAACTGACGGTTTTGATTGGTGAAGGTGTTTGAACTTGTTAGGGCGAGTTGGCGTCGGACGACGCTGGGCGTCTAATACGTTTAACGGACTAAGAAAGTGCAATTGAGAGTTGGGGACGCCGTGTGTGGGTGGCGATTTCGATTGGACGTCGGGACGCCGCTGACGCCGGGCATCGTGACGCCATTTTGGTATAAATTTTGCAGTGACGGTTTTGACGGGTGAAGGTGTTTGAACAAGTTGGGGCGAGTTGCCGCCTGGCGACGCTGGGCGTCGGGGGCGCCAGGAAGGTGGGAAGTGTAGCAAAGGGGGTTGGGGACGTTGTGCGCGGTTGTAGTTCGCGTTTGGGCGTCGGGACGCTGCCGACGCTGGGCGTCGCGACGTCTAAATTTAAAATTGGTTGAACTAGAGTATTTACTTACCAAATGTCGTCAAAGCGAGATCGGCCATTAGAAGATATGAATACACAGGGCGGGGATCCTTTTAGGAGGAGTTTGTCTAGATAGGACACCAATCGATAGGGACGCGAGGAGAACTAAGAACAAGACCAGGATGGTAGACGGAATTGAGGTTGTTGTGTCAGACGAGGAGGAAGATAAGGATAATAGGACGGATACCAGTCTGAACGAGAAGGATCAGGGCGGCGGTGATGGAACCGGGGGAAGAGAAGAGGAAGGGGATGGCGCAAATAGTGATAATGGCGATAAAGATGAAGGAAGTGAACAGGATGATGACATGATTGATATCCGGGACAAGGGCTTCGATGCAAGCATTCACGAGAATATTACCATGAGAATAATGGAAAACATCGATTCGATTAAGCAAGCAACAAGAAAAAGGGTAGGGGGAAAACTAACGTTTCGGCTGGAAGAACAAGCCACAGTATCGAATTGTTGTGACGCGCTCGTAAGAGACCTGTTAGGAATGGTGTCGGAAATTCGGGATAAGTCAGTCGGACAGATGAGATGGGAGGGGGCCGATCTTGGCCATGAAATAGCGAAAATGCGCCAGGAGATGGAAGAATTTAAAAGCGAATTGCGGAAGAGGGTGCCAGGCCCTGGCGCAAGGGAAGAAGACAAAATACAGAAGGAACTGCGTGAGATAAGAGAGGAATTAAAAGGATTAAAGATAGTTGGCATAACACAAAATGTGACGGGGACTGTAGAGAGAGACAGAAGTAAAGAGGGGGCGCGACCAAAAACCCAGAAACAGAGTACGGCAGCAGATGAAGTAACACAGAAGGAGCTACAGGAGTTAAGTAGGAAAAGAAACCAAAGGAGGAGGGAAGAAGATATGGATATGGATTAAGTTAACGAGAACACAGGCTTCGGCATTAAGAAGACGTATTCGCAGATTACAGGAGGCGCACCGGAAAAGGAGCATGTAGCCGTCATTTGCAGCAAGACGGAAGGCGTGGATGTGGGGCAGCTCAAAGAGAAGCTAACTAAGAGATTGGACATGGAACAAATTGGTGGCTTTAAAGCGACCAGACCTACCAGTAATGGTGGACTACTTGTGGTCTGCAAAGACGAACAACAGAAAAAAGTGTTAGAACAAAGGGTGAGCAGTATGGAAAGTGTGGAGGCAAGGGAGGTGAGAAGGGTGAGGCGGCGCATTCAGTTGACGGGGGTGGAGAAGGGAAATGACGGTCAGACGTTAGTTAAGGGGATCTGGGAACAAAACGGGAGATTACGCGATAGCATGACTTGTGAGGAGTTTCAATCGGAGGTTAGGGTGATCAGTTGCAGGACGTGCCGGAACTTCTATAAACAAAATTGGACGCTCGAAGTTAGTGACAGGGTATATAATAAGGTGATAGTAGAAGGGAAGGGGTGTATTTACATTGATTTAGTTAGTGTATTCGTTGAAAAGGACATATGGATAGAGAGATGCTATAGATGCTGTGGATTTGGGCATTTGGCGAGACTATGCAGGAGCAGGTTAACATGGCACCGATGTGGCGGTGAGCACTTTGCAAGGGATTGCGGGGGAAGGAACATGGATTGCCCGTGTTGTCACAGAATGGGGTTGGAGCCACGCAACCACTCTGCTTGGGACGACGACTGTCCGGTAACCCTACGGAGGAGGGCATCATAAGGGCTCGTTATGAGACTGCTCCAAATTAATTTAGGAAGGGGGAAGGCCGCGACAGAGCGGCTAAGGTTGTAGTGGGTGAAGTAGGGGTGGGGGTAGTATGCATACAGGAACCGTATAGGGATCATGGTTTATGGGACGATATTGGTGCTAGGGGGGGTGTAGAGGGGGGGAAGACTCTGACGATAGTGGGGGCGCAGGTCGCGGTTCTGCAAAGGAGGGACTTGACCGACAAGAATATTACCACAATAACAATAGGGGAGGGGGGAACTGCGATTAATATAGTGAACGTATACGCCGAGCCGTAGGGTAATCTTTCGGGTTTGCTGGAACGTATAAGTGCCATTATGAGGATGTTGGGGAAAAAGACGTTAATTTTAGGGGACTTCAATAGCAGAAACCCAATGTGGGGTGGGGAAATTTGTAACGCACGGGGCATACTATTGGCGGACTGGATGGCTAGTGAGGACCTGATTATTTGGAATGACCAAGACTATCTCGACAGTAAATGGACAGAGTCACATAGATTTGTGCATGTCAACGGTGAATTTGGAAATAGAAGGATGAAAGGTACTGGAGGAAGAAGTGCTGAGTGATCATAAGCCGGTGCTTGTCCACTTGGGCGGCTTTATAAAGAGGTCAGCGATCAACTTCAAACCGAGTTTTATTAAGGACTCGAGAAGACTAGGGAAGTTCAAGTGCGCCGTGCGTGACTGGGTGGAGTTAAACACGGGGCAAGAAGTAAGTGCATCCGAGTTGCAGAAGATTGCAATGGAAGCATGCCAGGCCAGTTTCAGGCAAACCCTGCCCTCGGGAGAGAAAAAGCCCAGGAATGAGTGGTGGAATCAGGAGATCAGGGCTGCAAGAATTAAGGTCCGGAAACTGCGGCGCGAGGCCCAAGGAGTCAGAGAACCAGGTGAGAGAGAGAGACTTTTCAAGTTCAGGGCGGAGAGGAATGCATACAAGAAGCTAATTATAAGGCATAAGGAAAGGGCTTGGGTCAAGTTTTGTGAACAGGAGGGGGGCGAAAGCCCATGGGGGAGGGTGTTTAAAGTGTGGAAGGGCAAAATGGGCGATAGAGAAGTTTTGGCGAATGTACGCAAGGAGGGGGGTGGACTCAGTCAGAAACAGATACAATGGAGGCCAGGTTATCAAGATATTTCCCATCTGATAACGCCCGGATGGGACTTCATCGAAGAATTATTCACTATTGTGATGGAGGGTTGGAGGAATGGGAAGGCGAATGGACCAGGGCGGAATTGCGGGATGTGATCAGGACCATGAAACCAAACAAGGCGCCGGGACCGGATAGATTCCCGGGTTGGTTACTTAAAGAGTTTCAGTAAATGGCGGGAGAGGTGTTCCATATGGTATTGAACTCATGCTTGGGGGACGGAAAATTCCCGGGGTGTTGGAAGATATCTGATATTGTATGGATTCCAAAGGGTGGGGGTGATTTTCGCCCTATTTTCCTGTCGCCATTGCTTGGGAAAGTTCTAGACAAGTTGTGTACGAGAAGGCTGAGTGCATTCATGGAAAGTAAGGGTGGGTTGCATGAGCATCAATATGGCTTTCGTAGGGGCAGGGGTACGACGATGGCACTCGAAACATTAGTGGGGGTATTAGAGCATAGAAGGAAGGAAAGCATGCATGTTTCAGTAATATCTTTAGACATGAAGAATGCTTTCAACTCAGTGACGCACGACGCAATAAGCAGAGCGGTTGTTCAGCAAGGATTCACGCGGAAGCTTAGGCTACTAATAGAAGACTTTATGCAAGATCGAGTTGTTAGTAGTGCGGGGGTAAGCATCACAATGGAAAGGGGATGCCCACAGGGTTCGTCTCTGGGCCCGATTCTTTGACTAACAGTCATGGAGGGATGGTTTGCGAGGTTGGCGGGTGTTTTGGGAGAATGGGACCACTGCCAGGCATTTGCGGATGACCAGGTGGTGGTAATCACTGGTACTAGTCTCATGGAGATTGAACGAAAGTGGGGGGTTGTTTGGGGCGAATGTATTGCGTGGGCTGATTCTTGTGGACTTATGTATAATGGGGATAAGACAGGCTTTATGTTTGTTCCAAAGGGGGCAACACTAGAGATCCAGTCATAAAGATAGGGGAGGATAGGCTGCTAATAACACCGAACCTAAAAATACTCGGTGTAGTGATAGACAGAAAGAGGTCGTGGCTTGATCATGCTAAGTATGCCAGAGGAAAAGTGGCTGGATACATCAAGCTGTGGTCGCGGGGCAGCCTTGGGGGCTTAAGCAAAGTCACCGGAAAATAATGTATAGAGGCTTGGTGGAGCCGGTTTTGACGTACGGTGCTGAAGTGGGGGGTCATCGGGGTACCAACACCATGGTTCGGAGACAACTGAGTGCGGCCCAGCGGCCATTTTTGGTCTCGATATCGAGGGCTTACCGGACGGCGCCGACTAACGCTCTCGCAGTCATCAGTGGGGTTATCCCGCTCCATTTGCGAGTGGAGGAGCTCTACAGGGTGAGGAGAGAAGTTAAGGAAAGGGAAGTAGTGGAGGTCACAGAAAGGTTGAGGGTCCTGCCGGAAGATAGGCATCGATACATGTATAAGACTAGTTATGCGGGGGGGGGGGGATATAGGTGGGAGGGCTTGGTTTGTGGACGTCTCCGTTAGGGAAGGGGAAGCGGGAATACGGATTGTCTACAGAGATGATAGCGGGAGATCGCGAGTATTTGATAAAATTAAGGTCCTAGGGGATATTAGGACTGGTGAAGTCGAAGATCTAGCTGCAAGGGAGGCGTGTGTGGTAGCCGCGGAAACGAGTAATATAGGGATTTTATACACGGACGCTCTGTCCACAGTTAAAAGGGTTGGTACCTTTGATGCAGCCAACAGTGTAGTAGCTGAAATCCAGAGGCTATTGTGTGAGGGCAATGGAGTGACGGGGGTGCGGCATTTGTGCAGAGATGGAGCAATGGGGGCGAGAATGGCCCACAGTGCGGCAAAAGAGGCAGTGGTTAATTACCACAGAGTAATTATCAATCACACCAAGGTTGAGATTAAGAAACGGGAGAGGGAGCATACCTTGATAAGATGGCAGGAACAGTGGGATACTGATGAGGAGGGGAGGGAAGCGCGCCTCTACGTGGCAGAGGTCTCGACACGACTGAGCGCCCTGTCATGGAGGGGGTGCAGTTAGCGACCGGGCACGGCGACTTTGGGGCATACTACCGGCGATTCAGGCTGAGAGAAGGTGATGGACTGTGCGAGTGTGGAGATGAAGAAACTGCTAGGCACGTAGTGTGGGAGTGCCGGCTGCCACAGAGGCGGGCATTAAGGGAGGAGTTTCTAAGTAATTTGGGGTTAGGAGTAGGAGCTGGTCCGGCCGACCTGCAACTGATCGACGGCGAACTAATAGTTAGTGCGTTGAATGAGCTGGGAGAAAGATTATGGCCGGATAATGGGGTACGGGATTAGCACTTTCCATTCTGCTCTCCGTCGCCGATGGTTGTTATGCGCGTTTCCGGTCTAGTCATGCTTAGGCCAGAGCGGAGTTTTACACGAGCCTCATTTCAAAAAAGGGGTTGGCTGTGCGGTGGACCGGATGCCGAAAGGCGGGTCGGTGGCCTGCAGGTTTGCTGCGGGCGACAAATTTCAAGGTATACCATAGTTACGAACTGGAGACATTGGCGGTCGTTGAGACAATACGACATTTTCGCGTCTATTTGGTGGGGATTCATTTCAAGGTGGTTACTGATTGTTCGGCGGTCTGGGCTACGATGGCAAAGAAAGATCTGGTACCACGTGTGGCGAGATGGTGGATGGAGCTTCAAGGGTATGACATGGAGGTTGAATACCGTCCTGGCGAAAGGATGAAGCATGTTGATACCCTAAGCAATAATTCAGTGGCGAATATTAACGTGGTGAACAAGGCGGAGAATGATTGGTTTCTTACCGTCCAATTGCAAGATGATAAAGTTCAAAAGGCGATTGCACAATTGGCGGAGGGTACGGCATACAAAGACATCAAGGCGGGGTATAAGGTGACAGGTGGGCGGTTATACAGGCGAACCAAAGATGGTGACAGAATGTATGTCCCGGCGATGGCAAGATTCAACATCATGCGTAAGTACAATGGTGACATTGGTCATCCAGGCGTAAAGCGGCGCCACGAACTAATACGACCAGAATATTGGTTCCCAAAATGAGGCGTTTCGTAGAAAAGTATGTCAGCGTTTGTTTGAGGTATGCGTTTGGCAAGGAAAACTATGGGCGGGCGGAAGGATATTTACATCCTATCGAAAAAGCGGCGATCCCGTTTGACACAATACATGTCGATCATTTGGGACCATTTGCCAAAATCAGGCGTGGTAACTCTATTTACTTATGATAGTAGATTGGTTTACGAAGTTTACGTTGACGAGGGCGACGAAAACTGTCAGTGCAGCAGAAGCTGTTCTAAAACTCAGAGAAGTTCTCAGTGAATACGGATATCCGAGGCGATTGGTGTCTGATCGAGGGTTGGCGTTTACAAGCAGAGTTCTTAGCTGAAAAGGATGTCAAGTACTTATTAAATAAAATAGCAACACCCAGGGCAAACGGACAGGTGGAGCTTCAAAATAGGACAATCTTGGACGCGCTGGTGACAACTGCCGACGAGGAGCTGGGCTGGGACGAAAAGGTGCCTGAAATTGTTTGGGGAATGAACAATACTACGAATTCAGGTACTGGCGTCTCACCTGCTCAATTAATGTTTACACATAATAGGGGTGTAATGGCGGATCTGTCCGAGGGCGTAAGGCGGGCAAATAATACAGAAACTGAGGGAACTTTCGTAGCCGAGCGGTAGCGACTAATCAGTCGAAGACGTATGGCAAAGGTGAACCTCGATCGGGCGGGTGTGGCGATGCGTGCGCAATATAACAAACGGCGGAAGGTTACAACCGAATATCAGAACGGAGATCTGGTATTATGGCGGAATGCGAGCACGGCGGTTGAACGAGACGTAAACCGTAAGCTATCAAATAGGTACGATGGCCCCTATCGAGTAAGTAAGGCGATGGGTAACGATAGGTATAAGATCACGTCCGTGAAAGGGATGCGCGGATATAAAAAGTTCACAGCCATCGTGGCGGGCGATTCCCTCAGGCGGTATACGAGTAGTGTTCGGGACCAAACAAATGATTTGGGCGAGGGCGGAGATCTCGGCGAGATGGGTAACGTTCCTAGTAAGGCTGGTCCCCTTACTGGAGTTAGCGATACCAATAAGAATATGTGATGAGTTTGATAGTTTGCACACTGGTATGAATGGTATGTGGCGAAAATGTTGGCGTAGCGGCTATGAATGAGAGCAGGTGTACTGTGATTGGCGGTTAGGCGAGGTGTTTGTTGATGAGATTATTAATGAGGACATTAATTTTGCAGGATGGCCGAATGAGAAGAGACTAGACACATGTGTTTATTTAAACACATGTAGATAGGCGAGCGGTAAAGGAGAAAGGATCGAGACGGCGGCAGTGTGACGAGATGATGGAAGAAAGGGCGAACAAAGTGCAGTCGTTTGACTGATCGAGGCGAAAAGATCGATAAAGAAATACGATATATGTAACGGGTGGGCAAATTTGAGGTTAGGAAATAAATTGGCTGTCAAATGATGAAAGGTCAAGGAATTGAGCTGTCATCCTTTGACATTTATTTAGTAAAAAAGAAAATTTACTATCAAAATGTGAAAATTTTACTGTATCACTTCGTAAAATTCGAGCAGCTTTTCCTCGTAATCAGGCTCATTCTGAAACCGCTGTGCGTAATTTAATCGCTAAATTCGAGGCTCACGGTACTTTTGCTGACATAATAGACCAAAACAATACGCTCGTAGTGGCCGTAGTGATGCAAACATAGCCGCTGTACAGCAAAGTGTTGAGAATGAGCTTGGAACATCAACTCGTCGACGTTTGCACAATTGGGCATCACCAGAGGCACTTTGCGCAACATTTTGCATAAAGATCTTCATCTTCACGCTTATAAAGTTCAACTCGTTCAAGAATTAAAGCCGGCCGACCATTGTTTGCGTCAAACGTTTGTGAATTGGCTGTTTGAAAAACTGAACGAAAACAACGCATTTGTTAACAAAACAGTCCTCGAAAAACCATAACATCCAAAGAAAGTAACCGTATGGTGCGGTTTGTGGTCAGGCGGCATCATCGGCCCGTATTTTTTCGAAAATGAGCAAGGAAACGGCGCTACCCTGAATTCTCTGTGCTTTTTTTTTGTAGCTACAATTGGCTAATGTTGACATAAGTGACCTTTGGTTTCAGCAAGACGGCGCCAAAAGCCACACAGCCGGCCAAACAATCAGTTATTACATGAGAAATTTCCCGGTCGCGTAATTTCTCGATTTGGCGATGTCAATTGGCCACCTCGTTCTTGTGATTTAACGCCGCTGGATTATTTTCTCTTTGCCCGACATCATATTCCATTATTAATTCCCATATTTCTACTTTACATTGGTATCAATAAAACTGAATTTGTCAAAAAAAAAGTGTGTTTTTAAGCCAATTTATTTCCTAACCTCAAATTTGCCCACCCGTTACATATAAGGGCGTGGCGTTGTATTTATTCATACATTATTAATAATAAAGGCGTTGTAATTAAATTGTTAATTATTTATTGTGTGTTTGTGTATAAAAAGAAATTTAGCGTAACAATTTTCTAATTTTTGGGAGTTAATTATTTCCTATTTTGATTTATTAAGCATGCTCTACTTGTTCTTTCCCTTCATTCTTTTAATTAACTTTCGTCTAACGAATAATTTGTGTCTGTCTTATCGATCGAATAGCAATCTTCGTGTGGAACATTTTTATTAGCTGTTCAAGCAGGAAGGCGGCTAAGTTATTTTCCTCGTGGAAGGCTTAAGACATTTCCGGTTTGACCGTTGTATCGTAAAGCAGTGTATTAATTGTCTGAAGTACTTCTCTGCACTAATTTGTGTTATATTTATTTATCGTTACTGTAAAATTATGCCGTATAGAGCGGATAACAGGCAGAGGTACTATTACTGCCGTTTTATTCTCAACATTTTTGGATATTTATAATTAGACAGTTAATAGTTGGTGAATCTAGCTTTTTTTAAAAATGTTCAGTAACGCTTTTCGTGTCGTTTCCGTCTGTCTTATTTAGTTTTCACCATTGGATATCAAATTTTCATCATACTGCATGAGTGTGAGATTTGCACGACACGTGTCTCTTTTTTTTATTCGAACATATACCGCCATTTTGTTATATGTGTGGAATTTGAATAGAAATCTGGGTCTGAAGATTAATTCCCGTACCTAAACTGTGGAGGAAGGTTTTTCGGATCCTACTTACTGCTTGTGATCGTGTCAAGGGAGAACCACCCCCCTTGAATCCACGCATTATTTGTCAACTCACAAACACTTGTTCCTTCAGCACTCGGTTTAAATTTACCCTCAACATAAATAAAACTATTAGCGGAAAATGTGTAGACATCTTGATTATTTATTAGTATTCGTATTTCATCATTCAAATTAAAGTTGTTTGCGCGTGGGTAATATGTGTGATATTCTTCTTTAATTATAGTCTCGTCGAAATTTAGGCCTTCGTAGATGTTTAACTTCTCCATTTTTCTTTACATTGAATCCCAACGATTGTAGGAATGTTCTATTTGTCGGTGTTAACCTATTAGTAGTTGGGGTTTGAATGAATGATTGTTCTAGGTCTACAGGACTTTTATAGGAGTGAATAAAATCTAAACCCATTATAATTTATTCAATTCGAGGCGTATAACTATCTGTTCACCTCGAAAGTCGACACTATCAGAGTCTTTATCTAATAAAGTCAATGTGATATTACTAATTGTTTTCGTGTTTATTAGTAAATAAACTATATTTCTGGGTTCTATATTGACGCTATAACCCGATTCCACCGCAGGTGCAAATTCAAATAATGTATGTGAGAGTGGACGTTACTATATTGCACTCGAGCCTTATTGTAACGACTTTTAATATGTTAACTGACAGATCTGATACGTGATTTTTTCCAGCAATTAATTTTTGATTACTGAACTCGAACATTCGGCCAATAGAATCGCAATGTGTAAAATCAATCGAATAGACACTTTGTATTTCACATTTTAGGGCGTTGTTGTTAGGTTTTATTGATAGCAAGTCATTTTTATTGGTTATATCGCTTGTTGATGAAATGATTTGCTTCTGTAGATAGGCCTCTAAATCGCCGATTTCATATGATCCAGTAGGTATATCTATCACATGATTATCATAATAAAATTTGTTGTGTCCCTTGTATATATTAGGAATTGTATTGTATGTATGTAAGCCAATAACTCCTATTGCATAATCGTTTCGATCATCTAATTCAATTTGTGGATAGTAATTTGCAGAGACTACATTACCCTTGCTAATAAGCGTGAATGTGCTAGACATGATACTAATGACATTCTCATCTCTACGCACGGCTATATAGAAATTTTAGACACAAATGTCCACAATTTTTCTAATTAAAATTTTGAAACAGCGAATGATTGTAGATAATTTGACAGCTTTTAAAGTATTCTATCAATTCCAAAGGTGGTGGTAAGTTGCCAAATGAATCGAAATAATGAACTGTATGATTTTTTTTACAATATGCGACCCAATGGGTTTCCGGTCCGAATATCAAATCACGATTAACGACTGCACACTCGCTGTTCTTCGGTTTATTAGGCAAATTGTCTCTCATAAAGAAACTTCGAAAATTAGGTATGTTTTCTCGAAACTTCAAAATATCTTTATCTGTGAGAGCTCTTAGTGGCAGTCTGCTTAGTAGTTTCTTCACTGCGGTTTTAAATATAGTCCCAATTCTTTCCTGTACGGTTTCAAATACAGACCCCGACCATTTTCCCCCAATGCAACAGCCTCCATTACTTTATTATGTCGTTGTGTTTCAGTCAGTAATTTTTGGGATGCCTTAGCTTTATTCAGCGACTGTGTAATTCCAGCAGCTCCTCCAGCAAGAGTGCCCAAAGCGCTCAAACCAGCAAATAGTGGTATATGAGGTATAAAACCACCAGATTTTGGTATCGGTATAATTCTAGGTCTTCTGATATTTTTTCTACCTCCACTCTTTCTAAACGCAATTTGAGCTGCGGCGAGTGATATTTTTCCTTGCTTCGCAAAATCTTTAATTTTTGAGTTAATCAGAGCTGATTTAGCTTGTGCTAGAACGCCCTTTCTGAAGGGGACTTTTCTCCTAATACCAGCTCCTCTCATCCGCCTTCTACACACTAGCATTTGAGTGAATGATATATGATTGGATGAACTCCCTAAATACACTTAGTATCGCATCATGCGTCTTGTTAAGCAGAAGCTCAACCTTTAAGTGAAATTTTTTATAATGAATTACTGCCTGAAAATGTATATCGCAGACATAATTTATTACTGCCCAATACAATTCAATGTATAAGATTTGGACCGTCCAATTACGGAAAATCAAATGCTTTAATAAGTCTGATTATTGAAGAAAACGGACTTAAATTTCACAATATCTGTGTACTCCAAGTCGCTCTACCAATATCAATTCTTGGAGAAAGTGATTAATAATGTTAAAGGCGTAAAGTATTTCAAGTACACCGAAAATGATAATATTATAGATCATAATGGAGCATTAGAAAACTCTATATTTATTTTCGATGATGTTGCTTGTGACAGACAAGACAAAATTGGAACGTATTTTAGTATGGGGCGACATAGCGCCGTCGATTCTTTCGACTTATGTCAAACCTATACCCGTATACCTAAACATTTAATTCGAGACAATGCAAATTTTATTATTTTATTTAAACAAGATGATCTAAATCTTCGACATATATATGAAGGTCACGTGGGCACTGACATACTTTCGATCAGTTCAAGTCTGTTTGTGCAGAGTGTTGGAAAAATAAATATAACTTTCTCACAATTGATAAGGATAATAATATAAATGAGGGTCGCTCGAAAAATGTTTGATTGCTTTACATATTTGTAAACGAATATAAATTTGTCAATCAAGTATTGTTACTCAATCATGTTAGATGTGCGAACATGGAAGAAGAACCGACAGAAAATATATGTATTGGATTTTGTGATATATGTTGTTTTATTCTGTGAATATATTACAACAATTCTAATTAATATTTTCTCATAAATATTAAGTGCAAGTAATAGTGGTAACATCAAATTGATACTTTGACAATTATGTAGAGCTCTTCAAAAGCTGTTTAAAGTTGTTCGAAGCTCATTGTAAGCTATTCGAAAGCTGTTCGAAAACTTCAGAAGCTGATCAGATCTGTTTATAGCACTTGGGTAGCGGTACAAACCTCATCAGAGCTGTATATTACCGGTTTCGAAACACTTGAGCTGCAGTTCAAAGCTGTTCAAAACACTTGGGTAGCGGTTCAAACCTCATCAGAAATGTATATTACCTGTTTCGAAGCATTTGGGATGTACTTCAAAGCTACTTGAAAGTAGTTTGAAGCACTTCAGAAGCTGTTAAACATTTAAATATGACCGCACAGAAACGTAGAAGAAATAATAGTAATGGCATTACATCTGAATTAATATGCGCTACGAAGTCTATTACAAGGAGACATTTGGCATTAAAATCAGGTCGTTCTGATTATGATAAGTTAATAACAGAACATTGTAAACCTGTTACCGAACCCCTTCCGGTAGTATTGAAAGATGTTATACCAACAGTTAAAAGTGAAACTAAGATGGAACCAAAGGATGAAAGTATTAGTGAGAATGGTGAGACATTAAAGACACTCCCAATAAAACTTCGAGTGGAAAAACCGACAACACGTAAAAAGAGGGTTAGTATAACCCATGATCGTGCAATCCGGTATCAACAAAGGTGTAGAACATGATGACATTTGAGCTTGATACAACACCAGTGGAATTGGATCCTGAGAAATCATTTCAACAATATCGTATTCAATATAGGGAGATGATTAGAAGTACACCTGAAATTGTTGATGATGATCTGGAACAGTATGAGTTAATGCCAAGGACTTACTTGAATGGCTTATTGGCGGATACCGCTGGTGAATATGATTTAACAACAGCTGTTCACTTCGATCCAGTAACTAATGAATTTAAAATTGGCAATTCCATTTTAACTATCGACGGCAAAGATATTGTAATCGATAATGTGCGATATAAAGGAACTGGTGGTCTCTACGAATTATTATTTAAAGCTCGTCCGGAAGGTTATACGCTAGAAGATGAGACTCGATATCATGCAATTTTAAAACAGACTAATGTACATCGTCGCGGATATGATCCTAAAAAACAGGTGCAAGGTAGTAAGAGTCATAAGTATGGAAATATCATTAGACCCCTAATATATGAGCGACATACATCAGCAAGTGGTCGTATTGATGGTAGTGGTCATTTAGGTGAAGAACTCATATTTAGAAATGAACCTTATCAGTACATTTACTGGGATGATCTAAACGAGTTGGTAGATTGTTTGCGTTTACTGATGGCCTCGAAAAGAGCCGGACATAGTGGTTTTGACCATGAGGTCGCAGCAAATATAGAAGAACTGAGAGAGGCTAATGTTATTTAATATAAGCGATTAGCAATCAATATGTCAGTGTAGTTTTGAATGGTGTAATGGATAGTATCGATAAATTTGGTCGACATTTGACCAAATCTAAAATTAAAAAATCTATACATACAGATAATCTCCATCCAGCATTGGAAACTGATGCAGAAGGACATTACAATTTAAAAAAAAAAAGAAAACTGTAATATTGAATCACCAATACAGCTGATTGTGCAACTAAGAGTTATGTAGACAAAAAGTATAGAGATGTTGATGAAGTTATTAAAAAGTCCAAATTTTCATATGTGGACAAAATTATAGAATTTATAAAAATGCAGACTGATATTGATGAATTGAAACGCTCCAAAACCGTTGTAACCAAGGAAACTGCAAAATTAATAGAGAGCGTCCGTCAACTAAATGAATCGTTTGAAAATTATAAAAATAAAGTAGATATGCTGGCGGATTTGGACTCTAAGTTCAGATTTGAATTGGATGATGTTGAGACTAAATTGAGAAAAAAAGATTTTTCTTTGAAAACTTAATTGACCAATTGGGAAACAAAGATCGATAACAAAATTAAGAAGTTAAAGACTAATAATGAGTAAAGTTAACAAGATGTTGACGGTGCTTCGTCTCGACGCTCTTGTGCGTCTAGAATAAAATTAATACTAACGAATGACCATTCAAAATACTGCCCGGAGCGATTGCCGACGGCTGGGCAGCCTACAAATAGCAACAGCGTTACCGGCTAATGGACGCACCTCGTGCCTGGCTTATTTGAAAACATTGTGCGATTGCGCTAGCTGACTGTCAATGTCGAAGCACGCCGTCACGTCTCGCTTTTTCTTCGGTTGTTAAATACAGTGAACATGTGTGAGAAAAGTGAGTTTGAATTACCTACGGCTAACAACACCGGAGACTGGATCCTCCATCGTACGGTATGTACTTTATTTTGCTTTAATTATCGTGCTTTATTAAAGAATGTCAAAAGAAGCAGAGAACAAACAAGAAAAAAATTAACCAAATGCTTTCAGATAAAATTCTTATAGTTTTATTCACTAACTTGCATACTATATTTTATTATCCCACATAAACGAATATAAACATTGGATTTACAACGAAATGTTATAACGTAAAGAATTAACAGTAAAATCATATAAATAGGAATTTTGTCATTAATGTCGAGTTTCCCATACCACAAGTCATCTGAAAATTGTAATGCAATCTGCGTGCGCATGAATATATATACTTCTTATACAAACAAATGATCTGACTTGCTTAATTAAATATACTATATATTTACAATATCGAGACGGATGAAATATGCTAGATCCTTTGTTATAGTTATGGTTTATATTGATACAATCTGTTACGTTTAAAAAGCAGCGGCGAACATTAATTCAGTTATCCCTGTATATTATGTGTTACATATTTTCAAATCAGTATTAATTAAAATGATATTTTAGATTCTAAATTAGGTTACGTCTTAAAGTTCTCAAGATTGAAATCTGCGTCGCATATATTATTCCGTTTTAAAATATTTAGTTTATGAAGGACTCTTTGTTCAAATACAAGGTTGGCGACGTATGCATTTTTTGTCCGCCTAAGTTATCTAAATGTTCTCATAGTTTGTTTATGAAATTTTCTGGTGACGTAATCCAACTGCGTCTTACTGTCGCCAATTTCTCTCGAAAATACCCCTCTACACCTCCGAGGTTTTATAAGGGCGGGGCGCATCTAAAATCGAGCACTATTACAACATTCACTATTACATCAGTGTCACATTCATTATTAGATTCAGTTGTTACATCTCTGTTAGTAAATACAATTAAACAGTGAGTGGTAGTTGAATAAATCTTAACTCCGGTCCCGGCATCGTCCTGAGTGCCAGCCCTGTGATGATGTTCATGGGAACGAGATGTTAATATCCAGTGTGGATACACCGATCAGGGTGATTTAATTCTCGATTTCCCAATAATAATATATTGTTGGAGTATTTATCGTCCTTCAATTCACGGCAATTGCCGGATCTAGGGGACATCTCACCTATACCGTCAATATAGGGCCCCGCTAAACACCATCGGTAGCGGTAGCAGAGAGGCATCCGGGCACAATCTTCGTTGACGTACGGAAACATTGCATTTCCAGGTATTTGCGTTTTTATTCTTGTACTTCATGTAGCAAGAGAACTATAAGTATAAGAACTAATAAGTAGTAGTTTAATATTCAAAGAGTGAGGACGTATTTTTATCGGCTCTACATATAGTGCAGTGTCGAAAAGGAAATATTGTTATTTATTATTGAGACATAAATAAAATTGTGATGATGTAAACTATTAGAGAAATACATCGATGAAGCAAATGGATGATTAATCATTTGTCAAGTGGGTCAACATATATAAAACAACAAAAATATGTCTAAGAATAAGTGCTATATTTGCCGCGTGGAATTCCGAAGAACAGAAAGAACTGTAAAGAGTTTCGTATGTGAGGAAGAGAGACATAGTAAATGTGCTGCAATTAGTGACGAAACAGCTAAAAAGTTGAGTGACACGGATATTATTACATATATATGCGATATTTGTCGTAAAATGAAAGTGTGTCAAACAATGAAAGAAATGGACCAGAAACTTAATGATTGTCTCCAAACAATATCAGAACAAAATGAACTGATTCACAAAATTTTAGTTTATTTCGAACACCGAAAATAAGGTAGAAAAGAAGACATTGTATAGCGATCTATTGAAAAAGAAAAATGATGTGTTAATCGTTAAACCTAAAAAGGATGATCAAAAATCACACGAAACAAAAAAGGATATTAAAAATAAAGTGGATCCAAGTAAACTAGCACTTGGAATTGAAACAATAAAAACTGTTGGAAAAGGTGGTATCGCTACTAATTGTAGTGATAGCAATTCTAAAGAAAAACTAAGAGAAAAAAAGTGATAAATGAAATTGGAAATAAATATGTAGTTTCTGAACCGAAATTAAGAAACCCTAAAATAATAATTACTGGTGTTGAAGCAGATATTATTGATGAAAACAATGAAAAAGTGTTAGACGCAATTATTAGGCAAAATGACTTAACATACGTAGACAAGGATGTCTCAGATAAAATTAAAATAAAAAAAAATACTTAGATAAGAAAAAGAAGAACTATGGAAATATTATATTGTCTGTTCAACCGGCGATATATTCCAGCATCATAGACAGGGCACAAATAAATATAGGATGGAAAAAATGTAAGGTGTATGAACACCTACAAATAGTTCGATGTTACAAATGTGCAGGGTACAATCATTTTGCTAAAGCATGTAAAAATGCGGAAACGTGGTAATTGTGCTGGTAGTCATTTGACAAACAAATGTGATAGCGTAATTATATATAAAAAGTGTATAAATTGTGTAAGAACTAACGATAAATTTAAAATGGATATTGACACTAATCACACAGCGTTTGATAGAGACTGTATACATTACAAACGAATAGTAGATAAGCAAAAAACAAAAATTAAATATATGTAACAATTAGATTATAAGTAGGATTAATTTGCTCAGTAATGATTTAATTGTAGCTTTTTAAATGAAGAATATTTGAACAATTAGTCCGTAATTATATAATAGAAGAAGTTTTAATTTCTAAGTAATGTATTTGTATATTTTAATAGCAATTGCTAATAAAGATTATTATCATTATAACTGTACAACTACCAGGCTGTTAGAAATTTTAAAAGTTATATGTTTGTTTAATAAAGTTAATAATTATTGTGCACAAGGCACAGTCTTTGTATTTGCCTAAATTTGTTATGTTCATTAAATCTTTATGTTTTTGTTTAAATTTGTATATGTTTTTGAAATTTGTGTGTGTTGTAATAGTCACTATTATTTTCTTTTTGTTTTATTGTTTCTCGGGTCAAATTATTTTGAATATGTTAAGTACTTGTAGTCTTTAATATTTGTAATATAAAGTTTATAGAAATTTCAAGATAAATGGTGCACCATATTTGGTTAATTAGTTTACGGAATTTGACCAAGTAATTTTATTAGATTGTTTATTTTTTTTAGAACCTGTTCATATTATTTTGCTTTTCTGTATGTACCGTCTCTCTAATATTTAGTTTTCTTTGCTTTCTGAAATGAATTTAAATTTAGTGTAAATTGAGCCATTTTTAACAAAGTTAAAGTTATATTCAACAATCATTTATATTTTGACTTCAATATTTCTTTTGTGTAATATCTCAATTAATATTATTATTGTAACGTAACTCAATTTTATATTTCAAATTTCTCTTGTTCTTATTTAATAAATTGTTATTGTTTTTATTGATTTGTTTCCTTTGAGGTAGACCTAGTATTAGTTAGTGCAAGTTCCCATTTTAATTGTGCAATACTTTAACAACAGTGACCCTGCCTTTATTATTTTAAAATGGGTGGCGCAACGGGCATTAGTTAATATCCTTTTGAGTACTCTCACGCTCTCAATAATAATCTGAGCTAGATATACAGGGTCGGTCACAGATATAATAACATCAATGGTTCTACTTCGAAGTCAACATCAGGAAATATTAATCATAAGCGATTAATAATAATTAACGGTAAGTGCATGTACTGATTCACACAATCCTCTTGCACCCTGAATTTTAATTTATTTCTATTAGGGGTTTTCTCCAAAAGTAATAAATCGTCTCAATAATAATCTAAATCGCGTACAAACATTTATTCTAATCGTTCGGTATGAAAATGAAAGTACTTGTCAAAATTCGTAATTGCCAGTCGGTAACACCGAGAAATTTCTATATCTGACGTTTGCTTGTAAACAAATATTTAAATTTTCGGTCATATACATATTTCTAAATGAATGTGACTTAAACCTTTGTTTCTCATAAATGACATTTATTTACAATAATCAACGTAAATTAAATGACTTATTTATGGTTTCATTGAATCGGTACGTGACACAAACGGAGGTGTGTATTTAAATTGAAAAATATAACATGAATCTGGTATTTCGAATGACTAGGAATTTAAATTCTACTTTAAACAAATTAACTCCATGAGATCAATTAATTATTCAGAACTTGAAGTTAGATTAATTAATTGATATGCGCGGTTCGACAACGGTTTAGCGGTTTGACTTTAAGTTAAATAAATTAGAAAGACGGGATCAATTAATCATTCAGAACCTGAAGTTAGATTAATTAATTGATATGTGCGGATTGAAAACGGTTTAGCGGAAAGATTTTAATTGCGCCAGAGCCCGTAGCTAGTAGCAATTAAAGGATTCTGGAGCCAAGTTCCACAGAGCATGTTAAGCTAGAAAAGAACTTGGTAAAGGATTTAGATTCGACAGAGTTTTAGTTTCAAACTCTGTCTGAAACGAATCTGGTAAAGGATGGTCTCGACAAAACATAAAACTAGAAACGAGACCCGGAGAAGGATTGCCTTTTAATATTTAAATTTTCGCCTTTTATAACAAATGAGCTGCGCGCCAGAGACCAAAAGTCCATGCATACAAACCCCACCATTGCTAACGCGGGCCATCCGTTTGTCACGTAGCCCCGTATGACGTATTATTAATGAAATTTTCCATAAAATGTATATACTGATTCAATATGCAAATATTACGATAAATCACTAAATCTATGGAACTATGTACATTTAAATAATGAATTTAAATTATTTACAATTTTACAAAATCAAAACTTTTATGAAAAAGAGAATGCCTTGCTACATACACAAAAATATTAGTATTAATTACTTACAACTAAATTAACATTACTTAAAACGGCTCTACACTTTCTCTCGCACTGGTACTAACTCCACTGTGTCTTTTTGTTTAGGGCGTCGTAGTAGGCTTCCGCTTCTTGACGCGTCATGGACACGCTCTTCCCGTCGATCCTCACGCTGACCCTATGGTTCAGACGACGTCTCCTCCGGATTTTCTTGTCAGGAAAATCGTCACGGCGGATCTACGCCCCTGGATTGTGGACGGCAGGCTTTTTACCCATAGGACGTGTATCTGATGGAGGAAGGGGATCAGTTACGAGAAAAGGCATGTCTAGAGGACGACTTGGAATGAGAGGAACGAAAGCGGGAAAGGTAATACTCTATGTAGCGGATGAGGTTACATTCTTTGGTGGTTTAACAGTTTCTGGTGTTGGTGGCAGCGGCGATAACAGACTGGAACCGGCGACACGCCAAATAACTGTAGGTACCGGAATTCCAAATATGCCTCGGCACCTGGACCCGTTAACGCCGGGCCTACTTCTACCTCAGGTACCTTGGAAACGGACATGGTTGAACAGGACGGTAATGCATGATCCATCGACTTATACGCCTGGCTCGGATGTTCCCCACTGCTTCTCTAGATGGGGGGTCTTGAGTGGGAGGCGGAGTAGGGACCGGCGGCGGTGTCTGCAACAAAACAATAGAAGGAGACAAAATTTTAATTTTTTCGAGGGGCCTTCGAACATCGGTGCTATCTTCGCAGAAACCTTCTTGGCGGCGTCAGACAGATAATGGCGTTTGTGGTATACCCATTGTCCCACCTGCGGCCGGAAAGGACGGTGACAGAGGTTGTAGGGCCTGCTCTGACGCTGAAACGCTTCAGCCATTTTACCCTCACAATCTGGAAGCAATAATCTAGTTTTGTCATCTCTGCCGCCAATTCTCCGGTATCTGGCTCAATGGAATCATTGGTTGCGTCCTCGACGGTCCGGCGGAGGGATCGTGGCGGGATGAGTTTCCTTCCAAAGTTCAAGAAAGCTGGTGTGTATCCCGTGGACTCATGTTTGGCAGAATTCACGATAAATCACTAAATGTATGGAACTTTGTACATTTAAATAATGAATTTAAATTATTTACAATTTTACAAAATCAAAACTCTTATGAAAAAGAAAATGCCTTGCAACATACGGAAAAATATTAGTATTAATTACGGATTAGCATTAATCAAGGCGTTTTCTTTTGGGTTAACGATGTAGTTCGTTACAAACGAGTTGCATAAACCCGCCCGCAGAATATTTAAACGGCGCCGTGTTTTTATTAAGGGTCTTGATGACTTGTGGCAGACAGATCTGATGGAATTTGTACCATATGCTAGAGAGAACATACTCGTGGTAATTGATTGGTTCTCGAAATTCTAAGGACAAAACCTGTAAAAAGTAAAACAGGCGCAGATGTGATGAATGCAATGGAAAAAGTTTTACAAGGTTCCCGTCAACCAAGAAATTTACAATCAGATAACGGTGGTGAATATTATAATGCTCAATTTCAAAAACTTATGAAACGATTTGGTATAAATCATTATTCAACATATAGTACCATGAAGGCCTCCATTGCAGAGCGTGTAATTCGAACAATTAAGGGAAAATTGTATAAGAAATTCAGTATGATTTGTAAATATATTGTCAGAAGTAACCGACACCAAATATGGGACTAAACATAGCACGATTAAAATGAGACCTCGTGATGTTAACAATAAAATGAAAAACAATTGTTAAACAGTGTCTATAATCATATAAAAATTAGTGGGCTTCGAATATTTCATGTGGGGGATGTAGTACGTATAAGTAAATATAAAAGTGTATTTGAAAGGGGTACATACCCTCCTGGTCCACAGAATTATTCAAAATAGTTAAAGCTAATATTACAAATCCTGCAACCTATATTTTAGAAGACATGAACGGTCAACCCATATTGGGAAGTTTTTATAAACAAGAATTACAAAAGGCTAAACATGCAGACGTCTATCTTGTTGAGAAAGTAATAAGACGCAAAGGTAATAAAGTGTATGTGAAGTGGTTGGGCCTATAAAATTCAAATAATTCTTGGATAGATAAATATGATATACTGTAATATTATTGAAATTGTATATATTTCTTTTTACTAAACAATAAAACAAATATTAAACTGCTACATATATTTTTTATTTATAAATATTAAAATAATTATTATTTAATTTACAATAGCTACAATTTCTTCGAGCTGGTGCTGCACCATCTATATGCTCATCTTGCGAGGAGAGATTGTAGTGGAGAAAGCACGGTAAGTATTCTATAAGACCTTCTCTTTTCTCTATGGGAATAGTGTGCCAGTTTTGTTTCAGAGATTCAGCTTTCACCATAGTTTGTAGAATGGATAATGGGATCTTACGAATTGTTGCTTTATTTATTTCATCAAGTGTGCCAAAATTATTATTAATTTGTTTAATAGCTCGAGCAACTCGAATTGTTCATAAATTAATCTCTCCGCCTCAGCATTTATATGTTGATTACAATGCTGTAATAGATTTACAAACTAATCAATATCAAAATAATTTTGATTTTCATAAACGAATGCTGCCATAAACACACAATCATTTGTAACCAGTTCCGATCTAAATATCCAATCGCGAATTTCAGTTGGCAAATCAACGTCTATTTCAATTACGAATTCATCATACTTTTTTAATAGAAGTGCCATCACTTTAAAAATACTAGTGCAGTGCACAATTATAATGAAAATTGTAACAATACTATTTGTATGCCAATATATATGCTAATAGTGCGCGTTAATACATGCGCATATATGACTACAATGTTGCATCACTCGATAATTCTAGAAATTATTGGGTTTGCATGTTATCTTCAAACTTAGAAAAAATCTATACATAATAACTTTAAGTAATGATTGTATACAATTAATTTAACCTTGGACCAATAAAAATGTTTATCTTGAAGAAGATTCTAGTACTGCAGTTATTTGAACTAAAATAATTTTAGTATAGCTTTGTGTGTAGTGCCGTGCAGCTGTTTAATGCGGTAAGTAGACTAATTAAAAATTTATATTTTTTAAAAAGACAATTAAAAGTAAACCCTCATTTTGGCCTTTAAAACTTTGCAAAATTTCACCAACCCGTGCCTCTCTGCCATGACGTAAGAAGGTCATGCGCGCGAAAACAAGATAAGCCGCATTCCAACATTGATGAGATAATAGTCCCCGCGGCTACTTTTGGCCAAAGCAAGATGTAATTCGATGAGTGTATACTTTTCCAATGTTTCGTGAGTATAACGGTAGGTGTTACTACTTACCTTATTTGCACATGCAGTTGTCGTGATTGCAATTGATGTCATACGATTTCAAACATGTTATGTATTTATTTTAAATTTAGCGCCCCAGCTACATCTAGTTCCAGCCATATTCTTCATGTCATGTTTTATTCTGGTGGTGTCCATATTGTATCAACCATCTTGGATTCGCCATCTTACTTTTCTAAATCTGTACTTTTGAAACGGCCTGTATATTCATATTTTATTACTACGTCACCGAATTCCATACTGTATATGCATTTATTTTAAATTTAGCACCACAGCTATATCTAGCTTCAGCCATATTCATTACGTTATATGTTTTTCTGGTGGTGGCCATATTGGATTCGCCATCTTACTTTTCTAAATCTTTACTTTTGAAACGCCCTGTATATTCATATTGTGGTGGATCCAGTATTCTCCTATTATAACTACTCACATAACGGTTATTTAAAAATTTTATAGAAGCTTTACTGAAAAAAACAAAAACAATGTAAGATAAAATAAAAAAAAAACAGTGTGGGAGAATATAATTTTCAATAATTTAAAACATGTGCTCCTTAGAGAATACAAATATTTTTTACATTGTGTAAGAAACATCGGCACTGTTCGAATAAAGTAGACACATCTATATTTTCATGCAATAAATGCAGGAGACAAATATCCCAAATTTATTTGCTTTCCAGTTGATCAGCCATCGCTTCATATCGCTGGTCATGTACCTGAATCGGGTAAAAAGCACAGACATTTTAAACTCGGTAAATATATTCAATATATTTCAGGCAACCCGACATGCGGCGTTCGATAATTTGTTTTAAGGAAAGCCCCCCCCCCTGTTAACGTGCTTGCGTTATTTATTAAATATACATGTATACTATTCTATTTTACAAAACACTGCTAAGTAGGTGGGCCAGATATGAGGACATATGCTAAAATTTCCGCGATGTATAACACATCGTAAAATATTGTCCTCATTATCTATTACACTGCGTTATATTACAAAATAATGACACATGTCAGCCTTCTTCTATTTTAAAAATCAATGTAAAATATTGCTAGAAAAAAAGATTTGCGTACATGATATATATTTTAGAAGGCTAAAAAACTAAGTTTGTATTCGGCATATACTCAAACCATATCTTCAAATATGTTTTGATCATAAAAACCGTAACAGACTCTAAAACGCGTCTTGCATTTTTTCAGTATTTATATTTATCTAATATAATTGTAAAAGGTGTGTATTATTGTATATCATGGTTTTCGTGGACACAGCCAAGTATCTTGCAATAGTGGACAAAACGTCGGCATTTACAACAACTTGACCCAGTTCCATCCCGGAACCCGAGATTTACAATTAGAAAATGACCCCGAAAGTCTAGACTGAAGGATTTATACATTAAAAGACGCGCAAAAATTCCAAGCCATATTTTAAAATATGGTTTGGTCATGCTATCCCTGGTAGGCTCTAAATAGCCTCTTTCAAAGTTATTAATTCAATTTTTAAATTATTCAACGACTCGATATTATTGCAAAAAAGAGTAAATTATTTTTCTCTACTTAATAATACTGATATCCTTTTTTGCATAATCGATTGTTTACTTTGTACTTACCATTCTTCTTTTTAAGCAACAAAATAAACTTGATTTGCAATTTTATTTATAATTTACTTGACAGTAAGAGCAAATACTGTTGACAGTACCGATATATCAATCGATGTATGAGTTTCTGCACCAGCCAATTAGGCGAAAACTAAATACTGACTGCTCAAAAACTTATTGTCTCCTGCCTGTATTGTTCCTAATACCAGTGTAATTGTCACGACTCACCATGGTTCACAGCCGGCAAAAGTAAATTTTGAAAAAAGTGAATTTCATTATCTATTTTCAGCAGATAATTGATAAGATAATCAAACTTTATAAAAAAATAGTGTTTTATACGCCTTGCTCGCTCTCCGATAAAACACCGTTCTCAAGAGGCCACCGGACGGCTTGAATTACGGATTTCCTTTTTTCCAGCTTATTTCTGCATCAAATCGAAAACGGTTTTCACAAACATGTTTAAAAAGTAATACTGAATATGTGTATCTATTTTTTTTTCTAAAATGAACAAAAAACTTTTTTTATTTCTTTATTAGTGACTAAAAAAAAAAATTAAATGGATAGACAAATTGAATGAATTATTGTAGAATATTTATACCGCATATCAGCTATATTAAATGTTTTATAAATTGCTCAAACGTAATTTACGATTAGCAAATTTTGAACCGGGGAGGTGCTGCTCTGTGGCGAAGGCAAGGTGTATATCAATTTTCGTAACTTCATTGGCAACGTTGCTAACATAAATCTCGTGAGACGATTCTAAAATGCACTGGTTTGAGCTAATCCGCATGCACGCGAAATTGTGCACAAACGCGGCAATATACGATTTTAAAAGATGTGCATGAGTTAGAATCATATGGCTAGAATACTCTCACGTATGACGGCTGGCTTATAATAGACATGTCAGACATAGAGTACACGGAGACACGAGGTGAACGTTGTCCAGTAGTATGTGTTTGAAATACATATAATAAATAATAATAATATATAATACATATTTTGTATACATACCGGGCAATATATCTATATTTTTGCAATGGTATAGCATAAAAATCATTTATAAATATGCATAAGTATATGTAATTTCAGTAATCTTATACTTTTTATAAAAAAAATCATTTCATTTCATTTTCCAGAAATTTAAATAACAGGACCTTTTTAACTTAAACTTGATTTTGATATTTTACTATTTGAAAAACAGTACTAGTGTTACATTTGCTAACCATTTATTTAAAAAATCTTTGAAAGACCAGATGTTGGGACCAATTAAAAGGAAACAATTTCTTCATCGATAAATTAATATATTTGATTTTGGAATGTGCTATTTCTGCTCACAAGGAGAATCAAGAACAGACTTATGAGAGATTACTTTTTCGATTTTTCACAAATACAGATAAAATTATTTAATAAACATTACAACAAATAACGAAGGTGGAATAAACTAGCAAAGAAATACAAAAAAAAAATATCAAAGCACCCCTATTAATAACACTACAGTTTAAACGAGCATTATTAAAAATAAATGCAGCTTACAGTTGTGCATTATTTAAATGTTACTAATCCATTTCTAAATATCAGATCCTTTGAAAACTTGAACTTGCAGTAAAAAAAATTTTGCAATTCATTTTAAGTGAATGAACTTATTTTAACACTACAAAATCTATGCGTACCAACAAAAACATCAGCGCCCATTATTTAAAAAAAATTACCCTTCAGATAACAAAATGAATCTTTACTAAAATAGTTCTTTTTTATAAAAATAACTCTGGACACTATATAATTGTTTTGTTTACAGTAATAAATCAATAAGCTATTAAATAAATACATTCAACTTAACACGAGTAATTGCGCATTAAAATGAGTAAAAGAACATTATTTCGAATAAATGAGCAACAACTTGCGAAGAAAAGATCCATAACATGGAATTACGAAAGAACCTTCATTAACCGTAACGATGCAGAAGATTTTGTCAAATCGGAAACTTGTTGGAGCTTAAAAAACACAAACAACACTGAGTCTGGTGTAGTTAAGTATTTTCGATGTAATAAAGTTAAATGTCGAGGACAACAATGTGCAACTGGTATTAAATTAATTCTGGATTCATCCTGTGAAAATGTTCTCCTATTTCGATCGCAAGTAAGTCATTCTTGTGATTCTATTGCAACAAAGGCCGGTACCGAAACGAACGACAAACTAAAGAACGAAATCAAGGATTTCTTTACCAAAAAAAAAATAAAACCGAAAGCAATTTTGGATGTTCTTGCCCAGAAATATAATCCACCACCAAATATAAACCAAATAAAAATATTTCTGGCTAAATTAAGAAAAACCATTTACGGTCCACCAACAATATCTCTTGGTGAACTGTAAAGTTGGCTTCTTAAGAATAGTGCTGTCCCCAATGAACGAAGCAAAGCTTTTATCGTAATTTCACAACCGATGAGGACGTCGGTGTTTTTAGATTCATGGCAACCAGTAAAATTCTATTAGAAAATGGAGTAAAAAAGAATATCATTATCCACGCAGATGCAACGTATAAATTGATTTGGCAGGGGTTCCCTGTTTTCTTAATAGGAATAACTGACCGCGATAAAAAATGTCATTTACTGGGAATAGCAGTATGTAGAACGAACTGCCGATTTTCAATTTATTTTTCAGAAGCATGTTTACAGCGTCTGAATGTCAATACTCGCAGTTTAATATTGAATATGGACAACAATTCAACACAACATTACAACAGCATTGTCTGCAAATTTACGGGAGGAAAGCGAATAAACTTTGCGTTAAAAGGCTCACATCAAATGCGTTGTGAAGCTGCTTCCATTTCTTTCAATTCGGGTGGTGAATTTCATAGAGTATTACATAAAGCTTTGACTCAAACAAGTCCCCATTCTTATACTAAACGGTATATAAAAAAATTAAACAACGGCGACTAAAGTCAGTGAAACGACAAATATTTAACACCAGAAAGAGGAAAAGACACTCTGTAGTGACTTGTGATAAAGATTATGGCCCAGAGGCTAATGAATCAGTAAGAGATGATTTTTCAATGGAGGAATACAACCGAAAACGGGAACAGTTCCTTCAGGATTTGAAAAAATCAAATGAAGCTGCTTTTCGAGAGCGATAGGATATCGAAAAAATTATTGACTGTGGTTTATTTATCGACAAGGAGAATTTCTACCTGGGCGCGAACCCTGATGGGTCAATTAAAATTAAGAAGAAGCCATGATTATTACTATCAAGTGCAAAGTCAATTAGCAATAACTAAAAGAAAAATGTGCTATTTTGTTGTGTGGAATAAGCATGGGATGCTGGTGGAAGAAGAAAGTATAAGTTTGTGTCGGTACAAAAGCAACATGTAAAACTTTATTTTGTAGATATGGAGAGATTCGGATTTTTTCAAAAATGTAATGCTTCCCAAACTTGAAGAATTTTTTTACATGTGCTTACTACTAGAATTGCTGGATCCCCGCTATACAAGAGGCCTTCCAATTAGAAATCCCCCTAGAAAACAATCGTAGATTTTTATAAAAAAACCGTATTTTTTGGATTATTTTAAATTTTGAATACTGATACTTTATAAAAGCGTCTTAATCTATTTACATAAAAAATGGTGGAGATCTCAGAAGAATGTTCCAGAAATTAATCAAGCATTGGATGTCATTGTCCCGATTTTGTATGCAAACGCTTCTTCTGCAGATGTCGAAAGAACTGTTTCATCATATGGGCTTGTCCATTCAGAATTAAGAAATGCAACATTGCTAAAAATAGTATTTTTTTTATTAATATGAAACACACAGTTTTCTTATGTTTATTTATGTTTTCTTTGTATTTGAAAATTTTTATGTAATGTTACTAAATAAATGTAAGACGAATTTCTTTATTTTTCTGCTTAAAATAATTATATAAATATAATAAAAACTATAAGAGACTATTACAAGAAGAAAAATCATGTTTTTTTAAATAAAAATCACATTGATTTAAATAAATCATAATTTAAACTCTGATTTTATTCAAATGATTTAAATCATCTCAACTCTGAATATGAATGTAGGATTATGTATCTATTGATAGGTAGCAAGTGAACGTATTATTTAACAGTCATGAATAATTCTTTTTTTCTTATAATTTTTTATTTTATTTTGATATCGTAATAACTAAAACATTCTATCGGCCCATAATCTAATAAATTATACCCTTCTTATATAAATAACTATTATTACACTGATTCTCGGATCACACATATTTACGCGGTATTTCGAAAAATGAAAAAGTCAAAACTATCAAAACAATAATGTGCAATGTGTTGAATGTAATATATTTTTGTTGAATAACCTTTCATTTGTTTCTTAGTTGGTTCGGATCGAAATTTTCTGCACCAAATTTTAATTTTATGTGTGTATTATCTATAATTTTCTGTTTCAAACGACTCAATAAGTGCGCGCCCTACGTTTATCCTTTATGCCTTCTTGTTTATCAACTCGTATCTATATCACTAAACGCACGGAAGAGACGAATCGTCTCATTCTCCTAATATTTGGTTGTCGTTAGTATAAATCAACGATGAATTATGTACCGATTCCCACTCTTTACAAACCAATCCTCGCTGTTGCCAAATTGCCACATCTGTGGCTACTTACAGCAGTCTGAAGGGGAGAGGGGTTAACGAGCATCGAAATATTTTTACCGTCCGGAGCGCTCTTTTGGTGATATTTCAAAATCAACGTTTTATATTATATTTGTGAATAAATAATCTAGTCTTGCTAAATTTTAGATTGCGCACCACATATATCCACTACACCAGCTATTTTCTCCACTTACCTTTTTATTTACTCATACTTATGCTATATTGAACCGTACTCCGCCATACTGATTTCATATATTTGCGTCAAACGTGTCAGTAACGTAATCCTTACTACTCATTCGTATATTGTACACTAGAACAAAGACAGACATTTCAACTTTAAAGGTTGTCGTCAAACTCTTGTTTCCTTACAACTTTTGTTAAGAGATGTTTTGTGAGTACAATGTTTTTCTCTAGTGTTTTCTTGAATTGTGTTGAGAGTGTATTTTTTCCGTATCAGGAATATCTTAAATTACTTTAAAATCATCGAGATAAAGTTGTTTTCTGCTCGTTATAGTTAAATTATAGCTGGATATAAATGAACGACTAAACTTGAAGTTTTCAATTTAAAGCCATACAAAAGCTTTTTTTAAATATACTGTTCTTAGCTACTAGTCTCGAATGAGACACCATGACACCAAAGAAATCAGAAAACGGAAGAGTGCACCAAAAACACAGAAAAGGAAGCTCTACATAAAATAAAAGTAAATGCAATGCCCTAAATCTAAAGCTAGCAAACAGTTCGGATTCCTCGAACCACTTTGAGAGAGCCAGTACTTGCAAAAACATCGGAATACATTAAATATGTTGGAAAGAAATGTACCTTAGGGAAGGAAATTGAGAATAAACCAGTGGAATGGATCGTCACAAATTCAGCCAATGAGTTTCCTGTAAATAAAGAGGGTCTGATGTATCCTGTTGAAAAATCCATATCGAAACTCCATTTACAAGGAACAAACCAGGAAACATAATCCCATAGTGAGAAGAAAGTACACCGAACATATCAATAAAGCAAGTGCTCATTTATCACTTGCCTTGAGTGGATTATGCAGACAAAATCAAATTATTCTTGTTTTTCTTCCAGCGAATGCAACCACTTGATGTTACTTTCGTTCATTTTTTAAAACAAAAATTAAAAACTGTCACAAGAGAATCGACGATTTACCACAACTAAGAAAGAAAAGGAAAAGATTCAAAACTTTATTATATACAGACTTAAAACCACTGGTATGTACCCATTTGGCTAAGATGGCGTAAATTATAACAATTGTGTGAAATAGTGTAAAGAAAACTACAGTTTTGGAATTATTTACTACAATCTATGAAATTAAGAGCTCATGGGAAGGACATACAGACGTTATATATAGAATTAATTTCGATAAAGACGGAATTAGTTTCCCGTTCCTAGAATGGAATGTTGCCATGACAGGTCAACAAATGATAACTTGAAAGGTATGTCTGAAAGGTATGTTTGTAATATTGAGTGCTTTGATGGACATAAAATTACTGTTACTACACAAGTTCCTCAAGTAGGTGAGGTATCTGTAATAAACGATGCCCAAGAAAACCGGAACACTCGTGGGGACAACGAAATATTTATTGTGATACAGGAACAGGAAGGAAAAACTGGGTTGGAGGTTTTGAAGACAAATGAATTTGGGTCAAAGCATTGTATGCAGAACGAAGAAAATGATCTGGATGCGATTCAGTTTTGTATCAGATGAAGCACAAATGGTTAAAAAATAAAAGACATACTTTATAATAGTTTTAGAAGCAGGTAAGAAGTAAGGAAAATGAAATGAATGAAGGAAATACAACAATAAGGTTTCCTGATTCTGGTGTAAATGATGATGCAATATTGCAAGACGTTCTACTCCATCCCAATCCCAGTAGACAATTTGCCTTCTGTTTAAAGTTCTGATCAAGGGGTGTACAATAGTGTACATATTGTAGAAGCGAAGGGAAAGGAGCGTCATAGATAAGAAGAGTTTTAAAAAGAAAAGCAGAGAATTCGAGATTAAAATAGAGCGAAGAAATTGGAAAAGCAAACAAAAAAGAAGACTCACAAACTTGTCTGGCAAACCAAAGAGACAGTTGTGTACGAATAACAACGAAAAAAGTACTAGAATTGACATAAAAATCGGTTCCTTTGTCATTGTCCGTATGACAATTTATTATATCCGGCTGAGGTAGTACAGATTGACAAAGAGAGTGCAAAGTGTAGAGCAATGGAGAAAAGTGGTGCGTATTGGAAATGGCCCAAAAGTCGGTTGTTATTTGGTAAGGCATAAAGAACATATTGGAAGTTATAGCTGCTCCAACATTAATTAATTCACGCGGAGTGTTTTTTATGGACATGATTAAATAGGCGAGCACGATGTTGGAATCTACAACTTATACTTATGTACTTACTAAAAAATTGATATGTTTTGAAAGTTTATTAAAAACATAAAACAGATACGTAGTTCGTTTTTCAAGTTCAAAATTCTTACTAACTGGGTACCTGAGACTAAATTTATATAAAAAGCCTCATAGATAATATAAAGGTTGGCAGTGGCTATATTTGGAAAAATAGACTTCTATCGCATTTCAATCAATTCTTGCTTTACAGGAACATATGTCGTCTCTTTTTAGCATTCTAGCGTTGACAAATGAACATGCATCTCAGTCAAGTTGTATACATGAAGAATGTGAATAGAAAATATTTTTTACGCTACAGTGTATTACATTTATTCTCTTAACGTTGCTATAAATGGTGCGCTTACCCTAATCTGTTAGCAGTTTTTTCATTTCACTTGTTAACAACGTGCTATTACTTACTTTAAAGAAAATAAAGCGCCATTTTTCAAAAAATACATGTGATTTTCAAAATTAAAAACTGTTATAACAATAGAAGGTTAAATTTCAGGGAAACGTACCTTTTAACTATCGTTTCCATATAATTGTTGTACTTAAAATCCCACGAACTTTTAGGTTAGTGATCTGAGAAAGAATAAATGCAATGTCCATTTGACAACAAAAATTAACGTATTTGACCATATTTTTCCAAATTAATTAATTATTTAATTATAAAATTTGAATGTTTTCGATAACTTGCCATATTTAAGTAGTATAAAAGTTAAAATATTATTTTTTTTAAACGGAATCTGTTAATTAGAAAATGATGTAGTTTTTATACATTTTAAAGTCATGGAAATATGAAACGTTGTATTTATGAGAATCACCCATGCATGTCAAGATAAATGGGTTTACAGGTATACGTTTGTTTTCTGTGGCTCGTGTTGACGTTTAGGGACGGTGATCCACCCTCTGTAATAACATATGGCAAATAGGTTGTTGCTAAGGAATCGGTTGCAAATGATAGCTCTAGTATTGTATTTCAATAAACAAGCAGTTAAAGGTTCTTTGTATTTAATAAGGAACGAAATAGATTCAAACGGTAAGATTATTATGCTAAACTACAGACCATAAAATGTGATTAACGATGGTTTGTGTAAGAGAAGTAATTGATTAATACAAGCCAACCGATACACAATATTAAAATTTATATATACTTGTAGATATAATTAAATTATTCAAAATTATTTTTAAATCTATAACATTTTTATAACTTCTCACGAATAAGTAGACTTTTTCTCGTTTTATATACCTACTTTGCAAACATGTGTTCCACAAAATTTACACGTTCTATAGCCCGTTGGCAAAAATATACGACAAATAATTTGTTATTCTGGATTTTGTTCGCCAGGCCTTTATATAATGATAATAATGATAATAAAAATAATAATAATAAACTTTATTGTCCAATAGATTTTTTCCACTTGCATGACAACGTACGAAAGTAATAATAAATGCAGTAAAATATATACACAACTATCAATTATAAAAGTGTTTAAACAAAGTTATTAACATAAACATATACATATTGCTTTCTAAAACAAATATATTAAGTACTAGTATATAAAAATACTTACCAAAACGCTGTCTGTTTCTGACAGTGTTAGGTAGCTAAAACGAAGTCATACCAGTGCACTACACGTACAGTTCTTTCGGAAATATAAGAAACGCCTAAGGGTTTCAATAAGTACTTTATTGCGGTCTGTTTACTCACGGATTAGGAACCAGGCGGTTGCTCGTCTATTAAATAAAAGGACCGTAACAGAAAATGTTAGGGGCTATTGTTATTTACGTATATATACTTACAATTAAATAATAATCAGTTTAACGGTTCGAAGACTTATTGAAGGATTATCATGAACAATATACTAACACATATATAGTAGATAATGTAATTTCCTTTTGTGAAAATCCAGAAATATATTAACCTGAATAATATTACTGACGTGTCATTACCGTAATACACGAAAACATCCAATCTTATATATGGCATGTAAATATAAGGCGTGCAATATATGTGTCTAGATGCGAAGAATATTTTGTTGGCGAAGGTATTCCATTTTGTGTTTCAAAAACTGTTCAAGATGTGGAGACCTTGGTGCGATACAGAAGAGTATGAAGAACATGATGACGATATTGATTTATCGACAGAAAATATAAATTTTCAAGATAACAAAAAAGTAAGAGTTTGTTAGGAATTCAGGCTAAGCAAATAGTTTTGAATGTTTTCAATAACTTAAAATCGGAAACTGACGAATCTACACCTGACTCAGATATTATAAAAAGAACATCATCGTTAACAGAAGTACCTTGTGGAACAATTTACAAAATTGTTAAATATGGTGTTCAAAAAAGAACATGTAAAATTGATAAAAGATCCTCAAGGAAAATTCCGAATTGTGAAGTCGAAAGTATTCGTCAGACATTTTATAATATGTATAGACAAAACCAAGTTTCTACCTTGTCAAGTTTAAGGGAGAGACTTGTTCAGGACAATCCGGAAATTCAGTGC
The DNA here is from genome assembly GCA_963170755.1 of Amphimallon solstitiale. Taxonomy (NCBI): domain Eukaryota; kingdom Metazoa; phylum Arthropoda; class Insecta; order Coleoptera; family Scarabaeidae; genus Amphimallon; species Amphimallon solstitiale. Next base: position 148,743,581 of record OY720675.1, read on the forward strand.
TTCATTACAACATTATGGCAAACGTTAAAAAGCAATGATTTTAAATATCACAGAATTGATAAACGGTGTATCATGGAATCAGAAAAGATACGGAAGCTCCGTTACGACTATTTACGAAGCATAAGAAAATTTAGAGAAATGGCCGTTTTATTTGTTACCTAGACGAAACGTGGTATAATACTCACGACACCGTAATAAAAGGCTGGACTGATAATACTGATATGTGTAGTTTAAATGTTCCTTCATCAAGAGGAAAGAGAATAATAATTTTATATTGTGGTTCGGATAATGGTTGGGTTGGTGAAATGTTGCTATCAGCAAAAAATATCAAATCATCTCATCTTGACTACCACGAAGATATGACAGCATAATTATTCGAAGACTGGTTTGAAAAGAAATTATTGGCTGCCTTGCCCTCGAATAGTGTTATTGTAATGGACAACAATAATTATTCGAAGACTGGTTTGAAAAGAAATTATTGGCTGCCTTGCCCTCGAATAGTGGTATTGTAATGGGCAACGTTCCATATCATTCACGACAGATCAGTAAAATACCAGGCTGTAGCAGCAAAAAGGCAGAAATAGCACGATTTTTGGAATCAAACGATTTATATTACGAGGACAGTTATACGAAAGTGCAATTGTTAGAATTTCTCCATACTAGGACGTTTACGAAACAATATCAGGTGGATAACATAGCTGCAAGCGCGGGACACATAGTTTTGCTATTACCACCGTGCTATTGCATATTTAATCCTATAGAATTAATCTGGAGTTAACAGAAGAAGAATTTTGGTCGTAACAACATCAATCCCAAATTTAGCGAATGTTCGTTAAACCTTATTCGGGAAGCTGCAGGGAATATCACTCAGGAAGACTGGAGAAATTGTATTCGACATACAGTTACTATAGAAAATGAATATTACCAAACCACATGTATGGATCAGGATTTTATAATTTATTAAGTGATGGTGATGAAACAAGTGTTGAAGATTCCGGAGAAGATTAATGCATATCTATATGTAATGTGTAACAATCTCGACTTTGTAAGTATTATATAATTAATAAATTGGAAATATTTTGTTAAATTAGTTGCCTCATTCATTATAGCTGACTCCTGCGTTTTTTCTTGGACAGTTTGTATTTCTGATATTTCGCTTTTTTTTATTGAATTGTACATATATGATAGCTTTCGTGACACACGTGTATATCTATATAAATTATTATTTCCGTTTTGATATCCAAGTAATGAAACAATGTAATACTTCCTATCTGTTTAAATTAAAACCATTTTTTTTATATTATTATTTGGTTATATAATAAACAATTTATATTACCAAAATAAACCTAATGAACACTTATTGCTAGCCCTATCAAATAAAAATTTATACTGCTTTCTCTTGACCCTCACCGTAGGGTGCCTACTTAAAGTACTTACATCTCAAAAAGCTATTAGATATACTAAAAGCTGCCGGCTTACCCTTAAAAATGACGTGAGAAAATACGGGATAGAGATAGGACCCATGCAACGGGTGACGTTTCTCGAAATTGTGCAACGCCCTGTATAGGTAGCGCGTTCGGACCGATCGGCGCGTGAAGGAAAAAGTCCGCGCTAACTACGGTTAAAATTTCGGCTTTATAACTTTGTCCGATGGCCGGATATTTACGGACAAATTTAAACGTTGTTTTTTAAGACGTTGCCCGATTTTCTGAAGGGATCTCCTTTTAAACAAATGTATAACACGCATAGGGAAAAGTACGGTTAAAAAGCCCGCACTTTCTGCTTTTCAACGCGCTCAAATCCATATTTTAAGGTCAAGGGACACGTGAGCAATTAAAGTAAACGTGTGACCGCGTGTTCCGTCGAATTTGTCAAAACACGCGAAATTAAGCCATGACGTGCCTAAAGAATGCCCATTTACGTAAATAAAAACGAGGACTAAACACAAAATTGACTTTTCGCAAATCTGACAGGCGGACGAAATATTTTGAAACATTGACTTTTAAGCATGAAATTCCAAGCGTTGACGATTTTTCGAGAGGAAAACGGCTTGAAATTGAAAACAACAGATTCTTAGGACGCGTTACCATCCTTATTCCAGCTTGATTCAGATTCGGTATTGATAGGACAAGGAATTTAAACTCTTCATGCACTCGGGATATGGTGAAAAAATGGCTGAAATATCACAGAAATGAATGTACACAATAAGTCGCGTACAATGTTCATCGATATAATAGTCATGTATAATGTCCGCATGAATATATTATTATGTATCTCGACATAATGGGCCCGCGGTAGTTTGACAACATTTTTACATACAGATTGATTTCTTTTAATGATCATAAATTTATTAGCAAGTTATTATTTCGTGAATTTCAAGTACGATCATTTTTTGACTCATGACGTGACCCCAGAAAGCGCTTACGTAAACGAAAACATAGAAAAAGCAAGTGACGCTCACGAAAAACACGTTTGAAAACTTATTACCCGAAGACTATTTGTTATTTGGAGAGATATTGCAGCATTTCGTGTTCCAATTTGCGTGAAAAAGACCACGTTAAAAATTTACAAACATCAAATTTTATCGTAGGTATGGAAGGCTGTTTTGATAGCGCACGTTAGGTAGTTTAATTTTAATTTTCGTGCAAATGATTGTGAGTATAACTAATAGAAAGTAAATAAATATCTTTAATACACAATTTTCATTTATAAATTAAAATTATTTCTTTTAAAAGGTATTTCTATCTTCAAGGGGAAAAGCACAATATGACTCATTCTATGTACATGGAATTGCATCGAATATGTTAGTGGTTATTTTGTTAGACAGATGGAGTCCGTACGGATTTTTATTAGGATATATCAAATGAATAAGGAGCGAAATCAATATTAAAATATAGGTAAATACACATTTTGATTTGTAATTTCAACAGTACATTGCAATACAGGAAAGGCAACACTTTCTAAAAATATTTGTCCCGGAGAAATAGTCATTATTTCAGGCATGTTTGTTGTCAACAGACAAAATTAAAAATATAACCTCAAATCTTGAAGCCATGAACGAACGTTCGAGCGTCCGACTTGCAAAGGGAAATGTGTAATTTTGAAAGAGAATCAGGCTGTTTTTAGGCATAATAGAACCTTTATACAGTTACCGGTATGTACCTACATGTCTTGTATGTAGTTTAAGTTTGTTATAGATAATATCAAACATCTAACCTATGCCGATGATTGAATTTATATAATTTGTTGCAACAAAACAATGTAAAATACGGTGTTGAACACCAGTAGCATTAAATTAAATACCATGTATTGTTTCAGTTTCGAAGAGAGATAGAAGAAGTGTCTAATTCTAAAAGAACGATGGAAAAATGGGTATAACTTAAGCAACATTTTTTAACACGACGATTAAAGAGTAAGAAGACATTCTTTTGTGGGTGTCACAACAGACAGTATTTAATTTGGTTACCTGCGATTTAGCAGGCAATTCATATTTTAATTCATATAATACAATACATAATTTTTTCAAGAACTAATGAAAAATAGGCATAATTAAACACAGTAGTTAAAGGTAAGAAGACATGGTTTGTAGGAGCCATAATAGACAATATTTAATTAGGTTACCTGCAAAGGGAATGTATTTGTGTCTATAAGTTAATAACGTGAATTCCATTATTTTGTTATGATGGAGGTACATAGAAAACTAATAATTTTATGGGACAGTATCAAACTGGAACAAACGTGTATTTAGGACAAATGTTAATATTAAATTTAATATGCAGGTATTTATTGTGGTAATGCAATTTAAAAGTAACCTTATCAGCTACACAAACGACCAGTTTAAAAATTTATAGGTACTTAAAGAAACATAATAATGTTTCGGGATATGTTCCAAAGTAGATTCTATGTTCATGCTGTAGATATTATGTTAAATATTAATACATAAGTGATGTAGTACCTATTACTTAGAAACTGGTTAAAACAAAATCCATAAACTATGAATAATATTATTGTAGAAATGTGGACAAGACACACAGTGTAATTTTAAGAAAGCTGAATAAAAAAAATTGAGTGATTGTTGTTCCTACCGCAAACAAATTATGCATATATATGACTAAAAGCTAACGTAGTAAACGTATGTAACAAGAAGGGACCTAATGTTGAACATTTAAAATAGCAGAAATCAACAGAGAGAAACTCAAAAATGCAAGATAAGGCATTTGAAAACTAAGCCATCAAAACACGAGGTAAAAATATTTTAACTTTGATTTATTATTTCTAGCAGTGATCTGGATGGAGCTAAAGTAATTTCGTCCGTGAATGACAGGTATAATTACGCTTCAGAAGAGAAAGCAACTGAATTCTATTTCGAGGCAGAATATAATTTTTTAGTATTACTGCCTGCCGGGGTACGTAGTTACAGGGACTGCTGAAATCAATAGGTATTACGTGTAATAATAAGTTTGTGATACTTCATAACAAGTTGTAATACTTGACGTGAAAGGTTCCTAGAGTTAGTTAGCACCATTTATTGGAAATATTATTTTATCAAATGTTAATGCTTCTCAAGTTATTAATGCTTATGAAATAAAGGACCTTAGAGAAATAGCTCAAGAATTATATGCTATAGAAAAAGTTACTAATGAAGTTAGTGGCCAATATTATATTAGGCTAAGTAAAGTTAGTCCCATACTTGCTCGCTTACTGCAAGAACATCAACAGTTCCCTTTTAAATGTGACTTAGCGAATAACCTAAAAGAAGTTATACTGGTTGAATTTAATAAAAGATTTAACACAATACAAAAATCATATCTACTGGCTGTTACAACTGTTTTAGATCTACGTTTCAAAAATATACATTTTAAAAACGCTCTGGCAGCATCAAATACCTTACCCCATGTAAATAATAAAATCAATGCTAATAAAAACTCAGATCATCAGTATCTGACACTAATGGCAATGACAAATGTAATAAGAACCAAATATTTGATTTATGGACACACCACAAAAAATTAGCTTATTTTTCAAGAAGAAATAAAACCAGCTCAAATGAGAAAAATGACGAAGTGTTGCAGTATTTGCCTTTCTCTGTGATAAATCTGAATGAAAAGTCATTAGATGATTGGCTCGGTTTGTTCATCCTAATTTATATAACATTGCTGAGAATTATTTTTGCACTGTAACTACAAGTGTACCAAGTGAAAGGTTGTTTTCAAAAGCTGGAACAACATACACTAAATATAGAAATAGATTGACTGGAAAACGTTTCAGTAAATTATTGTTTTAAAATTCACTTCCAGAGGACCCCAACCTGTGGTAAACTGCATATTATGATATTGAAATTATATGAAGAAAATCCATTCTATAAGGTAATTGATAATATAGTAAAAAATGTATATACGAATTTATATAATTATTAAAAATTTTAATATAACATAATTACGTCATCATGACTGATGAACAGTAGATGTTAAATAATGTAGGAAAAATGTGAGTATTTCACCATTTACTGTTAGTTTAGATTTTCATAATTTTAATTGTTGATTCTAGCTGAAGATGCCTCGAGGGCGAAACATGTACTAGAGTAAATAAAAATTCATAGAAGGTTCAGAGGATTTTTTACTACATTGAAATTATATATGTACTAAATATAAATTTATTGGTTACAAAGTAAGAGGATAGTGTTTACAAAGTAAGAGGATAGTGTATGAAGAGGATATTTGGAACAGAGTTATTACATTTAGTCTCTTCGTTTACTTTCATAACACTGTGGCAAATATATTAAACTTTTAAATTAAATGAAGGTAAGCGACATTTACATTTACAACAACTTAGCAGAATGCATAAATCATGTTATCGAAGAAAAACATGTATGAAGAAACTTGAGGGAAATATCGTTTAAATTACAGAATCATTTATATTGGAGACAGTAGTGATAGTGATGATTTTATTTCTTTATAAACGTCAGATTGATTTAATAAATATTTTATAAAATAAAACATTTTTGCTATAACATTAGCAGCATTCCCTTTAATTATCATAAAATTGTTACTGTTGCGAAATGTACTTTATACAATACTATAATGACATGTACTATTAGAAAGATTTTTCAATAAATAAACGAAATACCTGACATGTGTTTTTTAAACAGATTTCATTATTTTCATATTTGTTCAATTTACAGATTTCAAATATTTAAATTTAATTTTACCGCTTGAAATTGATTTACACCAGTTAAGGTTGGTAATTTGGGATGGGGGTCTGTTCAGAATTTTGTCTGTCTTTGGAATAGGGTAGGTCACATAAGATACAACTTTTACAGCATTGGAGAAATACCTTTTTTTTAATATGAAATTCTATTATATGCTCAAAGAATATTATTGACTTTTCAATTACGGTAACAAAACAAATATACTATTAGTTTAACAATTTCATTTATCAGACACTTCATTTCATTGTTATTGTTGATTATTTACCACTCATATTTATGTTAAATTGAAATTCCACCAATATGAATTGGCAGCAATGCTTCCATTCAGCAGACACAACAGTTGCGCATCTGTTCAGCGATCATATTCAATAGACGTCCGCACACTCTGAACATGTTCAGGAGCGGCCGCCATTTTTGTGAGCGGAAAAATTCTAACGCTCAGTGAGCGTATTCTGTACGCATGCGCCATTGACGCATTGCAACACCAACGTAATACATAAATTTGAAGAAAGTTACTGGAAAAGTAAGATACAACAAATTAAAGGTATTGTGCAGCAATACATGTACTATAATATTGGAGTTAACCCAGTATTTTATTCGGGGTTGCAGAAACCAGCCTTTGCACTAAAAACTACGCCAAAACTTAATGCAGAAGAACAATTTATTGTTATTGTTTATTCGGTTTAATTTGTATAATTTTAACATATGGTAGCAATGAATGGTATCAGACGATAGCGATCGCATAAAGGTGAGCGGTCTGTCCAGCGAACACTCAACTGTTGTGAAATGAACAGTTGGAGCGGGAACGGTTCCCGATCCGTCTGCTGAATGAAAGCATAGTTTGAGTACATTTTATGCTCAAAGAATATTATTGGCTTTTCAATTACCATAACAAAACAAATATACTATTAATCATGTAATAGCATTTTTGTGACAAGATATATCTATATTCTTTAAAATTGTTAATTACATTAATTTATTTGTTTTAAAACTTTTCCTACCAAAATGTTAATGCTTTCATTCAGCAGACACAACAGTTGCGCAACTATTCAGTGATCATGTCCATTAGTCGAGCGCTCACTTTGAACATGTTCAGGAGCGGCCGCCATTATTGTGAGCGGAAAAATTCTACGCTCACTTAGAGAGCGTATGTTGTACGCATGCGCCATTGATGCATTCCAAGACCAACCTAATACATAATTTTTAAGAAAGTTACTAGAAAAGTAAGATACAGCAAATTAAAGGTATTGTGCAGAAATAAATGTACTATAATATTGGAGTTAATCCAGTATTTTATTCGGAGTTGGAAAGACCAGCCCTTCCACTAAAAACTACGCCAAAACTTAATGCAGAAAAACAATTTATTATTATTCTTTATTCGGTTTAATCTCTATAATTTTAACTTTTGGCAGCAATAAAAAGTATCAGATGACAGACGATGACATAAAGGTGAGCGGTCCTGTCCAGCGAACACTCAACTGTTGTGAAGTGAACGGTTGGAGCGGGATCGGTTCCCGGTCCGTCTGCTGAATGAAAGCAATGTTTATTGATATTGGATCGTTTTTATTTTGAACACAAACGAAGTTGGCCGGGACTGTTAAAACTGCTGTTCGTCAAATAGTTAAAACATGTTTCGTCCAAATAAAGTGCCCTTAAATAAAGTTCTGACTCACATAAATAGTAGTAGTGAACTGTCAAATATGAGTATCTCAATATCAACTCGCTTTTCTGGTTAAGTGAGCGTAAGTGAGTGGCGCCATATGCGCTAATTTAAATATTCTGGACTTTACAAGGTTTCGTTAAAATAATAGTACCGCTTTTATTTACGAAATTTCAAAACGAAATTTAAAACGCAAATAAACAAAGGCTCAATGCATGCTCGATTGGAATTACTTTTTAAAATAAACTTTCTGAAACTATGTTATGATGTAAATTTTGCCAACTTTGGGAGTGAAATGTAGGAGTAAATAATTTGAATTATAAGAAAGAACTCCCAACGAAGTCTTCATTAATCCTTTGTATTCAATTTATTGCAAAAACATAAAGACAAAAACTTTTGCTGTTTGTTTTATTTTCACGAAAACCTTACATCGGCTGAATTTACATTAGCGCATATGGCTCCACCCCCTCACATCCTACCTCTCGGCAGATAGTCGGCACCTCTGCGTAAGCCCCCTTACTTGATCAACGTTTCTATTAATTAACTGTCACATATACTATAAGAATTTTTTTTCAATAAATAAACGAAATACCTAACACGTCTTTTCTAGACAGGGGGGTTATTCTCATGAGAATAGCGATATCGCTACGAGGTATTCTGCAGACATAGCGATACCGCCATGATTCTTTTTGACGTCATAACTTAGCGATATCTCGCTATATTTAGCGAGACTAAAAACAGGGTCGCTATAATTTATCGATATCGCTATGATATGCTTATAAGTTCATTACTGTTATTGTTTTACAGACTTGCTTTTTTTTAATTGGCATTTGATATAGAATAAAAGAAATTTCAAATTTTCTGTTTCTTATTTGTCCGACAATGGCAGCTTTCTATGGGCAATATCTAGCCATCCACTTGCTGGAAAGAAAAGAAAGAAAAAGAGAAATTCGCAGGCTAAGGATACAAAGACAAGGATTAAGGGACACTTTGAACCCCTTTTCAATAACAGACGAGGAGTTCATTAGAAATTTCCATTTGACAAAAGCAGTAGCAAGAGACCTGATTAATAATATCGATATCATATTTAATCAGTTCTCGACAAATAAAATGGGACACATCTTATTACAATTTTAGCTTAATTTTATTTGTGTGAGTACCTAAGTCTTTTACTAAAACAATTAATGTTATGAAATGCCTTGCATATATTATAAATGTCAAATATTTTCAACAATATCTGTAATTTTGACTTATGATAATTAAAAAGTATGTCCCGTTTTATTTGTCGAGAACTGTACATCCATTCCAACATATTTAGCTGTAAGATTGTAGAATCTAAAATAATAACACTATTTTTTCTTGGTCATGGTAGTTACCAAAGACATGTTGACAATAGTTTATTAACAGCTCTTGGCCAATCATCTGTTGGTAGATGTATTGACATGAACAGTATTAAATGCTCCTTTTGGGCCTGCGCTAATCTCTCTTCTCGATTTCGTGACATGGTTGAATAATTATACACTCACAAACGTCAAACACACACATCAACACCATAAATGTAAATGTGCTTTTCCCGATAATATTACCACTGTTACCAATGTTATGTTCGAAATACAAACATAATTTAAAAAATGGTACTAAAAACTTAACATATGTTGTGTAGAATAGGTCGTAGCGACACTCGCTATTTACGTCACGCTTTTGCGAGATCACGTGGTATCGCTATTTACTCTCGCTAATGCTGGTATCGAATCGCTATTCTCCAGAATAACCCCCCAGATTTTATTTCTATGTTTGTACAATTTACAGATTTCAAATATTTAAATTTAATTTTACTGCTAAAAATTGATTTACTCAGTTATAGGTTGATAATTTGGTATAGGGGGTTCAGAATTTCCTCTCTTTCAAACTTTTACTAGATATTAGAAATACCATTGCTTGCATTCAGCAGACACAACAGTTGCGCAACTGTTCAGTGATCATATCCAGTAGTCGTCCGCTCACTCTGAACATGTTCAGGAACGGCCGCCATTTCTTTGAGCGGTAAAATTCTATGCTCACTTAGTGAGCGTATTTTGTCCGCATGCGCCATTGATGCATTCCAAGACCAACCTAATACATAATTTTGAGAAAGTTACTAGAAAAATAAGATATAACAAATTAATGGTATTGTGCAGAAATAAATGTAATATAATATTGGAGTTAATCCAGTATTTTATTCGGAGTTGCAAAAACCAGCCCTTGCACTAAAAACTACGCCAAAACTTAATGCAGAAAAACAATTTATTATTATTGTTTATTCGGTTTAATTTGTATAATTTTAACATATGGTAGCAATGGAAAGTACCAGATGACAGCGATCACATAAAGGTGAGCGATCTGTCCAGCGAACACTCAACTGTTGTGAGGTGAGCAGTTGGAGCGGGAACGGTTCCTGATCCGTCTGCTAAATGAAAGCATTGGTCGCATTCAGCAGACACAAAAGTTTACTGCCGAATGCCACCATTGTAGTAAATAGGAAATAAACGACGTAGCATTACAAAAATAGCATACATTTTTCGTCTAAGAAAGTCAGCTTGACAAGCATAGTCATGGGAATTATCACTTTTAAAGAATTACATCAGTGACTTTCAATTTAGCATTTGGTAAGGGGCATCGTTAACAAGAAAGAAATACATTTTATGCTTAAAGAATATTATTGGCTTTTCAATTACCATAACAAAACAAATATACTATTATTCATGTAATAGCATTTTTGTGACAAGGTATAGTTGAGTCGCTTTGCAACCGACACGGCCAAAGTACGAACTAAAGACGACGATTCAATACCACTACAAATTTCGATCGGGCTGAACAATTTCAGAACAATAAAATTAAACTAATTAATTAATATTTCAGAATATATACCTTCCCATAGTCGAATACGATTACATGGAAGCCAGTTACAAAGTAAATATTATAAATAAAGCTATTAAATATTATTTTTTCTACACCTATATTTGGATAACATTTGGCTAAACTGTTTAGGAGGCAAGCACTGTTGACAAATTTAAAATGTTTAGATGACAATTATAACAAACGTCAAAAGATATATTCAAAAGGTGTATGCATATTACTATTTATGACAGTCCTGAAACTGCTTTTGTTGGTTATATTACTCGACAGGTAATACTTTGCAACATCTCAAATTTAACGCCACTCTAATTTGGTGGCGCATGTCGGTTGCGAGAGCGACTCAACTGTATATCTATATTCTTTAAAATTGTTAATTACATTAATTTATTTGTTCTAAAACTTTTCCTACCAAAATGTCATCGTTTTTATTTTGAACACAAACCAAGTTGGCCTAAGTCAAAGCAAGGCCACCACTGACATTCCGAAGACGTCCGAACACAAACGAAGTTTGTCGAAGCCAAGGCAAGGCTTTCATAGACATTCCGAAGACGTCCGAACACAAACCAAGTTGGCCGAATCCAGGGCAAGGCCTTCATCGACATTCCCAATCCATACGAATTTGGCCGAAGTCAAAGCAAGGCCACCACTGACATTTCGAAGACGTTCGTACACAAACGAAGTTGGCAGAAGTTAAACCAAGGTCACCACTGACATTCCGAAGACGTTCAAACACAAACGAAGATTGCCGAAGACAAGGCAAGGCCTTCACCGATATTCCGAAGATGTCCGAACACAAACGAGTTGGCCGAACTCAATGCAAGGCCCACCACTGACATTCCAAAGACGTCCAAACACAAACGAAATTGGCCGAAGACAAGGCAAGGCCTTCACCGATATTCCGAAGACGTCCGAATACAAACGAAGTTGGCCGAACTCAATACAAGGCCACCACTGACATTCCAAATACTTCCGATCCCATACGAACTTGGCCGAAGTCAAAGCATGGCCACCACTGACATTCCGAAGACGTCCGAACACGAACGAAGTTGGCCGAAGTCAAAGCAAGGCCACCACTGACATTCCGAAGACGTCCGAACACAAACGACGTTGACCGAAGACAAGGCAAGGCCTTCACCGATATTCCGATATAACAAAGTTTGCCGAAGCTAAGACAAGGCCTTCATCAACATTTCAGAGACATCTGAACCCATACGAAGTTGGCCGAAGTCAAAGCAAGGCCACACTGACATTCCGAAGACGTCCGAACACAAACGAAGTTTGCCGAAGCCAAGGCAAGGCCTTCATCGACATTCCGAAGACGTCCGAACCCATACGAAGTTGGCCGACGCTAAGGCAAGACTTTCATAGACATTCCGAAGACGTCCGAACACTAACGAAGTTGGCCGAACTGAATGCAAGGCCACCACTGACATTCCGAAGATGTCTGAACACAAACAATGTTGGCCGTAGTCAAAGCAAGGCCACCACTGACATTCCGAAGACGTCCGAACACAAACGAAGTTGGCCGAAGACAAGGTAAGGCCTTCACCGATATTCCGAAGACGTCCGAACACTAACGAAGTTTGCCGAAGCCAAGGCAAGGCCACCACTGACATTCCGAAGACGTCCGAACACAAACGAAGTTGGCCGAAGCCAAGGCAAGGCCTTCACCGATATTTCGAACACGTCCGAACCCATACGAAATCGGCCGAAGTCAAACCAAGGCCACCACTGACATTCCGAAGAAGTCTGAACACAAACAATGTTGGCCGTAGTCAAAGCAAGGCCACCACTGACATTCCGAAGACGACCGAACACAAACGAAGTTGGCCGAGGACAAGGCAAAGCCTTCATCGGCATCCGAAGACGTCCGAACCCATACGAAGTTGGCCGAAGTCAAAGCAAGGCCACCACTGACATTCCGAAGACGCCCGAACACAAACGAAGTTGACCTAAGTCAAAACAAGGCCACCACTGACATTCCGAAGACGTCCGAACATAAACGAAGTTAGCCGAAGACAAGGCAAGGCCTTCATCGACATTCCGAAGACGTCCGAACCCATACGAAGTTTGCCGAAGCCAAGGCAAGGCCTTCATCGACATTCCGAAGACGTCCGAACCCATACGAAGTTGGCCGACGCTAAGGCAAGGCTTTCATAGACATTCCGAAGACGTCCGAACACAAACGAAGTTGGCCGAAAACAAGGCAAGGCCTTCACCGATATTCCGAAGACTTCCGAACACAAACGAAGTTGGCCGAACTCAATGCAAGGCCACCACTGACATTCCAAAGACGTCCAAACACAAACGAAATTGGCCGAAGACAAGGCAAGGCCTTCACCGATATTCCGAAGCCGTCCGAAGACAAACGAAGTTTGCCGAAGCTAAGACAAGGCCTTCATCAACATTTCAGAGACGTCTGAACCCATACGAAGTTGGCCGAAGTCAAAGCAAGGCCACACTGACATTCCGAAGACGTCCGAACACGTACGAAGTTACAGTTTCCATAGACTCAACATAAACCCAGTGCGCGTAGTGCCCCGATACAACACTAGCAAGTGCGTAAGTCAGTGCTCAGTGGCACGTCAACCCCAAGTGCTAAGTGACACTGTATCTTCCATCCCCTCCCCAGTGAAGTCAGACTCTGTTGTTTGAAGCCTATAATATATTATTGTTCCTGTTTATATTGTTTTCTGGTTTTCTTTTTACTATAACAATGAATTACAGCAAAATTAATTTCTTTATCGATATCTAACAGCAGCAGAAGTAAACAAATATAAATATGTCACGTCACACCTACCAAAATAATACTCTATACGCCACTTAAGAGGGTACAATCTACCCCTTAATCACGACAAATTAATACTCCTAAATTAATTCGTTCACCGATTTAGAGCTACAGTAGAAGTTGAGAAGCATTCAGATCTTGCATCACAACAACTAAAATTATCTCCTATTCGGCGTCCAAGAATATAGAATCTACCGTTAACAACAGGGTAAAATTGAGGGGTAAATTTAATCCTATTGGACAGAAGTAAAGAAAAACTATTACTGTTATATTAACTAATTTAATATCCTTAAAAGTTTAACGATAAAATACATAAAATATCATGGATGGCCATTAAACATTTTTAATTTTAAACAGCTGCTATTATCACTAAATCTATTATTAATCATTTCATCTAAACTAGGGGAGTATAAAAACAGCTGTAGTAAAGCAATATTGAGCATCTAAAATACAAATATTTTTACTTATTTGCTATATATCGGAATTATATGGTGTTTCAAGAACTGAAACACAATCAAGACAAAATCCGCAATAAATTTAGAAGAATAAGGGAGAGCGGTACCTCAACTGTAAGCGGAATAAGAGGCGGCAGCGGGCCTTCTAGGCCTGCCGTATTAGCTAGTTCTCCTTAATATTAGCTGCCGGCTTACCTTTACAAATGACGTGAGAAAATACGGGATAGAGATAGGACCGTGCAACGGGTGACGTTTCTCGAAATTGTGCAACGCCCTGTATAGGTAGCGCGTTCGGACCGATCGTCGCGTGAAGAGGAATGTCCGAGCTAATTACGGTTAAAATTTCGGCTTTATAACTCTGTCCGATGGCCGGATATTTACGGACAAATTTAAACGTTGCGTTTTCGACGTTGCCCGATTTTCTGAAGGTATCTCTTAATAAACGATTGTATACGACGTACAGGGAAAAGTACGGTTAAAAAGCCCGCAGTTTCTGCTTTTCAACGCGCTCAAATGCATATTTTAAGGTCGAGGGACGCGTGAGCAATTAAAATAAACGTGTGACCGCGTGTTCCGTCGAATTTGTCAAAACACGCGAAATGAAGCCATGACGTGCCTAAAGAATGTACATTTTACGTAAATAAAAACGAGGACTAAACACAAAATTGACTTCTCGCTAATCTGACAGCTCCAACGAGAAATTTTGCACGTTTGACTTTTAAGCCTTATATTCCGAATTTAGAAGGTTTTGACGGCCCAACAAGATTCATAATAGTAAGTACAGATATTTCTAGACCATTCCCATTCCTATTGCGACTTCATCGACGTACGATATCGATAGTGCGTGTAAATTAAATTCCTCATGCAGACGGACATCGTAGAAAAATGGCCGAAATACGCCAGAAATACATGTACACAATAAATCAAGTGCAATGCTCATAACATGAAATGTACACACATATACATTCATGTGCACTGCCCGTAAATATATTATCTATCGGTAGCTTGACTTAACATTTTTACATACAGGCTGATATCTTTTAATTACTATAAATTTGCATTTTAAAATACCATAATTCCAGAACGTGTATGCCCAGTTTCCTTAATGTAATTATTAACGTCAGAATAGGTTCATGGCATATAAACACACATAATATATTTAGTTTTAGGACACGGACAAGGCACTAAATTAATTATCTGGACACAATTGAAACGTTTTTTTATAACCTTTTAAAGATTACATGTCTATTTTCTCTGAGATTTAAAAAAAAATTGCAGATTTCAACATAGAGTCAAGCTTACATATAAATATGGCAGTTGAACAAACTATTTACATTAGGTCGATAGCCCAATGGCAAAATTGACGGCTACTTAATACAAGGACTTTGTCGGGTCGGGTTCGAACCCAGGCCGGGGCAAAACATTTTTTTTTCGAATGCGATATTGTGTATTTATTTCGTGTATTTTACCGGCAATTTATAAGACAAGACGCCGGACTGCTCGACATAATTTTCCCGGTCGATGATATAATCATTCATACATACAGCATGATTTTTTCTTAATTATTATAAATTCCATTTAAAATACAATAATTCTAAAACGGGTATGCCTTTTTCTTAAGGGAAAAAATAATGCTTTTAACATTTATGTGCCCCTACGAAATAATTATTTAAATAATTACGCACTGCGGAGTGGGTGGAGCCAAATCAACTTTTTCTTCTGATTAAGGTAAAACTCGGTACTCGGGGGCTCTTGGTGTCGGTGATCTCAAGCCCAATGTCAAAATTTCAAAAAAAAAAATTGTGCATCTAATATGGCGGAAGAGTTTTTTGAAAATTGACGTATGAATGTGAAATTTTAGATACGGGGGTGTCTTAGGTCGCCGATCACGAATCGAAAGTCAAAATGTCAAAAAAAAACAAAATGGCCGAAGTTTTTTTGAAAATTGACGTATGAATGTGAAATTTTAGATACGGGGGTGTCTTAGGTCGCCGATCACGAATCGAAAGTTAAAATGTCAAAAAAAAAATGGCCGAAGTTTTTTGAAAATTGACGTATGAATGTGAAATTTTAGATACGGGGGTGTCTTAGGTCGCCGATCACGAATCCAAAGTCAAAATGTCAAAAAAAAACAAAATGGCGGAAGTCTTTTGAAAATTGACGTATGAATGTGAAATTTTAGGTACGGGGGTGTCTTAGGTCGCCGATCACGAATCGAAAGTCCAAATGTCAAAAAAAACAAAATGGCCGAAGTTTTTTTGAAAATTGACGTATGAATGTGAAATTTGAGATACGGGGGTGTCTTAGATCGCCGATCACGAATCCAAAGTCAAAATGTCAAAAAAAAAAAAAAATGGCGGAAGTTTTTTGAAAATTGACGTATGAATGTGAAATTTTAGGTACGGGGGTGTCTTAGGTCGCCGATTACAAATCGAAAGTAAAAATGTCAAAAAAAAAACAAAATGGCGGAAGTTCTTTGAAAATTGACGTATGAATGTGAAATTTTAGGTACGGGGGTGTCTTAGGTCGCCGATCACAAATCGAAAGTCAAAATGTCAAAAAAAAACAAAATGGCGGAAGTTTTTTGAAAATTGACGTATGAATGTGAAATTTTAGGTACGGGGGTGTCTTAGGTCGCCGATCACAAATCGAAAGTCAAAATGTCAAAAAAAAAAACAAAATGGCGGAAGTTTTTTGAAAATTAACGTATGAATGAGAAATTTTAGGTACGGGGGTGTCTTAGGTCGCCGATCACAAATCGAAAGTCAAAATGTCAAAAAAAACAAAATGGCGGAAGTTTTTTGAAAATTGACGTATGAATGTGAAATTTTAGGTACGGGGGTGTCTTAGGTCGCCGATCACAAATCGAAAGTCAAAATGTCAAAAAAAAAAAAAAATGGCGGAAGTTTTTTGAAAATTAACGTATGAATGAGAAATTTTAGGTACGGGGGTGTCTTAGGTCGCCGATCACAAATCGAAAGTCAAAATGTCAAAAAAAAACCAAATTGCCGAAGTTTTTTGAAAATTGACGTATGAATGTGAAATTTTAGATACGTGGGTGTGTGCGGACGCCGATCACAAATCCAAAGTCAAAATGTCAAAAAAAAACAAAATGGCGGAAGTTTTTTGAAAATTGACGTATGAATGTGAAATTTTAGGTACGGGGGTGTCTTAGGTCGCCGATCACAAATCGAAAGTCAAAATGTCAAAAAAAAAAACAAAATGGCGGAAGTTTTTTGAAAATTAACGTATGAATGAGAAATTTTAGGTACGGGGGTGTCTTAGGTCGCCGATCACAAATCGAAAGTCAAAATGTCAAAAAAAAACCAAATGGCCGAAGAGTTTTTTGAAAATTGACGTATGAATGCAAAATTTTAGATACGGGGGTGTGTGCGGACGCCGATCACTGATCCAAAATAAAAATGTCAAAAAAAACAAAATGGCGGAAGAATTTTTTGAAAATTGACGTACGAACGTGAAATTTTGGATACGGGGGTGCCTTAGGACGCCGATTACGAATCCAAAGTCAAAATGTCAAAAAAAAACAAAATGGCGCAAGAATTTTTTGAAAATTGACGTATGAATGTGAAATTTTAGATACGGGAGTGTCTTAGGTCGCCGATCACGAATCCATAGTACAAATGTCAAAAAAAACAAAATGGCGGAAGAGTTTTTTGAAGATTGACGTACGAACGTGAAATTTTAGATGCTGGGGTGGTTCAGGTCGCCGATCACGAATCCATAGTCAAAATGTCAAAAAAAACTTGATGGCGGATCTAATATGGCAGAAATATTCTTCAAAATGTCTTTAATCTTGGTGAAATCTAGCAAATGGCATTTTCAGGTCGCTGATCACGAATCCGAAATAAAAATTTTAAAAAACAATGTTGCGGAAAGGTTCTTCGAAAAGTGCTTGGATCTGAGCACATCCTTCCTTCGTAAACTTTAACATGATTTATGTTTAACATTGTGTTCAGTGTGACGGTTTGTGTAAAAAGGAAAGGAAAGTTCTAAATAATATATACGATTGGCATAACAAAATTTATATGTGTACAGGGGTGCGTCAAAAGTCGGACATTCTCTCTCTCTCTCTCGAAATGGCATGTCTATGTATAATATTTGACAGGTAAAATTTTGCAATATCTCAAATTTAATGCCCTTAAATTATTGGCGCATGTTTCATTAAAGTTGACATAATATTTGAATGTAACCTTCAACATTAAAATGCCCTAACAACTACAACGGCAAATTTAAACGTATTTTTAATTATTTATATTATTGCACTGTATTAGTTGATTAAGTTCAATTGCGGGCCGGTTTTCCCAATGCAGATCAGCGTACTCATTAAATAAAATACGGGATAATACGTTTTTGCAAAAACCTGTTGGCGCTAATAATTGATTAAGAACGTTATTAAATGAAGATACTTTAACCGGTGTTTTTCCAAACCTGATAAATATTAAACAGTAATTAGGGTTACTTACACATGCGCATAACCTAGAAGATTTGGATTTTTATTAGTATTGACTGCGATTATATTTTCTTATGCATTTGTAATTAATAATTATTTTTATTAGTGATTTAGTAATTGTGTTGCTCCTTCTATACATGAAATTAACAGTATAATTAAAAATGAAAACGTAATATTGAATATGTGCAACTTTTAGCTTACTACGGAAATACTTGTGTTTTGAAAGCTTTTTAATTCTGTTACATTTCTGGGACTTTATCTCAGTTGCGAAAAATTCTAAATATTTGTGAAAATTTATGCCTGCGCTTCCTCTTTTCTTCTTTGTAATTGCTTTTAACAGCACCTTATTAAAACTTCATTTTAGACTCAATCTGTATGTCATTAACATATTAAACTACATTTAGTTTGTTGTTTGAAGTTCATCAGCATTTATTAGCATTATATAAAAATGTTTGAAAGCGACGCCCATTTATCAAACAAAATTTGTTATAAACATTTTAAATACAATACAGATACTACGTATACTTGAGCATGTCAATTAAAATAACGAGCCCGCGATCGCGGGCGAGTAGTATACATAATATCCATTCTATCACTAGAGAAATAACCGTACCAATAGTAATGTAATTCAGTGTAAATTTAAAATGATCTTTAATACAAGTTCTTTATTTAAATCGATATGCGAACTAATTTCGTGTAGGTGATAGATCAATATATCAAAACTGATAACCGAAATTTTATATTAAAAAAGCTGCTCCATATTACACACAAGAGTGAAAAATATCTCTTGAAATGGTTTCTATCTTTTGATGTCAAAACAGTGTTAAATTGAATTTTAGGTTCTTATTTATTATTATTGTGTAAGCCTATCTTAAATTGTTTTTGAGTTATTTACATTCTTTCTTTCAATGACAGTAAACTTCAAAAAGATTGCCAAATACTATATTTTTCCACTGTTATTTCAAGAGCGTTTTATAAGATTGTCAATAAAATCATTTCATCTGTCATCATGACAGCAGTTTGCTGACAAAAATATGCATCTATACAAGGTGTGATAAAAATTGAAAAAATAGTTTCTTTCGATACTTTAACATGACTTATGTTTAACACTAAATTACCTTTCTCGCTCTTGAGTGTGTACCAGTTCGTGGAAAAACCAGTTCGCGAAGAATTTTAAATAAAATATCCTATTGGTTTAACAAAATATATGTATATACAAGGGTGCTTCAAAAGTTTATAAAAGTGGACATTCTAAAAAGCGTTTTTTACAGGAAAGGCGCTTCAATAGGGCTTAAATTTAAAACTTGGGCTTTTTCCTTTTATTATTATTTCGTGCTCCTTTATTAACGATAGTTCATTTTGAAAAGGTTAACAGGCTTTTACACTTTCACATCAAAGTAGTATTGTAAACTGTCTTAATCAACATGTTGAACTTTTTGATGTCATTGTGCTTTTGGATACCTTAACATGACATGTTTAACATTAATTTACCTTTCTCACTCTTGAGTGTGTACCGCTTTGTGTAAAAAACCATTCGAGGAGAATTTTAAATAAAATATACTATTGGCTTCACGAAATATATGTATATACAGGGGTGCGTCAAAAGTTAATAAAATCAGACATTCTAAAAGGCGTCATAACAGTGATTGCTTTTTACACGAAACTATGAAAAAGCTGTAAGCGGACGCGAAAAAGGCGATTCAAACTAAAAGAGATTGACGGACCCGCTGTAAGCGGACGGACCGCTGTAAGCGGACGATCAGCTGTAAGCGGACGGGCCCGCTGTAAGCGGACGTTATAGCTAGTTCTCCTTAATATTAGCTGCCGGCTTACCTTTACAAATGACGTGAGAAAATACGGGATAGAGATAGGACCGTGCAACGGGTGACGTTTCTCGAAATTGTGCAACGCCCGGTATAGGTAGCGCGTTCGGACCGATCGTCGCGTGAAGAGGAATGTCCGAGCTAATTACGGTTAAAATTTCGGCTTTATAGCTCTGTCCGATGGCCGGATATTTACGGACAAATTTAAACGTTGTTTTTTAAGACGTTGCCGATTTTCTGAAGGGATCTCCTTTTAAACGAATATATAACACGCATAGGGAACAGTACAGTTAAAAAGCCCGTACTTTCTGCTTTTCAACGCGCTCGAAAGCATATTTTAAGGTCGAGGGACGCGTGCGCAATTACAATATACGTTCCGTCGAATTTTTCAAAACACGCGAAATTAAGCCATGACGTGCCTAAAGAATGTACATTTTACGTAAATAAAAACGAGGACTAAACACATAATTGACTTTTCGCAAATCTGACAGGCGGACGAAATATTTTGAAACATTGACTTTTAAACATGAAATGCCAAGCGTTGACGATTTTTCGAGAGGAAAACGGCTTGAAATTGAAAATAACAGAGCTTTAGTAATCATTTCCATCCTTATTCTAACTTGATTCAAGTCCGGCATTGATAGGACAAGGAATTTAAACTCTTGATGCACTCGAAAAATGCCTGAAATACGTCACAAATTAATGTACACAATAAATCAAGTGCAATGCTCATAACATGTTATGTACACACATATACATTCATGTGCACTGCCCTTAAATATATTATATATTCGTAGCTTGACTTAACATTTTTACATACAGGCTGATATATTTTAATGATTACAAATTTGAATTTTAAAACACGATAATTCCATAACGCGTATGCCAGTTTCCTTAAGGATTGCTTTTAATTATTAACGTCAGAATAGGTTCATGGTAAATATACACACATAATATATTTAGTTTTAGGACACGAACAAGGCACTAAATTAATTATCCGGACGCAATTTAAACGTATTCTTTTGAAGATTACACGTCTATTTTCGCTGAGATTTAAAAAAAATATTGTAGAGTTCAACATAGAGTCAAGCCTACATATAAATATGGCAGTTGAACAAATTATTTACATGTAGGTCGATAGCCCGATGGCAAGATTGACGGCTTCTTAATACAATCGCTTTGCTGGGTCCGGTTCGAACCCAGGCCAGGGCAAAAAATTTTTTTTATTTCGTGTATTTTACGGGGAATTTATAAGAGAAGACGTCGGACTTCTCGACATAATTTTCCCGGTCGATGAATTAATGATTCACATATACAGCATGATTTTTTCTTATAATTATTATAAATTCCATTTAAAATACAATAATTCTAAAACGGGTATGCCGTTTTCTTAAGGGAAAATATATTGCTTTTAACATTTATGTGCCCCTACCAAATAACTATTTATGCACAGTGGGCGTGGTCAAATCCCCAAAAGCTAGGCAAAAATTTTTTTTTTAAAAATTAATGTAAATTTTGTTTCTGGGAGTTCTTCATGCCACTGATCACCAATTCAAAGTCGAAATTTTTGAAAAACAAAATGGCGTCCAAATATGGTGGGGAGGTTTCTCAAAAATGGTTGTATGTTTGTGAAATTTTGTTTCTCAGGGTTTTTAAAGTCACTGATCACGAATCCAAAGTCGAAATTTTTAAAAACAAAATGGCGGCCAAATATGGTGGGGGAGGTTTCTCGAAAATTGATGTACGTTCGTGAAATTTTGTGTCTGAGGATTTTTGAAGTCGCTGATCACGAATCCAGAGTGGAAATTTTTAGAAAACAAAATGGCGGCCAAATATGGTGGGGGAGGTTTCTCGAAAATTGATGTATGTTTGTGAAATTTTGTTTCTGATGGTTTTTGAAGTCGCTGATCACGAATCCAGAGTCGACATTTTTAAAAAAACAAAATGGCGGGGAAATGTGGTGGGGAGGTCTCTCGAAAATTGATGTATGTTCGTGAAATTTTGTTTCTGATGATTTTTGATGTCGCTGATCACGAATACAGAGTCGAAATTTTTAAAAAACAAAATGGCGGCCAAATATAGTGGGGAGGTTTCTGGAAAGTTGATGTATGTTCCTGAAATTTTGTTTCTGAGGGTTTTTGAAGTCACTGGTCACGAATCCACGGTCGATATTTTTAAAAACAAAATGGGGTGGAAATGTGGTGGGGAGGTCTCTCGAAAATTGATGTATGTTGGTGAGATTTTGTTTGTGAGAGTTTTTTATGTCGCTGATTACGAATCCAGAGTGTACATTTTTAAAAAACAAAATGGCGGCCGAATATGGTGGGGAGGTTTTTCGATAATTGGTGTATGTTCTTGAAATTTTGCTTTTGGGGGTTTGTGTGGTCGCTGATCACAAATCCAAAGTCGACATTAAAAAAAAAATGGTGTAAGGGTTTTTTGAAAATTGATGAATGTTTGCGAAATTTTGCATATGGTGGTTTTTGGAGTCGCTGAAAACGAATCCGAAGTCAAAATTTCAAAAAAATTAAGGATCCAATTTGGCGGTTTTTTGAAACGTGATTGAATAGGGTTTAAATTTAATAGTTGGACTTTTTTTGGATCTTTGATAAAACTGAATTTCAGGTTAATTTTTATTATTATTTTGTGCTTTTCTCTTAACGATAGTAGACTTTGAAAAGGTTGTGAAGCTTTTCCACCGTCACATCAGAATAGTACCTATTCTACACTGTCTCACTGAAGATTTTGCGCTCTTTGAGCTCATTGTTTCTTTGGATACCTTAACATGACTTATGTTTAACATTAAATTACCTTTCTCGCTCTTGAATGTGTACCGGTTTGTGTACAAAACAGTTCGAAAAGAATTTTAAATATAGTATACGATTAGCTTCACAAAGTATATGTATATACAGGAGTGCTTCAAAAGTTTATAAAATCGGACATTCTAAAAAGCGTCATTATAGTGATCGCGTTTTACGGGCAACTGTAATTGCGGAAAAATGTGTATTGCTTTGATGACAAACTTTAAAAGGTTATTGTAATTAATGTCAAAAGATGTATTTATAAGTCTTGAAATGGCTTGTGTAGGTAGAATACTTGACAGGTAAAATTTTATAATATCTCAAATTTAATGTCGTTCAATTATTGGCGCATGTTTCAATAAAATTGACATAATATTTGAATGTAACCTTCTACGTTAAAATGCTCTAGCAATTACAGCGGCAAATTTAAACGTATTTTTAATTATTTATATTACTGCAGTACATTAATTGATTAAGTTCCATTAAGGGCAGGTTTCTCACATTCTATTTTTCTTGCTTCAATATTGTACACAAATCTTAATCAAACATTTGTATATATCTTGCCCATTTTATTACAATACACCATACATACTTCATAATCTATTAATATTTTATGATGTCGAAAGATATGTATTTATCAAGAAGTTGAATACCACATTCACTAACTGTAATATTATCTTCATGGTTGTTCTTTAATTACAATTATTTTATCCACATGCATTATGCCAGTTTGTGTAGTTAATTTCAAAGTATACAAAGAAGTATTCCTGTTTTCTGCATAAACAAAAGACAAAGATATATCTACATGTAATTTAATTAAAATTGACATATTTGAATAGAACTTTCATTAAAATGCTCTAACAACTACAGCGGAAAATTTAAACATATTTTTTCTATTAATTCTATTATTGCAGTGTATTAACTGATTAAGTTCAATTAAGGGCCGGTTTTCCCCATTCCGATTAAAATGCCGGTAAGCGCAGTCATTGATTAAAATACGGGTTAGTACGTTTTTGCAAAAACCGATTAGCGCTAATCATTGACTAAGAACGTTATTAAATGAAGATATTTTAACCGGTGCTTCACCATGTATGATAAAATATTAAACAGTAATAAGGATTACTTACACATGCGCATAACCTAGGTGATTTGGATTTTTGTTAGTATTGACAGCGATTATGTTTTCTTATGCATTTGTAATTAATAATTATTTTCATTAGTGATTTAGTAGTTGTATTGCTTCTTCTATACATGAAATTAACAGTATCATTAAAAATAAAAACAATATTGAATAAGTGTAACTTTTAGCTTACTACAGAAATATCATTAATTGATACAGTGAATACGTTATCACTCCGTTTTGGAACTTTTTAATTCTATTACATTTCTGGGACTTTATCTCAATTCCTGAAGATCCTAAATGATATCATATTAGCTGATTATGTTTTGGACTTACTCTAGATATATCTAACATATTAAATTAGATTTAAGAGTTACATGTGAAATTGAAAACATTAATGAAATTCTACAGAAACTTCTAAGGTTCACGTTGAAAGCGTATGCAGACACTGTATAAAGTACTCTTGATTGAACCCTCCAGGAACACTTTCTAAGTCAAAATTATGGAAACAAGGTTTCTCAATTAACCCTTTTTGATTTAAAAAATTTGGGCATAGAATCTATTAAAACGTATAATTTTTACTAAACAGTTGGTATATGATATTTTAGTCAGAGTTTCTGGCCTTATTCAATTTGATGCAAGTTAAATTGTTTAAAATATGGAAGTAGAAAGTTCAATATCTTATGCTGTTAGAATATAATTGATAATACAGTTTATGACCGCAGATGCAAGTCTTTTCTTTTTCAACAAACTGTTCCTACTTTTATAACTGTTTTTACTGTCATATGTAATAATAGAAAATATAAGGAACGTATATAAATGTTAAGAGACTCATAGGAACTTTGGCGTTTACATGCCCTTGGTTGAATTTCTTCACGTTGACATTTTC
Source organism: Amphimallon solstitiale (assembly GCA_963170755.1). Lineage (NCBI taxonomy): Eukaryota > Metazoa > Arthropoda > Insecta > Coleoptera > Scarabaeidae > Amphimallon > Amphimallon solstitiale. The sequence continues at coordinate 148,768,691 of OY720675.1, forward strand.
GAATTTTGGAGCTAGGAGATTACAACAATTTGAAAAAATATAAAAGTAACATATATACAAACGTATATACAAACATATATAATCTTTATTGAAAAATATGTTCAGTACACCGTTTGTTAAAGAGACTTATGATAATGTTATAATATTTGCAATATATATAAAAGACCACAGAAAAATAACTAAAAATTGATTTTAAAAGAAGGTAAAAAGTACATTAAATTTATGGTGAAAAGGAGATTCATAAGGAAGTGAATGATTGGCACGTGGTCATTAAGAAGCACAATTTCCTTATGATCATGCAGCCAATGACTTGATTTCTAATCACAGCAGAACTAGACACATTAATATCTCACGACCACCAAAATAATCTCAGTCCTAAATCACTAAAAGTTCATTTGGTGCTAAATTAAAATGCTTATCGACTTCTAACCATAGTAGAAGCATAAAAATATTCATATCTCATATTACAACAACCAATATAAACACTTACACCCCATTCAAGCGGGTTCAATCTATCCCTAAGGCACTAAAAAACTGCTTACAGTTAAACTGCTTTATTTATTGAATTATAGCCACGGGCGTAGTTGAGAAACATTTATGTCTCACATCACAAACCTACCCGTAAGCACTAAAAATTCGATTGGTGCTTAATAAAAATGTTTATCAATTTTTAACCATAACAGAAGTAGAGATATTAATATCTCACATCACAGTCGCCAAAATAATCTCCTACACACCACTCAAAAAGAGTGAACTCAAATATCCCATTTCACTAAAAATTCTATTACATTATTCTAATATGTTTATTGTATTTTAATCAGAGCTTAAATAGAAAAACATTAATATATCACATTACAACAACCTAAATAATCTTACATTTCATCCAAGGGGGGTGTAATCTACCTTAAAACTAAAAATATGATTAGAGCTAAATTAATTTGTTTAACGATTTCTAACCACAGCAGTAATAGATAGATATTAATAACTCATATCGCAACCACCAAAATAATCTCACATACACACACGTTCACAGGAGTGCACTCCACTCCTAAGGAAGTAAAAAATGGATTACTGCTAAAGTAATTCCTTTATTGAATTCTTACCACAGCTGGAATAGAGAAACATTAATATCTCACTTCACGACTACCAAAATAATTCTCTATACGCCGTCCAAGATGGTAAAATCTATTCTTAAATCACTAAAAATTTAATTACTGCTAAATTAATTTCTTTATAGATATCTAACTACAGAAGAAATAAAGAAATATGAATGTGTCACATCACAAGTACCAAAATAATAGTCTATACACCATACAAGAGAGTAAAATCTACCCTGACAGCACAAAAATGAATTACGTCTACATTAATTTGTTTTTCGATTACTAGCTAGAGCAGAAGTTAGAAGACAAATTAAATACATTCAACAAATTATTTATGTAAACCAAATATCGAACACTGTCAACAAAAACTAATTTCATTTGCCTTAATTATTTAGACTACATCATATTAATACTAGCATAAACAAAAATCACTTTCTATCTAAATAACAAAACTGATACTGTATTTAAAACAATAATAAATCTTAAAATAGAAAGAATAAGAGTTAGTGTACCTCTTATTTTAAACATTTTCTGTAATAACAGAATCCGAAAAGTATTCTGAATAAAATATCATATACTTGCAAAATATATACAGGGATGTACAAAAACAACTATAGTATAGCAAGAACAATATTGCACATCTAAAACACGATTATATTTACTTATTCGCCATATACCGGAATAATATGGCATGATAAAAACGAAATGAAGACAGAATCCGCAAATAGCGAAAAAGTTTGAATTACTTAATGCTTTTTCCTCAGTGGTAGTAAAGCGTATTGTAAACTGTTTCAATGAAAATGGTGTGCTTTCTAAACACATCCTTCCTTCGTAGACTTTAACATGATTCATCCTTAACCTGAAGTTATCCTTCTCGCTTTTCTTTGTTTAGTGTAATGGTTTGTGTTAAAACAAATCAAGAAGAAATCTGAATAAAATATACGATAGGCATCACAAAATTGATGTATATACAGGGGTGCGTGAAAAGTTTATAAAATCGGACATTCTAAAAAGCGTCATGAGAGTGATAGTGTTTTACAAGAAACTGCAAGAAAGCTGTACGCGGGCGCGACAAAGGCGATTCAATCTCTCAGAGATTGACGAATAGCTATTGCGGAGTAATATCGTACGTATTCACAAAAGATTGCTTAATTATCATTGATGAAAATGAACCGTAAGCAACATCGTTAATTGCAATAATTCAAAATAGAACTTCTATAAGGATGACTTACAGTATTTTGGATTATAACAATAGGTAATCAATATTACTATAATAAATATATTATATCTATTTGTCCCTTAAATTGTAAAAGGTGTACAATGCAAAAGTAAATAATTATATACAGTGTAAACAAGACTCTATCAACATTATTAAAAATCTAACATAACTGAGAGTTGTAATACAAATTACCACAAAAAACACTACAAATTATAATAATATAGGTATGGGAATCATTATAGAAAATGCCAATGAAATAAATATTATTTGTTATAGAATAATGATGAAACTATCAAATGGTAATAGTGTTATTTAAAATGTACATTCGTGTTAATAAAACATCTTATAAAGCTATCTACAAGTTTATATAAAATATTTTTTTTAAATTTTTAATGAATCCTCATTTAAACCAAAAAGATCATTGAAATCGACATATATAGACTGAAACACTATTGACTATCAAAACTATAAAACCACATTTTCTAACTAATGAAAAACACAGATTTCGCAGATTGTCCATTCTATACCCTACAAAGAAAATTCAAACTATAGATACATTAGGCAAACGTGAAATAATCATCGAAAGGCACAATAACTAATAATTAAAATTAAAATAGAGTGAAAAACAACCGACTGCGAAGAGCACAGGAGAAGTATAGTATAGTAATACATCTAATTTCATGGACAGTCATTAAACATTTTAAATTTAAAAATGCTGCTATTATCACAAAATCTATTATCAATCATTTCATTTAAATTAATTAGGATGCAAGGTACGTCGTCTAAGTATTGAAGCATACATGTAAGAAATAATTTAATTATATTAGTGCACACATTAAGAAGACAAAGAGATTCAACAAATTATTTCTGTAAATCAAATATTGAAAAAGGTCAATAAAAACTAATTACAATTGTTTTAATTATTTAGACAACATAATGTTAATACGATCATAAACAAAAATCACTTTTTATCTAAATAACAAAACTGACATTTTATTTAAAACAATAATAAAACTTAAAAATAAAGAATAAGTAGTGGTGCACCTAGATTTTAAACATTTTCTGTAATAACAGAATCCAGTAAGCATTCTGAATAAAATGTCGCATAATTGCAAAATATATAGCAGGGTGTACGAAAACAGTTATAGTAAAGTAATATCAAGATTGCACATCTGAAACACAATTATATTTACTTACTCGCTACATACCAGAATTATGTGGTGTTCAAGAAATTGAAACGCAAATTAAATTAAATTAGGCAAACGTGAAATAAATCATCGGAAAATCAAGGCACAAAAACCAATAATAATAGAAACATTTCAAATTAGAGTGAAAACTACCGACTGTGAAGAGTACAGGAAAAGTGTGAGAAAAATGTCCATATAAATTTAAATGATAAAAAAAAATGGACAGCCATTAAACATTTTAAATTTAAAAACGTTGCTATTGTCACTAAATCTATTATTAAACATTTCATCTAAATTGATTAGTATGAAAAGTACGTCGCTTAAGTATTGAAGCAAACATGTAAGAAATAATGTAAATATGTTAGTGCACACATTTAAATATAAATATTAAAATATAAAGAATAAGAATTGATGGATTTCTTATTTAAAAAAAAACATTTTCTATAACAACAGAATCCGATAAGCATTCTGAATAAAATATCGGATAGTTGCACACTATATACAGGGTGTATAAAAACCGCTAAAGTAAAGCAATATTGTACATCTAAAATACAATTATATATACTTATTCGCTATATATCGGAATTACATGGTGTTTTATAAACTGAAACGCAATAAAGACAAAATCCGCAATAAATGTAGAAGAATAAGGGAGAGCGGTACCTCAACTGTAAGCGGAATAAGAGGCGGCAGCGGGCCTTCTAGGCCTGCCGTATTAGCTAGTTATACATACTAAAAGCGCACAGGACCCTTTACCGCTCTCACGGATTTAGTAGAGGAGGGGAAATGCGGGTAAAATGCGAAAACGACCTTTGAGTGTTTGACGAATTGAGGCTTTTGAGGGGAAATTTCAGAGTTTCGCGTGGTCGGGTGTATAATTCTACTTTGTATAGGCGTATTTTTATCGCTTCGAACGGTCATTAAGGCGGCAAAAGGAATTTTTGAAAATTTTAGAACGTGAAGGAAATCACGCTGCATCAATTTTTTCGCCCATAAGGAGGACGTGACAAACAAAAATTCCTCTGGAGCCTTTTATACTGAAAATCCCGACAAACGTCAAAGTGACAGCCGTTTCGAAATGTATGCAAACTTTCACTTTTAAGCCTGAAATTCCAAATTTTAAAGCTTTCGGGGGCGCAACAAGATTCAAAATTTTAAAGTACTGACATTTGAGGACCCTTTAGTTGCATGTTCCCAGTTTATAGTGGTACAGATACAAAGGTACGAACATTTTAAAGTCCGCCTGCAGACGGATACAATTTAGCGAAATGGATGAAATATCCCGACAAACGTCAAACTGACAGCCGGTCTCATACGCATTCACATTTTCACTTTTAAGCTTGAAATTCCAAATTTTGAAAGTTTCGAGGACACAAAAAGATTCAGAAACGTAAACAAGTGACATTTCGGAAACGTTCAATTGCGCATTCCCAGTTTACAGAGGTACCTAGACGAAGGTACGAGTAATTCCAAGTCCGTTTGCAGTGGGATTTGGTCAGAAAAATGGCCGATTCAATCTGCACTGATACCAATGCATTCCGGACGGGCGAAAAATAAAATCAGATTATCATGTGCACTGCCGGTCAATACATTACGGTCCGGCGAACGTTCGGCATGTTCACATAATACGTAACGGTCCCGCTTGATTTAATATTTTCATCTATACAGGTGTTGTCGATTAGTATTTTAATAATGATTTGAATTAAAATACGATAATTTCAAAACGCGTATTTCCTCAAAGGGGAAAAAGAAGAGGATTGCTTTCGACATTTATGTGCCCCTACGAAATAATTTTACTTAAACGATTACGCAAACGTGCACGGTGGGCGGAGTTGGCTGAAATCAATTTCTCTCTATTCTGATTAAAAGTAAAACTGGGAGTTTTACGGTCGCCCGTCACTAATTCTAAATTGACGTACGAATGTGAAATTTCAGATCGGGGGTGTCTTATGTCGCCGATCACTAATCCAAAGTCAAAATGACAAACGAAATTAAATGGCCGAAGAGTTTTTTGAAAATTGACGTATGAATGCAAAATTTTAGATACGGGGGTGTGTGCGGACGCCGATCACAAATCCAAAGTCAAAATGTCAAAAAAAAAAAAAAATGGCGGAAGATTTTTTGAAAATTGACGTACGAATGCGAAATTTTAGATACGTGGGTGTGTGCGGACGCCGATCACAAATCCAAAGTCAAAATGTCAAAAAAAAAAAAATGGCGGAAGATTTTTTGAAACTTGACGTACGAATGTGAAATTTTAGATACGGGGGTGTCTTAGGTAGCCGATCAAGAATCCAAAGTTAAAATGTCAAAAAAAAACAAAATGGCGGAAGTTTTTTGAAAATTGACGTATGAATGTGAAATTTTAGATACGGGGGTGTCTCAGGTCACCGATCACAAATCCAAAGTCAAAATATCAAAAAAAAACAAAATGGCGGAAGTTTTTTTGAAAATTGGCGTATGACTGTGAAATTTTAGATACGGGGGTGTCTCAGGTCGCCGATTACGAATCCAAAGTCAAAATGTCAAAAAAAAACAAAATGGCGGAAGTTTTTTTGAAAATTGGCGTATGACTGTAAAATTTTAGATACGGGGGTGTCTCAGGTCGCCGATTACGAATCCAAAGTCAAAATGTCAAAAAAAAACAAAATGGCGGAAGATTTTTTGAAAATTGGCGTATGAATGTGAAATTTTAGATACGGGGGTGTCTCATGTCGCCGATTACGAATCGAAAGTCAAAATGTCAAAAAAAACAAAATGGCGGAAGTCTTTTCAAAATTGACGTATGAATGTGAAATTTTAGATACGGGAGTGTGTGCGGACGCCGATTACAAATCCAAAGTCAAAATGTCAAAAAAAACAAAATGGCGGAAGAATTTTTTGAAAATTGGCGTATGAATGTGAAATTTTAGATACGGGGGTGTCTTAGGTCGCCTATCACGAATCCAAAATCAAAATGTCAAAAAAAAACAAAATGGCGGAAGTTTTTTTGAAAATTAGCGTATGACTGTGAAATTTTAGATACGTGGGTGTCTTAGGTCGCCGATCACGAATCCAAAGTCAAAATGTCAAAAAAAAACAAAATGGCGGAAGTTTTTTTGAAATTTGACGTATGAATGTGAAATTTTAGATACGGGAGTGTCTCAGGTCGCCGATCACGAATCCAAAGTCAAAATGTCAAAAAAAAAACATGGCAAATGTAATATGGCGGAAAGGTTCGTCGAAAAGTGCTTGGATCTGAGCACATTCTTCCTTGGTAACTTTAACATTCTCGCTCTTCAGTGTTCAGTGTAACGGTTTGTGTAAAGAAGTAAAGAAAAGTTCTAAATAATGTATACGATTGGCATCTCAAAATTTATGTATATACAGGAGTGGTTCAAAAGTTTATAAAATCGGATTTTCTAAAAAGCGTCATGACAGTGATCGCGTCCTACGGGAAACGGTAATTGCAGACAAATTTGTATTGCTTGGATGACAAACTTCAAACCGTTATTATGATTAATGTCAAAAGGTGTATTTATAAGTCTCGAAATGGCATGTGTAGGTAGAATACTTGACGGGTAAAGTTTTGCAATATTTCAAATTTAATGTCCTTAAATTATTGGCGCATGTTTCATTAAAGTTGACATAATATTGGAATGTAACCTTCCGCATTAAAACGCTCTAACAACTACAACGGCATATTTAGACGTATTTTTAATTATTTATATTATTGCACTGTATTAGTTGATTAAGTTCAATTAAGGGCCGGTTTTCCCAATTCCGATTAAAATGCCGATCAACGTACTCATTAAATAAAATACGGGATAGTACGTTTTTGCAAAAACCGGTTGGCGCTAACCATTCATTAAAATACCGGTTAGTATGTGTTTCCAACACCGGTTAGCGCTAATTTTATATACTAAAAGCGAGCAGGACCCTTTACCGCTCTCACGGATTTAGTAGAGGAGGGAAAATGGGGGTGAAAATGCGAAAACGACCTTTGAGTGTTTGACGAATTGAGGCTTTTGAGGGGAAATTTCAGACTTTCATGTGCTAGAGTGTACAATTCTACTTTGTATAGGCGTATTTTTATCGCTTCGAACGGTCATTAAGGCGGCGAAAGGAATTTTTGAAAATTTTAGAACGTGAAGGAAATCACGCTGCATCAATTTTTTCAAAAATTCCTCTGGAGCCTTTTATACTGAAAATCCCGACAAACGTTAAAGTGACAGCCGTTTCGAAATGTATGCAAACTTTCACTTTTAGGCCTGAAATTACAAATTTTAAAGCTTTCGGGGGCGCAACAAGATTCAACATTTTAAAGTACTGACATTTCAGGACCCTTTAGTTGCATATTCCCAGTTTAAAGTGGTGCAGATACAAAGGTACGAACACTTTAAAGATCATCTGCAGACGGATACGGTTTAGCGAAATGGATGAAAAATCCCGACAAACGTCAAACTGACAGCCGGTCTCATGCGCATTCACATGTTCACTTTTAAGCTTGAAATTCCAAATTTTGAAAGTTTCGAGGACACAACAAAATTCAGAAACGTAAACAAGTGACATTTCGGAAACGTTCACTTGCGCATTCTCAGTTTACAGAGGTACCTAGACGAAGGTACGAGTAGTTCCAAGTCCGTTTGCAGAGGTATTTGGTCAGAAAAATGGCCGATTCAATCTGCACTGATACCAATGCATTCCGGACGGGCGAAAAATATAATCAGATTATCATGTGCACTGCCGGTCAATACATTACGGTCCGGCGAACGTTCGGCATGTCCACATAATACGTAACGGTCCCGCTTGATTTCATATTTTCATCTATACAGGTGTTGTCGAGTAATATTTTAATAATGATTTGAATTAAAATACGATAATTTCAAAACGCGTATTTCCTCAAAGGGGAAAAGGAGGAGGATTGCTTTCGACATTTATGCGCCCCTACGAAATAATTTTACTTAAACGATTACGCAAACGCGCACGGTGGACGGAGTTGGCTGAAATCAATTTCTCTCTATTCTGATTAAAAGTAAAACTGGGAGTTTTTACGGTCGCCCGTCACTAATTCTAAATTGACGTACGAATGTGAAATTTCAGATACGGGGGTGTCATGTCGCCGATCACTAATCCAAAGACAAAATGTCAAAAAAAAAAAAATGGCCGAAGATTTTTTGAAAATTGACGTATGAATGCGAAATTTTAGATACGGGTATGTCTGCGGACGCCGATCACCAATCCATAGTCAAAATGTCAAAAAAAACAAAATGGAGGAAGATTTTTTGAAAATTGACGTACGAATGTCAAATTTTAGATACGGGGGTGTCTGCGAACGCCGATCTCGAATCCAAAGTCAAAATGTCAAAAAAAAAAAATGGCGGAATTTTACGGCGCTGTGTGCGGATGCCGATCACGAATCCAAAGTCAAAATGTCAAAAAAAAATGGCGGAAGTTTTTTTGAAAATTGACGTATGAATGTGTAATTTTAGATACGGGGGTGTCTTGGGTCACCGATCACGAATCCAAAGTCAAAATGTCAAAAAAAACAAAATGGCGGAAGTTTTTTTGAAAATTGACGTATGAATGTGAAATTTTAGATACGGGGGTGTCTCAGGTCGCCGATCACGAATCCAAAGTCAAAATGTCAAAAAAAAAAAAATGGCGGAAGTTTTTTTGAAAATTGACGTATGAATGTGAAATTTTAGATACGGGAGTGTCTCAGGTCGCCGATCACGGATCCAAAGTCAAAATGTCAAAAAAAAAACAAAATGGCGGAAGTTTTTTGAAAAATTGACGTATTAATCTGAAATTTTAGATACGGGGGTGCCTCAGGTCGCCGATTACGAATCCAAAGTCAAAATGTCAAAAAAAAATGGCGGAAGTTTTTTGAAAATTGACGTATGAATGTGAAATTTTAGATACGGGAGTGTCTCAGGTCGCCGATCACGGATCCAAAGTCAAAATGTCAAAAAAAAAACAAAATGGCGGAAGTTTTTTGAAAAATTGACGTATTAATCTGAAATTTTAGATACGGGGGTGCCTCAGGTCGCCGATTACGAATCCAAAGTCAAAATGTCAAACAAACAACATGGCAAATGTAATATGGCGGAAAGGTTCGTCGAAAAGTGCTTAGATCTGAGCACATTTTTCCTTGCTAACTTTAACATGATTTATGTTTAACATTAAATTATCCTTCTCGCTCTTCAGTGTTCAGTGTAACGGTTTGTGTAAAGAAGTAAAGAAAAGTTCTAAAAAATATATACGATTGGCATCACAAAATTTATGTATATACAGGAGTGGTTCAAAAGTTTGTAATATCGGACTTTCTAAAAATCGTCGTGACAGTGATCGCGTTCTACGGGAAACGGTAATTGTAGACAAATTTGTGTTGCTTGGATGACAAACTTCAAAAGGTTATTATGATTAATGTCAATAGGTGTATTTATAAGTCTCGAAATGGCACGTGTAGGTAGGATACTTGACAGGTAAAATTTTACAATATCTCAAATTTAATGTCCTTAAATTATTGGCGCATGTTTCTTTAAGGTTGACTTAATATTTGAATGTAACCTTCAACATTAAAACGCCCTAACAACTACAACGGCAAATTTAGACGTATTTTTAATTATTTATATTATTCCACTGTATTAGTTGATTAAGTTCAATTAAGGGCCGGTTTTCCCAATTCCGATTAAAATGCCGATCAGCGTACTCATTAAATAAAATACGGGATAGTACGTTTTTGCAAAAACCGGTTGGCGCTAACCATTGATTAAAATACCGGTTAGTATGTGTTACCAACACCGGTTAGCGCTAATCATTAATTAAGAACGTTATTAAATGATGATATATTAACCGGTGTTTTACCAAATCTGATAAAATATTAAACAGTAATTGGGATTACTTACACATGCGCGTAACCTAGGAGATTTGGATTTTTATTAGTATATTTTTATTAGTGTTTTAGTAATTGTATTGCTTCTTCTATACATGAAATTAACAGTATACTTAAAAATAAAAACATAATATTGAATATGTGTAACTTTTAGCTTACTACGGAAATATTTGTGTTTTGGAAGCTTTTTAATTCTGTTACATTTCTGGGACTTTATTTCAGTTGCTAAAAATCCTAAATTTTTGTGAAAATTTATGCCTGCGCTTGGTCTTTTCTTCTTTGTAATTGCTTTTAACAGCATCTTATTAAAACTAATCATTTATATGTTTGCGAGCTGTATGTTTAAAGTTCATCATTTTTAATTGACTTGCGAACTAATTTTGAGTATGTGACAGACGAATATTTCAAATCTGCTGACCAAAATTTCATAATGAAAGCGCTGTTCTACTTCAAATAATTGAGGTGAAAAATATCTGTGTCAAACTGATTTTTAGGTTATTTTTTATTAATATTGTGCGTGCCTATTTTAAATTGTTTCTGAGCAATTGACATACTTTTTGTTAATATACTAAATGTTTCCACTGTTATTTCAAGAGCATATTATACCGATTGTCTCAATGTAAATGATGCGCTTATTGAGCATATTGTTTCTTCGGATAGTTTAACATCATTCTTATATTTAATATTAAATTATCTTTCTCGCTCTTGAGTGTGAAAAATTTTAAATAAAATATACAATTGGCTTCACAAAATTTATGTATGTACAGGGGTGCTTCAAAAGTTTATTAAAGTGGACATTCTAAAAAGCGCCATGCCAGTGATCGCTTTTTACAGGAAAGGCGCTTCATAGGGCTTTAGATTTAAAACTTGGGCTTTCTACCTTTATTATTATTTTGTGCTCTTTTATTGACGATAGTGGATTTCGAAAAGGTTGAAAAACTTTTACACTTTCGCATCACAATAGTATTGTAAACTGTCTTAATAAAAATGTTGCGCTTTTTGATTTTATTGTCTTTAGATACTTTAACATTAAACTACCTTTCTCGCTCTTGAGTGTGTACCGGTTTGTGTAAAAAGCAATTCGAGAAGAATTTTAAATAAAACATACAATTGGCTTCACAAAATTTATCTATGTACAGCCGTGCTTCAAAAGTTTATAAAAGTGGACACTCTAAAAATCGTCATGCCAGTGATCGCTTTTTCAAGGAAAGGCCCTTCAATTGGGCTTCAAATTTAAAATTTGGGCTTTCTACTTTTATTAATTTGTGCTCTTTTATTAACGATAGTGGATCTCTAAAAGGTTCACAGACTTTTACACTTTCACATCAAAACAGTATTGTAAACTGTCTTAATGAACATCTTGACCTTTTTGATCTTATTGAGTCTTTGGATACTTTAACATTAAATTACCTTTCTCGCTCTTGAATGTGTACCGGTTTGTGCCGAAAACAGTTCGAGAAGAATTTTAGATAAAATATCCTATTGGCTTAACAAAATATATGTATATACAGGGGTGCTTCAAAAGTTTATAAAAGTGGGCATTCTAAAAAGCGTCATGCCAGTTATCGCCTTTTACAGGAGAGGCGCTTTGATAGCGCTTACACTTAAAACTCGGGCTTTCTATTTTTATTATTGTTTTGTGCTCTTTTATTAACGATAGTGGACTTCGAAAAGGTTGAAAGGCTTTTACACTTTCGCATCAAAATAGTATTGTAAACAGTCTTGATAAAAATGTTGATCTTTTTGATCATATTGTGTCTTTGGATACTTTAACATTAAATTACCTTTCTCGCTCTTGAGTGTGTACCGGTTTGTGTCAAAAACAGTTCGAGAAGAATTTTAAATAAAATATCCTATTGGCTTCACAAAATTTATTTATGTACAGGGGTGTTTCAAAAGTTTATAAAAGTGGACATTCTAAAAAGTGTCATGCCAGCGATCGCCTTTTACAGGCAAGGCGCTTCAATAGGGTTTCAATTTAAAACTCGGGCTTTTTACTTGTATTATTATTTTGTACTCCTTGATTAACGATAGTGCATTTCGAAAAGATTGACGGGCTTTTACACTTTCACATCAAAAGAGTATTGAAAACTGTCTTAATGAACATGTTGACCTTTTTGATCTTATTGTGTCTTTGGATACTTTAACATTAGATTACCTCTCTCTCTCTCTCTCTTGAGTGTGTACCGATTTGTGTCAAAAACAGTTCGAGAAGAATTTTAAATAAAATATCCAATTGGCTTAACAAAATATATGTATATACAGTGGTGCTTCAAAAGTTTATAAATGGCGGAAGAGTTATTTGAAAATTGATGATTGTTTGTTAAATTTTGGACACGGGGGTGTTTGTGGTCGCTTATTACGTCTTCAATTTGGCGATTCTGCGAAACGTGATTGAACAGGGCTTAAATTCAATACTTCATTTTTTCTTAACGATAGTAGATTCGAAAACATGAGAATAGTATTTTACACTGTCTCAGTGAAAATGTTGCGCTCTTTGAGATCATTGTTTCTTTCGATACTTTAACATAACTTATATTCAACATTAAATTACCTTTCTCGCTCTTGAGTGCGTGCCGGTTTGTGCCAAAAACATTTCGAGAAGAATTTTAAATAAAACGTCCTATTGGCTTAACAAAATATATGTATATACAGGGGTGCTTCAAAGGTGTATATAAGTAGACATTCTAAAAAGCGTCATGACAGTGATTGCTTTTTACAGAAAAGGTTCCTCAATAGGGCTTCAATTTCAGAAGTTTGGCAGGCTTTTACACTTTCACATCAAAATGGTATTGTAAACTGTCTTAATAAAAATGTTGCGCTTTTTGAGCTCACTCTGTCTTTGGATAGTTTAACATGACTTATGTTTAAAATTAAATTACCTTTCTCGCTCTTGGGTGTGTACCGGTTTGTGTTAAAAACAGTTCGAGAAAAATTTTAAATAAAACATCCTATCGGCTTAACAAAATATATGTATATACAGGGGTGCTCCAAAGGTGTATAAAAGTAGACATTCTAAAAAGCGTCATCACAGTGATTGCTTTTTACAGAAAAGGCTCTTCAATAGGGCTTCAATTTAAAACTTGGGCTTCTGACTTTTATTATTATTCCGTGCTCATTTATTAACGATAGTGGATTTCGAAAAGATTGACAGACGCTTGCAATTTCACATCAAAATAGTATTGTAAATTGTCTTGATACAAATGTTGACCTTTTTGATCTTATTGTGTCTTTCAATACTTTAACATTAAATTACCTTTCTCGCTCTTGAGTGCGTACCGGTTTGTGTCAAAAACAGTTCGAGAAGAATTTTAATATAATATTGTCCTCACAAAATTTATGTATGTACAGGGGTGTTTCAAAAGTTTATAAAAGTGGACATTCTAAAAAGCGTCATGCCAGTGATCGCTTTTTACAGGAAAGGCGCTTCAATAGGGCTTCACTTTAAAACTTGGGCTTTTTACTCTTATTATTATTTTGTGCTCCTTTATTAACGATACTGGATTTCGAAAAGGTTGACAGGCTTTTACACTTTCATATCAAAATAGTATTGTAAACTGTCTTTATGAACATGTTGGGCTTTTTGATCTTATTCTGTCTTTGGATAACTTCACATGACATGTTTAAAATTAAATTACCTTTCTCGCTCTTGAGTGTGTACCGGTTTGTGTTAAAAACACTTCGAGAAAAATTTTAAATAAAATATCCAATTGGCTTAACAAAATATATGTATATACAGGGGTGCTTCCAAAACTTATAAATGGCGGAAGAGTTTTTCGAAAATTGATGAATGTTTGTTAAATTTTGGATACGGGGGTGTTTGTGGTCGCTTATTACGTCTTCAATTTGACGATTCTTCTAAACCTAATTGAACAGGGCTTAAATTCATTACTTCATTTTTTCTTAACGATATTAGATTCGAAAACATCAGAATAGTATTGAAAAAGAAAAGTTTGACAGACGTTTAAACTTTCACATCAAAATAGTATTGTAAACTGTCTTGATACAAATGTTGACCTTTTTAATCTTATTGTGTCTTTCAATACTTTAACATTAAATTACCTTTCTCGCTCTTGAGTGTGTACCGGTTTGTATCAAAAACAGTTCGAGAAGAATTTTAATATACTATTGGCTTCACAAAATTTATGTATGTACAGGGTTATTTCAAAAGTTTATAAAAGTGGACATTCTAAAAAGCGTCATGCCAGTGATCGCTTTTTACAGGAAAGTCGTTTCAATAGGGCTTCACCTTAAAACTTGGTTTTCTACTTTTATTAATGTTTTGTGCTCTTTTATTAACGATAGTGGATTTCGAAAAGATTGACAGACGTTTATACTTTCGCATCAAAATAGTATTGTAAACTGTCTTGCTACGAATGTTGACCTTTTTTATCTTATTGTGTCTTTCAATACTTTAACATTAAATTACCTTTCTCGCTCTTGAGTGTGTACCGGTTTGTGTTAAAAACACTTTGAGAAGAATTTTAAATAAAATATCCAATTGGCTTAACAAAATATATGTATATACAGCGGTGCTCAAAAGTTTATAAATAGCGGAAGAGTTTTTCGAAAATTGATGAATGTTTGTTAAATTTTGGATACGGGGGTGTTTGTGGTCGCTTATTACGTCTTCAATTTGGCGATTCTTCTAAACCTAATTGAACAGGGCTTAAATTCATTACTTCGTCTTTTCCTAACGATATTAGATTCGAAAACATCAGAATAGTATTGTACATTGTCTCATTGAAAATGTTGCGCTCTTTGAGCTCATTGTTTCTTTCGATACTTTAACATGACATGTTTAACATTAAATTACCTTTCTCGCTCTTAAGTCTGTACCGGTTAGTGTCAAAAGCAATTCGAGAAGAATTTTGAATAAAATATCCTATTGGCTTAACAAAATATATGTATCTACAGGGGTGTTTCAAAAGTTTGTAAAAGTGGATATTCTAAAAAGCGTCATCCCAGTGATCGCCCTTTACAGGAAAGGCGCTTTGGCTTAATTCCCAGTGATCGCCCTTTACAGGAAAGGCGCTTTGGCTTACATTTAAAACTTGGTCTTTCTGCTTTTATTAATGTTTTGTGCTCTTTTATTAATGATAGTGGATTTCGAAAAGTTTGACAGACGTTTACACTTTCACATCAAAATAGTATTGTATGTCTTGATACAAATGTTGACCTTTTTGATCTTATTGTGTCTTTCAATACTTTAACATTAAATTACCTTTCTCGCTCTTGAGTGTGTACCGGTTTGTGTCAAAAACAGTTCGAGAAGAATTTTAATATACTATTGGCTTCACAAAATTTATGTATGTACAGGGTTGTTTCAAAAGTTTATAAAAGTGGACATTCTAAAAATCGTCATGCCAGTGATCGCTTTTTACAGGAAAGGCGTTTCAATAGGGCTTCACTTTAAAACTTAGGCTTTCTACTTTTATTAATGTTTTGTGCTCTTTTATTAACGATAGTGAATTTCGAAAAGATTGACAGACGTTTATACTTTCACATCAAAATAGTATTGTAAACTGTCTTGATACGAATGTTGACCTTTTTTTATCTTATTGTGTCTTTCAATACTTTAACATTAAATTACCTTTCTCGCTCTTGAGTGTGTACCGGTTTGGGTCAAAAACAGTTCGAGAAGAATTTTAATATACTATTGGCTCCACAAAATTTATGTATGTACAGGGGTGTTTCAAAAGTTTATAAAAGTGGGCATTCCAAAAAGCGTCATGCCAGTGATCGCATTTTACAGGAAAGGCGCTTCAATTTAAAACTTGGGCTTTTTTACTTTTATTATTATTTTCTTCTCCTTTATTAATGATAGTGGATTTCAAAAAGGTTGACCGGCTTTTACAATTTCACATCAAAATAAGTATTGTACACTGTCTTAATAAAAATGTTGCGCTTTTTGATCTCATTGTGCCTTTGGATATTTTAAAATGACTTATATTTAACATTAAATTACCTTTCTCGCTCTCGAGTGTGTACCGGTTTATGTCAAAAACAGTTCGAGAAGAATTTTAAATAACAGTGGATTTCAAAAAGGTTAATAGGCTTTTACACTTTCACATCAAAATATTATTGTAAACTGTCTTAATAAAAATGTTGCGCTTTTTGATCTCATTGTCTTAGGGTATTTTAAAATGACATGTTTAATATAAATTACCTTTCTCGCTCTTGAGTGTGTACCGGTTTATGTCAAAAACACTTCGACAAGAATTTTAAATAAAATATCCTATTGGCTTAACAAAACATGTGTATATACGGCGGTGCTTCAAAAGTTTATAAAAGTGGACATTCTAAAAACGTTTTTTACAGGAAAGGCGCTGCAATAGTGATTAGCATTAAAACTTGGGCTTTTTACTTTTATTATTATTTTGTGCTTTTTTCTTATCGAGAGTAGACTTCAAAAAGGTTGACATGCTTTTCCACTATCACATCAAAGTAATATTGCAAACTGTCTCGATGAAAATGTTGTGCTCTTTAAGCTCATTGTTGATACTTTAACATTACTTATGTTTAACATTAATTTACCTTTCTCGCTCTTGAGTATATACCGGTTTGTATAAAAAACCGTTCGAGAAGAATTTTACATAATATATACTATTGGCTTCACGAAATATATTTATATACAGGGGTGCGTCAAAAGTTAATAAAAGCGGACATTCTAAAAGGCGTCATGACAGTGATTGCTGTTTACACGAAACTATGAAGAAACTGTAAACGGACGCGATAAAAGCGATTCAAACTAAAAGAGATTGACGGACCCGCTGGAAGCGGAGACCCCGCTGGAAGCGGAGGACCCGCTGTAAGCGGAGGACCCGCTGTAAGCGGACGTTAGAGCTAGTTATATATAATAAAAGCGAGCGGGACCCTTTACCGCTCTCACGGATTTAGTAGAGGAGGGAAAATGCGGGTGAAAATGCGAAAACGACCTCTGAATGTTTGACGAATTGAGGCATTTTAGGGGAGATTTCAGAGTTTTATATCGTCGGGTGTACAATTCTACTTTGTATAGGCCTATTTTTATCGCTTCGAAACGGTGGTAAGGCGGCGAAAAGAATTTTTTGAAAATTTTAGCACTTTTAGATAAAAACCTGTGCATCACGACATTTTCCCATAAGGAGGACGTGTGAATTATTTTATGCCGAAATAGATATCCCGACAAACGTCAATGTGACAGGCACTCGAATACGTATGCAAAGTTTCACTTTTAAACGTGAAATTCCAAATTTTCAAAGTTTCGAGGACAACAAGATTCAGAATAGTAAAGTACTGTCCTTTGGGGACCTTTTAAGTGCCCATTCCCAGTTTATAGTGGTATAGAGACAAAGGTACGGGCGATTAAAAGTGCGGTTACAGGCGGATATGTTAGAAAAATGCTTGCGAATATCGGCCATCTTTATTTATATAAAAGTCAGATTAAATTCATGTGGCAAATATATACACATGATATATTTAGTTTTGCGACAAACATAAGGCACTAAATGAATTATCGGGACGCAATTAATAAATTTTTTATATTCTTTTTACGATTGCACGTAGGTACATATATTTTCTGGCGAATATTAAAAAATAACTAAAACAACATGTTCTATGTAAATACCTTGGTGGTCTAATGGTAAAGCCAACGCTTCCCAATACAGCAACTCTGATTGCTCGGGTTCAAATTTAGGCAGGGACAAGTACTTTTTTTTTTCGAATACGACTGATTTCAAATATGAATATTTACGGACATTTAATACGACAAAACGACGGTTTCTCGACATGATGGTCCCGGTCGCTCGAAATAAATTCTTATATACAGACTGGGTTTTCTTTTAAGTATTATAAATGTTAAAGGTTGCTCGAAAATTGATGTGCGTTTGTAAAATGTTGTTTTCGGGGCTTTTCGAAGTCGCCCATCACTAATCTAAATGTCAAAAAAAAAATGGCGGAAGAATTTTTTTAAAATTGACGTATGAATGTGAAATTTTAGATATGGGGGTGCTCGGACGCCGATCACAAATCCAAACTCAAAATGTCAAAAAAAATAGAATGACGGACGGGTTTTTTGGGAATTGACGTATGAATGTAAAATTTTAGATACGGGGGTATATGTGGACGCCGATTACAAATCCATAGTCAAAATGTCAAAAAAAAACAAAATGGCAGACGAATTTTTTGAAAATTGACGTATGAATGTGAAATTTTAGATACGGGGGTCTCTTTGGTCGCCGATCACGAATCCATAGTCAAAATGTCAAAAAACCAAAATGGCGGAAGAGTTTTTTGAAAATTGACGTAGGAATGTCAAATTTTAGATACGGGGGTATATGTGGACGCCGATGACAAATCCAACGTCAAAATGTCAAAAAAAAACAAAATGGCGGAAGAATTTTTTGAACATTGACGTATGAATGCGAAATTTTAGATACGGGGGTGTCTCAGGTCGCCGATCACGAATCCAAAATCAAAATGTCAAAAAAAAAATGGCGGAAGAATTTTTTGAACATTAACGTATGAATGTGAAATTTAAGATACAGGGGTGTCTTAGGTCGCTGATCACGACTCCAAAGTCAAAATGTCAAAAAAGAGAAAATGGAGGAAGAGTTTTTTGAAAATTTATGAATGTTAGTGATATTTTGGATACCAGGGTGTTTGTGGTCGCTTATTACGTCTTCAATTTCACGATTCTACGAAACGTGATTGAACAGGGTTTCAATTTAACACTTCATTTTTTCTTAACGATGTAGATCCGAAAACATCAGAATAGTATTGTACACTGTCTGGATGAAAATGTTGCGCTCATTGAGCTCATTGTTTCTTTCGATACTTTAACATGACTTATGTTTAACTTTAAATTACCTTTCTCGCTCTTGGGTGTCTACCAGTTTCTGTAAAAAACAGTTCGAGAAGAATTTTAAATAAAATATACTATTGGCTTAACAAAATATATATAGGGGTGCTTCAAAAGTTTATAAAAGTGGATATTCTAAAAAGCGTCATGCCAGTGACATCTTTTTACAGAAAAGGCGTTTCAATAGGGTTTCACTTTAAAACTTGGGCTTTCTACTTTTATTAATGTTTTGTGCTCTTTTATTAACGATAGTGGATTTCGAAAAGATTGACAGACTTTTACACTTTCACATCAAAATAGTATTGTAAACTGTCTTGATACAAATGTTGGCCTTTTTGATTTTATTGTGTCTTTCAATACCTTAACATTAAATTACCTTTCTCGCTCTTGAGTGTGTACTGGTTTGTGTTAAAAACAGTTCGAGAAGAATTTTAAATAAAATATTGGCTTAACAAAATATATGTATATACAGTGGTGCTTCAAAAGTTTATAAATGGCGGAAGAGTTCTTTGAAAATTGATGAGTGTTTGTTAAATTTTGGATACGGGGGTGTTTGTGGTCGCTTATTACGTCTTCAATTTGGCGATTCTGCAAAACGTGATTGAATAGGGCTTAAACTCAATACTTCATTTTTTCTTAACGATAGTAGTTTCGAAAACATGAGAATAGTATTGTACACTGTCTCAATGAAAATGCTGCGCTCTTTGAGATCATTGTTTCTTTCGATACTTTAACATGACTTATATTTAACATTAAATTACCTTTCTCGCTCTTGAGTGCGTACCGGTTTGTGCCAAAAACAGTTCTAGAAGAATTTTAAATAAAACGTCCTATTGGCTTAACAAAATATGTGTATATAGGGGGGTGCTTCAAAAGTTTATAAAAGTGAACATTCTAAAAAGCGTTTTTTACAGGAAAGGCGCTTCAATAGGGCTTAGCATTAAAACTTGGGCTTTTTACATTTATTATTATTTTGTTCTCTTTTATTAACGATAGTGGATTTCAAAAAGGTTGACAGGCTTTTACACTTTCACATCAAAATAGTATTGTAAACTGTGTGTTGGGATTTTTGATCTCATTGTGCCATTGGATACCTTAACATCACTTATATTTAAAATTAAATTACCTTTCTCGCTCTTGAATTTGTGTTACAAACAGTTCGAGAAGAATTTTAAATAAAATATCCAATTGGCTTAACAAAATATATGTATATATAGCGGGGCTTCAAAAGTTTACAAATAGCGGAAGAGTTATTCGAAAATTGATGAATTTCTGTTAAATTTTGGATACGGGGGTGTTTGTGGTCGTTTATTACGTCTTTAATTTGGCGATTCTTCGAAAGGTGATTGAACAGGGCTTAAATTTAATACGTCATTTTTTCTTAACGATCTATATTCGAAAACATCGGAATAGTATTGTACACTGTCTCAATGAAAATGTTGCATTCTGAGCTCATTGCATCTTTCGATACTTTAACATGACTTATGTTTAACATTAAATTACCTTTCTCGCTCTTGAGTGTGTACCGGTTTATGTTAAAAACACTTCGAGAAGAATTTGAAATAAAATATACAATTGATGAATGTTTGTTAAATTTTGGATACGGGGGTGTTTGTGATCGCTTATTACGTCTTCAATTTGGCGATTCTTCTAAACCTAATTGAAAAGGGCTTAAATTCATTACTTCATTTTTTCTTAACGATATTAGATTCGAAAACATCAGAATAGTATTGTACACTGTCTCAATGAAAATGTTGCGCTCTTTAAAAACAGTTCGAGAATAATGTTAAATAAAATATCCAATTGGCTTAACAAAATATTTGTATATACAGCGGTGCTTCAAAAGTTTATAAATAGCGGAAGAGTTTTTCGAAAATTGATGAATATCAGTTAAATTTTGGATACGGGGGTGTTTGTGGTCGCTTATCACGTCTTCAATTTGGCGATTCTTCGGAACGTGATTGAACAGGGCTTAAATTTAGTACTTAATTTTTTCTTAATGATGTTGATTCGAAAACATCAGAATAGTATTGTACACTCTCTCAATGAAAATGTTGCATCCTTTGAGCTCATTGCATCTTTCGATACTTTAACATGACTTATATTTAACATTAAATTACCTTTCTCGCTCTTGAGTGTGTACCAGTTTATGTTAAAAACACTTCGAGAAGAATTTTAAATGAAATATCGAATTGATGAATGTTTGTTAAATTTTCGATACGGGGGTGTTTGTGGTCGCTTATTACGTCTTCAATTTGGCGATTTTTCTAAACCTAATTGAACAGGGCTTAAATCATTACTTCAATTTTTCTTAACGATATTAGATTCGAAAACATCAAAACAGTATTGTATGAAAATGTTGCGCTCTTTGAGCTCATTGTTTCTTTCGATACTTTAACATGACTTATGTTTAACATTAAATTACCTTTCTCGGTCTTGAGTGTGTACCGGTTAGTGTCAAAAGCAATTCGAGAAGAATTTTAAATTAAGTATCCTATTCGCTTAACGAAATATGTGTATATACAGAGATGTTTCAAAAGTTTATAAAAGTAGAAATTCTAAAAAGCGTCATGTCAGTGATCGCCTTTTACAGGAAAGGCGCTTTAATATAGCTTACATTTAAAAATTGGGCTTTCTACTTTTATTATTGTTTTGTGCTTTTTTATTAACGATAGTGGATTTCGAAAAGGTTGACAGACTTTTACACTTTCACATCAAAATAGTATTGTAAAGTGTCTTAATGAACATGTTGGGCTTTATGATCTCATTGTGTCTTTGGATACCTTCACATGACTTATGTTTAAAATTAAATTACCTTTCTCGCTCTTGAGTGTGTACCGGTTTGTGTTAAAAACAGTTCGAGAAGAATTTTAAATAAAATATCCAATTGGCTTAACAAAATATATGTATATACAATGGTGCTTCAAAAGTTTATAAATGACGGAAGAGTTATTTGAAAATTGATGATTGTTTGTTAAATTTTGGATACGGGTGTGTTTGTGGTCGCTTATTACGTCTTCAATTTGGCGATTCTGCGAAACGTGATTGAACAGGGCTTAAATTCAATACTTCATTTTTTCTTAACGATAGTAGATTCGAAAACATGAGAATAGTATTGTACACTGTCTAAGTGAAAATGTTGCGCTCTTTGAGATCATTGTTTCTTTCGATACTGTAACATGACTTATATTTAACATTAAATTACCTTTCTCGCTCTTGAGTGTGTACCGGTTTGTGTTAAAAACAGTTCGAGAAGAATTTTAAATAAAACGTCCTATTAGCTTAACAAAATATATGTATATACAGGGGTGCTTCAAAGGTGTATAAAAGTAGACATTCTAAAAAGCGTCATCACAGTGATTGCTTTTTACAGAAAAGGCTCTTCAATAGGGCTTCAATTTAAAACTTGGGCTTCTGACTTTTATTATTATTCCGTGCTCATTTATTAACGACAGTGGATTTCGAAAAGAATGACAGACGCTTACAATTTCACATCAAAATAGTATTGTAAATTGTCTTGATACAAATGTTGACCTTTTTGATCTTATTGTGTCTTTCAATACTTTAACATTAAATTACCTTTCTCGCTCTTGAGTGTGTACCGGTTTGTGTCAAAAACAGTCTGAGAAGAATTTCAATATACTATTGCCTTCACAAAATTTATGTATGTACAGGGGTGTTTCAAAAGTTTATAAAAGTGGACATTCTAAAAAGCGTCATGCCAGTGATCGCTCTTTACAGGAAATGCTCTTCAATTTAACAACTTGGGCTTTTTCCTCTTATTATTATTTTGTGCTCCTTTATTAACGATACTGGATTTCGAAAAGGTTGACAGACTTTTACACTTTCATATCAAAATGGTGTTGTAAACTGTCTTTATGAACATGCTGGGCTTTTTGATCTCAGTGTGTCTTTGGATAACTTAACTTGACTTATGTTTAAAATTAAATTACCTTTCTTGCTCTTGAGTGTATACCGGTTTATGTTAAAAACAGTTCGAGAAGAATTTTAAATTAAATATCCAATTGGTTTAACAAAATATATGTATGTACTGTGGTGCTTCAAAAGTTTATAAATGGCGGAAAAGTTTTTTCAAAATTGATGAATTTTTGTTGAATTTTGCATACGGGGGTGTTTGTGGTCGCTTATTACGTCTTCAATTTGGCGATTCTTCGAAACGTGATTGAACAGGGCTTAAATTCAATACTTCATTTTTTCTTAACGATAGTAGATTCGAAAACATCAGAATAGTATTGTACACTGTCTCAATGAAAATGTTGCGCTCTTTGAGATCGTTTCTTTCGATACTTTAACATGACTTATATTTAACTTTAAATTACCTTTCTCGCTCTTGTGTGTGTGCCGCTTTCTTCCAAAAACAGTTCGAGAAGAATTTTAAATAAAATATCCTATTGGCTTAACAAAATATATCTATATACAGGGGTGTTTCAAAAGTTTATAAAAGTGGACATTCTAAAAAGCGTTTTTTACAGGAACGGCGCTTCAATAGGGCTTAGCATTCAAACTTGGGCTTTTTACTTTTATTATTATTTTGTTCTCCTTTATTAACGATAGTGGATTTCAAAAAGGTTGACATCACTTTCACATCAACATATTATTGTAAACTGTCTTAATAAAAATGTTGGGATTTTCGATCTCATTGTGCCATTGGATACCTTAACATCACCTCTGTTTAAAATTAAATTACCTTTCTCGCTCTTGAGTTTGTGTTAAAAACAGTTTCTAGAAGAATTTTAAATAAAATATCCAATTGCCTTAACAAAATATATGTATATACAGCGGTGCTTCAAAAGTTTATAAATAGCGGAAGAGTTTTTCGAAAATTGATGAATGTTTGTTAAATTTTGGATACGGGGGTGTTTGTGGTCACTTATCACGTCTTCAATTTGTCGATTCTTCGGAACGTGATTGAACAGGGCTTAAATTTAGTACTTCATTTTTTCTTAATGATGTAGATTCGAAAACATCAGAATAGTATTGTACACTCTCTCAATGAAAATGTTGCATCCTTTGAGCTCATTGCATCTTTCGATACTTTAACATGACTTATATTTAACATTAAATTACCTTTCTCGCTCTTGAGTGTGTACCAGTTTATGCTAAAAACACTTCGACAAGAATTTTAAATAAAATATCGAATTGATGAATGTTTGTTAAATTTTCGATACGGGGGTGTTTGTGGTCGCTTATTACGTCTTCAATTTGGCGATTCTTCTAAACCTAATTGAACAGGGCTTAAATCATTACTTCAATTTTTCTTAACGATATTAGATTCGAAAACATCAAAATAGTATTGTATGAAAATGTTGCGCTCTTTGAGCTCATTGTTTCTTTCGATACTTTAACTTGATTTATGTTTAACATTAAATTACCTTTCTCGCTCTTGAGCGTGTACCGGTTAGTGTCAAAAGCAATTCGAGAAGAATTTTAACTTAAATATCCTATTTCTTTAACGAAATATGTGTATATACAGGGGTGTTTCAAAAGTTTATAAAAGTAGAAATTCTAAAAAGCGTCATGCCAGTGATCGCCTTTTACAGGAAAGGCGCTTTAATATAGCTTACATTTAAAACTTGGGCTTTCTACTTTTATTATTGTTTTGTGCTATTTTATTAACGATAGTGGATTTCGAAAAGGTTGACAGACTTTTACACTTTCACATCAAAATAGTATTGTAAAGTGTCTTAATGAACATGTTGGGCTTTATGATCTCATTGTGTCTTTGGATACCTTCACATGACTTATGTTTAAAATTAAATTACCTTTTTCGCTCTTGAGTGTGTACCGGTTTGTGTTAAAAACAGTTCGAGAAAAATTTTAAATAAAATATCCAATTGGCTTAACAAAATATATGTATATACAGTGGTGCTTCAAAAGTTTATAAATGACGGAAGAGTTTTTTGAAAATTGATGATTGTTAAATTTTGGATACGGGTGTGTTTGTGGTCGCTTATTACGTCTTCAATTTGGCGATTCTGCGAAACGTGATTGAACAGAGCTTAAATTCAATACTTCATTTTTTCTTAACGATAGTAGATTCGAAAACATGAGAATAGTATTGTACACTGTCTCAGTGAAAATGTTGCGCTCTTTGAGATCATTGTTTCTTTCGATACTTTAACATGATTTATATTTAACATTAAATTACCTTTCTCGCTCTTGAGTGTATACCGGTTTGTGTTAAAAACAGTTCGAGAAGAATTTTAAATAAAACGTCCTATTGGCTTAACAAAATATATGTATATACAGGGGTGCTTCAAAGGTGTATAAAAGTAGACATTCTAAAAAGCGTCATGACAGTGATTGCATTTTACAGAAAAGGCTCCTCAATAGGGCTTCAATTTAAAACTTGGGCTTCTTACTTTTATTATTATTTTGTGCTCCTTTATTAACGATAGTGGATTTCGAAAAGCTTGACAGGCTTTTACACTTTCACATCAAAATGGTATTGTAAACTGTCTTAATAAAAATGTTGCGCTTTTTGAGCTCACTCAGTCTTTGGATAGTTTAACATGACTTATGTTTAAAATTAAATTACCTTTCTCGCTCTTGGGTGTGTAGCGGTTTGTGTTAAGAACAGTTCGAAAAAAATTTTAAATAAAACGTCCTATTGGCTTAGCAAAATATATGTATATAAAGGGGTGCTCCAAAGGTGTATAAAAGTAGACATTCTAAAAAGCGTCATCACAGTGATTGCTTTTTACAGAAAAGGCTCTTCAGTAGGGCTTCATTTAAAACTTGGGCTTCTGACTTTTATTATTATTCCGTGCTCATTTATTAACGATAGTGGATTTCGAAGAGATTGACAGACGCTTGCAATTTCACATCAAAATAGTATTGTAAATTGTCTTGATACAAATGTTGACCTTTTTGATCTTATTGTGTCTTTCAATACTTTAACATTAAATTACCTTTCTCGCTCTTGTGTGTGTACCGGTTTGTGGCAAAAACAGTTCGAGAAGAATTTTAATATACTATTGTCTTCACAAAATTTATGTATGTACAGGGGTGTTTCTAAAGTTTATAAAAGTGGACATTTTAAAAAGCGTCATGCCAGTGATCGCTTTTTACAGGAAAGGTGCTTCAATGGGGCTTCACTTTTAAACTTGGGCTTTTTACTCTTATTATTATTTTGTGCTCCTTTATTAACGATACTGGATTTCGAAAAGGTTGACAGGCTTTTACACTTTCATATCATAATAGTATTGTAACCTGTCTTTATGAACATGTTGGGCTTTTTGATCTTATTGTGTCTTTGGATAACTTAACATGACTTATGGTTAAAATTAAATTACCTTTCTTGCTCTTGAGTGTGTACCGGTATATGTTTAAAACAGTTCGAGAAGAATTTTAAATAAAATATCCAATTGGCTTAACAAAATATATGTATGTACAGTGGTGCTTCAAAAGTTTATAAATGGCGGAAGAGTTTTTTGAAAATTGATGAATGTTTGTTGAATTTTGCATACGGGGGTGTTTGTGGTCGCTTATTACGTCTTCAATTTGGCGATTCTTCGAAACGTGATTGAACAGGGCTTAAATTCAATACTTCATTTTTTCTTAACGATAGTAGATTCGAATATATCAGAATAGTATTGTACAGTGTCTCAATGAAAATGTTGCGCTTTTTGATATCGTTTCTTTCGATACTTTAACATGACATATAACTTTAAATTACCTTTCTCGCTCTTGAGTGTGTACCGCTTTGTTCCAAAAACAGTTCGAGAAGAATTTTAAATAAAATATCCCATTGGCTTAACAAAATATATCTATATACAGGGGTGTTTCAAATGTTTATAAAAGTGGATATTCTAAAAAGCGTCATCCCAGTGATCGCCTTTTACAGCTTTGCCTTACATTTAAAACTTGGACTTTCTACTTTTATTAATGTTTTGTGCTTTTTTATTAACGATAGTGGATTTCGAAAAGATTGCCAGACTTTCACACTTTCGCATCAAAATACTATTGTAAACTGTCTTAATGAACATGTTGGGCTTTTTGATCTCATTGCGTCTTTGGATACCTTAACATTAAATTACCTTTCTCGCTCTTGAGTGTGTACCGGTTTGTGTCAAAAACAGTTCGAGAAGAATTTTAAATAAAATATTCAATTGGCCTAACAAAATATATGTATATACAGCGGTGCTTCAAAAGTTTATAAATGGCGGAAGAGTTTTTTGAAAATTGATGAATGTTTGATAAATTTTGGATACGGTGGTATTTGTGGTCGCTTATTACGTCTTCAATTTGGCGATTTTTCGAAACGTGATTGAACATGGCTTAAATTTAATACTTCATCTTTTCTTAACGATAGTATATTCGAAAGCATCGGAATAGTATTGTACACTGTCTCAATGAAAATGTTGCGCTCTTTGAGCTCATTGTTTCTTTCGATACTTTAACATGACTTATGTTAAACATTAAATTATCTTTATCGCTCTTGAGTGTGTACCAGTTTGTGTAAAAAAAACAGTTCGAGAAGAATTTTTAATAAAACGTCCTATTAGCTTAACAAAATATTTGTAGGGTGCTTCAAAAGTTTATAAAAGTGGACATTCTAAAAAGCGTCATGCCAGTGATCGCCTTTTACAGGAAAGGCGTTTTAATATGGCTTACATTTAAAACTTGGGTTTTCTACTTTATTATTGTTTTGTGCTCTTTTATTAACGATAGTGGATTTCGAAAAAGTTGACAGACTTTTACACTTTCACATCAAAATAGTATTGTAAACTGTCTTAATGAATATGTTGGACTTTTTGATCTCATTGTGTCTTTGGATACCTTAACATGGCTTATGTTTAAAATTAAATTACCTTTCTCGCTCTTGAGTGTGTACCGGTTTGTGTTAAAAACACTTCGAGAAGATTTTTAAATAAAATATCCAATTGGCTTAACAAAATATATTTATATACAGGGGTGCTTCAAAAACTTATAAATGGCGGAAGAGTTTTTCGAAAATTGATGAATGTTTGTTAAATTTTGGATACTGGGGTGTTTGTGGTCGCTTATTACGTCTTCAATTTGGCGATTCTTCTAAACCTAATTGAACAGGGCTTAAATTACTTCATTTTTTCTCAACGATATTAGATTCGAAAACATCAGAATAGTATTGAAAAAGAAAAGTTTGACAGACGTTTAAACTTTCACATCAAAATAGTATTGTAAACTGTCTTGATACAAATGTTGACCTTTTTAATCTTATTGTGTCTTTAAATACTTTAACATTAAATTACCTTTCTCGCTCTTGAGTGTGTACCGGTTTGTATCAAAAACAGTTCGAGAAGAATTTTAATATACTATTGGCTTCACAAAATTTATGTATGTACAGGGTTGTTTCAAAAGTTTATAAAAGTGGACATTCTAAAAAGCGTCATGCCAGTGATCGCTTTTTACAGGAAAGTCGTTTCAATAGGGCTTCACTTTAAAACTTGGGCTTTCTACTTTTATTAATGTTTTGTGCTCTTTTATTAACGATAGTGGATTTCGAAAAGATTGACAGACGTTTAAACTTTCGCATCAAAATAGTATTGTAAACTGTCTTGATACGAATGTTGACCTTTTTACTTTCTTATACGTAGTATAAGGAAGTATTGTGATGATGAAAATTTTCGACCTCGAGATTGTTGCAGATGTCCACGTTTTGAAGTCCCCTGATACCAAGAAAGTGGTTTTTAAAAAATGTCTGTGTGTCTCTCTGAGTGTGTGTGTGTTTGTCTGTCTTTCTGTGTGTGTGTGACCACGATAGCGGTCAAACCGCTGCAGATATCAATTCCAAATTTTGTATTTACGAATATAATCTCCCTCTTGAGAACTGATTAGATTTTGAGCAAAATCAGCAGACCGGAAGTAGTAATTTACTTCAGTGAAAAAATCGAATTTTGCAAATATTTCGTGAATTACTAAGTTTAAACAAATTTATAAAGAATTCATATGTACTTAAAATTGAAATTGTGAACAATTTTATTAAAAAGGTTTTTCGAAATTCCTATCGGAAGTAGGTCTTTTACTCTTATCGAAAATCAGTTTCTTGCAAATATTTTGCAAGTCATGCTTTTTAGACAGGTACTCTACGAATATAAAAGTATTTAGAACTTAATTTCTAATATCTTTTGTATAAAAAAATTTTCAAAATTCGGACCGGAAGTATCACTTTTACTCTTACCGAATAACGATTTTTTGCAAATATGTCGTAAATTATGCATTCTATAAATATTTATGAAGAGTACAAAAGTATTTAGAGTTGGATTTGGAATATTTTTTGTATAAATGAAATTTCAAAATTCGGACCGGAAGTAACACTTTCATACGTATAAGAAAGTCGTGTGGTGGCCACACCTCATTTTTTATCTTATTGTGTCTTTCAATACTTTAACATTAAATTACCTTTCTCCCTCTTGAGTGTGTACCGGTTTGTGTTAAAAACACTTCGAGAAGAATTTTAAATAAAATATCTAATTGGCTTAACAAAATATATGTATATACAGCGATGCTCAAAAGTTTATAAATAGCGGAAGAGTTTCTCGAAAATTGATGAATGTTTGTTAAATTTTGGATACGGGGGTGTTTGTAGTCGCTTATTACGTCTTTAATTTGGCGATTCTTCTAAACCTAATTGAACAGGGCTTAAATTCATTACTACATTTTTTCCTAACGATATTAGATTCGAAAACATAGAATAGTATTGTACACTGTCTCAATGAAAATGTTGCGCTCTTTGAGCTCATTGTTTCTTTCGATACTTTAACATGACTTATGTTTAACATTAAATTACCTTTCTCGCTCTTAAGTGTGTACCGGTTAGTGTCAAAAGCAATTCGAGAAGAATTTTAAATAAAATATCCTATTGGCTTAACAAAATATATGTATATACAGGGGTGTTTCAAAAGTTTGTAAAAGTGGATATTCTAAAATGCGTCATCCCATTGATCGCCCTTTACAGGAAAGGCGCTTTGGCTTATATTAGAACTTGGTCTTTCTACTTTTATTAATGTTTTGTGCTCTTTTATTAACGATAGTAGATTTCGAAAAGTTTGACAGACGTTTACACTTTCACATCAAAATAGTATTGTAAACTGTCTTGATACAAATGTTGACCTTTTTGATCTTATTTTGTCTTTCAATACTTTAACATTAAATTACCTTTCTCGCACTTGAGTGTGTACCGGTTTGTATCAAAAACAGTTCGAGAAGAATTTTAATATACTATTGGCTTCACAAAATTTATTTATGTACAGGGTTGTTTCAAAAGTTTATAAAATTGGACATTTTAAAAAGCGTCATGCCAGTGATCGCTTTTTACAGGAAAGTCGTTTCAATAGGGTTTCACTTTAAAACTTGGGCTTTCTACTTTTATTAATGTTTCGTGCTCTTTTATTAACGATAGTGAATTTCGAAAAGATTGACAGACGTTTATACTTTCACATCAAAATAGTATTGTAAACTGTCTTGAGACGAATGTTGACCTTTTTTATCTTATTCTGTTTTTCAATACTTTAACATTAAATTACCTTTCTCGCTCTTGAGTGTGTACCGATTTGTGTCAAAAACACTTCGAAAAGAATTTTAATATACTATTGGCTCCACAAAATTTATGTATGTACAGGGGTGTTTCAAAAGTTTATAAAAGTGGAAATTCTAAAAAGCGTCATGCCAGTGATCGCATTTTACAGGAAAGGCGCTTCAATTTAAAACTTGTGCTTTTTAATTTTATTATTATTTTGTTCTCCTTTATTAATGATAGTGGATTTCAAAAAGGTTGACCGGCTTTTACAATTTCACATCAAAATAAGTATTGTACACTTTCTTAATAAAAATGCGCTTTTTGATCTCATTGTGTCTTTGGATATTTTAAAATGACTTATATTTAACATTAAATTACCTTTCTCGCTCTCGAGTGTGTACCGGTTTATGTCAAAAACATTTCGAGGAGAATTTTAAATAAAGTATCCTATTGGCTTAACAAAATATGTGTATATACGGGAGTGCTTCACAAGTTTATAAAAGTGGACATTCTAAAAAGCGTTTTTTACAGGAAAGGCGCTTCAATAGGGCTTAGCATTAAAACTTGGGCTTTTTACTTTTATTATTATTTTGTTCTCCTTTATTAACGATAGTGGATTTCAAAAAGGTTAACAGGCTTTTACACTTTCACATCAAAATATTATTGTAAACTGTCTTAATAAAAATGTTGCGCTTTTTGATCTCATTGTCTTAGGATATTTTAAAATGACTTATGTTTAACATAAATTACCTTTCTCGCTCTTGAGTGTGTACCGGTTTATGTCAAAAACATTTCGACAAGAATTTTAAATAAAATATCCTATTGGCTTAACAAAACATGTGTATATACGGCGGTGCTTCAAAAGTTTATAAAAGTGGACATTCTAAAAACGTTTTTTACAGGAAAGGCGGTGCAATAGGGATTAGCATTAAAACTTGGGCTTTTTACTTTTATTATTATTTTGTGCTTTTTTCTTATCGAGAGTAGACTTCAAAAAGGTTGACATGCTTTTCCACTATCACATCAAAATAATATTGCAAACTGTATCGATGAAAATGTTGTGCTCTTTAAGCTCATTGTTGATACTTTAACATTACTTATGTTTAACATTAATTTACCTTTCTCGCTCTTGAGTATATACCGGTTTGTGTAAAAAACCGTTCCAGAAGAATTTTACATAATATATACTATTGGCTTCACGAAATATATTTATATACAGGGGTGCGTCAAAAGTTAATAAAAGCGGACATTCTAAAAGGCGTCATGACAGTGATTGCTTTTTACACGAAACTGTGAAGAAGCTGTAAACGGACGCGATAAAAGCGATTCAAACTAAAAGAGATTGACGAACCCGCTGGAAGCGGAGGACCCGCTGTAAGCGGAGGACCCGCTGTAAGCTGAGGACCCGCTGTAAGCGGAGGACCCGCTGTAAGCGGACGTTAGAGCTAGTTTTCTTATATTTCCGAATAAACTACACTGTTTCATAACTGTGGTATTATTTGTAGGAGGTGCCTTTAAGGGGGAGTGCTCACAACCTCAATCAGTTTCTTTCAAATCCTGACTTTATTTTTTGATATATTTAGACAATTATTTTTTTCGAATTACTTAAAATATAAAAGAAATATCATAGCATAGTACTTTTTCCGAAAATATATGTAGAAAAAAAAATAAAAACTGAAATTAGAAAAATATCCGAAAATTAACGATACCACAATAATTTAGAAATATTCTGACCACGTTCTTGAAAGAGTTTAAAAAATATTTTCTTAATTAAACTTGTGATTTGGAAAGTAGGATACATTCTGCAAGACTAATTGTTGGAGAAATATTAAAGTGAAAGATGGTACGGTTTCGGCAAGCAGGCGGAGTTTCGCCCGACGAGATTTATCGGTTCTGGATACTCTAACAGATGCATAAAGATAAGGGTTTTACGATCCCCATCATTGGGTGTTTAAACCAAATTTAAAATTTCGAAATGTTTGGAGTTTTGCTTGATGTAAATCCATGAGAGCCAATTAAATTATAATAAAACAACAATATGAGGTTTTGAGATTTACACTAATTTACTAAAGGACACTATAGCTGTTTCGCTACACAATAGCTTTTTCAAGGGATAACTATAAACTAATATTACATACAAACTTCTACCTTTATAACAATTGTTACCCCTATATTGGATTACTGACAGATATTACCCTAATTGCTATTTGTGATTTTTAACAATACCTAATTGCTTACTTAGGGAAAACCTTTATTTTTATTGTCTAAACAGATTTAACAATGGTGACAAAGTACTCTAATTTATCACTTAAAAATCATTCTGAATGTTTTAGTTTGTTAATTTAATTTGTTAATAGTTTTTTGCTTTTATTTTCTATATGCAGAATATCAAATTGTAAATTAAATCCGTGGTTGTTTTCTAATAAATGATAAATTAGACAATGAAAATAAAGGTTTTCCCTAAGTGTTTATGGTTACTTTAGTAAATTCGTACTTTCCACAAATTAGGTATTGTTCAAGATCACAAATATTTGCCATAATCCAATATGGGGAGTAACACTTGATATAAAGGTAGAAGTTTGTATGTAATATTAGTTTATAGTTATCCCTTGAAAGACCGAAAGTAACACTTTTACTCTTAGCGAGTAGTACTTTTTTTCGAATATCTTGCAAAGTATGCATTCTATAGAATTTATTAAGAGAACAGAAGTATTTATAATAGGATTTTGAATAATTTTCTTAAAAAAAGTCTATAATTTGAAACTCTTATATGTATAAGAAAGTCGTGTGGTGGCAACACCTCATTTTTTTGTTATGTTTTACTTTCTTATACGTAGTATAAGGAAGTATTGTGATGACGAAAATTTTCGACCTCGAGATTTTTACAGATGTCCACGTTTTGAAGACCCCTACCATATAACCAAATAAATACCAAAAAAGTGGTTTTTAAAAAATGTCTGTGGGCCTGTGTGTGTGTATGTGTGTTTCTCTCTGTGTGTGTGACCACGATAGCGGTCAAGCCGCTGTAGATATCAATTCCAAATTTTGTATTTACGTATATAATCTCCCTCTTGAGATCTAATTAGTTTTTCAGTAAAATTGGTAGACCGTGAAAAAATCGAATTTTACAAATATTTCGTCAATTACTAAGCTTAAACAAATTTATAAAGAATTCAAATGTACTAAGAATTAAATTTGAGGAAAATTGTATTAAAAAAGTTTTTCGAAATTCCTAGCGGAAGTAGGTCTTTTACTCTTCGGCTGTGTTATATGTTTGTTATATTAATAAATTAATATATATTGCAAACGTAATTTTGTGAATTTACATAATTTTTTTTGTTTATTTTTTATATAATAATTTACATACTAAGGATAAGAAATGCTTATGTTTTGTATTGAAACTAAGCTGTGTTATATTTTTGTTATAATACCTAAATAAACATTTATTACAGATAGAATTTTGTGATTAATTTTTTAAATAATAATTTACTTATTTACTATTGCAAGAAATATTTCTTGCAATATTTTCGGTTAAGAATAATAATTTTATCTGGTACCTGAAATAGCCTGTATTGTATTGGGTCCCAACATTTTTATGGTTATACAATAGTCAACGTTGATTTGAGTGACACATGTCTAGTATCGATTCAACAAATCAAACGCACGGTACACTCATAAATCAGAGTGCCTATGGGGCTGCAATTTAACATAAATATTTCATCTCGTTCGCACCACTTGCGATTAACATGACGGTCCAAAACATAGGTCGGTGTACAACAATCGGAGAAATACAGGACACGCCTCTTTGAAATCCAAGTTTCTACAATCTGGGAACACAGTCTTAAGGCATAACTGTAAGAGTAACTACTTTTGTTGTGTTTGTTCTAATGATTTATTTGTATCTTAACAATGTTTTAAAAATGCTGTTGTTATGTCAAAAACCCAAGTGTCACTCCCTGTCCTTGTTTCTTTTTCATCCCTACCACGTTAATGCTTGTATAGATAGGAAACTTCATTGTGTTTTTATTGAGACATACTACATTTCTCCCCCTGTCAAATAAAATAAAACACTTAGGGCCGTTTGCACCGTTCTAATTTTAAGGGTAGCTTACCTAAGGATCCTTAAATAATTAAGTGTAGCTTAAAGTTAAATCCATTGCACCGTTAGAAATATGAGGAGGTTTAGCAAAGTTCTGAATACACTTGGCAATGTTGTATTTTGTTCCTTCATTTGGTCTAAATCACAGTAAATTTAGCTTTTAGTAGTTTACAAAACTAAAAACTGATTATCAAATCGTCTTGTCCATCTCTGTCGGTAAGAAAGCAGGACGATTTTGTTGCAGATGGGTTTGTTTTGAACCATAAAGTTTTGAATAATCATAACTGTTGACAACATTACGTTTTTGTGGCTGTGAGCACCCATTAGTTTTAAATTTTTGTTTCTTTCAAACTGCAGTAAGTATTATCAAAGGTGTCACGTTAAACATATATATTTTATATAATAGGGGAACAAAACTAACTTGATATATGTATTTAACAAATCCTCTTCTTCATCCAAAAAGTTCATATCTGCTACTACAAAGTGAACAACTGATCATAAAAAACAACGAAAACATTCACAGATGTTGACAAAATTTACATCAGAGGCATTTCCCGCCATTTCCGATATTGTACGTATGTATATTCAATGTTGTAAAGTGCGCAAGCTTGTAATTTTTCTTTAGGTTAAGGGGCCGTTAAGCCTTCAAAATTCCGGGCTTAAATTAAACTCTCCTTAAAGAGATTTAAGGAACACTTAGCATACTGTGCAAACGAATTTTAAAATTTAAGCTGCACTTAACGTTAAACCAGGCTTAATTGTTACGGTGCAAACGGCCCTTATTCTCGGTACCGCACAGGTACGCGCTTGCTTCTAGGTGGATTTCTTCTTGGTAAAGAAATAATTTCGTCCATGGGTGTTTCAGCCGCTTCCAGATAACTGTCATTCTCTCGAGCGGGGTTAGTTACCGAATTTCCTATCAGTGATCCTTCCGTTTTCTCCATGTTATTGTTCTCACATTTATCAGGAATGCGAGAGGTTTATGGTTCGTTAATAGTGTGAAGTGTCGCCCGTACAAGTAATGATAGAAACGTGTCACTGCAAAAATAATTCCTAATGCTTCCTTGTCAATTGTCGAATATCGGGTTTCCACATCTCTGAATGTTCGTGAAGCGAATGCCACTGGTCTTAATTTACCGTCTGCAAGTTTGTGAAAAAGAACAGCTCCTGCTCCTTTATCACTTGCATCGCTTGTCGCGATCAATGGAATGTTCGGTTCGTAATGTACCAAAGTCTCGGTTGATGTTAAAATGTGTTTCAGCCTTTCAAACAATGTTTCATTTGCGGGAGTCCACTTGAAAGTAGTTCCTTTTCGTAGATGTCTATATAATGGTGTACAAATAATATGCAGATTCGCAATAAAACGACTGTAGTATGTTACACACTGACACATTGTTAGGTCTTGGCATTTTCCATATAGCTCAGTAGTCGGATATAGTCCTTCTGCGTCAATAACATGTTCTAAGAATGCGATGCTTTTCTAAAACCATCTGCATTTGTTCTTTTGTGTTCGAATACCGGCGGAATCTAAACGTTCAAAAATTTCGTGTAATCGTTGGTTGTGTAATTCTTTTGTTGGAGCTGTTGCCAAAATATCATCTAGGTAACAGACTTCCATCTATTCCTGAAAGGAATTGGTCCGTTGTTTGTTGGAATAATGACGATGCGAAGTTTATACCAAACGGTAAACGTTTGTGTTGGAAATATCCTCTGTGTGTTGCGATTACTAGGTATTTCCTAGACTCTGGATGTACTTGAAGTTGCATGTATGCGTCCTTCAAATCCAGCTCCAAAAAATATTTGCCACCACTAAGTTTGGCCATAATATCCTCAAACCGTGGCTAAAGATAATCGTCCTTTATCACGTGTGGGTTGATTCTAACGGAAAAGTCTCCACAAATACGTATGCTGCCAGTGGACATAACCGCTAGGACAATTGATGTTGCCCATTCAATAGGATCAGTGTTCATTTTAACAGGTTCCAAAACATCTTCTCGCACAAGTCGGTCCAGCTCTGCTACTACTTGTTCCTGTAATGCTATGGGAACCGGTCTTGGACGAAAAGTTCTGAGAATTGTGCTGGGTTTCATATTTATTTTCACAAGGCTTCCTTTAATTGCGCCAATACTTCCACTAAAAAGTTCGTCATAGTTACTCAAAAGAGTTTCAAAAGTACAATTTGTAGAGTCTGTTGGCAATGAACTTGTTCTTGATTCATTCGAGAATCCTTTGTTCGTTGGTTCTATAATGTTATCTGTTTTTGTTTTTATTTGGTACAGTCTGGCTCCAGGTGGAAGTAGTGTGTTGAAAGAGAGACACCAATGCAGACCAAACAGTGGGATATCATTTGATCGTGTACCATAAATTGGTAATTTCTTTTCGACTCTGTAAGCTTTTACGTTCACCTCTGCAACGCCTAAAGTATCAATTTCAACATCCGTGTACGCAATTAAGTTTGCTGCTTCTCGCAGATGAGAACTGCCGATGCATGTCCGTATTTCTCTACCCACGACAGAATGTGCTGCACCAGGATCATACAACATTTCGCAGTTGTAGCCGTTAATGTTAGTTGTTAACATAACCTTATTAATGCCGTTAAAGTTACGTATGTTCGAAGTGTTTGTTGAACTGCAACTACTTGTTTCGGCATCGGTATTACGCGTGTCATTCGTACGCACATGACGCGTACTAGTCGTATTTTGTCGTTTATCTTTATACGATTTTACCTGAGCGCGTCCATTTACAATACACACTTTAGCAAAATGATTTTCTTTTTCGCACAACGAACAGTTTTACCTTTCGCGGGACATCGCGTTCTTTCTTTGTGACGTAAGTTTCCGCTCTTTAAACAATGTTTTTCAGGATTTAGCAATAAAATTTCGTGTTTCGCATTACTATAAGAATGCTCATTTACAGCACTTTTATCAGAATTTGATGCCGTTTTTCGTTTCTCCTGAAAGTTCACTCGATTTAAATTCATATATGGTTGTATAAATATGAATGTACAAGAAGACAACTGTGGAGCATCGTTATTTAAATGGTATGTTAACAAATATTAGTCCGGTCAAATTAGACCAAAAAATAAGAGTAAAGTTACCTAAATTCCCACCAAGCTGAAAATCGGTAAGATTGTTTGAAATATCATTAAAAACAAAATTTGAAAGTTCCCCATCTTTCCCCTGTAAGGAAAAATTTTTATTCAAGGTCAAAGGTCAAAAAAATGAGTTTTTCGCGATTTTAAGCAAAACGGTAAGTTTTATCATAAAAATATCTCAGACAAAAATTGTAGATAATAAAATTATCTACAAAAAGTTAATTAATACTTTTTTTTCTACGAGCTACCGTTTTTGAGATATAACGATTCAAAAAGTTGTAAAAGTTGTAATCGTCATAATATGCATGAGTACGCCACGTATATATACATCTCTATAGTTGTAATATATGTAAAAGTATTTTTCTATCGGTTATTGTAATTTACACTACTAATATAAAATATACATAAGTTATAACTATAAGAATATCAGGTAAAATGAAGCCCAGTCCCTTAATTTATACGCCATTGAAACCTTGAGAAAACATCTGTCCCCTGTTCAATTGTGTGCGTGGCTAGGGTCTTATACCTGCTATAATAAATGAAATACTGTTAGTCTTGAACGCCAGTTAGTAGTGAAAACACGTGTTTATCCTAACCTATATTGTGCTGTTTTCAGTTTTATAACAAAAATGTCAGATTATTGTTTTATTTGCGCTAAACTTTTAACTGAAAGTGAAATTGTTACTGTTGAACGTGGTATGAAGACATTAATTAATGCAAGTATCGAAAGAGCAGATGAATTTTCGGAGTATCTAAAAAATCAAAAATCTGTGACAATACATGAAAGTTGTCGTAA
Organism: Amphimallon solstitiale; assembly: GCA_963170755.1. Taxonomy (NCBI): domain Eukaryota; kingdom Metazoa; phylum Arthropoda; class Insecta; order Coleoptera; family Scarabaeidae; genus Amphimallon; species Amphimallon solstitiale. The sequence continues at coordinate 148,807,426 of OY720675.1, forward strand.
GAATTATACTCGAAAGTCTTCTATTGCTGCAGCTAATAAAAGACAACGTGAAGAACAAGAAGCCAGTACATCCACAGAAAGTCCTCCTCGTACTAGATTACGTTCGAATGAATCAGCTTTTTGTTCTAAAAAACAATGTCTATTTTGTGGCCAGGAATTGAATGAAGAGTATGAGAAAAAAAACCCTCAGATATTCGCCGTCGAATCAGTCAAGTAAGTACACTTCAATTTAAAGATTCAATTCTGGAATTAGCTCAGACCCGTAACGATACTACAGCAAAAGCTGTTCTTGCTCCACTCGAATTTGAAAATGATTTAGTTGCTGCAGAAGCTAAATATCATCACGATTGCTATGTTTCTTTCATGAAACCTTCCACTGGACTTAAAATCGGTCGTCCTAAAGACGAAGCTACGAATCGGGCAATGGAGGAAATATTTACTTACATGGAAAATAGCGATGACTGTCAGTTTACTTTAAACGAATTAAAGAATATTTGCAAAACTACGACTTTAGATAACAGAACGATTAAGCTACGACTAAAACTGAAGTATGGTGATAAACTTATTATCACTGAGAAATCGGGAACATCAACATTCATAAGCTTAGTAGATAATCATCATGATATTTTGAATCAAGTCTGGTACGAAAAAAAAAATGAATAAAAAAGAAGAACGATTGAGAGTCCTAGAGGCAGCTGCAGATATCATTCGCGAAGATATTCAAACCGCAGTGTTTGATAATTCCAACTACCCTCCACCAGGTCGCATGTTTGAAGATTTAAATAATGAAATCCCAGAATCGTTGACATATTTTGTAGAACGAGTGATTTTAAAGAATAAACGATCAAATTTAGATCATTTAAAATTAGTATGCACAAATATTTGCCATAGTATCATGACTGCTGTTCGACCAAGGTCTTTTAAGTCGAAACTACAATTAGGCCTCGCAGTTTTTTTTCATCGAAGGTTCGGTTCAAAACGTCTTATACAAATCTTTTCGTCATTTGGTTTATGTGCATCCTATAATGAAACAATAATGTATGAGGCAGCAGCGGTTTTTCATCGTCCTCCTCATGTCCTATCACCAGAAAGTGGCACACTCATTCAATACGTTGCCGACAATGCTGATATTAATGTGAATACGCTCGACGGCAATAACACACTCCACATAATGGGTATTATTCACAAGGAAGTTGGTCAACAATTTATTAGAACCAGTGCACACTTTACTTCCACCTGCGCCGGAAAAACTGCTGAACTCGATTTTTTGCAACTGCAAAAAGGGATGCAGTGCTAAATGTGGTTGCAAAAAAGTCGGACTGTTCTGTTCTCCGGCATGTACACATTGTCAAGGCCGGTTGTGCTATAATATTGAATCACCAACAGTAGAGGATCCGTTTGATTCCAACGAGGCAACATGCGATACATCGCTATTAATGCAGTTTACATCCACTCAGGATGAAGATGAAGAAGAACAAGAACAAGAAGAACAAGAACAAGAAGAACAAGAACAAGACGAACAAGAACAAGAAGATCAAGAAGAAGATTTTGAAAGTTACGACTCGGACGATTAAATTTCACTACTTTTTTTTAACTTAAATTGCTTTTATCTTTTCAATCTCTGATAATATCCATTATTTTTCAATAGTTTCAAATTAAACAAGATCAAAACTGACCCGTGGAATAGGCCTACTGGGGAAACCACAAAAAAAAAACGCGCTAAGTACACTACCTCATAGGTGGCGAGGAAACGTGTGCATATTATGACGATTACAACTTTAACAACTTTTTGAATCGTTATATCTCAAAAACGGTGGCTCGTAGAAAAAAAAGTATTAATTAATTTTTTGTAGATAATTTTATGATCTACAATTTTTGTCTGAGATATTTTTATGATAAAACTTACCGTTTTGCTGAAAATCGCGAAAAACTCATTTTTTTGACCTTTGACCTTGAATAAAATTTTTTCCTTACAGGGGAAAGATGGGGAACTTTCAAATTTTGTTTTTAATGATATTTCAAACAATCTTACCGATTTTCAGCTTGGTGGGAATTTAGGTAACTTCCAATGTCTAATTTGACCGGACTATATGGTCAGTTTTTATCTTAATTCATATAATTGATAATTGGTCCTCTTCTGTTCTGTATTTATATACATCACTTGCCATACAATATTTCAAGCCATGTGGTATTGTACGCAGATGACACTACTTTTTTTATTCAGAGATACAGATGAAAAACAACTTAAAATGAAAGCTGAAACGACATTGTCCAGGGCTGCCACTTGGTTTACATCCAATAAACTTACTGTCAATGAAGCAAAGAATATTCAATTACCATTCAGCTGTAAACGTAGCAAAACATCTGCAAATGTTGGGTCTGCAAAGCTCTTAGGAATGATCCTGGATACTCGGCTGACCTGGCGGTCTCACATTGATGAACTTCATACGAAACTTTCCAATGCTCTTCACGCCATACGGAGGTTTAGAATTTTATTAAATAAGGATGCAACAGTAACGGCATACCATGCACTTTTTCATTCCCGTATGAGCTATGGTCTTCAACTGTGAGGCGAATCGGCACATGCTGTAGACATATTCATTCTACAAAAAGAGGCAATTCGTACAATAGAGCAGGTCGATAGAATGATATCGTGCAGGCCTCTCTTTGTTAGAAACAAGATCATGTCTTTGCCATCAGCATATATCTATAGACAGCTTCTTCGTGCTAAATTGGAGCTGCCCACGTTAAACAGAAAAGGAGATGTGATACAGCTGCGACTAAGATCTCAATCACAGGTTCTACTTCCGAATCACAGGTTGCATACCACGAGTGCCAAACATAGATATCTAGAGTGCCGCAATTCAAGACATCCATCAAGAAATAATTATTAGAAAACAGCTTCTACTGGGTTACTGAGCATTTACAAGCTATCAATAAGTTTCATTTACACTGAATTGTATCTACCATTAGACATGCAAACATTGTTATATAACGCACGCCCACACACATTCTCTCACACACACGCGCAGGCACACACCATTTGTTTGACGTTACTACCGTATTTTATATACTTTTGCATTTTATATTAGTTGGTACAATAAAGGTATTCTATTCTATTCTAATTATATCGGCCATATTTGTTGATTTTAAGAGTATGATTTATATGCCTTTGAATGATGCTATGCTTTGGGCTTTTATCTGCCTGGAAATTTGTGTAAGGTAATGAAAGTCTGAATTATATAAAGACAAGACTATTAAGTAACTATATTCATATTCAGATATGACATTTATAATCGGATTTTGTACTAATTTTAGATGATCATGACTATCATCCGCATATAATGCTTTTACTCTATGAAGAAATTTAATACTAAATTTAAACTTTTAATAGAGACAACTGTAAAGGGCAGCTTCGTATCATAAAGTATATCGGAATTACTTAGTTCAAAACTGTGAATTAGTAAATGGATTGAGTGGTATTGTGTGGAGTAAGAGAAAGCAACTGCATAAATAAAGGCCAGCAAATGAACAGTCATTTTAAATTAGGTGTAGACATCTAAGTAAGCCTAGGATATATTGCAATATCATCAAAGAGATAGTAAGGTCTGGAGTAGGAAAGAGATGGATAGTGAGTGGCAGCAACAAGTATTACAAGCGGATAGTGCACGCTGCGTGTGCAAATCTCAAGGGTGATCTGAACTGGCACTCGGACAAGTTATGGCTAATCCCTACTACTCTCAGTCAGCGGTGTATCAGAATACCTGGAAAGCACAGGATTAACTCGGCAAGCAAGACGGGAGACTCACCAACGACTACCGGGAGACAGGATCGGACCTAGACAAAATTATAATAAGAAATAGAATGTGAAAAAGAAGAGGTAAAGAGCTATTTGTAAAAAAAAATATATTGAAAAGACTGCGCAGTGTTTGAAAGAAGCAACGCAACATCAAAGAAGGAAGAAGATACACTAAGAAATTAAAGATAGTAAATATGAGAATGCAACGTCTAACAGCTCAAATAGCTCAGAAAAGGAAATGAAAGAATTAAAAGATATGACGAAGAATGATAGGGGAGATGCAGGAAATACAGATAAGTTAAAGTACTAGGGAACAAAAGAGCGAAAGAAGAATGAAATAAAAGAAGAAATAATATTGTAGCAAAAGGTATAGAAATAGGAGAAGAAAGGGAAAAAGAACGTGTAGAAAAGTTTTTGGCACATTACACATACAAACAACGCGAAAAATGCATCGGAAGTAAATCATAAAAGGTCACTCTGACTATAATAGTGGCTGAGTTAGACGACCAAGGACTGGCAAGTAAAACAAAACAGCATGGTTGCGAAAAGTAAATTAAAAGGCACTAACATATATATTGATTACACCTTTAAAGAACAGAGACGGCTAGGGGTGTCAGTAAAGATAAGCTACCAAAGAATAATAATAACAAAACTAGAAAGAACACTAAATATAGCAAAATATTAACAGGAGAGCAGCATGTTTTTTATAAAACAAGCAAAGATAACGAAATACGCGAAAAATAGGAAATTAACTAAACTAGATGACGAAGAAAATAATAAAAGGCATGATAAAGAAGTATCAGTTAGAAATATCACGAAATTAAAATTGCAAAGTTTAACATAAGAAGTATGAATGGTAAAGAGGAGAAAAAGATACAAAAATTTGCAAAGGCAAAACTAGAAATTTTTGCTACTTTAGAGAGTCGAAAAGGAAAGATAATGGTGAATTGAAGTTTGGAGAATATGGAATAATATGCAGTGGTGCCGACATGAACAACAGAGCCGAAATAAGAGTGGGCTACATGATTTATAGGCAAACCTAGATGACTGGACAGGAATTCACAAAAAAATAATGAAAATCAATGCAGATGGAACAAGGGACAAAAATATGAAAATAATTAGTATATATGAACCCGGTGAAAGCAATGCAGCGGTAGAGAAAGCTCAGTTTTGGAGTGATTTATAAATGGTATACGATGTAATTAATAATCCTTTTATAATAATGGACGACTTCAATGACAGAATGTTAATAACCGGATAACGGTAACGACAACTACTCACAGAATCAAAAAAGGCTTCATCAATTAAAAAGAGATAAGTAGTAACACAAAAACTTCAGTCTGTGAAACTATACACTTACCTACACTACTTTATGGCTGTGAATCATGGGCATTGACTTAGAAGTTATTAAAGAAAATACAAGTTGCGGAATGAAATATCTTAAAAGCAGATATAACGACAATATAAAATGGAATAGATAGAAGACAATAACATAAGAGAAATGTAGGTGGTAGTGACTGTTAGAAAGTGTATTGAAAGGGCTCAAATACGGTGGTAGGGACACAAGAAAAGACTGGGCACAGAAAGACAAGTTTGTAAAGTGTTGGAAGGAAAACTAGTAGAAGAAGAGGAAAAGCAGAACATGCATGACTTGGGATGGTGAGGTGTCAAAAAGATAATGGTTTAACTGAAAGGAAGTCGAACAGAATAATGAAATAGTACAGAACCCTTTACACTTAATAGAAGAAAAGGGAGAGATTATATGTGGTGGTCCACAATTATTTTAAGGGAAGAGTTACATGTGTATTTATGAATTAGTGAGCCGAAGCATACCTAAATACTGGTTATTGCACTGTACATGAAACCATTTAATGGGATATTTGTGTTATGCTTATCAATATGTTTTTATGAATATCTAATTATCAATTTTTAAAGTAAAAAGCTACTATTTATAAAAATCTAATTAAAAACAAGTTTATGATCATAATAAAAATAAAAGCTTCTTGTACAGTGAAAAGATCGTGGATAAAGCACACAATTATAGCACAGAATATACCATGAGTAAACTCATGGTATATTTCTGTGCTACAATTTGATTTTTATTGCATAGAAAATGTCACTCACCGTTGCCAAATTGTAGCACAGAAATATACCATGAAGAAACACATGGTATATTTCTGTGCTACAATTTGACATTTATTGCATAGAAAATGTACAGTATTGCGCAAAATGATCAAGTTTCCGCAGAAAAGTCAGAACTAATACTACTGTTAGGACCCAATATCCCAAAATTCGATTACTTCTATAAAAAGTGAAAAATAGAGAACTCGTTAAGAACGAGAAGAGCATCATCAAAATAGTAAGTCGTTCTTAAATAAAGCATGAAGAAACTTGTTTTAAAAAGAACAAACTTGTATATATTTCAAACCTATTTTAAACAGTTTTCGATATTCTATACATTCAAGAACTAAGGATTACATGAAGTCTATATTGAAGTTAAATAATATATGAGACAATCTTAAAATGAACAAACTTGAATAACATTTTCTAAGAAAAATAAATCAGCTACATTAAAAATGTATTTTTAATTTAACAACAAAAAAAGTAATTACACTGCACTAGAATTGATGATATTACGAGAACCGTATGAGGCTAATTAATATAATTTTAAATTATTGTATAATGACAATGACGCTTTGCTTGAGTTAAACAGAATTACCACTAGATATTAGTTCAATTTATTGTAAGTATACATTAATGATATTTTAGTTTGAAATATGAGACTTCCTAAGATGATAACGAAATGTTTATAAAAGTAGTTCATTATTTGGTATTTGCCCTGATTTAATATTACTATAAAAGTCGCTTATATTCCTTGAGAATTACAAAAACAAACCATTGATGACTTTTAGCAATTTATTACTTATAATTAGATTAAACAATAGATAAAGATAATTTGTTTTGATGTAGATATACAGCCTGAATTGAAATTTATTCTTAAAATACAAATGAGACATATCGCACTGTATAGCTATTCAAAACGGTACGCTAAACTTGAATAACCAATTTACTTTTTAGAAATACGTTTATTTCTTACTGTAACATAAATACTTCTGGAATGGATTAAATTTCTATTCTATTTTAGAACATTTTATTACATCAGTCAACATTGTTTTAGAGTATAGTAGTCAGTTTTATTTTTGTTGAAACCTAGGAACAAAATTGTGGAAAGTTCAATCCTAAACCATACAAATTAGATTTGTCTAAAACTTAGGAAAATAAAGATTGCTTAGTCTTTTTAATCAAACGTTTATCTATAATTATTAAAGGGTGTATTTTGAGAAAAATAAAGATTATTTTTGATAAAGAAAGTGATCACATATCAAAAATTAATTTGAATGCTGCACAATTTTCACAGATATCTTAATCCTATGAACATTTTGAAAAATATTGTTCTAGAAACAAATTTTCTTTCTAAAGTCTTACATACCTACTGCTGTGACTTCGACTTTTCTAGATATTTAGTCTACAACTAAATTGATCGAGATCACAATTTCCAGAAAAAATGATAGGTTGTGGAGACCCTATTCACTGGTCTGCTAGGTCTCCGGATATAACAAAATTAGATTTTTTTTTATGGGGACATATAAAAGAGCAACTGTGGAAAATACTTGTAATAACAAAAGAAGCAATGCGAAAACATCTTCTGGAAATATTTAGAAATATAAGTCCTGAAGTATTTCTTAATGTTGATATATCATGAATGGAAACTATTTGAATACTTGTTGAAATAATGTCTGCTTATTTTTGTTTATTTGTTATACATATTTATTGTTATTTTGTAGTTTCTTTTTTACCTGTATATACAAGGTGAGTCATCAACGCGTTTGAGTTTTAGATCTTTGTGCCAGCAAACAATCACTTTCCCTCAAAACATAGACTATATCTATTAATTCCAATTTTAAGCATTTCATTTTGCACTTAACGTAAATTCATATACTTACTTCTCTTTAAACTGAAGCTATAAATTTAAGTTTAACGTTTAAACAATTTTTGACACACAGCGTCTGCAATATTTTTTATATAATTCATGAACTTACAAATTTTTTTTAAAATTTTAATAAAAATCACTTATTTGTAAAAAGAAAATAGAAGTAATTCTTTTCGATTAATTGTAGTTATAGTCGTAGTGCAAGTCATGACAACTCATATTTTTAAGTCGTAATCGGGTTTATTCAGATATAATATCCTAAAACTTTTGCAATATCGCTCACGGGTAGAGCAAAGTGATATTTTTAATTAGTAAATTTTAAGTGACTTTTCAATGACATATAAATATACAGGGTGTTCCATTTAATCTGTATTAATTGTTTTTAACTTTAGCGAATGGTATATAATTCTGAAGAACATGCGTAGATATGCCGAAATAAACATCAATTTCACCTACTGAAAAGATATCTCTAGTAATTGAGCCCATAATAGATATTCCATTATCAATCCTTATTTCATAGCAACTTTTCAAATGTTGTACAATTTTTAACAAAAAATCGCCATATCTCAGAAACAGTTGGAAATCGACAAATACCAGTTGATGTCAGTTTGATCAGCGCTCAAGGGCTATCATAAAATGTAAAAAATGCATAACATTCCATTTAAAATAAACATAAGTTTGTATTGGTTCGTCGTTGTCGAACACTCTGTATAAATGAAAATATTTTTAAATTGTAGAGCTTATGGTTATCTACAATTTTTGTATTAAAAGTTATTCGCTATCTACATTATTAGATACCAATAATGGTCTTTACCGCTCCGCTGGGACACCGGTATATAAGTAATAAATATTTACTGCTTTAATAAAGCAGCAAAATAGGCGGGCGGGGCGGTCATGAATTCGGCACCATCTACCTGCATTTTAATCCCGACGCATAAATTCGGCACTAGACCGCTATTGCTAACTAAAATAATATTACCAACGTCAGTATTTAATTAGGGATTAAAACAAATACAAGATTTTAACAAATAATTCTACCATCTAGTGACCTACTTACAACGACAGTAACAAGTTATTTTAATTGTTGGTAGGTATATTTAGTACACTAGAAGTTACAATCACTTATAAAAACTCTGGTACAGCAAAATAAATATTGAAATAGAATTACATATTTTATCTACATACCTATTTGTCTGTTTAGGGCCTTTATATTTTTGGTATGTGTGTGTTCCAATTGACTCCTCGAGATGACGTTTTCGGGTCCCATAGTCCACACTTTTGCTTTACACGTTCTAATGTAACACCTCCAAAAACTTTCTTCAGTTTTAAGAACTTTTGCAAAAGTAAATTTGCCACCATCAACGATTAGAATTTGCTTGCCACGTTCACTAGTTTCAACTATAGTATTCATCATTAATTATTTGTCAATATAGATGTATACGGCACAAGTAATTATAAAATACTGTCTGAATTTCTTTATAGAATAACATATTTTCTGCAAATATGAGAAGGGGTTGCTGTCACCCCATTGGTCATTCAAAGGTTAAGACAAGTTGGCGTAATGACTCTTAGGGAATTCCTAACAGGGATTAGAAACGGAGTAATTCTCGGGTCGTTATCTGATTTAAATATGTGATTAGGCCGATGGTGCCCAATTCGTGCATCTTGTGCAGGTAAACATGGGGTGCAGGCGGTTGGGGATTATAATAGTGCCGAATTCGTGTACGCCCAAATAGGCACTACAGAAGTAGCTAAAAGCATGGATATCACAAAGTTTCAGTAAAAAATATAAAAAGCATATAATATAACAATAATTAGTAATTATAATCTGAATTATATATTCTTCCATTGTCAGTCGCGTGAAAACAAATTTCTTAATTAAAGAAACTTCTACACTTCAAGATGCAAAGAAAATCTGTACAAGTTGATAAAAGTAATCATCATGTGTTTTATTTACAACTAAATATTTTCATCATTAAATAATCATCTTAAATCTCAAATCTTTTATTGTAGAGGATAAAGAAAGTTTCTGGTTTACATATGGTGCTCTTGAAAATTAAATCTATTGCTATTAGTTTAAAACCGTTACTTCATTAAAAATATATATTAATTTTAAACAATTACTAATTGCATGAATCAACGCGCACATGTTTTCTTACTGTTATCTATTTGCTAGCTCCATCATTCGCATTTGGTTAATTGAACGTAACTCAAACTATATAAACATATATTTGGAATTATACAGTATGTACAGTGCCTGACAGAATTAATGTCTCCCCCATTAAATACGTAAGTATCAAAACTACCTTCCTTCTTTTCGCCGGGCAACACGTATCGGTTTTTTTCAGGTATACGAAAAGGGAGTATAATATACGCCTTGTAATCTTTGAATATAAATATGACAAGTAAAGGTAAACAAGTTCTAATATCTGCAATATAAGTATATGAAGGACTATTTTTGAATTTTACAGGAGCAGTGGATATGTGAGTTGATATCAATAGATAATAAACACATAATCAACTTCAATTATTCTTATTTTAACGTTTTAAATGTTATAGTTGTTTTATTTATTATAGCTATAATAATCATCATTTAGTAACTGAAACCAAATCTGACAAGCAGTTCTAAAAAGAAAATGTTCTTTAAAATTAAAAGATTTCTAATGTAGCAAATTGTCACTGTTTTGTTCGTTACATCTTATTAAAAGATTTAATTTTACTTATATAATTGGATAACAAGTGGGTGGTGATCTATAAAATATAAAATACGTTATTATTTGTTTATTTTGTAGTTCAAATCGAGTAAATTCTCCGCACTTTATTTATCAAAATATAAGGTAAATAGAATACATTTTAAAAACTCCTCACGCTTCTACGTACTCCGATGAAGAAAGGATTTTAAAAGTAATACTGACTTTTTTGCTGTCCATTTTCTCGACGAAAACAGATGATGCAGTTCATCATATGAATAGTGCTTGTTGCTAATTATTTTCCATAACACATTGTTTAAGGTACTAAAGGGTTAACTGATTTGTTACATAAATATCTTCTAATCAGCAACGGTACTGGATGCGAGAACAGAGTGATTTTCCCAGTAGCACAGTCTGCATCCAGTATCTCAGGGTCGTTTAATATTTATGATTGTAATGAATTCATATAACTAATAATTGAACAAGGAGTGAATGAATGCGTATATTTAATTTAATGACAAAACTCACCTACCTTAATCTTATGCCTCACAATCCCCAATCAAAAGTTCCTCAGGTAACCGGTGTTGATTCTTTTAGATAGTTAACTGCTTACTTGAATGATCTTGTGATTATTTATAGAGTTATTACTGGACGCCACTCACTTTGATTGATATGATCGTAATTTTATTATCACTAGAATTAGCATATCGTGGCTCTAGATATGTTAGTGAAAGAAAGTAAGAAACATTCACTGAGCCTATTACGTTACCTCAAAGAACGAAGGATAATCAATTTAGAACACAAGTGTCGTAAATTTAACAATATTTATTACATGAAATAATTGGAAACAAGGTACAATAAACATTTAACACTAATAAACAGAGGTTTCATTTCCACATTTTACATTAGATCACACAATTCTTAACCTGATAATCTGGCCAGACAGATAAATTATTGTTACACAAAGATTAACACAAATAACATATTACAATATCTTCGTAAAACAAATAAAAATGGTAAATTAAAATCGGATCTTAAATTTTGAACAAAATGCAACAACTAAGGTATGTATTAATTTTACAAGGTGAATAATTCGTGTTGTAGCTTTTAAAAGATTAACTTAAGGTTATGATATAGGCAATAATACAAAGATTCTAACAACGAACTCGAAATTTCAGATTAATACCATTATTTACAGTAGTGTAATTATTCTAGTAACAATGTGAACAAAGAGATATGGATTAATCCTTAAAGCTATTCTGTCACTATCCGACGGAACTATATAATACAAATGTATTGTTACAAAACCAGAAGGAATGGTCTTTGATTTTTTCCTAGCGACGGTACAATAATTTTTAAGCGCTCTGAGACATAAGTAATACTGCAATTACCTTGAAGTGTGCAGATACGATAATAATCGTGGCAGGCGGGTATGCGACGGGTCGATGACTTTCCCCGAAGATAAGATGAATTTCTTCGGTAGTTTGACAGGAGACGAAGTCCGACGGCAACGGGTCAGTATCAAGACTGCTTTAAATCCCCATAAGGTGAATTATCGTGATCGGCCGAATCTTCTCTTAGACTGGACTAATGATCGTTTGATAATTTTAAGAACCACTAGGACGTTAAATCGTCACTTGACTAGCTTTTGACACTGCTATATTACGTACACTGTGGTAACAATCTTAATATTTTAAATTGCTACTGGACTACGTATCAAACATTTGATAGCCACCGACCGCCAATAGTCTACACTTAAAATTACTTAGATATGTTGATGGTCACTAGGCGGTTAACAAAATAACAATAATAATTTTTAAGCTTTCTTGCCTTTTTATTCGTACCTTCAGAGAGGGGTGAAAACACGCCTGTTTCCGGATTCTAGAAGGTTCTCGACTTCTCCAAGAAGGAATTTTTGCACACGGCACATATGATGTAGTAGATTTAATGGCTCGGTTCCCAGGGCACGGTTAAATAAAGGGCTATTGATAACACGAGCATACTTGCGGCGCCGAAATCTAGTTTATCAACGTGTCATACAAAGGGGTATTTAAGAAAAATTGTCGTACGTGATTATAATATTTGCTTTATAAAAAGAATTTTACTTTAGATTATAAACGTTGTTATTCAGATGTTATTTTTAAGAAATAACTACGTATTTGAAAATATTATATAACGAATGATTTCATTGAAAAAATTAACAAGCTTGGCTGTGGTATTTATGACATATGTATATTTTTAAATTTTGAATATAGTTTACTTATCAAGACTAATAATGGTGTACAGTAGAAGCCAAAAGAATTTAGTAATTGTTAATTTAAATAAACAGATATTATTTAATATTTTGAAATGAAATTAGTCAGAAGTGCCAAAAGCACGCAACATGCTATTCACTAACTGCGTGATTTTATACATTATTTCTTGTGTTCGTCGTAATTTCGGCCTCGTACGTCCGGTCTATACATATAAGTGTCAAATTAAGAAAATATGTGCGATAAAAACTCAAATATTACAATACAATAAAAAATGTATTTGAAAAATGGAAAATACAAGAAACAAATCTAATAGTAATGAACTAAAGGAATACAACTAATATATAATATATTTTTCGTAATCTCTTTTTAGTTTCTGGGCTGCATGGCTTCTTCTATCGGCGTTTCATCAGTAATGCCAATGGACTTTTTCGGGGTCTTCTATTGTGGCTGCTGCTTCTACACAGTGACTGGATACTATCTGCTTTTGGGGAGTTTATATATGCCGGTCACTGTGTAGCAGCAGCAATAACAGAAGACCCTGAAGATGTCCTATACGATTGATGACCAAACGTCGGTATATTAAGCCAAAACGACTCCCAGTCCGGAAACAAAGAAGAGAATAAGAACACTAGTATTTTGTGTAGTAACCATTGGCGGTTATACAATCTCTTAGTCTGGCGGGCAATGAATGTACTAGTTTTTCACAATATTGACTACCACGTAACTCTTCCCACACGTTGCATACATTTCGACTTAAATGTTCTACAGTGCGAATATTATCTATTATTCTTTCGGACCAGTTACGAACTATTAGCGCCCACAGATTTTCAATAACGTTGAGATCAGGTGATTTAGGTGGCCACGGAATTAATATTAGTTCGGGATTATTTTCTATCTAATTGCGTACTGGTCTCGATGTATGAACAGGCGAATTATCGTGAACGAGATAGATTGGATCATCTGGAAATAAAGTACGCACACTGGGCAAAAATATGTCTTCGAGAATATATCTGTAATATTCACCAGTTAATCGTCCTGTGGTTGGGACAAAATCTCCAGGACCACTTGCGCACATGCATCCCCACAAGCCGCAACTTATTCTGCCACTTCTTCTGGTAGCTTGGACATGTTGCCGATCATACCTAGTATTGTTTGGCCGCCAAAGCACTTTTATTGAATCGTCAGAAGTAGTAAATACCTTTTCGTCCGCGAAAATAACATTTTCCCAGTTTCTATTAATATTTTCATTGGCGAAATTTAGGCGAGCAGCAGCATGTTGTTCTGTAATCTCAACTTTTCTTGCAGGTTTTCTGCATTGTTTTCCGTTTTTGTGTAAAGCTTTAATGATCGTCCTTGACGAACATTCTAGTTGTAGCAGTTCCTCTATTTTAGTTGAGGTGGTAAATGGATTTGCAGTGCAAAACTCTCTTATGTTATTATTCTCTTCCTCACTTAATATACAGTGTCTACCTGTGTGCGGCACATTTACCAGACGTCGTTCTACTTCATTACCATTGTCTTGTCTCGAAATCCATCGTTGTACTTGTCTCGTCTACAATCAATATTATAAGAACATTTAGAACATTATGTATATTACAGTATAACAATAATAAAATATCAGGGTTATCGGTCTGTGTATCCTAATTAAATAAAACTCAATCGATTCATTTATTCTCTATATTTCGCTAATGCTTATTAGCTGCATCGGGAGTGTTATAAAAATCATTTTATATTTGCTCAAAAGGAAGCATAAGAAGTAAAAATGGTACTTACAGCAATGAGTTAGCACTGGCAAAAGATATCAATATATTTGAAATATCAGTGAGACACTTTAAAAAACAATTAAAATTGGAATCAATATGATGTTAAAAAATTTTTAAGACTATTCTGTCAGAATTGACATTTAAAAAATATTGATGTCATTACAAAATAGAATAAAGTGCCATGTACTAATATAATATCTAAAATTATTTTTCAGTCTGTTTAAATGATCTGAAGTACAGGAAATTTTAATGAATTGGAGCACAAAAATTAAATATTTTAGAAACAATATAATCTATTCACAAATGCGTAACAGGTTGGAATATATCACACTTAAATTATTTGAATCAGTTTTGTGATTAATTGAATCAGTCTCTTTGTTAATATAAATCATTTCCGGCACTATTCTGTTTTTATAATTACGTTCTTTGCTTAAGGGGGAACTGCTGACTACCGAAATCAAGAGGTTAGAAATTCAAGTTTTTCTCCGTTATTTTTGGAGCGATTTTATTTAAACAAAAACCAACAAATGTTTTAAAGTTTTTCTGAGGTACCTAAAGAATTAAATTTTATAAAACTTATTAAAATATTTATAAATGGAGTCTAGACTCAAGTTTACCATATGTTTTCTATATTATTTTTCCACAAATTGAAAAAAAAACGCCCTTTAGGTACCTTCGATAAATCTTACTGTCAACGTATAGCCTTAATTCAACTTAATTTACAAAATAGTTATTGAGAAAAACTTGAATTACAAACGTAAGTTTTGCCCTATTTCTGACTACATATATCCTTAATTTTCATTGTTCCTCTCATAATTAGTCAATCATAAGATATATGTACTTAACTTAAAACACACGAATAAATTACTTTTTTTTGTATTTGTTCCACAAAACAGAAAATTACAACTCTCGTCAAGAATCTTACTGACGGCGGCAGTTCACCCTTAATATTTTAACATTATCCTAATCAAAGGTATGTCTAAAATCCAAAAAATGCCTAGCTAATGCACAATATTAGTTTACCCACCTTGCAATCACTCTTATGTTGTGAATGTCTTTGTTTTAATAGTTGTGAAGTTTGACCTATATAAACTTTATTGCAATCTTTGTAAGGAATTTTGTATACAACACTATCTTGGTTTAAAACTGGTGTTTTGTCCTTAGTTCTAGAGAATATATTGTTAATTGTAAGTAAGCTATATTTACATATTTTAATATTGGTGTATCCTGTAAAATTCTTTATTATTTGTTCAGTTAAATTTTTAATATACGGAATCTTCTTATACTGTAATAGATCAACAGCAACAATATGTTCATTAGGAATATGGAAAGTATTCGAATTATAAATCAATTTGTTAATTATATATTTTAGATATCCATTATTCATGAATATTGTACAATTTTTTTTTAAATTTTTGCTTAAAAAGGTGTTATGACTAATATAGTAACTCTGTTCTTCATTACAATTACATTATATACATGTTAAGAAGTATGTTCTCCCTTTCATAGCGCACATTTGACCAAAAATGACTCCACTTTTTTTTTAAATAACAACCTATATTTTTTTTTATTTTGATAGTACTTTCAATTCCCTATCCAACGGTATAAAATTTTTTTAATGTAAAATTCTAAAATAGTCCTTCATATACTTATATTGCAGATATTGAAACTTGTTTACCTTTACTTGTCATATTTATATTCAAAGATTACAAGGCGTATATTATACTCCCTTTTCGTATACCTGAAAAAGACCGATACGCGTTGCCCGGCGAAAAGAAGGAAGGTAGTTTTGATACTTACGTGTTTAATGGAGGAGACATTAATTCTGTCAGGCACTGTACATATAAATAGCATATATTTTAAACAACTTCCTAACTTACCTATGTAGTACCAAAATATAATAGTAGAAATTTAACTATGATGTAATAAAGGTTGCTTCTATTGTCAAATACAATAGGCCTCAATTACCTATATTTTATGTAAGTAATTCTCAGAGAGGAAAGACAACAAACGCATGAATAATAAAAGCCATACAACACCAGCCAATGCCTATAAAAAATCATACAAATACAATTCCACCAACGAAATTATAAGAAGGCTTCTCCAAAGTATACGAAACTCATTGCATTAAAGTATGTATACTCGCGGCAAAAAGTTTTGTCGGGTCTTAAGACCAGCTAAATGGAAGGTATCACTGGTCAACTCTAGTAATCCGATAATATTTCTCACCAAATTTTAATAAACCATAAAGGGAGATTGTAATATTTTTGTTTAGGCTTGAGAGATATATTAAATTTCCTCAAAAATAAAATAGCAGTAAATAAGCAAACAATAAATTACACAAATAATCCTTTGCAGAAAATATATTTAAAGGAAAATATTTTAAAATGTAAAATAAGAGCACTTACCGCGGACGTTTTAACATATGTAGTTTTAAAAATGCAGAGAAATTACTCTACTAATAAAATAAGGAACGATGAAATAATTCAGCTTTAGAGAAAATATTTGATATATTATGGGCTAGAAAAATCTTGATTTAAATAATATTCCAAAATTTAAACACCCCTAGCAATTGCGTTGTAAATACCAAGGTAAATACATATTAGGCAAAAATGCTCCCGGTAAAAAAGTCTTAGATGCAGATGTAGTAATATAATCAAGAATTTGAATTAAATTATAATGAAAAACCCATAATTTTTTTGTATATATTTTAAAATAAATATAATGTATATTACAGAAAAAAAAATATGACTGATATATACTCGTAAATATCATCAATATAAATAATTACAAGTTCTATAAAACCGAGATCTTAATAAAGCATTCATTCTGGCTCTTGAAAAATAAAATAAATTCGGAAAGCCGGAAACATTTGTAGAACAGCAAAAACATTTCTTTGTAATGTTGACACGTCAATGTTATCGTGCGATAAATCATAAATGAAGAACATTTGAAATATATTTACTTCTATATGCCACATGTATTTTCTTTTACGAAGCAGTTAAGTATATTTACTCAAACTTAGGTATTATAAAAATTGAATATAATCCCGATTTATTTGGTGTTAGAAATTTATTAGAGTGGACCAGATATATCTTCCATATAGCTGGTCTTACGACCCGACCACACTTTTTGCCGCGAGTATACAAGGGACTCAACGTTTTGGATCTGCATGCTATAATAAAAGTTCAACTTTTTAATTAATTTTTTTACTTACGTGATTCCCGCTATGTAAGATTTTGGTTCACTTCTACGTCGTCAACGGAGGAGGACTCTTGAATTTTATCCTGACCAGCTAAGGACCCTAGCAGCACAGTCTGTGGGCAACCGAATAGGTCAAAGTCATACCAATGTTGTAAGACCGGTAAAATATCAATAACCCCCACCCAATATTATGTGAATATAAAATTAATATATCAGGTCAATGCCAATTTGCATCGTTGGGTTGATATCTCACCAATACTGTATATAGCTAATATATTGGTAATATCAGATACTAATATTGTATAAATAACAAAAATCTACATTCAATCTATTTTCATGCAGAATTTTGTTAAAATAGTGCGTGGACGTGTTGCGTATTGGCGAGTGCGTTTGGCATATGTGTTATAAATGTATATAGGTTATATATATTCTATATTATAATAAAATATGTAGTTATACATTCATTATTATTTTCAACTAATGCATATATCATTGACCTCATAATACTTTGTAAATGGATGGAGATACGTAAATATCGGAATCTTGAAGCTCCCTACCGTTTTTTTCAATTTTTGTTTTATTTCGTATCCTTTAACTTTACTGAAACCAAGCACCAACAAAGTGCATCTACAGATTCCATTGTTACTGAAACGTTGTGAAAAACTTAGAAACACATAATGGTGAGCAAATAAACTGAAACTGCATAATAGTAGGTAAGTTATGAAAACAACGTGTTTACTGGACTAATGGCGGTTTGTTCGTCTTACGTTGAAAAATTAAAAATTTGGACAAGCTGCGTTTTGCAAGTTTGTTTTTCATTTACTTTTTCAGATTGGAAATGAGTCGTCAGATTTTTTTTGCAATTCATTAATATGAAGTATGTCTGTCATTTAGAGAGATTCAAACCAGATACTTTCTAAAATAATTTGTTTGCAATGTATTAGAAATAAATAAAATATTAATATGCAATCATAAATAAATGGAATTTGTGCAAATATTTATTTTATCTTCATTTATTTCATCTTCAATATAATCTGTAATACAGTAAATAAATCTTAGCAATGATCGTACTAGTAAAAATAAAAAATGTAGGTTTTAAATGAAGTGACATCGTGTTCATTTAAAACCTACATTTTTTATTTTTTGCTAGTACGATCATTGCTTATATTTATTTACTGTATTACGTCAACTTAAATTTAATAGTAACACTCATTTATGTATTCATATTAAATTAGAAGTTAATTAATAAAGGTAAAAGGAAGTTCACACTTGGTTATTTTTTTCACTAAAATTTTATTTGCAAAATACGCTTTGACAATGGTTTCGAACTTCTCAGTTCATTCTCAACTGAACAAGACAAGTTTTACTTAAAATTGGAATAGATAATTTGAGTAAGGTGGGAGTAACATTGTGAATAATATAAGGGAGTTATGTATTATCGGGGTTTTCCTAGTAATTAACGAGAAGCAGCCTTAATAACAGGGGAAATTCTAACTCTGTTTGAATTTCCCCTGTTGAAGTGACCATTCCAGAACTTGTTAAAAAAAGTATCACAGAAGACAAAACTATTTTCAAAATTCTGCATGATTATCTTGCCATGACTAAAGTCAGCCCAAGATGGGTGCAGAGAATGATCAAGTCGCCGCGAAAACATCAGCGCGTGGAAGGTTCCCGTGAGTTTTTGGAGCTCAGTAATGAAAGCAGGGATAGTGTATTGGGAATGAAACTTGGTTTCATATGAACCCGAGTCCAAGCAAGACTCCATGCAGTGGCATAAAAAAGGCACACCACCACCCAAGTCCCATCCTGTTAATAGCTTTAAAAAAGGCGTCTCCATAACTACAGAATACTGCAGTTGAATCCTGGAGGTGTTAAAATCAGTAATTAAAGAAGAAAGAAAGACAATACTCCCGTCCACAGGAGTCGTGTTGTGCTGTCCGCTCTGCATAAAGTGCGCCTCGATATTTCGAATCACCCACCCTATAGTCGTGCTAGCGATTTTTACCTGCCTTCTAAAATATAAGAAGGCTGGGGGGAAGAAATTTACGAAAAATGAAGAAGTAAAGAAAGCAGTTTCGACGTATTTTTCAGAAAAAGATAAAACATTTTTAAGAAGGCATATACAAGCTAAGATCTAAGAAATCTATTAGAGTTGCAGATGAATATATTGAAAAAGAAAAATAGTTTTTATTTTTATTTTTTCTCCTTTTCTCCATTCCGCGAACTTGAAAACGCTCCCTTACTACGGACGCAAATTGCCATTGCACCAATAGATTAGATTGAAATTATTACTAGGAGCTACAACTGTAATAATTAAATAAACTGTACAATAATAAAAATAATAATAATAGTAATATTATACTCAAAATACAAGAAAAATTGCCAAAGGAAGAAAAATCAAAACAGGTGAACAAAATAAAAATGGAAGGAAACTTAAAATGAAATTGCAATCGCTTACATAATTATCGTAACATATTGACATCTACATCAAAAAAGAATGAAAAGATATAAAACATGTAAGAGATAATGCTACATTTATTTTTTGAGAGAATTGTATATTTCGGAATTTGTTACTTTCCTTCCTGTTGGTAGAATTATTGTTTTTTTTTTGGTTTTGTCATTTTTACGTTGCATATAATAATAATAATAATAATAATAAGCAACTTTTATTTCACATCCATGTGTACAGATATATACAACTGATAATAATGACAACAAAGAGAAAGCAATATATTATGTATATATAAGAAATTAAAGATGTACTTAATGAAATTAGGCGGAGTTCGGGCTACCACAGAGGTGGCATCCGCTCTTCCACTCAACCTATGAACAACTTAACCTAAACTTAACCTAAATTAAATAAATTTAAACTGAAAACACAAACTTACAATCAAAACTTACAATCAAAAGAGAGGGATTTCATAGAGAAATAAGAAATAAAAATGATTGGAAATATACCTAAGATAAACACATAACAAGAAATATAATGTCCTGAGGGTTGCTTGCATACCCACTCACAAACAGCATATTATGAGTTATAAACGGTTGCGAGAGTACAAGAATAGTAAGTTTCATTACGTGGATGTAGTTGTGGCGCATGCGCGAGGACGCCATGACACTTTCGGACCAACTTTGTTTGTTTACATTAGAGTTGTCATGTCGCTCCTATTGTAATTGCCTTGATAACAACGCAGATACCAGTGAAGTGCTTTAAATTTGGTTTTAAATTGTTCAGAAATGAATTCCAGTTCGGACACAAAGGAAAATAGAAGACCTGGAGCTAATAAGCACTGCGTTTTCGGTGATTGTAACAGCGACAGTAGACCAGGCAGACCTGGTTACACTGCCCAATTACGATTTATATCGTTTCCAAAGCCGTGTCTAACATTTCGAAAAATGGATAATGTTGATGTTAAAACTGAACGCGATCATTTGAAGGTGTGTGCAACATGCCGAACTTGCGATAACTGGATGAAAGCATGCAAAAGATCAGATCCAAAGTGGAAACGTATCGGAACCATAACAAAGGATAGTTACATTTGTGAAAATCATTTTGTTGCTATTGATGCAGTCCCTTTGCCCACTCCGCTGCCGGCTTTGCAAATAACCCAAAATAAGGTAGGCAATTAATACTTATTTTTACGACAGTGTTAATTATGTGTTATATTTTAGGCTAAGCCAAAAAGAAGAAACTTATCACAGATGTATCTGCCTAATAAACGAGCAAAATTTGACGCTAATAGCCCAGATTATAATGCTGAAAGTTCAACAAAACATGGTGATGCAATTTCTTTGCCAATTCCGGTTCTTGACGCCACTACAAGAACTTGTGCTACACAAACTTTTACTGATAATAATTATCATAATCAGAATTCGGATTACCAATCAACTAACAGTGCTGAAACATCTGTGATATCAACAAGGACATTGTCGACCCAAACAACATTCCGATTAGTTGACGAAGAGGTGCTACGATCACAGATTAAGGATTTAAAAAGGGAGATTAGAGAATTGAAAACACAACTGGAGTCCTTTGTAAAGACGGAACAAGCAACAAAACCAATTGAAGTGTTTGAAGGAAAGATAAAGAAAAATGAGGTCATGTGCAAATTCTACACAGGTTTTGTTTATGCGCAGATTTTACTGCTCTTTGATTTTGTTGCGAGTGAGACGATGTGTTACTGGGGATCGAACGGGCAGCCTGAAAAACTTTTTGCAAAGAAAAAATTGCAACATATTCAAGAGTTAATATTATCCTTGGTTAGACTAAGAACTGGATTACTAGTCAGAGATTTAGCATATCGGTTTGAGTTGTCTATTGGACTTGTTTCCAAAATTTTCACGACATGGATACAACTTATGTTTAACAAATTCAACACGCTGCGCCCTTTAATGTTCCCTTCCCGGGAAAAAATTAAGGAAACGTTGCCCGCATCATTTTCAAAGCTAAGAAATATCAGAGTAATTATTGATTGTGCAGAAATATTCTGTGAAAATCCATCCAACTTAGAACACCAAGCAAACTTATATTCAAGTTATAAATGTCATACAACATTTAAGGTGCTCATAGGTGAGACATTTTTATTATTCATATATGGTGCGCTCAAAAAAAAAAAAAAACGAGAGGGCTGGAATGCGCGAGTCTCATACCTTGATTGGGTGAAACCAGCATTTCAGCCAATTCTTTTCTTTTTATTTCGTCGCTTAGTTAAGCAATATAATTTGTAAATATTTTACAGGCTGTACGCCAAATGGGGCCGTATCATTTGTAAGCGATTTATTTGAAGGTTCGATCACTGACCGACAAATTGTAGCCAAGTCAAAATTATTAGATTTACTTGAAGATGGGGACCTAGTGCTCGCAGATAGAGGATTCACCATCAAGGATATGACAGATGAGATTAATGTAAATCTTAACATACCAGCATTTCTTAAAGGCAGAGAAAAGTTGAGTGCACAAGAAGAGATCGAAACCAAAATTATTGCTAGACAGAGAATATATGTTGAACATGTAGTTGGAAGAATAAAAAATTTTAGGCTATTGAAGAAAATTGTTCCTTTAAGTATGAGGGGTACCATATCACAAGCTGTTTTTGTAAGTGCTTGTCTACTTAACTTTCAGAAGCCACTTGTTCAATAATAATTACCTCCTAAGTAACATTTTCTGTATTGCCTGCCCTATAGTAAAAAAATAAATAATTTAAATACAATAGTTTCTTTAATGTACTAACATAAACGAAAACAAAATTAAGACATTACAAACAATTGCAGAGAAAAAATGTAATAATTTTTAAAGTAAAATGGTTCCTTTCATTTACTAACAAACAGAAAGTTAACCTAACAAAATTGCACAATTATATCACAACACAATCCGTGAAGAACATATTATTTCTTATATTTTACATTATACTGTTAGCTTAAAGGGAACTAATTTTCTCGGTATGCGACGCTCAAAATACTCTGGGCAAATATAAGAAAAATGAAAGTCCATCAACTTGTTGGATAAATTGGCCCAAATCGAGGCATCAAAATAAATTCTTTCGATGTTTATTCCAAATTTTGACCAAATCACGAAGTCACACCAGGTTTTATTGCAAATTCCCATTTGCATTTGTACTTGCATATAATATTTATGCGTTCTCTTAAGAATCAACTCGTTATTATCATTTAGAGTGGCACAAAAGTTTTGTTTTTGTTCCTGTTTTAATTTGTGAATTTCTTGGGGTTTAAATTTTCTTAGAACAAATGGACACTTAATTTCTAACAAGCCCAAAGTTTTAGAACTGTTGTCTACTACCAACCCATCCGGCGAAGCCCCGAGCCCTGGGTAATCCGGATTAATCCACAAGCCTGTTTCTGTAACGAAGTTGCCGCTTTTTTTCACATAGTCAGCAATGGCAAACTTTTCGCTTTCCTTACCATATCTTGTATAGTCGTTATCAACAATAACCCCAAACATATGATTTTTTAACTTTTTAAATATATTGTCATCATTTATATTTGAAAAGTTGGTACAACACGAGGCTGTTATTAAAATGCGACGTAAAGACAGCCACCGTTCGCTGCCACTTTGGTTGTGGGTTCCATAAACTTCTCCTGGTGCATTCAAATTAAATTTAAGGGATAACTGGAATAAGTGAATGTTTGTAAGAAGCACACTTCTTCGGTCATTTGTTAGAGCATAATTTTCGTAATTATATTCCAAAAGAAGCTCCCACATAGTGTTACCTGAAAACGCCTCACAACTTCGCAATAAGGTATTATTCACTTCCCTTGGATTTAAAGGAGTTAAATCAGGTTTGAAATTCAACATTATATCAAAATTTCGCTTGTTAGTATATTGATTTTTCATCACTTCTGTTGAATTTTTCGTCTGTCGCGGTTTATTCCACTCACACAATTTGCTGGTACAAGATTCAGGTTCACTGCCAAACGTCAACATGAAGTCTTCTATGGCGAAAAGTACACCTGATACATGGCTGCATCTTGCCATCGTAGAGGCTTTGCATTCACACGAAGCATCCAATACTTTACCAGTGTTGTTTTCAAGCATGATTAACACTTTGTAAGTTTTTTTGCGCATTGATGCAAAAACATCACTTTTGATGCAATAATGCTTGTCACATATGGTTTCAGTATCTTTTAAATTTGTAACAAAGCCACTCTTAAATAAAATTCTGCCCCTGTTAAAAGGTTTAGCCGTTTCGAAGTCCACTAAGTTCTGATTTTCATCCTCTATTGTGGCTGTTTCAATCAGATAGTTATATATTGCCCCAAAACTAAACATTTTCGGCATTTTGTGTGATGGAAACGACTTCCAAGTTGTGGTTGGAAAAATCAGAGACTGATTAGAATTATTACTGAGATCACTGCGTCTAACGCTGTTTTCTTTTAAGGCAATCCATACTCCATCATCAATGGTACTATCAACTGGTTTATCAGCTTTCATTACCGTTTTAACTCTGAAACCAACAAAAAAATTGAGGTTAGGGGAGCACGGGGCTAATTGTCACAGGGGTAAATTGTCACAAGGCAATTTTAAGCAAAGTTGCAATATATTTCTGCTACTGCCATCTATATATCTGTTTCTTAACAACGTCAGGCACTGTGTACAACATGTCTGTACGGTACCTACAGAATTCTGTATGATTTTAACAAAAGTTTCAGACTGGTGTTTTCAACGTACTTTTTATCTTTCACGTTGTAACTTGGTTAACAGGAATATAATCATTTGCAAGGTAAGTGAAGTATATTGCATTAAAGCTTATGAAATTCTCTTTATAATAATATGTAACAAATTGCTTACAATAATCACATATCAATGATAATCATTTATTTAATGCAACATGTGCTTTGAGGCAAGTTGTCACAATTTGTTAGGGGCAGGTTGTCACATGTGACAATTTACCAGATGTAAAAACTGGTCTCACGAAAAATGCACGGACGGCAATTCTTATTATATTTGTCATAACTGCGATTCTGATGATGATATTTAACTTTGTTTTTACAATTTTGTGTTAAGTAGATACATATTTAAATTTTTTCTTCACATATTTTTATTATTGTTAAATGTTAAATTCTTACTTCATGTATTTATTAAGATAATAAAATCGTAAACAAAATTTTTTTAAAAATTAAAATATTTTATTCTGGTGTCTTATGTACTTAAATGTAGGTGACAACTTACCCCATACCATGGGACAACATTCCCCGTCTTGGGGTATATTGTCACATTGCACACGCTGGCAAAGAAAATTACAAAAAAATTATCAAACGTCATTACTAAAGTTTAATCTTTGTGGTATACTTTCACCACATGTACAGGTACATATGCTGATACTTGGTTATACTTGAAAGCAAATAATAACCAAAATTCTATCAAATATTCAAATTTTGTGACATTTAGCCCCGTGCTCCCCTATGCCAATTGTCAGTTTTAAACTATTTCAGTTACACCTACACCTGTACACATTAGCCACTTACCTCTCTACAAGATGCATTTTTAAAGCGCTTTTTGGTACATTCTCGCCTCTGCATTTCAAAAATCTTCGTAATTGTAGAACGCTGTGTTGATTCACATCTTTGTATTTTAACGTCGCTCCAGGTACATCTTCCGGATTTAACTTCACTTTCTTATGTGGAATATCGCTAGGGGCCGACATGACTTGTAATAGGGCAGATTTATCGTTTTACCTTTTTATTTGAACAAAATAAAACATTAAAACTATACGAGGCGCACAGTCCTTGGTCCGAACAACAAAAATCAGCTGTTCACTGGAATTGGGGTCACGCATGCGCACAAATGAAATGAACAGCTCTATTGCAAAAGTTCATTGCCAGGTAAATAGTATATCAAAGTATTTCTTCTTGAAAGCAGGAACAGACGTAGATAATTTAATTTCAGCCGAAAGTGAATTATATAAGAAGGTGATTTGGTATGAGAAACTTTTTTTAAAAAGTTCAAGTGAATGAGTTGGTGGGGTTAAGGTACCTTTGAAACGAATGTTGATATTATGTACATCTGTTCTAAATTTGATTTTATTGTATAAGTAGGGAGGCTGGTGGGTGATAACGATACGATGGTATAGAGTAGCGGAGTGCAATAACCTCCTATTCTTCATGTTCAGCCAATTCAAGTCTTTTAGCTTATGGGAGATATGTTCTCTCCGCCGGATACCGAAGATCAAACGGAGACAGGAATTTTGCACCTTCTGGATTTTAGATGCAGTACTAGCCGAAATGCAGGCACCGTACAAAGTCTCACAGAAGGTGAAATTAGACAGAACAAGTGCTTCACAAAGAAGTTGTTTAGTTTTCTTATTTAAAAATGATCTGTTCCTGTAAATAACCTTCAAAGCGGCGTAGGAACGCTGCGTGCACACACTAATGTAATCACCAAAATTTAATTGATCGTCAAGTACTACCCCTAGGTTTTTCACTTTCTGTTTTAGAGGAATCACAGTATCATCCACAACAACCCTGATCCCGTCCCGATAATCAGCATCAATTCTAATACTTCTGGGCCCAAACAATATCAATTCGGTTTTAGATATATTTAAACACAGCCGTCGCTAGAATTATTCTTATTTATCATTTATTATATTATACTATTGTAAGCCTATTTTTCGTCTACTCGGAATTAATTTTTAGTTATTTTGGTGGGTAAAAATTCTAAATCCTGCATCGTTGCGACATCTGTCGTCGAACGGTGTTAACGGTTTATAGGTGCTATAGTGGTATCAATTATTTAAAAGAAACTTTTGGTTAAATATTTTGATTTCGTGCTTTTGGGTTTTAGCTTTGTTTTTATAATGATTTCTCGTCTCGACTTTTTTAATTAGAAAATTCTTTTGTGCATTTAAATGTCTGTTACCTAATTGAATTGTTTTTCCGTAATTCTCATTTTTCCCGTTTGGCGCTGCTTCTGGCTCACGTGTTCTGATAGATACGGTCGCGAGATCGTTCTCATCTTCATTTGTTCCATCGATTACCTAATTAAGTAGCAGAATAGACTCCAACCGTCTTATATCTTATTGCAAAATTTGTGGTATATGTACTGCCGTATTTCGAAAAATTTACACTTAAAATAAGATTTAAATGGAGTAAGATCATTCTTTGCCGTGTAATTCTTGACGAATCGACTGATATTTTTTTATGGAAGTGTTTGTGGAGTTATTCTGGTAAGCTTTATTGTAATTTTCTATTAATTAGATCATTCTTAACGTTGCTTGTTTTATAGCTCTTAATTACGTGTCGCATTTTTACACAGTTCTAACCACACGTGCGACGCCATCCTGATGTTGTAATCCACATCTAATGTTTTGAAACTTTGTGAATTTACGGAAGAACGTTTTCCTTCACCGCACCGGAAGGTTAAAAATTCTATTCCAACGTATACGAAGTATTATTGGTTCTAGCAGTTCGTAGAAGAACGAATATTCCAGAAGTGACCGTCTGTATCTGCATACCCACGTGGTCGACAGTTAAGTTTTCTTTGTTCTATGTTTTCTGTATCCATATTGCTGTGATAGCATATATTTGTGGGTATAGTCATTTGTATATGCTGTGTTCTAAATTTTTCTTTTTACACCAAAAACTTATAATTGGTTTTATATTTAATTCATATTGTTGAAGCATGTACCTAATAACTATTGTGGATTCTGGCAATGTATGTGGTTCCTTCTCCTTCACTGATGGCCTTTCACTTACTTATAATAGGGACGAGGTAATAGTTTTGTTTAAAGAAGAAAACAGAATGTCTATTTAACATGATCATACACCTTTTATTTTTGTAATTTATATATTCAAATAATTTTTATATACACCTTTATGCTCTAAACAAATACATAATTGAAAATGCTCATATCATTTATACCTAATGTCGGTTGTAATGTATGTAAATCTTTTATTTATTTATTTATGATGCTAAACAAAAAAATAAATATTTATCCTGTAAATAAATAAATGTAAACTTTTAGTGTACATTGATAGTGATATTTATCGATGTAATTATTTTTATATTGGCTTCAATTAATTGCCTTAGACAACCATTTGCACGTGTTGTATCTAGCTTTTAATCTTTGCCTTATGAAACTTTTAATTAATTATTAACCTAACTTGAAAAAGATTAATGACGCTTAGACAATACCATGAAGAAAATGCTCATTCGCACGTAGCATCTCTTCAACTGTCCAACACCATTAGTCCTATTTTGTTGTAATTCCAACTTTATGAATTAAAAGAAAACCTTACAGGATAATATTTGCTTATCTATATTGTCCAACATTACATTGATTAATCATTTGCACGTAAAAACCAATGTCTGTCTAACAATTTAGATAACTTCTTTTCAAAAAAAAAAAACTTACTTGCTATCTTTAAATATTTCATCAAAATGTTCATTTTGAATGTCCATATTGAACGTTTCAAGTGAATTTAAATATATATTAATAAAAGAAAAATTATTATGAATAAACGTGATAAAGAAATAATGAAAACTACTATTCTACAATGTTACAATTTTTTTTTTTTTTATAGAGCGTCTTATTCTTTCGGAGTCGAAATCAGAAGTCCCTTCTTGTCGAATCTTGTTTCTTATTTATAGCGGCAAAAAACTCTACGTTGACTATTGCGCCCTCTAGTCCATATTTTAGGTTGGCATTGGAATATACGTTCCAGTGAAATTGCTGCCCACATGTTGCCGTCTTGATACACACACACACATACACATATTGTTCTGACAGTTCTTTATTTACCAAACGTCATTACAAATTGTTTTTCCAATTCAAAAGTCTTTTCACTGCCTCGCACAGCATTTCCGACGGTAGGTTTATTCTTGTTGTTAATACCATCCTTCTTTGTATTCATCAATGAACCTATTGCCTTGTTCATTGTTCAATACATATTTTTTCTTTCCATTTATTAATGTCAATTTCACTTTTCTTGTAGCTAGATTGCGATTTGATAAGATGGGAAACACGTTGAAAAGAACGCATATTTTTCTTCCAACACTGCCTGTACCTGAAAGATGCGTTTGTTTCTCCATCGCATCTGTCCATGGGTAATATGTCTATCTGCAATAAACTTTACACAAGTTTTATATTTTGTTGTCTTTTGTAGGTCATGAAACTGTACACGTCTGTTTCCAGTCTCTGAAGCATTGTGTTACAAACAAATCATAAACACATACACTTTTTATTTATGCTATCAGCTACCTTTTTATACCAAATGTTATTGCTGATCGGGTTTACGTTTTACATATTTTTATATCCTTTTCTTAGTCTCTAGTTATAAGCTAAGGTAATTTTTATCTTTTAATATAATTTAGTTCTTAAACTCTTTCATAAAGTTTTATTGCTTTATGCATGTAAATCATAATGATTTATTCAGTCATATTTATGTTTTTTGCATATCGTATTTGATCTTTTTCATGATATGTAAACCATACATTTTGTGTATCCTTTCTACAAAAGAAATATATTGCTTATATTTATTTTGTCTTTTATTTCATATTTATTTAATAAATTTTTATTTTGTCTTTTGTTTCATATTTATTTAATAAATTTTATTTTGTATTTTCTCACTATTCACTTGAATAATAATGACTTTTGAATTACTTGCTTGTATATTGACCATGTGTATGCAACTTTATATACATCCATGTAATTTTGTTGCATATTTTTACTCTTTCATATTTAAATACGATTTTTGTCATTTTTATTTTATTTCAAAACTTAAACTAATTCTTAAAGCTATTCTTATCTTATAAACTTGCGAGATATCACGGCATATTCCCTTGGTTATTATATTTTGTCGTGAATCGTCAACAATGATTATTAAAGCATGAACGACACGTATAATAACCATTGTGACAGCTCGCACAAATAATTATTAATTTTCTATGTCTATATAATCATAAAGCATAGATATGTGATATTTTCCTAATAAACATTCTCTACGCTTTCTATTCTCTGTGGCAATTAAATTTTTATCTCTTAGAGAATAAAATTGCTCTCTGAAAACAAGAAATGTTTTTCTATTTCCAGGATGCCCTAAATTATTATGTATGTTTCTAACGATACTTAATGCTAAATTTCTATCTAAAACTATTAAATTCTTATCACCTAAAGTCTTATATACTATGTTATTTCTTATATTATATCCTCTGTATTCTCCTTCTCTTCGTATTTTTCTTTTTATTTCAAGAATTTCTTCAGTTTGTTGACATGCTTCAATGCTCTGTCGACTGTATATTTCTGGAGCATGATCCAAGTTATAATTGTTGACTTGGTATGCATTTTGCTGCTTTATCCCTCCTTCAGCTCTACTCAATGCATCTGCAACAATGTTGTCTGTGCCCTTTCTATGCCTTATTCTAAATGAATATTCCGACAATAGAAGTGACCATCTATATATTCTTGAGTTGTTGAATCTAGTCTTCATAAGAAAAATTAATGACAAATGATCCGTCTCAACCAAGAAGCTATTTCCCAGTAAATAGTATTTTAATTTGGATACTGCATGAACCAAAGACAAAAGTTCTTTTTCTGAAATCGTGTAGTTTAATTCGTATCCCTTCAAAATCCTTGATAAGAAACAGATTGGCCTTTCCACACCATTTCTTATCTGTAGTAACTCTGCAGCTATTGCATTATTTGATGCATCGTATCTTAAAATAAATTCTTCATTAAAATCAGGCAAATTTACCATTAATGCTTTGCAAAAATGTTCTTTTACTTCTTCAAATGCTTTGAGAGTTTCAGGAGTCCATTTAAATTTTACTCCTTTCTTTATCATTCTGAAAAGCATGTAAGTTTGATCAGATATTCTCGGAATGAAATGTTTATAATAATTTATCATTCCCAAGAATCCTCTGACCATTTTTATGTTCTTTGGTCTGGGATACTTTCTTATTGCTTTTCTTTTTCTATAGTGATTGTTTTACCATCTATTATATACCCTAGATAATTTATTTTATTTTTATAAAATTCACATTTTTCAATGTTAACTTTTAAATCGTTTTCTGCTAACGTATTTAAAACATTTTCTACCGATTCTTTGTGACTCTCTAAATCTTTATTAAATATTAGTATGTCATCCACATAGTGAGAAACATACTCCTCATGTGGATCTAAAATTTGTTGCATGGCTCTGACCAAAGCGGCTGTCGCTGTTGATAGGCCAAACGGAACGACTCTATACGAATAGACTAATGAATTGAACATAAAGGAACAATACTTCCTTGAGTCCTTGTGTAATGGTACCAGCCAAAAAGAACTTTTCAGATCTATTTTTGTGAACCACCTTGCATCAGTACACCTTGTTAATAAGGTCTCTATACTCTACGGAGCTTCAAAATTAGGGGAGGTCCTTGAGTTAAGGCCCCTTGCATCAAGACATAAGCGTAATTTTGTTTCTTTCTGATTACGTGTGTTTTGCTTTACTACCACTACTATTGGATTTATAAATGTTGATTCTGTTCTTTCTATAATTTTATTTTTTAACATTTCTTTAATTTCTAATTTGACTTGTTCTCTGTATTTATTGGGGACAGGATAATTTTTGACTTTAAAAGGTTGTGTTTCATCTACTTTGAGTCTGTGTTCATAGCCTTTTGCTAAACCAGGTTTATTATCAAATAACCCTTTATATTTACTGACAAGATTGCTCACATGGCTTATGTATTGTTTATCGCAATTTAAATTCGTACCATCCCTATATTGCGTGAAGTCCTCACTTTGACGATGCTTCACAGGATGTGCACTTTTATTGTCTAATAAACCACTATCCATTTTATTTGTGAGATTTTGTTCAGCATTATTTATATATAAATTATTAATTAATATCTCATCTTCCTGTGTTTCCTTACACCAGGAGATTATTGAATTTTTAATATGAAATGTTTTGTTTTCCATATTTATTTTTGTACCGTATTGACTTAAAAAGTCTATCCCCAAAATACAGTTGCTGTTCAAATTAGGCACTATTATGAATTCTGTTAATAATTTTAAACTACCTATTCTAACATTTATACAAAAAACTTTATCTATAGTAATGATATGTTTCTTATTTGCATTTATTAAATTTACCTTTCTTATAGGCATATAATATCCTAATTTTTCTATGTCTTTGTCTATAATACTACTATCTAATAATGATAATTGCGCTCCTGTGTCTAATAATGCTTCTATTTCTTCATTCCCTATTTTTACTGTTATGTGTGGTAATTCCGTCGTGATTTTCTTTAGATCGTCGAAGTTGTATACGTTTTGTATCTTCTTTTTCTTCTTGAGTGGCCTTTCTAAAAATCCAACGAAGTCGCGTTTGAGTAGGTAGAATTTACCCATTCTTTGTTTATCGGTAGTTGTCTTGAATCCTTGGGTATTGCACCTTTTGATTCTGTCTTTTCCTTCGTATTTATTTCTTTCTTCTCTTCATTTATTTGAACGTTATTCACTCTTCTTTCCCTCTCAGGGTTTCTTTCTTCCTTCCTATGATTCTGTTCAGTCTTCCTCTCATTTTCATAATTTCTCGTCTTATTGTTTGAATATGGATTGTTCCCATAGCTTGGCTTATTATATGTATATGGGTTGTTTCCATAATTCTGCTTGCCCTGGTTTTGATTGTACCCATTATTGTTGTACTGTTTATTTTGGTTGTATCGAGGTGTATTGTTTGTATGCGGATTATTTCCATTATTGTTGTTGTTGTAATTTCTAGGTGGATTGCTTGTATTTTTGATGTTTCCATAATTATTGTTGTTTCCTTTTTCATCCACATCGTCCAATCTCTTGACCAGTTCCAGTAATCCTTCGATGTTATCAATTCCTTGAAGTGCTACTGCCTGTGTAACGTTGTGGTCAAAGTGTGCTGCTAGCTGTGAGACAATATCGCTCTCTTCAATGGTTGGTTGAATGTATTTGAGAAAAGAATATTTTCGTATGATGTAGTTTTCTCGAGAAGATCCAGCTCTGTATTTGCCAAACACTAAATCGTGTCTAATTCTCCTCTGCTGAGTCTGTCCCCAATACTGTCTCACAAAACGAATCTCAAATTCTTTGAAGTTTACTACTTCATCTATTATCATGTCATACCACTCAAGTGCATAATCCTTCAAACAACCTCTTATGAAATGTAGCTTTGACATCTCATCAGATATTCCCCTCATATACGTTTTGATGGTTCGCATAAACGCCACTGGATTATCTTTATAAAATCCTGAGAATTTTGGTATATTTTCCGCGCTATCAGGTATTTGTGTCAAAGATACACTAGGTATACTGACCCCGTGTACTTTGTTTTCTAACCGTTTGATAGTGTTTTCAAAGGTTAAAGTTTTGCTTTGTAAAGTCAACATTGTGTCAGTACAAACACCATATTTTATTTTGCAATCTTCCACTTGGTGTGAAAGTCCTTGTATTTGTTCTTGACATTCTACATTATTCCCTATAACTTTATTTTCAAGAGAATTTATTTTCTCATCTACCTTATTAAAACTAGCTTGTGTTTTGGCAGACCTTTCGTTGATTTCTTTTATTAAGAATGTGCCTTTACCTTCACATTTCTTTTCATTAATGTTTATTTGTTTATTTAAAGTTGCAACTGACTGTTCTAACTTCAATTCTACTTTTGCATTTAGCTCTAAAGTTTCTTTTCTTAACTCTGCGAAACCTTTGTCTATTTTAGAATTGATTTTTTCTAATCTTTGATTATTTTGTTCTAATTTTTGATTATTCTCTTCAAATTTTTTATTTATACTCAAATTATTTTCTACTAATCTTTGATTTATACTTAAATTATTTTCTACTAATCTTCGATTATTCTCCTCAAATCTCTTGTTCATATTCCTATCGTTTTCTTCTATTCTGCTGAATAGTTTATTAAAAAGATTCTCAAGTTTTTGTTCACCAGCTACGCCACTGATTTGTATGCTACCTTCAAGTGTTCGATCCTCTGATTCAGGTTTTTCTGACTCTGAATCAGAAGATACCGGACGATTGTCCCTGTACTGTGTGAACTGTGAACCTTCACCATTATTCTTATCTTTTTCTGCCAATTTTTTTATCTTTTTATTAACTTATGAATTAATAACAAACTTATCTAATTAAATACTATTCCTCCTTCTTTATCCCTTTCTAAATAAGAGAAATTCACCAGTAGGTAAATGAAAATCAAAAGTATTCTGTCTCTAAATTGGACACTGAATAACTATTTTGTTTGTTAACGAATAAGAAAATGAAACAAACTTCGTACCAATTGTTTGGACAAAATAAATTATTATTTTTTTTTCAATCATAAAAAAAAACAAAATTGCACTGCTTCATAACGTTGAGCGTTATGTAGATAATTATTAACAAACGAGAAAATGAATACAATGCTCCACTATGTTAAGCGACATTAATTATATGTTTTTTTTTCTTTTAAACAATTAGAAAAGTAATACATTGCCTCTCTATGTTGGGCGTTATTATTTATATGATTAATAAACAACAAAAGGAATACATTGCCCCACTTCGTTGCGGCGCCATTTTATTTATATGCTGTGATAGCATATATTTGTGGGTATAGTCATTTGTATATGCTGTGTTCTAAATTTTTCTTTTTACACCAAAAACTTATAATTGGTTTTATATTTAATTCATATTGTTGAAGCATGTACCTAATAACTATTGTGGATTCTGGCAATGTATGTGGTTCCTTCTCCTTCACTGATGGCCTTTCACTTACTTATAATAGGGACGAGGTAATAGTTTTGTTTAAAGAAGAAAACAGAATGTCTATTTAACATGATCATACACCTTTTATTTTTGTAATTTATAGATTCAAATAATTTTTATATACACCTTTATGCTCTAAACAAATACATAATTGAAAATGCTCATATCATTTATACCTAATGTCGGTTGTAATGTATGTAAATCTTTTATTTATTTATTTATGATGCTAAACAAAAAAAAAATATTTATCCTGTAAATAAATAAATGTAAACTTTTATTGTACATTGATAGTGATATTTATCGATGTAATTATTTTTATATTGGCTTCAATTAATTGCCTTAGACAACCATTTGCACGTGTTGTATCTAGCTTTTAATCTTTGCCTTATGAAACTTTTAATTAATTATTAACCTAACTTGAAAAAGATTAATGACGCTTAGACAATACCATGAAGAAAATGCTCATTCGCACGTAGCATCTCTTCAACTGTCCAACACCATTAGTCCTATTTTGTTGTAATTCCAACTTTATGAATTAAAAGAAAACCTTACAGGATAATATTTGCTTATCTATATTGGCCAACATTACATTGATTAATCATTTGCACGTAAAAACCAATGTCTGTCTAACAATTTAGATAACTTCTTTTCAAAAAAAAAATTTACTTGCTATCTTTAAATATTTCATCAAAATGTTCATTTTGAATGTCCATATTGAACGTTTCAAGTGAATTTAAATATATATTAATAAAAGAAAAATTATTATGAATAGACGTGATAAAGAAATAATGAAAACTACTATTCTACAATGTAACAATTATTTTTTTTTTATAGAGCGTCTTATTCTTTCGGAGTCGAAATCAGAAGTCCCTTCTTGTCGAATCTTGTTTCTTATTTATAGCGGCAAAAAACTCTACGTTGACTATTGCGCCCTCTAGTCCATATTTTAGGTTGGCATTGGAATATACGTTCCAGTGAAATTGCTGCCCACATGTTGCCGTCTTGATACACGCACACATACACATATTGTTCTGACAGTTCTTTATTTACCAAACGTCATTACAAATTGTTTTTCCAATTCAAAAGTCTTTTCACTGCCTCGCACAGCATTTCCGACGGTAGGTTTATTTTGGTTGTTAATACCATCCTTCTTTGTATTCATCAATGAACCTATTGCCTTGTTCATCGTTCAATACATATTTTTTCTTTCCATTTATTAATGTCAATTTCACTTTTCTTGTAGCTAGATTGCGATTTGATAAGATGGGAAACACGTTGAAAAGAACGCATATTTTTCTTCCAACACTGCCTGTACCTGAAAGATGCGTTTGTTTCTCCATCGCATCTGTCCATGGGTAATATGTCTATCTGCAATAAACTTTACACAAGTTTTATATTTTGTTGTCTTTTGTAGGTCATGAAACTGTACACGTCTGTTTCCAGTCTCTGAAGCATTGTGTTACAAACAAATCATAAACACATACACTTTTTATTTATGCTATCAGCTACCTTTTTATACCAAATGTTATTGCTGATCGGGTTTACGTTTTACATATTTTTATATCCTTTTCTTAGTCTCTAGTTATAAGCTAAGGTAATTTTTATCTTTTAATATAATTTAGTTCTTAAACTCTTTCATAAAGTTTTATTGCTTTATGCATGTAAATCATAATGATTTATTCAGTCATATTTATGTTTTTTGCATATCGTATTTGATCTTTTTCATGATATGTAAACCATACATTTTGTGTATCCTTTCTACAAAAGAAATATATTGATTATATTTATTTTGTCTTTTATTTCATATTTATTTAATAAATTTTTATTTTGTCTTTTGTTTCATATTTATTTAATAAATTTTATTTTGTATTTTCTCACTATTCACTTGAATAATAATGACTTTTGAATTACTTGCTTGTATATTGACCATGTGTATGCAACTTTATATACATCCATGTAATTTTGTTGCATATTTTTACTCTTTCATATTTAAATACGATTTTTGTCATTTTTATTTTATTTCAAAACTTAAACTAATTCTTAAAGCTATTCTTATCTTATAAACTTGCGAGATATCACGGCAATATGTGCGTTAAATTCCAATTTGCATTAACTTAAAATTTGGCCTTACCTTCTTCTGCTACCTTGGTATTTTTGAAATATAATCTCTTAACTTAGTGAAGCATTTTGTAAATTTCGATATTCCTAACCCGAGACATTTCTGTGGCTCAGCGGGCCTGGAATTATTCAGAGCCTTTTTGTCATGTTAAGCTCGTTGTTCTAAACTAAATTATTGTATTTAGTTGATTTTTAAGTATTTATAGAATCTTGCCGGTTATTGGCCGTTTGACTATAATTAATTCTTAGTTACGATGGGTTTATGTCTAATTTTTCTTTTTAATTGATGGTTAAGATTTTCAGTTGAGGGCTTTCAGCCAGTTTTAATTAAATTTATATTTTTAAAAACCTTTTTTGTGTAATTTTCTTTTAATTAGTGATTTGTTTACTTACTATATACAGGATGTACCTGCTTGATACACTAGTAAATCTATGTAAAGCGAGATTTTAGCAATTCTAATTTATTTCAATGTTTAATAACAGTATTGTCTAACAATATTTGGGAGTTATATAGACTGTCCGAATAACTCGGTCATTTTATCTGTACCTTTTTTTTTATTATTTAATTTTCTTATCTTTCAATTCCTAATTACTCGTAACTTGTGTATTTTTTTTGTAGTTACATTTCTTATTTAAAAAAGATGTTTTCCTTAAATCTTCATTCAATTGTTTTTTTTAAATATTAGAACATCGAGTAACTAATAAATTTGTTGTTGTTTGACATTATTTGGTTATGTCTTATCTTCTGCTACCTTGGTATTTTTATCTGATTTTCCCCTGGTTTAAAGATCTTTTGGGGTGGGGAATATTACATAATAGGGGTGGCGTCCAAAAATTCATCCATCTGAGGTTCTATATAATCCCAGAGCTCCCACGACTGAGCAAGAGGCAGTTCCCTCTCCATCTTGACATCTGTACTTAAGGAAAGTGATAGGTAAGGCATTCCTGAAGGTGTAAGCACGAAATCTTCCCAAACTTTGGTGATTTTTTTTGCGGTGTGACCATTATTTTAGCTTGGTCAAACATTTTACTTGCTATTAGTGCCGAACACGGATGAATTAATTTAGTTTAGCGACGACGCCATTTGTCTGCACCCCTATTGAATTTATTAACCTAAATTCTTGAAAGCGCGTAGCAATAACTCCTAGCAATAACTGAGGGAATAAAACCGAAAGGTGTAATTCAGCAGCCGCGGCGGCAGAGGTAGGCTGCCCCTAGCTGCTGAGGGAATAAAAGCTTTCGGTTTTGAGAATTTTACAACGTGTAAAGGTTAACCGAATGCGGTATCAGCCGTACGCCTTTCTATTATGTATACATTAGAATGTTGCAGTTGTTGTGGGTATAAAAGACTAGATTTTCAAAATCTAAACACTTTAAAGTTTGCTTCGCTAATAAATATCAAATGAACAGCACTATCGACCGTACATGATCGATGGAATTTTATGCATAGAATTGGTAAACAAGTAATTGATTACAATTATACACCAGTTAACGGTGTAATTTGGTTTAAAAATCTCTATATGCCATATAATGCTAGTGATTCTGATACAGCATGGAATTCAACGTCATATTTTTTAGGAAGTAAATTGAAAGTACAAAATCAATATATAGCAGATCCTAAAAACTGGAATCTGCTATAGCTGCTTCTGTAGATAATCGTACTTACATTAATGTTAATTATAATAAGGAACCACATATTGAAAATATTTTAACAGCATCAATAGATCCCACAAAACAGTATGATGTTCACGATCGTCAAGCACGTAATACAACGATTTCGTTACCATATTTTGGTATCTCACCTGTACCACAATTAAATCCAGCTACACATAATACACAATTTCAAAATACTTGTGCTTATTGCTAAGTTAAAACAGATTTAGTAATGGAAGTGAATGCAGTCTCTTTTTACAATTGGAACTTCAATCCATGGAGGACCTCAAGAATTTAACTTAAGAGTAAATGCTTCCGTAGAATCAAATGATTATAATGATTTCAGACCTGGTAATTTAGTTTTGGTAATTAAAAATAAATCTTCAAACATAATTGTTCTTTATTTTCACACCCATATTACGAAATAATGTTATAATTTTCTTTTACACAGTTAACATATAAATATATTATACATGAAGTATAGTTGGTAAAATATCGTAGTCTAACAATAAATGATAAAAAGCAATCGGAATTTTTTTATACAATGTTTTAAAAATGGAACACTGCCATTTGTAGCGAAAAATATTATTGTTTGATAAAACAATAACTGATGTACGATTGACGTCTTGTTGATATTTAACTTTTATATTAATACTTTTAATACTTTAAGGTACATAAAATTAAAAAAAAACAGAATTTAAACCTATATTAAAAGAACACGTTGATAAATGTAACATAGAGGACAAAGAAAAACTAAAACTTTTGGAAATTATAAACACATGTATAGACCAAAACTATTTCAAATACAACAATAACATCTACAAACAAACTAACGGTCTGCCTATATGAGTAATCCCCTAAGCCCCCTTTTAGCAGAAATTTATATGGCACACTTTGAAAAAGAATTATTCAAGAACGACAATAAAATCATAAAAAAGAAATTACACTAGACAAGATACGTAGATGACATCTTTTGTATATTTTTAGGAACTGAAAGACAAACAAACGAATTACTAGATTACCTTAATAGAATTAACAACAAAATACAATTCACAATAGAAATGGAAAATAACAATCAAGTAAACTTCCTAGATATCACAATCAAGAAAGAAAACCACAAATAGCTATGAATAACGGATACAATCCAAAAATAATAGACGAAACAATAAAAGAAACAAACACAAAAAATGGCATATAATACACTACGTCCCCTCAGTAAATAAACAAATCAATAAAATACTATCTAAGAAAGGCTAAAAGTAGTCAACGTAAATAAATACAATCTAGGTACCATGTTAGGCAATAGCAAAGATAACATTACGAATTTAGAAAAATCTGGCTTATATAAAATTAATTGTAAAAATTGTGATACTATCTATATCGGACAAAGTGGAAGAAACATAAAAACAAGACTAAATGAACACAAAAAAGCAATAATCCAAGGAACAAAAAACACAGGATTCGCAGAACATTGCATTGAAAAACTCCACTTTCCCCATATAGATAGTTGTAAATTACTACATAATGTTAACAAAAGCAAAAAACTTAATTATTTAGAAATACTAGAAATTAAAAAAGCTATACATAAAAAATTACACATATCCAACACACAGACAGAATACATAAACACACCGCAATAAAATGGTCAAAGTAGGTAGAGTAAACACACCCTCATGTAATATATAAGTTTAAAAAATAGACACAAATTTAGTTCTTTGAGAATGGTAGAACATACCGAAACAATATTGTTAGAGATATAAATTATGTTTCACCAAGAACCGACAGCTATATCTATAAATACAATTTTATATTAATGGTATCGCCACCGAATAACATTTTAATTGTATCGATTTGTGTAACTCGCACATAGGTTCATTCCATAACAAAATACATTTATTTACACACTCTTGCATTGGAAAGTTAGAATATTTTGAAAAATTTCCAATTTGACCAAAATTAATAAAATAATGCAATATCATGTCGAAGAATAAATTTTTCCCGCTACTTGCTGGAGATACAATTTCTAAACAGTTAACTTTTGGTAATGCTTTTTCTACAATATTATATAAATCTAACAAAAATTGTTTAACATTCTCTTCCGAATGTAATTGGTACAATAGGTAATAGTTTTTTACAAATGTTAATTGATTCTTCAATAGAATAATAATAATCATAAATATTCTCTGTTGTACAAACAAAACAAAGGTGCACTATTATTTAAAAAACATAGAAATAATGTCATATGAAATAATTTGTAAGCATAAAATTTCAATTACATTTTGAACGTTTAAATGATTACGACGTTTAAATTTAAATTTAGAATTGAACATTGCTGGTGTATTAACGATATTTAATAGGGGGCTTGTCGGGAATTGACAAATGAATTTCAATAATTCCTCTTCTTCACTTCTTTCTTGATATCAATCGCAATCGAATCAAATCGACGGCGTCATGATTTACGATTCATGACTGCCCCCCCCCCTCCCCGCGCACCAGTACGCGAAAATATAGCGAATCTACCCAATAATATAAGAAATGTTAGCGGTTTTGGAATGTTTAAAGAGCGCTTAGAGAACTTCTTTTAGGAACAGACACTTTGCTTGAAGATTACCTTAACCATACTATGTGAATGTTTTTATATTATTATATACTGACAGTGTCCGTATCACGTTTGTGATCAATGGCAATAAAGTATTACTTTTATTATTGACACTGTTCTAAATGCAACAGTTTGTTTCTAAATGATTAATAAATGTGTTGTTGTTTTATTCTATTCACAACCATTTGAATAAGTCTTGTGTCTAGGTTTACAAGATATTTTGTTTTAATATTATGAAGGGTGGCGCACAATATCTCCGTCCGTTTATATACGAAATGTGGCAAAGTATTTTAACAATTTCTTTATCAAGAGTTGTGTAGGTTCAGTAGCAGCATATTTTAAAATTATTTTGAAATATACAGAGCGATTCAATAAAATGTTGCGCATCAAAGTTGTGAAAATTTAAATTGATCACCTTGTATATTGTGGCATATTTTGATACTATAGGCTAAAATAAGGCCACTTACTGTTATATTCCCTATACCTAACTCAACCTATTTCAAGATATTTTAATTTAATTTAAGAGACATTTCTGCCTTAGATATTTAAATGAATTATTTTTAATCGTATTTATTGTTTACTCAAAGAATCAGATTAAAAGATGAGTTAAAGTTGATATCTAAAAATTATACAGGCTGTTTAAAAATAAAATTTTTGCTTTGACTGACATTAAATACAAATAACTTTCTTGTTTTAAACGGAAAACGCTGTATTTATTACCATATTTAAACTCTAATTTTAATTGCTTTTAAAACTGCATTAGGGTTCCTATATCTTTGATAATGTATACTGTAGATATAAAACTGAAGGTTAGTTCGGGGCAGTAGCCACCAGAGGGGTTACTCAGTAGGATGTGCCCATTCATGAATTTCTCCCGTTAAATTTGTTATAGTAAAAGCAGTCTTCTTGTAGTAATAAAAAGAAGCCAATGGATCTTAAAGGAAGTGACACAATTATCCAGTTACACCAATCGTGTTTGTTACAATTTTATAGGCGTTTTGCTTTAGATTTAAATATCTTAAAATATTTTCAATTGAGGGGTATGATAAGTCTACTGACTGTAATTTTTTAAATCACAAAAGTAAGAAATGATGTGATTATGGATGTTAAATATTATTCTGAAATACATATTGCAAGACGATGTAACGAAGAAATATCATTTTTCCTATATATTTTATCTTATAATTGACAATGATATTGCAGTACAAGCTGAAAAAGTTTCAAAGTACTAACCTTTAATAAAATCCTTGCGTGGTTGGGAATTAGTTTGTTTCTATAACTTGTTGGGTATGTACTATCCTCAACAATAATTGATGATTATTCATCCAGGCTTGTATCATAGCAGTTTTTTTTACTTTTCAGCCCTGGATAAAATAAAAATAACTAGAACTATCATAAAATATGTAATGTCAAAGCTGAGTACATTTAAGTGTGTATCTAATTACCTTTTACGAAGTGAAAGACTATAATTATTTTATACCTTACTTCAATGCGTATGAAGGCTAAAATTCCACATATATCTCACACAATAAAATCTATAAAGATTTCAAGCAATTTCAATTACACGTGGGTGAATAAAAAATTAAGTAGTTAAAATACAAGTAAACTAGTTTTGTTTGATAACCCCAACGTAACTTCAATTACTATCACAAGTACACATTTATACGTAAATGTATATGCACATATGTACGAGTTGGGATACACAGCATACACCTAGGTGTCATTACCAACAGCGAAGGTACAGACACGTGTTTCGGCCTTTAAGGCCTCTTCAGTGTACGTGGTGCTGTTAGTAATGATCAACAATTCAGATCGTATCTTATGCCGGCTTGACTGCAAAATGCCCGTGAGAATATCTCAGCGACATCTGCCATCCAAGCGCGACACTGAACATGACAGTTTCATCTTGCACACTGTGCTAAAGACAAAACCTATATGCTAAATGTGTATCTCCGCATATTAAGGTCAATAGGTGGCACTACCATATCACAATTGTATTATAAAATACTTGAATGTGTAATGTACATTAACGGATAATTACACCACGTACACTGAAGAGGCCTTAAAGATCGAAACACGTGTCTGTGCGTTCGCTGTTGGTAATGACACCAAGGTGTATGCTGTGTATCCCAACTCGTACATATGTGCATATACGTTATGTATAAATGTATATATGGATACTTGTGATAGTAATTATCCGTTAATGTACGTTACACATACAAGTATTTTATATTCCATTTGTAACTTCAATTATTATGGATTACTATTATTAAAAGCAATTTTTAAAATCGCAGGTAATAACAAATTGAAGAAACGTCCATATACAGATCACGTGAAGGCAGTACTTACTCTATTAATAATTATCAAGAATGTAAATGTATAATGAAAGTTGCTGCGACTTCCCTGATGAGATGAGGGATGAGGTATTGTGGGTGTAAAAGCAGGATTAATTATAATACTTCTGCAGTAAGAAGGATAGTGCTTCTATTGTATTAATAAATTTATTGTACCAATAATAAGATTTACATACTATTTACATAATAGCACATTCAAACAAAATGTGATGATAACGTCAACACAGGTAATCAAAGAGCCAATTTATGTCATTGACATTGTAAAATGCTTTTTGAAGGAGAATGCCCTTTATTTTTTCTTTAGATACGAAAGTAGAAATATGTCACACATAAATTTGATTTTGTTAAAAAATTACCAGTGACGATGTTATACTGAAGTGGCTTTTGTCCTATGAAATGTGGGAAGTGCAGCAAATGGTTATGAGGGGTGGAGACTTCTGTAATCTCACCCTAGTCGTCAGGTGTGGCAGCTTTTTCAAAGCCCTCCTTAGTTGTTACAGAATATGTGACTAGGCTAATGGAACTATCATAAGCTCTCTGAAGAGAAGTTTGCAGTGGATAGTTTGTAAAACACAGACAATTGTTTGAACAGCCTTCTTCTGCAGAATAAACACCTTTTCTGCGTAGGCCTACTTAGCCCATGTTGGTCAAACATAGTTGATATGTGATTTGATGTCCAGTAGACTATCAGTTATAAATCTGATGCAGCTTCCTAGTTAATCTTGTGTCTAGTCTAATATCAAGGAATTTTCTATTCGTAAAATAAATATTTGATCTACGTTTACTAGTAAATCCTGTTTAAGTGATATACGATTGGCTGTGAA
The DNA here is from genome assembly GCA_963170755.1 of Amphimallon solstitiale. Classification (NCBI taxonomy): domain Eukaryota; kingdom Metazoa; phylum Arthropoda; class Insecta; order Coleoptera; family Scarabaeidae; genus Amphimallon; species Amphimallon solstitiale. Next base: position 148,851,892 of record OY720675.1, read on the forward strand.
ATGTCTAAATTCCGAAGATACCAAAACCTTAAAATTATGTGGTGTTTATAGTGCATTTTCTTTGCAAAACGTACTACATTACTTTTTAGTGCCACATATAAACCAATCAAGTTGATAAAACCATGCAAAGCAACTTAATAAATGTTGTGGTTCGGATAACTTTTAATTACTTTTTCTTGTTTTACATAAGATAGAAGACTGTTTTAGACATACCTGTTGAACACATAGAAGAAAATGAATAATGTTATTTATTTTGTTTATAATGTTATAAAAGGGTAATTGTGAGTATAATAAGGAAAAAATTAATATTCCTACGATTCTTCAATAAAAAATTTACTAAAAGCTACTTTATCACAGTAATAGGTATATAGGTTATGTTGATATGTAATCCTAGGGCAAACGATGTCAAAAGCAAATCAAAAAAATATACTCTTATGTAAAATTTAATAGAAAATATATTTAGATTTTTTATAAACTTCCAAATTAAATTGTGAGAGTGGGAATGAGTATCTTTCAAATAATTTTATTGGCTTACCAGTTTTCAATCATGAATATTAATTCATTTGAAAGATATCAGAGGACGACACTTTACTACATAGAAATATTTACAATTTTCTCTAGGTTGTATAACTATAGTATTAATAGACAAGGCCTATACCTAACTCTTTTAGTTTTTTAGTAATTTAGGATTTTCAATTTCAAACACTAATTAGGGTAGGGTTTGACGGTGTTATTATTACTTCAAACAGATAAATTATTTGACAGTTACAGTACATATTAGTTGAGACATTATCGCTGTTCGACGTTAAATAATTTAGAAAATGTATTGCAAGTTTTCCGAAGAACAGCAAGTGTATGTTATCAGAAAACAGAACGGCGAAGACCAATTATGGGAAATGAAGAAAATGGTTTTGTTGTTATCGAATCTCTGGTAGAAAATCCGCATACAAGTCAGCGAAAAATAAGTGCAACCAATGGAATAAGCAGACGGAGCGTCGGAAGATTTATAAAAAGGCACAACTTCTTTCCGTATCGTATTCAATCACACCAAGCACTTTTGGAAGTAGATTACGATCGTCGACTCGTATTTTGTTTATGGGAGAAGTTTAGTAAAGATGAAAAATTCTTGAATTTTGTACTTTTTACAGACGAGTCAGCATTTCACAATAACGAATTAGTTAATAGACATAATTTTTAATACTACAATAATGAAAATTCCCATTTTTTTGAAACTCTCGATAAGCAACACAGACGGTGTGGGGTGGAGTAATTGGAACGCCAGTAATACGTCCCTTCTTTTTTGATGGTAACTTGAACGGTGCCATGTTCCTTCGATTTTTAAGAGAAATTTTTTCGCACTTTTGGACAATATACCACTTAATATTCATCAAATAATGTGGTTACAACTAGACGCTGCACCAGTGCATTTTCAAGTAAATGTTAGGAATGAATTGGATAGGCAATATCCCAATAGGTGGATAGGACGAGGCGTGGCGGTCCACACAATTGGCCAGTAACTTCTCCAGACCTAACTAATCCCAATTTTTTTCTATGGGGATGTCTCAATAATATTGTCTATGATTCACCACCAACCGATAATATGAGAGAAAGAATAAGAATAGGGGTTCATTCTGTAACACCAAGTATTTTAGCAAGAGTTAAACACTCCTTTCAAGAGAGAATTCGTTTATGTATTGAAAGAGACGGACATTATTTAGAGCACTTGTTAAATTATTTTGAAACAAAACCAATCTAACCGTTAGGTTAATAAATATTATCTTTTTAAAAAATAAATTGCAAGAAACTAGTATCTGAACTTGAAAATCATAAATTACTAATATAGTCTCTTAGTAATAATAGTAAATAATGTTACTGTTTGAAGTAATAATAACACCGTCAAAGCCTATTGAAAATAAATTGCAAGAAATTAGTCTTTAATTGACAACTTTAATTACTAAAAAACTATAAGAGCTCGGTATAGGAAACCCTAATGCAGTTTTAAAAGCAATTAAACTTAGAATTTAAACATGGTGGTATACAGTGGGTTCCATTTAAAATAAAAAAGTTGTTTGTCTTTAATGTTACATAAAAATGTTGCCTTTAAACACCCTGTATAATTTTTAGATATCAACTTTAACTTATCTTAAAGTCTGATGCTTTGAGTAAACAAAAAATACAATTTAAAATTATTCGCCCAAATATGTAAGACAGAAATGCCTTGTAAATTTTGATCTACATTTTAAAAAATAATTAAATAGGTTGAGTTAGGTATAGGGAATATAACAGTAAGTGGCCTTCATTTGGCCTATAGTATCAAAATATGCCATAATATACAAGGTGTTCCATTTAAATTATCATAACTTTGGCGCGCAACATTTTATTGAATCACTCTGTATATTTCAAAATAATTTTAAAACACGCCCCTAATAAATTTACACAACTCTTGAAAAACAATTGTTAAAATATTTTGCTACTTTTCGTATATAAAACGGCGGAAATGTGATGCGCCATCCTGTATATTTGAAAATATTGCTAATTCAATGTTGATTTGTTAGATAATAGGCTTATAACGTCAGAAACTTGTCCTTTAGTTTACGACGATTTACATAAATCTGCACATACGAAAAATAAAGGATTGCTGTGTAAATTTTCTAGGGCGTTTGTCCTTACATGAAGAGACATAAATGACTACTAAATGGACATAAACAATATGATTTTTTAAGCAGCTATTTATTGGATCATACTAGTAACTGTGTGAAGTATTTAGTGTTCCTCAAAGTTGGATAAACCAAGGATTCTGAGTAAAAGAAAACGGTGTATCAGAGAGGCACATTGTTTCCCAAATCGACTTCCACAAAGTTGGAATTTCCTGGACTGATTCTCGGATATTCAAAAATAAAAACTGGTTATTGCTCTTTTTTTGTAACTTTTCGTAAAACTTATTTATATTCATTTGTCTTCTGAAAAACATTTCGTAGTTATCCAACTTAATTTAAATTTGTTACTAAATGAGACACTATGTTGAATTTATTTTCGTATATTTGCTTTTGTGCAATAAATACATAGGGTAAATGGTACAGAAATTGGCTAGTAGACAGTGAATGGCCAGTATGAACATACACCGCAATATTAAGATTATTTGAAATCTTACTTGAGTCGTTCTAGGATCAAATTTTACTTACTGAGTCGAGTTGAAATAGGTGGTCATTTGATTCCCAGAGGGCAGCACAACTTTGAACCGCCAATGCCAACTGAATCTCGCTATCAACGTACGATATAAAGCCATCACATAACTTCGATTTGTTGTTGACATTGTTGAAATTGATTCTGCTAAACTCATAATATCGATCCTTACGTAACGCCATCTAGTACTAGAATAACAAACCCAAACAGAATGGTTTATCAATTTGTATTGAAATAAATTTTAAAATGAAGAGATAGAACAAACAAAATTAAAAAGTGTTGCTGAAAATTAAGTTACTGGTAGTTTCAAGAATTCACAATTTTACTTTCATTTCTAATCTTTTCTAACAATTCAAAAGGAAAAAGAAATTGGGGTTCCATTATATTCTAAAGTGTTTGTTTGAATTTTGTATATGACTTCTTGGATTTTGAAAATGTTGCAGTACTAACTTAATCCATGATTTCAATTGTAATTAGCCATGGTGCAATAACTATCGTGAAAAGGTGGCCAATTACTATAAACTGTTATTTTCGAGATTGAAAAGTAATAGTAAGGTAGGTAGGGTACAGTCCTACTAGATCAATGACAGCTTGCTCGATTTTCAAAACGGCCAAGGCTCACTTATAAGTATAGCAAAGAAATATGGCATAATACGAGCCACCTTACAATTCAAAGTAAAAGATCCTGCATGTAAAAATGCTTTTGGTCTGTTTCCAGTATTGACGGAAGAAAAAGAAAATACGGTGGTAATATGGATCGTAGAATTTGCTCACAAAGGCTTTCATGGGGAAAAAGATGACATCATATCTAGTTTTCAGCAATTTTTAAAAGCACACCGATGTCCAAATACTTTCAAAGATCACAGACCTGCGGAAGGTTGCATAAAGGCTTTTCTCAAATGGCACTCTGAAATTGTTACATGTACTCCCAAGGCTGTTACTTCAGCTAGAGGGTGTGTTACATTTAAAAAGACGCGCTCAACATTTAATTCACTTATCCCTGTATATTACGTGTTACATATTTTCAAATCAGTATTAATTCAAATGATATTTTAAATTCTAAATAAATTACGTCTTAAAATTTTCAACGTTAAAATCTGCGACGCAAATATTCCGTTTTAAAATATTTAGTTTATGATTCAATTTCAGAGACGCAGTATTTACATTTTAGTTTCGTTATCTAAATAGTTCCCACAGTTTTCTTGCATAGTCGCGTCATATGGGGAATACCCGTGTTGAAGTAACAGCGTCTGGCTGGCGTCAGTTTTCTCTAGAATATTCTCCTATTTTTCTCCCACCCCCGAGTCTTTAAATAGGGGCAAGCGCGTCCAAAATGATTCATTACTAGTACATCATTCATCATTATTACATTAAATTAAAGTTAATACAACACAGTAAGTGGTAGTAAAACAGTTACAAATACCGGTCCCCTTTGTCATAGTGTCCGTTAGGCTGCGGTAACAATATATATCTATAATAGATCGAGGTCTAAATATCCAGAAGTTTATGGATACGCTGTTATCTGCCTCTTTCTATATTTAAATAATTGGGGAGCATTTAGTGTCTTCCAATTTACGGAAAGTAATCCGGATCCAAGAGATAATTGTTCATCGCTATCTACCATCCAAGCCCGGCCAGCGCTAGCTAAGCCGGAGACACGGACCCATCCGACATACGGGGGGGGGGGGGGGGGCATCCGTCGGAACTCTGCAAGTACTACAAATTCCACCTATCAGGTATTTACGTTATCCATCTTTTGTAGTGCCGTGAAATTAACTAACTGTCAGTAATTTCTTTGTATATAATAACGTAAAATATTATCGAGTACAACAAAGCACGTACACCAAGTCTCTTTTGTGTTTATCTATATATGTATATATCATATCTTGTGCTTAATTATTCATTGATTATATTTCTGTTTTTCTTGTACACTCCATCAATTTATTTTATTTGATATATTTAATCAAGTAGCTTTTAATATATCTAATATATAATTAGTTTATGAATTTTATTAAGTTAATTGGTACACCAAACGTAATCAATTAGATTATTTCAATCTAATCCCATTGTTCTGTTTTCTTTTAATGTACCGTCTCTCTAGAATTCAGTGTTTCTTTGTTTTATAAATAACTACAATTATTAATCTCAGATCAATTTGTGTAACTTTAGTAATTTCTTTTTAACAACAACAAAAGTTAATTCTATTTGTTTATTTAATAATTATTTATATTTTTGCTATAATACTTTGTGAAGTAAATATTTCAATTTTATAATTAACATCTCTACTATACCAAATTTTAAATTTTATATTTTCCATTGTTATTTTATTTAATAAATTGTTATTATTTTAATTACTTTTGCGTTTTCCTTGGAGATAGGCCTATATATTATTGTAGTGCAAAATTTCCCATTTTTATTGTGCGATAAGCGATTAATAATTATTTTAAAGGTAAGTGAATGTACTGTTTTGACATACAATCCCCTTGCACTCTGAATTTAATGTATTTCTATTAGGGGTTTTCTCCCCTAAGTAACAATTGGCGCCCGACTTAAAATAGCAATTTTTAATTGCTTTTGTGTATTTAGTGCATTCACTTTCTAATTTTCTTATTCTTTTAAGTTGTCTATATATAATACAAATTTATTTGTAAATTTTTATCACATTGATGAAAGGGGAGAGGTACGCTTTGCTTTGTTTTTTATTATTTTATTTAGTAATTCACTATTTTAATTTTTATTGTTTACTATTGGATTCTTTTTATATATTTTTTATGTATATACGGGTTGATTAGATATTGTATGGTCCTATTTTAATTTAAAGTTATTTCAATTTTGAGAATATTTCGTAAAACAGGTTACTTTTGTTTAAGATATTTGATTATTTCATAATGTCATCATTAACATTAAATGTTAGTTATCTCCGAAAGGATGAATTAATTTATGAATTGACATGTAGAGGCCTATCTGCGGGAGACGATGATACTGTAGACGAGTTAAGAAAGTCTTTAAGACCTTTGTTAAGATTGGAAAAACACAAAGAAGCATTATCTTATCCAGAATATAAATTAGATGTTGACAGTGAACTGGCAACTTTAAGTAGTAAACTTAATGAAATTAAACCTTTAATAGAAAAATTCACTTCAACTCCGGGTGATAGCTCTGTACTAATACGAACTAGGTTACATCATTGCATTAATAGAGTCAATAGGATATCATTAGATCAATTAACACCTGAACAGCGTCAAAGACGTAATGAATTCTTATTAAATTTCTTACAATATTTAGATAATATCCGTGATATCTCCTTTATTGATTTATTTAGATAATATTGATGTTGACGAAATTACAGCTGATATACAGAGTGTTTCAATAAACAATCCCGAACCATCGTTAATGTTAATAATACTTCATCACAAGTATTAAACCCGGTTAATATTACTACTACTACAGCACAAGCATCAGGCCCTGTTCTTGTTTCGCGCACTTCGCGTAATTTTTCACCCGTTAGAAAATGGAACTTAAAATTTAACGGAGATTCGAGACAATTTTCCGTGCATCACTTTTTAGAAAGAGTAGATGAATTACGGGTTGCACGCGGTATTTCAGAGTGTGATTTGTTCGAATCTGCCATTGATTTATTTGAAGGCAAAGCTTTGTTGTGGTTTAGATCAAATCGTCATAGGTTTAATGACTGGCCATCATTACCTGCGCTTCTTCGTAAACACTATGAACTACCAGACTACCAATCGAGATATTTTATCCCGAACTCAAGATCCCTCAGAGTCATTTATAGATTATTTCTCATGTATGTTGTCAATGTTCAGACGTTATGGAGAGGCTTCCGAAGATGTTCAATTAGGCATCATTTCTAGGAATTTGTCACCTTTTTATGTCATGCAATTACCAAGCGTTTCCACACTCGCTGAACTTGAAGATGAATATCTCAAGCTTGAGAAAAAGAAATTTAGAGCTGATAGTTTCCGTCCTCCAACACGCAAACGAAATACTTTCGTGGAACCAGATTTTGCTTTGTGTCCACTTCTTCTAGTGGTGAATACGAACACACCAATAAATCTTCAGTTACCAACAAACCTTCTGTTAGTGAAATAAAAGCTCCTTCAGAAAACAATAGTAAGGTTTTACGTTGTTACAATTGTGGCAAAGGAGGGCATAAATTTAATGCATGCACTAAACCTAGAAAGAAATTTAGTGATAGATGTGGACATTCAGATGTCATTGTGGGCTCATGCCCTAAGTGTTCGGAAAACCCGAGGGGGAGACGATCCTAGGTCGAGAGGTCCCTCCCACTCCGGTAGCCTCGACCATAAATCCTGTTTCAAATACTAGTAAAATATTTCTCGATTATGTAATATCGCGGGTATCCGGCGATCAACGCCCATACTTAGAGGTTAAAGTTAAAGGTGTCCCATAGTAGGTTTATTAGATTCTGGAGCCTCACGAATATTGGTTGGCTCAATAGGTTATCAAATACTATGTCGCGTAGGTCTTACTTCAGGAGTGGTCACCGTACCTTTTTGTCTTGGAGGCAAAGTTTGTTTAGTCGATGTTTTAGTTTTGCCTGACTTACCACACACGTTAATATTAGGTGTAGATTTTTGGATTGCCAAACACAACACCTATTAAACAACGTTATTATCCTGTATCTCCTATTAAACAACAGGCTATTGATCAGGAAATTAAGAAAATGTTAGATCAGGGAATAATCGAAACTAGTAATAGTCCTTGGGCCTCACCCGTTTGTTTAGTTCAAAAGAAAGACAATAGTTATCGTTTCTGTGTGAACTATCGTAAGTTAAACGCTGTCACACAAAAAGATTCTTATCATTTGCCTTACATCTCCACCATTTTAGATCAGTTGAGAGATGCCAAATATTTGAGCTCCTTAGACATCAAAAGTGCCTATTGGCAAATTCCAGTAGCTGAAAATTCCCGAGACCTCTCGAGAGCCTCTCACACAAAAAGCAGTACATTTTTGTGTGAGAGGCGGGTTGTATCGTTTTGTAGGGTGCCCATATGGACTCACTGGTGCTCCTGCTACTTGGCAGCGGCTAATGGATTCAGTTCTGGGAGCAGACCTCCAGCCTTCAGTATTTGTTTATTTGGATGATATAGTCATCATTTCACAGACTTTTGAATCCCATTTGGCCACATTACGTGAAGTTTTTGATAGAATGCACAATGTAGGACTCACAGTTAATTTTGCTAAAAGTCAATTTTGTAGACCAAAATTAAAATATCTTGGTTATGTTGTCGATGAGCTAGGATTACGCCCTGATCCTGACAAAAGCCAAGCAATTTTAGATGTTCCTAGACCAAAGAATGTAAAAGAAGTTCGAAGATTCACAGGAACTGCTTCTTGGTACAGACGTTTCGTACCACAATTCTCCACCATCATTGCTCCTTTAACAAATCTAACTAGAAAGAAAACCGTTTGGTGTTGGACCACCGAATGTGATACCGCTTTTAAACAACTTAAAGAATGTTTCATCTCCCTTACTAGTATGTCCTGACTTTTCCACAACTTCTGTTCTACAAACGGACGCTTCAGCTTTTGGCCTTGGGGCCGTGCTCACTCAACAATATGATGAGGGTGAGAAAGTCATCTGTTACATGTCTCGTTCTTTGACAACTCAAGAACGGAAATTCAGTGCTACAGAACGCGAATGTCTGGCTGTTATTTGGGCCGTGGAACATATCCGCCATTACGTGGAAGGTTATCATTTCAAGGTCATTACGGATTGCGATTCTTTGTTATGGTTGCATAATTTGAAGGACCCTCATGGACGATTGATTGGCCAGGTGGTCAATGCGTCTGCAACCTTATGATTTTGAGATTATTCATCGGAAAGGCTCGGAGCATGCCGTGCCTGATTTTTTGTCCCGTTCTGTAAACACATCTGTAGATACCAACCAAATTCAAGAACAAATAATGATTACCAACATCGACTTATGTTATTTTGTTATATATACAAAACAGGGAATGAGTATAGAAATCATTAGAAAAGATCAAGAAATTTGTGAAAATATGCAAACGCAATTAACAACATTTAATTTAGGAGCTCTACTACCGGAATTGGTAGACTCTAGAAGAAGTAATTTTTATATTTGTTAATTTTTATTCTTTTCTAGGTACTAATGTGCTAGTGGCTTGAGTTTGAAGAAACCCCGATTTACACCGCTCTGTTTTAGGGAAATTTACCATCAGATGGAATCTGACCATCAAGATCTATAGATGGATTCTGGAGGAAGCAGACTGAGCACACAGAAATAGAAGGAAGTTCCACATTTTTTTTACATTTTTAAGTTTAACTTGTTTTCATTTATTTCACAATTGTTGATTTTGTCTATAATAGTTTAAGAATTTCTATTCAACTTAATTAAATTTACCTTTATTAAATATTTAAGGCACTTTGTATTATATACCTAATTTTGTTTCCAATATATTTTTGTAAATAATATAAAGACTTTTTTTTTCTATCTCGCATCACACCTTTATTTAACCCGTTTGTATAATAAATAAGTATCCTATTAAATTAAAGATATTCGATATTTGAGAAAAAATTCAAATTGTACTTTCAGCGAATTATTCCCTTGTCATTTTGTGCCATTTATTTATTCAAGTTGAACAAGACGATTTATAAGTGTCATAAAACCCGACCTCTTTACCTCCAGATAAGTAGGTAATCGCATGGTAACGGACAAACAGAGTCGATGGCGTCGCCCTGTGTGGCAAAACGTCATAACTAGGAGACTATTTTTGCCTAAACAAAATTATTAATAATATTGCTAAAGCTTTCTTTTAATAATTTATTTTTACATTTACGAATACCATATATTACGTTGAATAAGTATACAAAGTTTTATTCCGAAATCTTTGCTCAATTGGGAGAAAAGGTGACTATTACAAACCCTTAAATATATTACAAAAATTATATCCCATTATAAATTTTAAGAGGGAGGGATGTTATAAATTCTAGTTCTAGTTCTCCTATGAAGTTTCATAGTATTCTACTTAATTTTAGATACCGAAATATGTAATTATACATACTAAAAGCGCACGGCCGTTTCTTTTATTCGGCGTGTGAAAAGACGGCTTAACCGGGCGCCCGAAATCGATGAAAATTCGTAAAACGCGAGAAAGTACTCGTCTCTGGATAGGCGAAATTAAAAGTTGTCTCTTTGCGTGCGCTTTCGGACACCTTTAAAGGGTTCCTCGACGGAGAGTTTTTTCTTTTTATCGGAGCGTGAAGAGAGATATCCGCCGTCAAAGAGGAGCGTGCAAGTATTGTGTAACAGAAAAAATGGCTTACGTTATTCAAATATATTGGTGAACACGAAAAATTGACTTTTCGCTAATCTGACAGGTACATCGAGAAATTTTGCAGGTGTGACTTTTAAGCGTGAAATACGAAATTTTGAAGGTCGCGAGGGTCCAACAAGACCCGAGGTCTTGAAGAACGGGCTTCTCGGAATCTATTACGTGCTTATTTCGAGTCGACAGACGCACGCAACCAAGGGCATGAGCACTTTCAAATTCGTTTGCACGTGGATTTGGTAAGAAAAATGGCCGAAATACGTCACAGATTCAATGTGCATGTGATTCAATGTACTACGGTCGGGCGAAGAATATCAGATTAATGTATCCGGCCCGACGAGTTCGGCATCTCAATCTCGACATAATACACCCGCTTGACTTAGCATTTCTATAGATATACAGGTTGATTGTTCGGTTAATGATTATATATGTGAATTATTAAAATACGTTAATTCCAGAACGCGTACGCCCAGTTTCCTTAATAATGGGGAAAAGGATTGCTTTTAACATTTATATGCCCTTATGACACAATTTTATTTAAACGATTACGTAAACGTGCACAGTGGGCGGAGCTGGCTGAAATCAATTTCTCTCTCTTTTGATTAAAAGTAAAATTAGGCACTTGGGAGTTTTTACGGTCGCCCATCACTGTTTCAAATGTCAGAAGAAAACAAAATGGCCGAAGGATTTTTTGAAAATTGACGTGAGAATGTGAAATCTTGCATACGGAGGTGTCTTATGTGGCCGATCACAAATCCAAGTCAAAAAAAATAAGATGGCCGAAAAGTTTTTTGAAAATTGACGTATGCATGTGAAATATTAGATACGGGGGTGTGTGCGGACGCCAATCACAAATCAAAAGTCAAAGTGTCAAAAAACAAACAAAATGGCGAACGGTTTTTTGAAAATTGACGTATGAACGCGAAATTTTAGATACGGGGGTATGTGCGGACGCCGATTACAAATCTAAAGTCATAAACTCAAAAAAAAACAAAATGGCGGACATTTTTTGAAAATTGACGTATAAATGCGAAATTTTAGATACGGGGGTGTGTGCGGACGCCTATCACTAATCCATAGTCAATATGTCAAAAAAAAGAAAATGGCGGCAGTTTTTTGAAAATTGACGTATGAACGTGAAATTTTAGATACGGGGGTGTGTGCGGACGCCGATTACAGATCCAAAGTCAAAATGCCAAAAAAAAAACAAATTGGCGGATGGGTTTTTTGAAAAGTGACGTATGAACGTGAAATTTTAGATACGGGGGTGTGTGCGGACGCCGATTACAGATCCAAAGTCAAAATGTCAAAAAAAACAAAATGGCGGACGGTTTTTTGCAAATTGACGTATGAATGTGAAATTCTAGATACGGGGGTGTGTGCGGACGCCAATTACAAGTCCATAGTCAAAATGTCAAAAAAAAACAAAACGGCGGACGGTTTTTTTGAAAATTGACGTATGAACGTGAAATTTTAGATACGGGGGTGCGTGTGGACGCCGATTACAAATCCATAGTCAAAATGTCAAAAAAAAAACAAAATGGCGGATGGGTTTTTGAAAATTGACGTATGAACGTGAAATTTTAGATACGGGGGTGTGTGCGGACGCCGATTACAGATCCAAAGTCAAAATGTCAAAAAAAAACAAAATGGCGGACGGTTTTTTGAAAATTGACGTATGAATGTGAAATTTTAGATACTGGGGTGTGTGCGGACGTCGATTACAAATCCATAGTCAAAATATCAAAAAAAACAAAATGGCGGTCGGGTTTTTTGAAAACTGACGTATGAACGTGAAATTTTAGATACGGGGGTGTGTGCGGACGCCGATTACAAATCCATAGTCAAAATGTCAAAAAAAAAATGGCGGACGGGTTTTTTGAAAATTGACGTATTAACGTGAAATTTTAGATACGGGGGTGTGTGCGGACGCCGATTACAGATCCATAGTCAAAATGTCAAAAAAACAAAATGGCGGACGGTTTTTTGAAAATTGACGTATGAATGTGAAATTTTAGATACGGGGGTGTGTGCGGACGCCGATTACAAATCCATAGTCAAAATGTCAAAAAAACAAAATGTCGGACGAGTTTTTTGAAACTTGACGTATGAACGTGAAATTTTAGATACGGGGGTGTGTGCGGACGCCGATTACAAATCCATAGTCAAAATGTCAAAAAACAAAATGGCGGACAGGTTTTTTAAAATTGACGTATGAACGTGAAATTTTAGATACGGGGGTGTGTGCGGACGCCGATTACAGATCCAAAGTCGAAATGTCAAAAAAACAAAATGGCGGACGGGATTTTTTTAAATTGACGTATGAATGCGAAATTTTAGATACGGGGGTGTGTGCGGACGCCGATTACAAATCCATAGTCAAAATGTCAAAAAAACAAAATGGCGGACGGTTTTTTGAAAATTGACGTATGAATGTGAAATTTTAGATACGGGGGTGTGTGCGGACGCCGATTACAGATCCATAGTCAAAATGTCAAAAAAACAAAATGGCGGACGGTTTTTTGAAAATTGACGTATGAATGTGAAATTTTAGATACGGGGGTGTGTGCGGACGCCGATTACAAATCCATAGTCAAAATGTCAAAAAAAAACAAAATGGCGGACATTTTTAGAAAATTGACGTATGAACGTGAAATTTTAGATACGGGGGTGTGTGCGGACGCCGATTACAGATCCAAAGTCTAAATGCCAAAAAAAACAAAATGGCGGACGGGTTTTTTGAAAATTGACGTATGAACGTGAAATTTTAGATACGGGGGTGTGTGCGGACGCCGATTACAGATCCAAAGTCGAAATGTCAAAAAAACAAAATGGCGGACGGGATTTTTTTAAATTGACGTATGAATGCGAAATTTTAGATACGGGGGTGTGTGCGGACGCCGATTACAAATCCATAGTCAAAATGTCAAAAAAAACAAAATGGCGGACGGGTTTTTTGAAAATTGACGTATGAACGTGAAATTTTAGATACGGGGGGGGTGCGGACGCCGATTACAGATCCAAAGTCAAAATGTCAAAACAAACAAAATGGCGTGAGAGTTTTTTGAAAATTGACGTGTGAATGTGAAATTTTGGATACGGGGGTGCTTAGGTCACCGATCACGAGTCCATAGTCTAAATGTCAAAAAAACAACATGGCAAATCTAATATGGCGGAAAGGTTCTTAGAAAAGTGCTTGGATCTGAGCACATCCTTTCTTCGTAACTTTAACATGATTTATGTTAAAATCGGACTTTCTAAAAAGCGTCATGACAGTGATCGCGTTCTACGGGAAACGGTAATTGCAGACAAATCTTTATAGCTTGGATGACAAACTTCAAAAGGTTATTATGATTAATGTCAAAAGGTGTATTTATAAGTCTCGAAATGGCATGTGTAGGTAGAATACTTGACAGGTAAAATTTTGCAATACCTCAAATTTAATGTCCTTAAATTATTGGCGCATGTTTCATTAAAGTTGACATAATATTTGAATGTAACCTTCAACATTGAAACACCCTAACAACAACAATGTCAAATTTAAACGCGTTTTTAGTTATTTTTATTATTGCATTGTATTAAGGGCCCGTTTTCCCAATTCTGATTAAAATGCCGATCAGCGTATTCATTAGATAAAATACGGGACAGTACGTTTTTGCAAGAACCGGTTGGCGCTACATTGATTAAAATACCGGTTAGTATGTTTTTCCAACATCGGTTAGCGCTAATCATTGATTAAGAACGTTATTAAATGAAGATATTTTAACCGCTATTTTACCAAACCTGATAAAATAGTAATTACGATTTCTTACACATACGCATAACCTAGGAGATTTGGATTTTTATTAGTATTGACTGCGATTATGTTTTCTTATGCATTTGTAATTAATAATTATTGTTATTAGTGTTTTAGTAATTGTATTGCTTCTTCTATACATGAAATTACAGTATAATTAAAAATAAAAATATAATATAAAATATGTGTAACTTTTAGCTTACTAGGGAAATATTTGTGTTTTGGAAGCTTTTTGATTCTGTTACATTTCTGGGACTTTATCTGAGTTGCTAAAAATCCTATATATTTGTGAAAATTTATGCCTGCGCTTGCTCTCTTCTTCTTTGTAACTGCTTTTAACAGCACCTTATTAAAACTAATCATTTATATGTTTGCGAGCTATAGGTATGTTTGAAGTTCATCAGCATTCATTAGCATTCTATAAGCATGTTTGAAAGAGACGCCCATTTATCAAACAAAATTTGTTATACACATTTCAAACACTATACAGATACTATATATATTTGAGCATGTCCATTAAAATGACGAGCCCGCGATAGCGGGCGAGTAGTCTACATAATATCTTTTCTATCATTAGAGAGATAACAGTACGAATAATAATGTAATTCAGTGAAAATTTAAAATGTTCTGCAATACAAGTTCTTCATTTTAATTGACTTGCGAACTAATTTTGAGTATGTGACAGACGAATACTTCAAATCTGCTGACCAAAATTTCATAATGAAAGCGCGGTTCCACTTCAAATAATTGGGGTGAAAAATATCTCAGAGAAAAACTGATTTTTAGGTTCTTTTTTATTAATATTGTGCGTGCCTATTTTAAATTGTTTCTGAGCAATTGACATACTTTTTGTTAATATACTAAATTTTTCCACTGTTATTTCAAGAGCGTATTATCCCGATTGTCTCAATGAAAATAATGCGCTTATTGAGCATTTTGTTTCTTCAGATACTTTAACATCATTCTTATATTTAATATTAAATTATCTTTCTCGCTCTTGAGTGTGTACCGCTTTGTGTAAAAAGCAATTCGAGAAGAATTTTAAATAAAATATACTATTGGCTTCACAAAATTTATGTATGTACAGGGGTGCTTCAAAAGTTTATAAAAGTTGACATTCTAAAGAGCGTCATGCCAGTGATCGCTTTTTACAGGAAAGGCGCTTCAATAGGGCTTTAGATTTAAAACTTGGGCTTTCTACTTTTATTATTATTTTGTGCTCTTTTATTGACGATAGTGGATTTCGAAAAGGTTGAAAAGCTTTTACACTTTCGCATCAAAATAGAATTGTACACTGTCTAAATAAAAATGTTGCGCTTTTTGATCTTATTGTGTCGTTGTATACTTTAACATTAAATTAGCATTCTCGCTCTTGAGTGTGCAACGGTTTGTGTCAAAAACAGTTCTAGGAAAGTTTTAAATAAAATATTATATTATTGCCTTAACAAAATATATGTATATACAGGGGTGTTTCAAAAGTTTATAAAAGTGGACATTCTAAAAAGCATCATGCCAGTGATCGCCTTTTACAGACAAGGCGCTTCAATAGGGTTTCAATTTAAAACTTGGGCATTTTACTTTTATTATTATTTTGTGCTGTTTTATTAACGATAGTGGATTTCGAAAAGGTTGTCCGGCTTCTACACTTTCGCATCAAAATAGTATTGTAAACTGTCTTAATGAATATGTTGGGCTTCTTGATCTTATTGTGTCTTTGGATACTTTAACATGACTTATGTTTAACACAAATTTACCTTTCTCGCTCTTGAGTGTGTACCGGTTTGTGTAAAAAAGCGTTCGAGAAGAATTTTAAAGAAAATATACTATTGGCTTCAGGAAATATATGTATATACAGGGGTACGTCAAAAGTTAATAAAAACGGACATTCTAAAAGGAGTTATGACAGTGATTGCTTTTTACAGGAAACTATGAAAAAGCTGTAAGCGGACGCGAAAAAAGCGATTCCAACTAAAAGAGATTGACGGACGCGCTGTAAGCGGAGGACCCGCTGTAAGCGGAGGGCCCGTTGTAAGCGGAGGACCCGCTGTAAGCGGACGTTAGAGCTAGTTATACTCTATAAAAGCGAGCAGGACCCTTTACCGCTCTCACGGATTTAGTAGAGGAGGCAAGATCGGGGTTAAAATGGCAAATTGGGGAGACACTTTTCTGAGAACGTGGCCCGTCCGCGGTGGGAACAAAGGTGTCAGGCTGCGGGGACGACTGTCCGCCGTCCCTAAGGCTATTTTTCACGTCTCCGATGAGAGAGCAAAGGCCCGAAAGGAATTTTTGAAAATTTTTGGCACGTGCAGAAAATCATGCTGCATCGCGACATTTTCCCCATAAGGAGGACGTGGGAAACAAAAATTACTCTGGAGCCTTTTATACTGAAAATCCCGACAAACGTCAAAGTGACAGGAGATTCGAAATGTATCCAAACTTTCACTTTTAGGCCTGAAATTCCAAATTTTGAAGGTTTCGAGAGCACAAGTAAACTCCGAGACAAAAAGTACAGACTTTTCTGGATCCTCTACTTGCTTCTCCCGAGTTTATAGTGGTACAGACAGTAGCGGCTGCTGAGTTCGCTTAAGGTGGGCAATTACATATACACGAGTTGACAAGACTGATTCGTTTATTATCGGTGCTATACTCGGCATCTGGCAATATAAGACCGATAATAAACGAATCAGTCTTGTCCACTCGTGTATATGTAACTACCCACCCTAAACGAACTCACCAGCCGCTACTGGGTACAGATACAAAGGCACAAACACTTTAAAGTCCGTCTGCAGACTAATACAATTTAGCGAAATGGATGAAATATCCCGGCAAACGTCAAACTGACAGGCGGTCTCATACGCATTCACATTTTCACTTTTAAGCTTGAAATTCCAAATTTTGAAAGTTTCGAGGACACAACAAGATTCAGAAACGTAAACAAGTGACATTTCGGAAACGTTCACTTGCGCATTTCCAGTTTACAGAGGTACCTAGACGAAGGTACGAGTAATTCCAAGTCCGTTTGCAGAGTGATTTGGTCAGAAAAATGGCCGATTCAATCTGCACTGATACCAATGCATTCCGGACGGGCGAAAAATATAATCAGATTATGATGTGCACTGCCGGTCAATACATTACGGTCCGGCGAATGTTGGGCATGTCCACATAATATGTAACGGTCCCGCTTGATTTAATATTTTCATCTATACAGGTGTTGTCGAGTAATATTTTAATAATGATTTGAATTAAAATACGATAATTCCAGAAGGCGTATTTCCTCAAAGGGGAAAAGGAAGGCTTTCGACATTTATGTGCCCCTACGAAATAATTTTACTTAAACGATTACGCAAACGTGCACGGTGGGCGGAGTTGGCTGAAATCAATTTCTATCTATTCTGATTAAAAGTAAAACTGGGAGTTTTTACGGTCGCCCGTCACTAATTCTAAATTGACGCACGAATGTGAAATTTCAGATACGGGCGTGTCTTATGTCGCCGATCACTAATCCAAAGACAAAATGTCAAAAAAAAAAATGGCCGAAGATTTTTTGAAAATTGACGTATGAATGCGAAATTTTAGATACGGGTATGTCTGCGGACGCCGATCACCAATCCGTAGTCAAAATGTCAAAAAAAAACAAAATGGAGGAAGATTTTTTGAAAATTGACGTACGAATGTCAAATTTTAGATACGGGGGTGTCTGCGAACGCCGATCTCGAATCCAAAGTCAAAATGTCAAAAAAAAAAAAATGGCGGAATTTTTTTGAAAATTGACGTATGAATGTGAAATTTTAGATACGGCGCTGTGTACGGATGCCGATCACAAATCCAAAGTCAAAATGTCAAAAAAAAAACAAAATGGCGGAAGTTTTTTTGAAAATTGACGTATGAATGTGAAATTTTAGATACGGGGGTGTCTCAGGTAGCCGATCACGAATCCAAAGTCAAAATGTCAAACAAAACAAAATGGCGGAAGTTTTTTTGAAAATTGACGTATGAATGTGAAATTTTAGATACGGGGGTGCCTCAGGTCGCCGATTACGAATCCAAAGTCAAAATGTCAAAAAAACCAAAATGGCGGAAGTTTTTTTGAAAGTTGACGTATGAATGTGAAATTTTAGATACGGGGGTGTTTCAGGTCGCCGATCACGAATCCAAAGTCAAAATGTCAAAAAAAAACAAAATGGCGGAAGTTTTTTTCAAAATTGACGTATGAATGTGAAATTTTAGATACGGGGGTGTGTTAGGTCGCCGATCACGAATCCAAAGTCAAAATGTCAAAAAAAAACAAAATGGCGGAAGTTTTTTTGAAAATTGACGTATGAATGTGAAATTTTAGATACGGGGATGTCTCAGGTCGTCGATCACGAATCCAAAGTCAAAATGTCAAAAAAACAACATGGCAAATGTAATATGGCGGAAAGGTTCGTCGAAAAGTGCTTGGATCTGAGCACATTCTTCCTTGGTAACTTTAACATGATTTATGTTTAACATTAAATTATCCTTCTCGCTCTTCAGTGTTCAGTGTAAAGAAGTAAAGAAAAGTTCTAATAATATATACGATTGGTATCACTAAATTTATGTATATACAGGACTGGTTCAAAAGTTTATAAAATCGGACTTTCTAAAAAACGTCATGACATTGATCGCGTTCTACGGGAAACGGTAATTGCAGACAAATTTGTGTTGCTTGGATGACAAACTTCAAAAGGTTATTATGATTAATGTCAAAAGGTGTATTTATAAGTCTCGAAATGGCATGTGTAGGTAGGATACTTGACAGGTAAAATTTTGCAATATCTCAAATTCAATGTCCTCAAAATTATTGGCGCATGTTTCTTTAAAGTTGACATAATATTTGAATGTAACCTTCCACATTAAAACGCCCTAACAACTACAACGGCAAATTTAGACGTATTTTTAATTATTTATATTATTGCACTGTATTAGTTGATTAAGTTCAATTAAGGGCCGGTTTTCCCAATTCCGATTAAAATGCCGATTAGCGTACTCATTAAATAAAATACGGGGTAGTACGTTTTTGCAAAAACCGGTTGGCGCTAATCATTGATTAAGAACGTTATTACATGAAGATATTTTAACCGGTGTTTTACCAAACCTGATAAAATATTAAACAGTAATTGGGATTACTTACACGTGCGCATAACCTAGGAGATTTGGATTTTTATTAGTATTGACTGCGATTATGTTTTCTTGTGCATTTGTAAATAATAATTATTTTTATTAGTGATTTAGTAATTGTATTGCTTCTTCTATACATGAAATACATAATATTGAATATGTGTAATTTTTAGCTCTCTACG
Source organism: Amphimallon solstitiale (assembly GCA_963170755.1). Taxonomy (NCBI): domain Eukaryota; kingdom Metazoa; phylum Arthropoda; class Insecta; order Coleoptera; family Scarabaeidae; genus Amphimallon; species Amphimallon solstitiale. Next base: position 148,871,528 of record OY720675.1, read on the forward strand.
GAAATATTTGTGTTTTGGAAGCTTTTTAATTCTGTTACATTTCCGGGACTTTATCTCAGTTGCTAAAAATTCTAAGTATTTGTAAAAATTTATAATTTTAGATGAATATATTTTAGACTCACTCTGATATGCCATTAACATATTAAAACTTGATTTACAAGTTACATGTGAAATTGAAAACATTGAAGAAATTCTACAGAAGCTGGCAGGTGCTTATGCAGACACTGTATAAAGTACTCTCGATTTAATTGGGTTCGGATGAATAGTGTGTTCGTTAACGTGTAGTTAAATTTTAAAATAATAATTATAATTGGCACTACAAAGATCGCACCGATTCCTCCAGAACATAACATTTTGTGAGTCAAAATTATGGAAAAACGGTTTTCTCAATCAACCCTCTTTGAGTTGGGAAATTTAGATAAAGAACCTGTTAAAACGTATAGTTTTTAGTAAACAGTTGGGATATGATCTTTCAATCAAAGTTTCTGGCCTTTTCATCCTACAGAAATTTGGTGCAAGTTAAATTGTCTGAAATATGGCAGTTGAAATTGCAATATCTTATACTGTTAGAATATAATTGATAATACAGTTTATGACCGCAGATGCAAGTGTTTTCTTTTTCAACAAACTGTTCCTATAGTTCAGTCGCTCTCTCAACCGACATGCGCTACTAAATTAAAATGACGTCAAATATTAGATGTTGCAAAATTTTACCTGTCATGTAATATAACCTACAAAATACATTTCAGGACTGTCATAAATAACAATATTTGTACACCTTTTGACATTTGTTATAATTGTGATCTAAACATTTTAAAACAGTACAGCCAAATGTTATGTAAAATATAGGTGTAGGAAAGTAATATTTAATACCTTTATTTATAATATTTAATTTGTAACTGGCTTTCATGTAATAGTATTTTACTATGGGAAGGTATACATCCTGATATATTGATTAATTACTTTAAATTTATCATTTATCATTTTCAAATTGTTCCGGCCAATCAAAATTTGTAGTGGTATTGAATCGTCGTCTTTAGTTCGTACTTTTGCTGAGTCCGTTGCCAAGACGACTCGACTGATTTTTATAATTTTTTTTCGGTGACTGGAAAAGTTTGACATTTTATCTTTCTTAACAGGTAACAAAATGTCACTTTATAAGCCGAGAAAAAAAGTACTCATTTTTTTCCCCAGGAAAAAAATTAGTACTTTTTTTCGGGTAATAGGGCTTACATTTAAAACTTGGGCTTTCTACTTTAACGATAGTGGTTTTCGAAAAGGTTGACAGGATTTTACACTTTCGGATCAAAATAGTATTGTAAACTGTCTTAATAAAAATGTTGAGCTTTTTGATTTTATTGTGTCTTTGGATACTTTAACATTAAATTACCTCTCTCGCTCTTGAGTGTGTACCGGTTTGTGTCAGAAACAGTTCGAGAAGAATTTTAAATAGAATATCCTATTGGCTTCACAAAATTTATGTATGTACAAAGGTGCTTCAAAAGTTTATAAATATTGGACATTCTAAAAAGCGTCATGAGAGTGATCGCTTTTTACAGCCAAGGCGCTTCAATAGGGTTTACATTTCAAACTTTGGCTTTTTACCAGTGGCGGCTGCTGCAGAGAGGGCAACGGGGCACTGCCCCCCCCCCTGACAAATTTCTTTTAACAGATAAATTAATTATAAATACCTAATTTGTAAGTAATTTTTCTGATTTATTTGATGACAAATAATATGTTTTTGAAAGTAACAGTCCGTCATTTCAGCGCGTCATTTCAGCCCCGTCTGTATTAGAAATCGAGCGATGAAACTGGCGCAGGTAGCGCGCCTATAATATATAGGCGGCGGGGCACTACTCTATGGTGCCGGGTCCGGGTGGCGGTCCAGTATGTAATTTACAGCGGTGAGTGTATGTTGTAATTTCTATGGGTGCAAATGCAACTATGAATTGCGTTAATAACATTAAGACAGAATTAAAAAATCTAGGTCTCCCTAGACCAGATTTATTGATTAAACTAGAAGATCACAATTTGAAATCAACAGAAGCTCTTACAGACTGGTTGTGTGGGTGTAATGTGCAAAATGCTTTTTTCTAATTCGGTGCTATAAAGTTCACTTTACGACATCCGTTTTGGTTGCAAAAGTATTTCTTTATCGCACGCTAATTTTGTTGTTTTGACGTTGGTAACAAAAAAGAAATGGAACCAAATTATATTTAAATGTCAAAATGTAAGCCTTAATGTAACAAACATGTGCAATAGAAGTTGTACAAAGAATAAAAAGCACACATGCTAACATTTTATTTACTTATTAACAATATAAATTGTTAAGCAGAGTTGGATGATAAGTTTTCTGATGATACTATTGTAATTTACTTCCAAGGTTGAATAGTACAACTGTTATAAAAGTTTGTTTTTGATAATATGTCGAGACTATGTTGGCGAAAGATTTTGTAAATTGTTTTCTGCTATTTTGCGAATCTCTGGGGGCGTGCAAAATAGAAAAAATCAAGTGAACGGTGTTTTTCTACTTTGAAGAGAATAAAAACGTTTTCTAGAAATACCATGCGGGAAAGCAGACTATGTGCCTTAGCAATGTGTTCAATTGAAAAACAATTACTGACATCAACACCAAATTTCAAAGAATGAGTTATTAATCATTTTGCTGATCGTAAGGAACGGCGGATGGATTTTATTTTCAAACAAGTTAATTAAATAGCATATTGAGTTTATTTTTTGTCTATACTTAATTTTTGATATTAAACACTCAGACCCCCGGTGCCCTTCCGCCCCAAAAAATCACGGGCCGCCATTGCTTTTTACTTTTATTATTATTTTGTCCTCTTTTATTAACGATAGTGGATTTCGAAAAGGTTGACAGACTTTTACACTTTCGCATCAAAATAGTATTGTAAACTGTCTTGATGAAAATGTTGCGCTTTTTGTGTTCATTGTGTCTTTGGATACTTTAACATTAAATTACCTTTCTCGCTCTTGAGTGTGTACTGGTTTGTGTCAAAAACAGTTCGAGAAGAATTTTAAGTAAAATATCCTATTGTTTTAACAAAATATATGTGTATACAGAGGTGTTTCAAAAGTTTATAGAAGTGGACATTCTAAAAAGCGTCATGCCAGTGATCGCCTTTTACAGTAAAGGCGCTTCAATAGGGCTTACATTTAAAACTTGGGCTTTATACTTTCATTATTATTTTGTGCTTCTTTATTAACGATAGTGGACTTTGAAAAGGTTGACAGGCTTTTATACTTTCACATCAAAATAGTATAGTAAACTGTCTTAATGAACATGTTGGGCTTTTTGATCTCATTGTGTCTTTGGATACCTTAACATAACTTATGTTTAAAATTAAATTACTTTTCTCGCTCTTGAGTGTGTACCGGTTTGTGTTAAAAACAGTTCGAGAAGAATTTTAAATAAAACGTCCTATTGGCTTAACAAAATATATGAATATACAGGGGTACTTCAAAGGTGTATAAAAGTGGACATTCTAACAAGCGTCATGCCAGTGATCGCTTTTTACAGGACAGGCACTTCAATTTAATACTTGGGCTTTTTACTTTTATTATTATTTTGTGCTCCATTATTAACGATAGTGGATTTCAAACAGATTAACAGGCTTTTAGACTATCACATCAAAATAGTATTGTACACTGTCTTAATAAAAATGTTACGCTTTTTGATCTCATTGTGTCTTTGGATACTTTAACATGATTTATGTTTAACATTGAATTACCTTTCTCGCTCTTGAGTGTGTACCGGTTTATGTCAAAAACAGTTCGAGAAGAATTTTAAATAAAATATCCTATTGGCTTAACAAAATATATGTATATACAGGGGTGCTTCAAAAGTTTATAAAAGTAGACATTCTAAAAAGCCTCTTTTTACAGGAAAGGCGCTTCAATAGGGCTTAAATTTAAAACTTGGGCTTTTTACTTTTATTATTATTTCGTGCTCCTTTATTAACGAGAATGGATTTTGAAAAGGTTGACAGGTTTTACACTTTCACATCAAAATAGTATTGTAAACTGTCTTAATGAACATGTTGTGCTTTTTGATCTCATTGTGCTTTTGGATACCTTAATATGACTTATGTTTAAAATTAAATTACTTTTCTCGCTCTTCAGTGTGTACCGGTTTATGTTAAAAACAGTTCGAGAAGAATTTTAAATAAAATATACAATTGCCTTCACGAAATATATGTATATACAGGGGTGCGTCAAAAGTTAATAAAAGCGAACATTCTAAAAGGCGTCATGACAGTGATTGCTTTTTACAGGAAACAATGAAAAAGCTGTAAGCGGACGCGAAAAAAGCGATTCCAACTAAAAGTGATTGACGGACCCGCTGTAAGCGGAGGACCCGCTGTAAGCGGAGGACCCGTTGTAAGCGGAGGACCCGCTGTAAGCGACGTTAGAGCTAGTTATATATACTAAAAGCCAATTGTCTCGCTCTTTTTAACACGAACGATTAAAACGGCAAAGCTATACCCCAAAATTGACGAATTGGGGAGACAGTTTTCTGAGAACCTGGCGCATCTACGGTGGGAACGAAAGTGTCACGCGACGGGGACCACGGTCCCACGTGCCTTAGGCCATTTTCACGTCTCCGAAGAGAGAACGAGGGCCCGAAAGGAGTTTTTGAAAATTTTAGAACGTGCAGAAAAAGAGTATGAATCATAGTATTTTGCCATAAGGCCTACGTGTAAAATAAAAAATATGGACTAGGTTCGATTTTAAAATGGCGGTGGATCGATACAGATGACCGTGACACATCAAACTTCGGATAAGGTTAAGTTAAACGCACGAAAAATTCAATTTCAGGTTATAAATTATCAAAACCGTCAAATCAGTTTGAGTTCGCGATATGGCATTTGCCGGGAAACGTCAAAATTGGCGGAAAGCACCAGCCGTGCAATACACACATATAATGACTATCTATTCACGTTTATCGATCGGTTGTCAAGTTTAAATGTCAGAAGGCCGACAAATAAAGGGATTATGAAGGGAAAGTGGTACCTTTCAGATACGTATTAGTGTTATTATTATCAATTGTTACTATTTCTTTTCTATTTATGAATATATGAACAATGCCGATGGATATGATAAAATAAACTTAAAGTGTATTATCGCACGTAAGTACAGTGACAAATATAACGATCTTTCTATATTTTATTAAGATATATTAAATACAAATTATATATGTCATCGAAATGTCGTCACTTCTCGCGAAAGAAGTACCGAAGCAAGCCTAAATAAAGAATCATCTGAGTTTTCTTTATTTGTCAGATGTGTCCGAAACACTTCGAAATAACATAAATACATCAAATATGTAAAATTCCCATAAGCATTTATGTAATTTCGTTTATCAATTCAGTTATAAAAGCAAGCATTTAAAGTATGCGACTATGCGGGTTGGCACAAACTAATCAAACATTTTCGGTTAAATGGTATTAGGAGCCAGCAAGATTTTTGATTGGGTTTCACAAAGTACCTATACTATTAAAGCGTAATATGAAAATTAATTAATTCTCTCAATGACCTCTAAGTTTAAAGCATGTTTTGTTAAAGTTCATCATGTTATGTTGTTAATTTCATTTGACAATTGGAAAGACAATTTGGTTAAGCACTCTCAGTCTGACATTTCATTCTCACAAGTTTATGTGTGAACGAATGCACAACAACGAAGTATTGTCACGATGACAGGTGGAACGACAATTTGGTTAAACATCAACTTTTCATTGTCGTATAAGTGTCACGATGACAGTCTGTCAAAAAATTTGAAGTATACACTATTTTTATCGTAAACTTGACACAAGGCATGGTACTACCAATTTTATAGAACGAATAACATGAAACAACATTTAAATGCCGAACCGTCTTGGTTCTTTTTTTTTGTCTGTCGACGTTCACCTTGGCCTAGATGCATACAATTAGACAATTAAACTTAGCAATCAGTAAAAACATTAACAAAACTATAAAGATAGAAACTGAAAGTGTCATGAGCTCTGATCACGATCCAATTATAATAACTTGGAACGAAGACATAACCGAAAGAACATATCACACCTTCAAGACAGACTGGGCCGGCTACAAAACAGAACTAGAATAAACCATCACTGCAGTTCCTAAAATACAAAACACTGCAGAATTAGAACAGAACATAAAATCACTACAAAGTAAAATAACAAACGCTGTTAAAAATAATACCATCAAAATAGAAAGGATATATAAATCAGGTAGTCTACCACATCATATTAAAGAGGAAAAGAACAGAGCTAGGAGAAGACAAAACTATACTAAACAACCTTCAACATCAAGTACATAAGGAATTACTGGAACCGAAAAATGTAGAATGGCAAAGAACACTCGAAGAAATAGGTGCAGAGCCCTCTAAGACATGGAAAATAATCAAGGCAATCAAAAGAGAACAAATACAAATCCCACCACTTCAATTCAATAACTCCACACAAGTCACAGCAGAAGCTCTAGCGGAATCACTAGAAGAGCAATTCACTCCGAACTTGGATGAAGTAGACATGCAACACGTAATGCAGATTCACAAAGTAGTAAGCAGAGAAATACGTGAACCCCACTCCCCTAGCAACGACCCAGTCACAGCCGAGAACCTAAAAGCAATCCTTAAAGCATGAAATCCCAAAAAAGCTCCTGGTATAGACAACATCACCAACAGATCACTACAAAACCTCCCCCCAAAAGCAATAATGTCAATTCTAGCAATAGCAAACTCCGTTATCAGACTCCAAACATTCCCAAAGATATGGAAACATGCCAAAGTAATAGTTATACCTAAACCAGGAAAACCAAAAACAATACCAAGCAGCTACAGGCCCATAAGCCTGTTACCATCTATTAGCAAAGTGATAGAAAAAATAATCCTACAGAAGATAAAGTACCACTCTGACAATCAAGACATAATACCAGAAGATCAACATGGGTTTAGAGAAGAACATTCAACGATAACACAACTTTCAAGAGTCACTGAGATTATCCAAGAAGGATTCAACAAAAATCAAGTGACAGCAGCTGTATTTCTCGACATAGCAAAGGCATTTGATAAAGTCTGGAGGCAGGGACTCATATATAAAATGATAATACACAATTACCCAACACACATCATAAAAATCACTAACAGTTTTCTCCAAGGACGCTGCTTTCAAGTTAGCATCCAGAACACACAATAAAACATCCAACAGCGGGAGTCCCCCAGGGCTCATGCCTGTCACCTCACCTATATACAATATTTACAGCCGACATACCAGTATCAAATCCTACAAGATATTTAAATACGGCCACCTTTGCAGATGATTCGGCACTGCTCTCAACATCAAGATGTCCGACGAACGCGGTACAGGAACTCCAAACGCACCTAGACAACACGATAAAATGGTTCAAACAATGGAGGACAACAATAAACGAAGACAAATCCCAAGCAATAATCTTTCAAAGGAATCTGAAAACAACAGGCAACGAAATAACCATCAACAACAACACTATACCATGGAGTAGAGAAATTAAATACCTGGGAATATACCTGGATATAAAGCTCAATTATAACACACACATAGCAAAAACGATAACCAAAACCAAACAAACAAGATGTCAACTATGGCCTCTTATAGGAAGAAAAAGCCAGCGAACACGAACAACAAAATTCTACTTTACAAACAAGTATTAGGTCCAATATTCACATATGCATGCCCAATATGGGTGCATATGTGCAAGACCAACATAAAAAAACTGCAAATAATACAAAACACCAGTCTTAGAATGATACTAAATGCTCCATGGTATATGAGAAATAATCAAATAATGAATGAAACAAATACCCCAACCATTATTGACTACATCAAGGAAAGAGCGCTCAGTTTCTATAACCAGATCGAAAACCACTCAAATCAAAATCTTAAAAGAGCACTTACATATGATGGAAATGAAAATTTCAAACACAAAAGACCTAAAATGGTTCTACTTTAGTTCTTAATCAAAATAAAGATAAACAATAGCTAATCAAATTCAACTTCAACAATCCAAGATTCACCGCACTCAGATGAAGAGTAAAAGACTAAATAGTCTAACTCAAAGCCACAATAAAGAAGAAGAAGAAGGAAAAGATGCACACAATTGATACAAAACCTGAATGTCAACAAAATTTTTCTAAATATAAATGTTCAGTAAATTATATAATGTAGAAATGTTGTTCGCTTTGTGGGCAAAGTCTTAATAAATAAATTCATTTGCCACTAATTATAAATGTCACAATAATATTTAATTTATTTCTAAGAGACATTTTGCTTAATATGCGTCTTCATTCATAAACAAGAAGAAACTGAACTGCGGTTGTAATTACTCTACATTGTCGGTCATTCGGGTACAGTTTCCAATATCGTAGTTTTAAAAATTGAAGCAAAGGCGCGATTAATAACATTTAACGTCCACTGAAAGAAATATTATAACCGTTAATATTTACATTTTATTGCATTATCAATTATTATTATTATTACTATTGTATCGGTCATTTATCGTATCTTTAATGTCTTGGACACATCTCTGTCATCTTTCTACATACAAATATACATACTGCGTCTTTAATTTAAATTTAGAGTAGCTTATGATATCAATATTAATTTGGGAATACTGTGCTACAGTAATGTTTTTCATTTTGACTACTGTCATAGTTAAGTCAATTTATTGAAAAGTTCCACAGTGTTTTCAAATTAATATTGAAATCGTAGGTTATTCTAAAAAAAAATAATTGAAGGCACGGTATGTCTACAATGACATTCAATTTGACAATTCATTCTCGCAATAGATCGAACTGTCACCACGATGACAGTTTGCAAGAAAATTTTACGTATGGGCAACGTTTATCATAAAACTTGAGACAAATAGAGTTAGAGTACTACCAAATTTAAAAAACAAAGAAATTTATATATGATACAACAAATCTTGATCATACAACCATCTTAGGGTTACCTGTTCGGCCTACTTACATTCAACTTAGACTAGGTGCACACGCATTATATCAAACTTGAATGTCAACGAAATGTTCCAAGTAATCAGCTTTCAGTAAATTCTATAGAAATGTTAAACATTTTAAGGGAAATTTTTTAGTTAATAAATCCAGTAGCCATCTTTACTCATCTATTATTATTTTAACACCGATATATTTAACTAGAGCATACGCGAAATGTTGGCCAACTCAACATTCACGTTAGGTGGCTTAAATGTTACAGGAAACGTCAGAATTGTCAGAAAAAGTCCATCTGACTTTTGATTAATGTTGGCAATTTCACAAAAATTTAATTGCAGGTTATAAAACGTCAAAACGATCAATCGATTTCAGTTCGTGATGAAATCTGAACTGCTTTCATGGTGACAATTATTTCAAAAAAAAAAGGTTAAACACCCTGACATCTGTCTGATATTTCATGGTTCATGTTTTTAAGCTTTACCGATATTTATTGTAGACCTTGACACAAAAAGATATGAAATTACAAATTTTATACAGCGAAATGACTAAAATATTAATGAGAAAAGTGCTATCAGATCCATTTTAGTTTTGCCTATATACCGTGCCTTCAAATACTTTCCGCATTAGAGACGGCCATGCTTTTTTTTTAATGGTTGGTGACAGTGCATAATTTTAATAGTTTGGTTATGTCATATAAATAATAATAGGCGTCTATAATTTGAATTTAAGTATGACAACTGTCAGAATTTGAAGTTTTCAAAAAATTAGCATGTACACCAACATTGATTACTTAAAAACTTCAAAAACAGCCCACTCTAATGCGGAAAGTATTTGACGCCACGGTATTAGACAATTACCTTAAAATATGATTTATATTATTATTACTAGGTGACAGACGAATCAAATTCCAATGTAATGACAATTGCTTTGTAACTATTCAATTTACTAAAGTAAATATTCCAGTCTAATTCAACAATTACTTCTACTAAATAGTTTGATTGTCAGTAGAAAGTTTGAAGTATGGGCAGCGTTCAATCATTTAATGCGATATGTTTGAAAATACACCATTAAATCAAATTGTTAATCAAACATTCTGATGATGGTTGATGATGATCGTGTCCCAGGCTGGTGGCTCTTATTTCGATGGATTTGTTGTAATCATGAACTACCTTTTTGTGTTATTTTTCCTTAAATACTTAATAAAAATCACAAAATGATCCAACAATTACAAATTATATTCTTTTTACAGTGTGTGTAAGCAAAATGTTTACACAGATATTCCAACGTCGGTCAGTATTATTTTTGGTTATTGTTTTTAGTTCAACTACCAGCGTCACTACTAAATATTTAAATTATAATAGGATCGTCTCAGCAACCGACATAGCCAGAGCACGATCTACAGGCGACGACTCAATGCCACTGCAAACTCACTTTGACAGGAACAATTTCAGAGCAGACAAATGAAACTAATTATTAATATGGAAGCCAGTTATAAATTCACTATTATAAATAAAAGTAATAAGTCATACTTATTCTATACCAACATTTTATTTAAAACTTGATTCTTCTGTGTAATGGGCATGCATTGTTCACAAATTTGCATTATAACAAAGCTCAAAAGGTATGTCAAAAGTATGTTTGCGGGCCATGATAATTGGCAGGTTAAATTATGCAAAATTAAAATAAATCTGATATTACATTTTCAATAATGATTTAGTCCTTTCATTGTGTAAAACTAATAAAACTATGAATCTTTTAGTGTCAAGTCTTAGTATTACGCTAAATAGCATCTAAATTTCAAACTCCAACAACGAAAAGTCAGACTGACGTTAAGATGCTTTAAATTGTCGTTCCACCTGTCACCGTGACAGTACTTCGTGGACAAAAATATAGGTCTATACAAGGTGTGTCAAAAGTTTAGAAAATCAAAAATGATTTTTTTTGGCGTTTTACAGCGAACTGTAATAAAACTGTAAGCGGACGCGAAAGGCGATTCAAGCTCGAAGAGATTGATGGACAGCTAGTTAAAGTTTATAATTTCTATATTTTTTTATTTTACAAAAGCCATATACGAATTACTCAAAAAACTCGAATGCTGCGATCTAGACATTAAAAAAACCTTTAAATTGATGTATAATACATAGCCAACAACATCGGTTATTACTAAAAAATCTGAAATAAACGAATAATATTCGCGTGATAAGCGCAGTGAGGAGCCTTAAGGGGTACTTCCTTTATTATGTTACGTTAGACTAGAGCTTCGCCCTTATACTGGTCTTTAGACCTACCTCGATGGCACAATCGGTTGCGGATCTGCTGCGGCAATTTACATTGAATGATATAGTTTTCATTCTGATTTTTTTTTCATTGTTCTTTGTTAAGGCGCTATATATCATATAGGTCCATACAATTTTAACATACTACTATACCAAAACGTGCTATCGTTACGGTAATAGTGTAAATTACATATTTTGAAATTTCATAAACATTGCTTTAACTATTAAATCACTAAAGGTATTGTTAATCAGTTAGACGTCCTAATCTCTTTGATCTTTATTATATTACATTTGCTTCAATTCTATTTTATCTTGTAAAAAGGGACACATTAATAGATGTTAAAACTTCCAGAAGTAACATACAAATGTAACTCTTAATTCCGGCGATCAAGCACCCATAGACGCTCGTAAAATTTTGCACATTATTGGCATTACCAATTTGATTAAGAATATAAACTTTAGCTCTCGAACACAATTCAACTCGTGTCGCATTTTGTCAAAGTTAGTCCGAAGTTATTTCGATTTCCAGGAAAATATTTCGCCAGAAGATTTGGAAAATATCCGCCTTATGTACCTTCACAATCCGGAGCAATTGCACATTTCAATTTACATATACTAAAGTACCTAACGCAATGCTTTGCACATGAGTGGATTAAAAGGAGAAGTCATTTAGCTTTGTAACACTAACATATTTGTTTCTGAAATACATATAATTGAGATCCCTTCCATTAGAAAATGATGAATTTGACACATAACAAACATGCCAATATTTTTTGAAAATGTAGAAGATATATTTTTATCACATGAAATACATGATAAAAAAGAAATAATAATACTTGGCTGATATCAAAAGCTATAAGTTTTTACTCAAAAGACTGATCACTGAGATATGAAAATTAATTGTAAACCAATAATTTGGATTTAGGAGCAGACGCTAGATAGCACAGGCCAACAAATTCTTTTTTTACAGACAAACTGATTTTTGTATTAATAACAGGTACAAATAATGAAATAATGCTACCTTTCCTGGAAACGTGGTACCTAAAACTTACATAATTAGGCAATAAGAGTTACTTGGTATTCTCTGTGACCGTAAAACCTCAACTCTATATATCTGGTAATATGGGCGAATATTTCGGCATCCACTTGGAAAACCAGGATAAAACTTGGGCTTCCATTTGGTGTGTAAAACGTGCGTTGAACACTTGCGACAGTAATAATTGCTATTTTTGTATGGTAAATATTAAAGGCATTAACAGGAACGATAGACACAAATGAACATATTCTGATCTTAATTCAGCAAAGAGACCAGTATCGCACGAAATACCCATTCCATCATTCAGCAGTTTGCCTAGACTCTCGGAAGACGAAACCGAACCGTCAATGTCTGATGTGAGATCTGACAAAAAAAATGATTCGAAGCGGATTCCAACGAGCCCCATTGTTTCAATCTACAAGAACTGAGCGATTAGTGTAGGGACTTGAACCTTTCAAATGAGTCCTCAGAACTTACCTCCAGATTAAAAGAAAAGAATCTGCTTAATCCGGATAATAATACTAAATTTTATCGTAAAAGAGAAAAGGATCTGCTTCCATTTTTCTCTCTGGAAAAGAACCTAGCATTTTGTAATAAAATAAGAAGACTCTGAGACGCAATGGGTTTATCAGAATACAAACTAGATGATTGGCGTCCTTTTGTTGACAACCCAAAACGTGGTCTAAAATGTGTTCTTCTGAGCAATCGTAACAGATTTGGCGCCAAACCCATTGGTCATTCTACCATGTTGAAAGAGGAATACAAGACAATATCAATAGTTCTCAAAAAAATAAGTATGAAGACCATCAGTGATCAGATTTGCGTCGATCTAAAATTGGTTACCGTCCTTCTTAGACAGGAAAGTAGATATACAAAATATCCCTGTTTTTTATATCTTTGGGATAGAGCAGTGGGTTAAAAGAAATTGCTCCCTAAGAAGCGTCATGGTTCCAGGAAAGAAAATGTAATAAACGAACTTTTGGTTGCGAGAGCAAATCATATTTCCTCCTTTACGGATCAAGTTGGGATTTAAGAAGCAATATGTAAAGGCGTTAAATCGAGATGACTTTGCTTTAGATACCTAATACGTAAATTTCCTGGAAATCATGGAAAAACTGAAAGCAGTAATAGGAGTGCGTATTAGATGACCTTCAAATAAGACAGTTATTAAAAGATCTACAATTTACCGCAGCCATGAACCAGATTAAATCTAATGTTTGGTGCTCATTTTTTGAAGTAGTACAAATTTTTCTTGGCAATCATAGGGCAGAGAATTACAGACATTTTGTGGAAAATATGCTTTCTAAATTTAATATTCTCCATTGTAACATGAGCATAAAACTTAGCTAGGTGGTTGCAATGAGGAACAGGGGACAGATTTCATCAAGATATTAAGACGATGGAAGAACGATATCAAGAAATGTGGAATATATCCACATGATGGCCGACTACAGTTGGAGTCTGTAGTGCGACTTTCCTACTAAACTCCATGCTAGAAAATCTCGTAAAAGGAGAATTTTAAGTGATAAGTGACAAATGTATATCAACTTGTGAATTACGTATCTTACTTTGTTTGTTTGTTTTTTAATGCGCCTTTGTCTCAAATACTAATACTTATTACCTAAACTATACACAAATAGATTTTCATCTAAAAGTATATATAGGATGTCGCAGTTAAGACTTTCGGGTCATATGTATATCTCGATTATTATTGAAATTTAAAATGTAGATACTTTATTGAATGAAGATTGTTCTGTTACTTTTGAAATTAGTGAAAGTTAAAAAATGTAATTTTCTCTCATCGATCTTTTTTTTCAAATTCCACGAAAATATCTTTAGATGGATAAGCACCAAAAATCAAGCTTCTACAGAAAAAAGTAAGTAAAACAAAATTTTGGTTTCAGAGAATATCAAATTATGTTGCTAAAAATGTAATTTGATTTATAAGACAATTACTGCATGAGAACAATTGAATAACGTTGCCGGGATTTAATTTGTACATCCCTCATAATTATTGAAAAACTCAAATGTCATTGCTGACAGTTCAGTAAATAGTGTTAATTTCGATTTTTTGTTTTCCCTTTCGAATAGAAATAGTTGAATTGTCTATGTATCTCAAAAAGATATCATTTTCGTTTATGGTGAATGTTACAAGGACTTAAAGGAAACCGTAAGAGTTCTTATCAAACGTCACCCGAATGAAGGACTTTCAAAATTTAAAGTCAAAAGAATAATAAATTTATTTGAAGACACAGGAATTGTCCACGAATTAAAGCGTGTAATGGAAAAGCCAGTCACTGAGAATCAAGAAATAGTGAATGCTGTAGTGGAGGCATTCGAACAAAATCCAACAAGAAGTGTACGAAATATTTCTCAAGTTTTGGACGTGCAGGTTTCAAGAAGTTCCTTCCATAGAATATTAAAATCAAAAAAATATCATCCTTTTAAAATTTCTTTCCACCAAGAGTTGCCTGAAGATGACATGATTAATAGATTAAATTTTTGTTACTTCATGCTGCAAACCTTTGAAAATGATCCTGATTTTTTCAGGAGGATGCTTCTCTGATGAATCAACGTTTAAAAGCAATAGTGTTGTAAAAAAATTTCATCCTTTTAAAATTTCTTTCCACCAAGAGTTGCCTGAAGATGACATGATTAATAGATTAAATTTTTGTTACTTCATGCTACAAACCTTTGAAAATGATCCTGATTTTTTCAGGAGGATGCTTCTCTGATGGATCAACGTTTAAAAGCAATAGTGTTGTAAATCGCCACAATATACGTTACTGGGCAATTGAAAACCCGCACTGGGTCCGGAATGTTGATAACCAGCGTGTGTGGTCACTTAATGTGTGGGGTGCCGTGATCGGAGAGCATGTAATAGGGCCTCCCTTTTTTGATGGAAATTTGAATGGCGCCATGTACCTATTATTTTTACAAAATGAATTTCACAATTTAATTGGACATCTACCATGTATACTTCGAAATGAAATGGTTTTTATGCAAGATAGAGCACCGCCACATTTGGCTAGACCAGTCCGTGCTCATTTAGATACAACTTTTGGACCTCGATGGGTAGGAAGAGGAGGCCCAATACCTTGACCGCCCGATCACTAGACCCACCCCCTGTGACTACTTCCTGTGGGGATATGTCAAAACAAAAGTTTATTAAACACCGCCTACAACTCCTGAAGATTTGCAGAACAGAATCCGAGAAGCATTTGCATCAATAAATGCTAACATAATGCGAAACGTAATTGATGATTTTAGGATTCGTTCGTGTATTGAAGCGGATGGTGGTACAATCGAACATTGACATTTTCATCTGATTTTTTTTTTAGTCTTCTCGTTTTTTGGTCGTTCTTTGTTATCAATTTTTGTTATTAAATTGACTACTTTCAGACCTGAAATTCAAACTTTTAACGCTCTTGTTGCCCCGAAAACCCTACTTAACCTTTATTGGCAGTTTAGTGGAGTATCTATGGGTGTTCTGTGAGTTTAATTGTTTGCATATTGTAAAGACATTAACAATAAGATTCACTGAAAACTGGAAAGTCTGAAACTAGTATCTTGCATTTAATAAAGTATGCTGCCTTTAACTCGCCTGAATAACAGGAAATAAAAGCTAGTTGATTTCACGTTTTAAAGACTATGGTTGTTTCAGTATAGCGCAACGGTTATTCACTGAATAAATTGTCTATATTCCAAATTTTATAAAAATTCGTTCAATAATAATGGAGATATATGACACAAAAGTCTTTGCTGGGACACCCGGTACATAAATATAGTGTAACTCAAAAACTGGATCTGATAGACTAAATCTGGCAGTTGTTTTGGATTCTACATCAAAACTTAGCTACAAACAGTAAAAAAAGCAAGTACAAAAATTTGTGTCGGCCTGTGTAATAAATTAAGTACAGAGTGCATAAACAGTATTAAAAGAGTTCTAGAATCAAAAAAGCTTTAGTTGACACTACTCCCGAACGCCCATTACAGGCATTTGATAAGATTTGGCACGTGAGGGTTAACCCAAAACTAAGAAGTGTTCTTCTGAAATAATACACACATATGTTGAAGTCATCTCTTTCAAAAAGTTCACTCAAATTCGACAAAATGATGCTTATTCTCAGGACCTAAGGGCAAAGTCGGGCAGTTTCCAACAGCGCCAATTCCTCGGGGCGCAAAAAGGCTAGAGAATAAAATATCTAATGACAAAGAAGGGCAAAAGGAAATTGTTATCTATTGTATGTTTTGCTATTTAAGATAAGAGAACTGAATTACTTATCGTAAACAAACAGGAATTTAATTTTATTCATGCCTGAACTTAACTTTCATACTATCTACGCTTGTTTTTACATGTCCATGTCCTTCATCCTGTTATGTACGAAGCTATAAAAGTTCGAGATTGATGGGTCGTAATTTAGAGTTAGTGGTTGTTTAATCCGAAATAATTACCTTGAGCGGCATAAGTAAAGAAGATTTGCCTTTAGTACTAAAGTTTTGCAGTTTTACAGACACTATTGTAGCGCCTTTGTGTTGTGAAAATAGTATTTATTAATTATGCTGCAAAATCAAGTACTTTGAACAACTTCTTTTTTTAGTTTAAGAACTGTTTCTTTAAATCTGATGTTATAACTTTAACTTTAACACTATTATCGGATACTTGATGGTGTAGTAGAACAGTAGAACAAAAATTCTATATAGCCTAAATTCAAAATACAAACAGCTCTGAAACCTGGAAAAGTAAATAAAACATTTTGACGATAACTGTGATGACAAAACGACGCATTATGAAACATTAAAATTTAAAGTGGTTATACATTCTAGGTATAAGCATCGATGTGATATAGTGGCTAAACGACACCAAGCACTTTCTTCTTTTTCTCGTAATTTTCAGATAGAGTGGCTATTGATAAGCTTAATAATTATTCGAAAAAAGAATAATTAAATTTAACTCGCAATGAACTAGATATAAACGCTACAGAATTGGTTCAAGACTTGCAATACTTGCAAAATTTTGACGAAAATATTATATCTTAAATAATTTTAAGTCAATGATATGATTGTGACTTTCTTTATACGAGAATGCTATTTCGTATTTCATTAACAATGCCAGATTTTGTTGCTACTGCAGTATGTTCTTTTGAAAACATAAACTAATAAAAATTTATTTAAGATCTACCATGGGGCAAAACCGACTAAGTAATGTTGCTATTATATTAATGGAATCGGATCTATTAAAACAATCAGACATAAAAGAATTAATTAAGCTATTTTCAAAAAAGAAAGCAAGAAAAGTCCAATTCAGTTATTTTTCAATTGTTGATATTACCAAATACCACCTATACCTTAATATACATATCTAGAGATTCTAATTTTTCATGGATTGCCAAAAGTTGTTGTATATAGTTTACTTGATTTTCACCTCATTAGAGATTAGATTGTGAGAAACTTGTTTTGAATGTTTAGTAGTTAGTCTAAAAAGTTTACTCTATAATATAGGCTCTATTTATTTTGAAAATGAAAGTTAACTGATTTATTGATATTGATTACAATAAGAAAAAACTTTCACATATCAGATTTGTTTGATGTATGTCGCTAACAATTTTAAAAATTAAAAAAAAAAATTCTTTTCAAAAATTTTTCATATTACTTTTATGTCAATACAATTTCATATTTAAACAGAAACATAAGCCATTTCTGCCCTAATGTCAATGGCGTCGATTAATCTAATATATAAAAAAAAGCGATAAACAATTCAACTGGAAGGTTTACTGATAATCCTACCACTAGCAGTAATACTGGAACAAAAAACAATTAAAAAATTATAAAATTTTGTTGCTCAAATCCAAAAACCAAATCAGGAACTTTAGAATAAATAAGTTTATACTAATTGCCCTCATCAACGTATTAAATTATTAACGGGTTTTGGGTTCTATTTACCAGAGTAATTTAGGTAAGAATTCCAAAGAGTGAAGAATATTAAAATTCCTTATAAATTTTAATGATACATTTACAATCTTCGATATACATTCTAGTTATTTAGTAGTGTCATTACTTACGGGTTATCGTCCGTTAGTTGATTATAATTTAATTATATAGTTTTCATTTTTCAAATTTCAATTTTTTTTTTAATTTCAGATAATTAAAATCCAATTTTCTTACTAACCACGTCATTAGTATTAAATTTAATGATGAAGTACTGCTTCTCATAAACTACATATTTAATTTAAATTTATATCTATTGAGCCAAATTTAATAGTGTATTGGAAATTCAAAGTACATAGATGACATTAGTACACAGTGAAAAGCTTTAATTAAATTCTTAGAAGCATTAAATTGCATTATAATATAAAACGTTAAGTATTAACAAGACGTTGGCTCTCAAATGGAATTATAGTTGCAAGCGCACATGCTTTGTGATTAAAATATAATAATAGAAAAGAAATTATACTAATGAAATGTTAACGTTGTGGATTTGAAATAGATCGTTTCTTAGTAACTAAACAGATATTTTGGTTCTAATGGACAATTATCTATACAAACAAATAATATAAATCAGACTTTACCACGTGTCCCAACGACGCGCAAAATGCTTCAAACCTAGTTTCTATACCTGGGAAAATAGATATACCTTACCTGATATTCAGTTTATAATATTATACAAGTTAGTGCTAAAATGAAAAATTAGGTCACAACATGACTTGCTTATATACGTATTCCTGTAAATCTTATATTTTTAGAAATATAACTAATTTTAATGTATGTAATTATTATTATAACGTTACAGCATTTGCTATCTTAGCGGATTCTAAGTCGAATGTAAACTGCAGCGGCGGTTATCAGAAAATCCTTAATGGTTGGAGGGTGCAGAAATGAAATGTTGTAAATTACAGCTATGGTCAGAGTCGGTCAGATTTCCCAGTAACTCTTGTCACACCAGGGGGCACAACCTTTATTAGATGCAATTATTGGTAAACACAGAAAGAATACACAATTTAGTAATTATAAATGTGTTTATTCCAGACTTTCACCAACCATAATAGTTACAAACAATCTGATCAAATTGTAATTTGCTTATTATATTCTGACTTAACAATTCTAAACATAATTTTAAAAAATCTTGACGCTTTTGTGTAATCGGGTTCATTATAATTTTAGAATTAACACTATTTATTTTTATATACGTATCAATCTGAAATTGCAACAGTGTCTCAACAAATAAGTATAATAAAAGGTGGGAATTATAAAAGTTTTGATTAAAATGTGAGTGAAAAGACTCACAAGCACTGGTAGTCCCTCCCTTACTACAGGAACGTCATGTCCAGATTTCTGGCGGAAATACAAAATTTTCTGATATATAAGTTTCTACTAAATAATCCGCATAATGGACAACTCTTGGGTCTTCAGGGTGAATTTCAAATAATTTAAAGGCAAAAAACTCTCCAACTTTATCTGAATTTAAGAAGTACATTCCAAATGTGTACTTTAACCATTTTCCGATATTGGATTTATTTTTATATTGAGTTGCCAATCCCAGTGGTCCGTAATCCACCCGCTGCAATATGTTAGTATAAGAGTAATGGCAGAAATTAGTATAACAGTATATTATCATTACCTGCTTACCAGGGGTCCGTAATCCACCCACTGCAATTTTCATATCTACCTGTGCTTCAAAACTGACCACCGGCTGCGATTTACATCTCAAGGATTAACCCTTCTGTACCGCGGCTGCAGGAAATTCCGCTGTTGTGCAACCGTAGACACGTGTTTCTAACTCATTGGTCGTCATCAGTACGGTGTAGCCAAGGAATAAGGTGGGATAACCTTGGAGATGTAAGCTAAACGGAAGACCATCAGGTGACACCTGATTCTACTACTAGTAATCTTGGGCTTATAAATAGATTGTATACATGTTTTTTTTTTTACTTTATTTAATGGGTTATGCAGCATTTTTAAATGTTAAAATGTACTACTGAAACACTGGTTAGATTTTATGTGTCAGAGCAAATATCGCGGCTATTGTATAAATTTACGTATAAGAAAGTTATTAGATAATTCTTTAATAATGTGTCCAAATCAGAAAAACAATAAAACATCAAATAATTCAGATAAATGAAATAAATTTCATATTTTAAATGGAACGTATTATTGCATATTCTGAAACTACATGAATTTATCTTTACAACGGTATATCACATGTTAGACTTATTTTATTAATTTACCGCGTAAGAATGACTAACTGAGCGCGTTCAAAACGAAAATAGATTAAAAAATGAGGCCACCACACGACTTTCTAATATGTTTGAGCGTTTCAAATTATACGATTTTTTTCTAAATTGTTTTAAATACTTTTATCTTAGAAAAATAGACCTGTAAGTAAGTGTGTTACTTCAAGTCCAAATTTTAAGAATTTTTTATATAAAAATTATTCAAAATTCTGTTATAAGTCCTTCTGTTTTCTTAATAAATCTCTATAGAATACATACTTTGCGAGATATTTGAAAGAAAGTGCTACTCGCTAAGAGTAAAAGTGTTACTTCCGGTCCGAATTTTGTAATTTTACAAAAAATATTCCAAATTTAGCTCTAAATACCTTTGTAGACTTGATAAATATATATAGAATACATAATTTACGACATATTGCAAGAAATCCCTATTCGATAAGAGTAAAAGAATGTAAGAAAGTAAAAAAGTGTCTTAAACAGGTTTCCTTTGCATGTTCTGCTAAGCATTGACGAGGAGGCATGGTATGAGCTCGTTCAAAACGTACAGTTACAGTTGTTATTGATAGTGCGTCGAAGTGGCAGTAATTGACATTGTTTATCTTTATCTCGTGACACAACTGGGGATAATTATTATTCTAATAATGAAAAAAATGGATACATTAAGAGCATACATAAGATGCAATGGGAATCCTGGAGAAGCTTCTGTATTGTATCGAACCTTGTATCCACCCGGGTACATCCGCATACTCGCACGTTGGTAAAAATTGAACGTAATTTACGGAGAAACGGAATTTTACTGCTAAAATGCTAAGACCAAGAAATAAACGTCCAGCAAATGAAGACGATATAATGGTATTGGGAATATTTTAAAGCACATCCAAGAAATTCAAAACGTGAAGCAGTACTCGACATAGGAATAAGTCAACACAAAGTATCTTCCTTTCTAAAAAAATAAAAAATTATCCCCTATAAAATTAAATCAATTTCGGTTGGGTATTCTGATAGGAAGTTAATGTTTTGAAACTGGCTTAACAAAAATCAACATTTTGTTTCTGTCACTCTATGGAGGAATAAATGTAATTTCAATAATACCGGTATTTCTAACAGACGAATTGATCATTTCAGGGATATATAAAATCCTCTTCAAATTCGCAAATGCAGGTTCTACAGATTTTCAATTAGTGTGTGGCTTATTAATCTATGATATACCGTTGTAAAGATAAATTCAAGTAGTGTCAGAATATGTAATAATATTGCGTACGTTCCATTTAAAATATTATATTTTTCTGCTTTATCTGAATTTTTTAATGTACAATTGCTTTCCGATTTTGTCACATTATTAAGAATAAATAATCTAATAACATTAATACAATAGTCGAGATATTTGCTATGACACATAAAATGTAACATACTGTATTTATAGAAAATATAATTTGAAGTGATAGGTAAATAAAATATAAGTGACGCTCCACATCTACTAATTAATTCGAAATATAGTTAATGATAGTATTCCACGAAATCTAGAAGCAAGTGTTTTGACATAATTTTAAATTAGTGTTGTGGGTTGAAATTTACCGATATTTTGCATGCCTCGACCAAATGAAGAGTATTAAAAGAAAAGCAATATGTTAGTTCTACAAGTGTTATTCCTAGAAGTGTTTCGCTTATCGTCATTTACGTAGCTGCCAAGTTAGGGCTTGGGAACGTCGGTATAATATTGTGGGCTTGACAACGTAAGAGAAAATGTTTTTACACATATACGCCTGGCCCTCTTCCAGAAAATGACGGAACTAAACTTGTATATAAGTTGATATTACACCGCGTCAGCGGACCTAAAAATTTTTTTTTTAAATATCATGTTTTGTCATAACCATTGCAGAATAGTCCGAAATAACACAAGAAACGTTGTCAGACCCGAAACCGGGACTGACAACGTCTTTGCGGGCCTGACATTGGTGTAAATAAAACAAAAAAAAAATGGTGTAATTCATTTACTTCCTTTATGGCCGCTAATCCCAGCAAAGAAAATTTTTAAATTATATATATCTATATATATATTGTTAATTCTAATCTTTTCGCGGTTGTATGTTGAAAAATTGCTTTCTTGGGTTGTATCCCGCGTCTGAAGTGAATCTGTGTTAAAAACCGGATTAGTAGATACTCGACGTTTCAATGAATTCTTCTTCATCTTCTTCAGGAGTATGTTATTCGATTAGAGTTAGATCGTCAAATGTGCCAGAAAATGTTTCAAAAATACTGTCACAATTTGTGACAGTATTTTGACAATGTCGAGTGGATAACTGTATGTGCTTATGTAGCTGTAGGTGTGGTAGTGGGGTTCGCGAGTCGTGACTGGCTGCGTGTCGAAGGTCAAGGAAGTGTGTTGATGTTTTCATCGCGTTGTGTGTAGTGTTCGGTGTTCGGATTGATGTTCGGTATTAGTGTCGAGATGCCGGTATTGTGTGGCCTGGTATCCGAGATCTGTCTTGCCGTGAGTAGAGGTTTCCATGTAGCTGGCATTCGCTGTGCATCATCACGTTTGTTCATACTGTTGGGCCATTTTTATATTTCTATAGCTTCCCTTATAATTCTTGTATTCAAATGTTGAGATTTCGACAGAGTTCTTGTGTTGTCGAATGCTATACGGTGACCCGTCATTAAGAAGTGTTGGGCTAGTGACGACGATCGCTCATGTTTAGCTACCGCATGCACATGTTCATCTCTGCGTACACTTATTCTTCTATTTGTTTGGCCAATGTATGATTGATTACAATCTCTACACGGTATTTCGTATAATCCTTGGTCTTCTAGAGGTATTGTGTCAGTTGGGGTTCCTGAAAAGAGTAGTCATTGGTTTGGTTTTCTAATTTTGGGGGTGATTTGCTTTCTAATATTTAAAATTTGATGGGGTTCTCAGAATATACTAGTTTTGTTAGCAAGATCTGCATTATTTTTCAGGGATTTTTACCTATACTCTTATACAAGGGTCTAACCTTAAGCATCGCCGATGTATTTATGGTTGCCTGTATTCAAGGGGTTTTAAGGGGTGACTGTATGTGTTTGTGGGTATTTGACTGGTGTTGTCACATATTCAACACTAGTTCAATTTGCCCCTTAACGAAGGTAGTTTTTTATGTGTAAAAAAATGCGTTCGTTATAAATAAACTTTGTAATGTAACTGTAATGATTAACTAAATTATATATTCTAAGTGACAAATTTTTCTTTAACAAACTGATATATTTATTTATGATTATACTAAGTGCTTAATTATCTAAGTTTTTATATTTGTAGTTTTGTCATATGTCTGTAATATAAGTTGTATGTGTGTATGGAAATTTTCCTAACAAAATTTAATTTTTAACAATATTTATTTAATGACTTGTCCCTGTATATGGGTATTTGTGTAAGATGCTATGTATATGTTATGTATTTGTGTATCTATATTTTTATTGATAAATGTGAACACTAGTTAATCTCTGTATGCGCGCGTATGGTTTTCCTTCTTGTATTTTTCTATGGATGTTGCCTTTATAAAGTTTTCTTATGTACCAATTATGCTTCTTTTGTTTATACTGCTTCTTTTACCTATAGTGTGTCGGATTCAATTCCTATGCTGTGATAATAGTGGCCTATTTTAATATACCTCGAGTGTATTTACACTTAAATTAACTTTGTTGCTTCAAATAATTATTCTTGTTACCTATTATATTTGACATTTTGTCATGTATTCATCTTCCTATTTGCGGAACATATTTTAAATTAATATTGCACTTTTTCTTGCTGATGTACCCATTTTAGGTTGTACATCACCTTTTGTCTTCCCATAACACCATATCTTCTCATGGGTTTAATTATGAGGTAAATTCTAATTATATTTATTTTTCTTCCACGATACCATATCTTTTCATGGGTTTCTTCATGGATTCAATTTTTTTTTTTATGAAAGCGTTATATTCGCTCCGTGGTATATTTTAATTCTTAGGCCCTTTCTTCATATTTAAATATTTTCTTTTTCTTCATATTTTGACCAATTCTTCTTGAATCCTTCTTGTTCTGTAGGTACATTTATTTCTTGAGTGGTTTTTGACTTGTAACATTATTTTTGTATTTTATATAAAGGCAGTTATGTAATTTTTCTTTCTTCTAATGGTAGTGGTTCCGTACGCTTTGTTATATGTTTTCTTTCAAAGATTTGTTCTTCCTAGTGTTTCTTATTTCTTTTCCATACATGTTTGCATCCTGCTGTGTATTTGTACCTCTTCTTTATTCTGACTGAAGTGTTCCAGACACTTATATTTTTTTCAACTTATATTACCTCCTTATGCGTTGCTACTTGCTTGATATAGGAATGGGAAAAACTAACAATTACTTACTAAGTGTCTTAAAATAATTTATGAATAAACTTCTTTTCTTCTATAGTCAAATTCTAAAATTCCGGGCGTATTTACATCTTTGGAAATACAGATTGGGCTCGTCTGTAGTGGTTATGGGATGATTCCGCTATCATCAGGTTGGGCTCGTCCGATGTAGAGCATCTTGTTTAAATTCCTGGATCCTTTTAGTTTGGGCTCGACCAAATGACTCCTGGGGTGTCGGGACTCGTGGTGCCCCTACAATGTTCTGTGGGTGGATAGGCTTTTGGTTTCTTGTACACGCTAAAAAGTATTATTTTGAATCGAGTAAATCTGTTTCAAATCGAGACATTCTCTGTTTTGTATATAGGGAAGTAAATTTAGTTTTAGTTTGAGAAATATATTTACTCATTGCATTCACTTGAGCCAAGACTATTTTTTCTCAATTCAAGTAAAGGTTTGAAAATACGTATTTTTGAATGAATATTTTTTATTATTGGCACAAAAATGAAATAGAATTGTGTTGATATAATTAGATTATTACTTCAATCCACTTTTTATTTCTAATGAAATATTAATTTCGAGAATATGTATTTTCAAACTGATAATATATTATTTTGACTGGAATATAGGGTAGTATTCGTGCAAGTAAATTAGTCTATTATTGAGAGTATCTATTTGTTTCAATTAATGTATTTTTGCTATTGTAATAATACTTACCGTGTCGGTTTCTGTAATCGTTATCCATCGTTATCATAATGTGTTTAGAGTTTTATATTGATTATCTCTTTTTACCCGTAATATTACTTGTTGCGCCAAATGAAAGTTTATCAGTGGTTAAATATAACACTAGTAATAAAGTATTATAGTAAATATTTGTGATCAAAAATATCTTAAACTTCGAAAGTGTTAGCGTCATCATAAAATCACAAGAACAGATAACCAAAACAAAACCAAACTCATTTAATGAATAACATTAAACTGCACAATAACTTCAAATAGCTATGAATATTTTGAATACGCATATGTATGTATTCCCTATTGTAAAAAATTAAAATTAGCCTAGGTACATATCCCAGTTTCACACAAGAAGTTATTATTCTTGATTTTATGACATAGAATAAAAACTTTAAGAATACAGGTATGTGAAATATTTAAAATATACTGACTAAAAAAATATAAAAAGTTGTAGTAGATATAACAAATATTTATTACATTTCGGTTTACAATACATTATACTTTCAAACAACTATATATTAACACTATTAAGCAGATATATACATTGTGTCATTTACTTTATGTACGTAAGTTGGAGCATAAGAACATAGTTCGGTTACGGAAGTAATTCCTTTCTTAGTAGTAAATTCGACTTCATATGCTCTATAATGTAAATTAAATGATTTTGTGTGCAATATGTTATACGCAAGTGAACAATTTGAATTTTCTTGGTTTACGTATATATTTGTAATAATACCAAACTCTGGGGCATCATTTATATAAGCTGTAACTATAATAGCAGATAATTTATATTCAATACCATTGAATTTATACCAAGTTACTAATGCAGATTGTCGAGCATATGTCGACGATATTGCTGGTAACATTACGTTACAACCTATATCTTCTGAGGCTATATCATCAGAAATGGATACTTTTCCCATTTCAATATTATCTCTAAAACCTAATTTTGCAATGAACCTGTAAGCAACTGTCAATTGTAATCTATTTGCCAATGTTAATGGTAAATTTTGAAAATTACAAATATTTTTTACGTTCGTTTTTAACTCTTTATGTTTTGCTTCAAATCGCAGTGAAGATATATTCGCTAAAGGACCAATTTTATATATGACATCTTTATAATGCAACATTAGATGATGTTTAGGTTTGAGATTCAAATTAAAAAGCTGAATATATAACTGATGGTGTTCAACAATCAAATTATCCAATAGTTCAACCAACGCTGTGGGTATACTATCAGATGTAAGTATTTCTGTAATTTCTAACAATTTTAAGTAAAATATCCATACAGGATCATTTTCAACTATCAAATCGCCAACAATAAACCGAAAGTTTATAACTAATGTTAACATTTCTGCGGACGACATTATAATGTATCTATTTTTTAAATGGTCAGGTTTTATATCGGTTGGTTTATTTCTATCATTACTATACTTAAAATATTTGATTCTTGCATTTAATAGGTCTAAGGTGAAAAAATTTTTATTTATGAAATATTCTATTATTAATGCCATATTGTAACGATGAATCCCTTCAAATATGTCATGCATAATATCGCAACCGACATTTTCGTACGTATGAAAATAATTTAGATCATGCCAAATGCAGTTCTCTTTTATTCCATAAGATGTTACACCCGCAACAACGTCGAAACTTATTTATGCGGCATAAGGTCGTTAGAACAGGAGATCCTCTAGTGAGGTAGAATGATTTGGAAAACGCAGGGCCGAGCTAACTCAAGTCGCAGACGGCGTGACGGTTCAGGTAACTAAACTTATAAAGTACGCGTCGGATCGGCGACGACGCAAGCGACGTTGTCCGGGCACCAGGACACTATGCTACCTTATGGTAACCTACCTGCGTTCCCTACAGAACTGCCACTGGCTGTGTCCCTCCAGCAGGTTTCCTACGGATCACCCTGTATACTCAAATGCACCAAACCTTATGCAAGTGCTTGTCACAAGTTATATGAGATATGTAAAGGTAAAATAAAAGATAGATATTCAGGTAGAAGCAAAGTTTACTTTTCTAAATAGTTGTGTGTATTCTTTTGAAATAAAGGAGCAGCTAAAGTTTGACAAGTTACAAAAAAAACTATTCTGAAATCTTAAAATACGTTGAGCAAAAATTTGATATAAGTGAGAAGGTAAACTGAACAATTGAAAAATTGGGGAACAAATACGTTTGGCAAAATTAAAAATAAAAAAAAACAAGACAAGTCTTACCACTAATTCACAGTTTCTGCACTACAGTAGCAGACGGTTGGCGGAAGAAACGTTTCTTTACCTTACATGAATTTTATTTACATTGGTAAAATTCAAAAAGTGCCACTAAGGCGATGTCAACAAATAATGTGATTTAAAATAACGTTTTGAAAATTTGATACTTAGTTAGTACCTAAGACTTAATCTATTTAAAGGAACACTTGCCAAACTACCAAACACAGTGTTGGATATTATGTTTAAAAATTCAATATATAATTAAAAAAAAATGAAGGTATCTTCTTATCTAATGACAAGTAATTAAAGTTACAAACAAAAAAAACAAAGGTAATGTTATAAATTATGTATAAAAAAAAATAATTCACTGAGCCTACCGCACAGTATTTTACATTTGCAGAAATGGATTAGTTAATCCAGAAATTAAGGCAAAAAGTCTGCAAGAAACATCCGTATTATAATGACAAAATCTACTAGATATTATGCAAAACAAAATTTAGCTACATCTGCGAGTACCCTTAAAAATAACTACTACGTAGGGACACTCGGTATATGTCGAGGCAAATTTACAATTCAACAAAAGAAAATAAATTTTAATAATAAATGTGACCACACTTGATCTAGGCGGTACGATAGGTATCGTAAGATCACTCAAAAGTTTCAAATCGTGAGCAAAAATAATTGGTTAATAAAGGAAAAATCCAGTGTCCCTGGCGCTAAATTTCCAACATATTAATCGGACGCATATCGAAAAATCTTTGTACTTAGCTGGTTCAAGATGGTGGGCACGCCGACTGTAGACAAAATGGAGGACGTCTACCACGAGGACGATGAATATCCTCTCAGGAGTCAAGATGGACCGGTAGGCACATCTTCCACATCCAATATAGCGGTTAATAACAGCATCAATACCCAGGCATCACGAACTAAAGACTTAGGCCCAATTTAACATCAAGACCGGTATTATAAATGGCCGGTACTACAACATGGCCGGTACTACAACCTATATTAATTCAAGACGAAGAAAAGCAGAGTTAGAACTCCGTAAAATAACAAAAATTAACCCACTTACCCCTTAGTTAATGGGGATGTCGGAATCGGCTCCAAAAGTCGCTCAGAAGCACAAGATAAACTTTATAGCCCTCCAGGAGGGTGATATGTCGATATAAAAACGATAAAACGATAAATCGCACGAAATTCACCTATTCTTGGTTAACGATAAATTCTGCTCATTCATATAAGCCGCACACATATGCGATAATATCCACTCCGGACATAGTAACGTATACTAAACAGAAAATGAGCAGTCTTAAGCAACTGATCTTAACAACGACTGACTTAGATGTGTCAATGCCGCGACCTCCCTCTCATCCCATGCGCCTCACGACGCGCATCGGTTAAAAAGGCAAGCAACTCGGGAATACTACATATTAACAAGCGGGAGAATCGAAATATATGTAACGTACACAAGACTAAAATTCGACAATAAAAGGCGATAACGCCATGACTTAAATAATGAGACATATATTCTTACGAGAATTATATATATACTAAAATGAATTTTAGAACGTAACAAATTCCCCCCCTTTCCAGTGAAAAGAAATTGATCGCAGAGCAATTTCTTGCACCGAGAACATAAGCTGACGGGATAAAGATAGAGAAAAGGGTAAGCGAGAGTACTAAAACGGACGTAAATCAGCACGCGAGCACACACAGCACACTCTGTCACAGCAACACCAAACAGCTTGGCCAAAACCACCACGTGGCCCTTCGGCATTCAACCGGTACGGGATAATAACAAAAAAAAAACAAGGGTGTCGAGATTCTGCACAGACGCGCCCCGAGACCTGTCCAACCGACAGCCCAGCACCATTGATAGCATCAAAAAGGAAGTGGAGTAGACAGGTTATATTACGGTGTGCCCGGCCGGCGGTGATCCTTACGACGGTCGAAGGCACAGGAACTAGGAAGAGATACTACCAACAGGCCAAGATGCGGGAAGGGCAACCCCCGAAACGACACTCTGCAGACACGCGACGGTAAAAGAGAACTTGGGGTGAGGCCCTCGGTATCTCAAAACAAACCAGAAATAAAAGGTCAACTAAAAACGGGTTTATTACTACAGATACGGGATACAAAACGGAATAAGGAAGAGGTAATAAAAGATAGGGTAAAGCTCAGAGTGGCGCAACTGCTCAGAGGCACGGATATGCCGTTGCGACAAACGTAACATCCGATAACAACAAAACGAAAGATAATCGCCAAACAAAAATAGATAATAGGGAGCAAAAGTTTAAAGTCTGGACCGGCGTTGTCCCGACTGAAACGCTGAAGGCGAACGATATACCATAAAGGCTGAAGTCATAAACAATTCCTGGAGGTAACATTCTGACAGTAAAAATAGCAAAGAAAGTCGCCAGGACACGACCCTTGGAAGGCTGAGGATTATCACCCATAAAGGGACCGTCACTCTTTATACCTTCTCAGATAAATTCGTCTAATCCGGTAAGTTGTGAAAAAAACATTCACAAAGTCAAAATAGGTACAGAACTACCGTTCCTCTCTTAGCTAATCCGTATACATTGTGAGTGCCAACACGTGATTAAACCACATCACGCAACGGAAACGGTAAGGAAAGCAAAAAAAAAAAACAAACACGATATACACGGACTGCGCCGTGCAATGAGGGGAACGAGAACGTCAAGTCCAAAAAAAAACCACTTTAGTCGCCTCTTACGACACGCAGGTATCACGTTAGGGATATTCTTATAGCCTCGCCTACAGGCTAAACATAACGAAACGGTAAGCGATAACGAGACGATAAAGTTGACAAAACGGGTATTCAGCCAACTGAATACGTGAGCGGTAAGTTTAATCATCACCCGGCTGAAGTTTTAAAAGACTCGCATGCCAGGCACCGGGCAGCAACTTGCCATCACAAGACTTAAGCTCGTAAATATCAGATGAAATACGCTTACTGATCAGGAAGGGACCGATATACTTATCTGCCAACTTAGCAGTATAAAATTTGGCTGCATCAGACAAAACAAAATTCTTACGCCAGACTAACTGGTTTACCAAAAACTCCTCCCGCCTACGACGAAGGTCATAGCGAGACTTAGCACGCTCATAAGCTTTTTGTAAGCGGCTCTTAATATCACGATATAGTTTGAAGAAGCTCTCAGAACGTTCTGCTAGTTTTTCGGGATCACGGACCTCTACCAGAGGCGTTCCCTCAGGAATAGGAGCGTCAGAAATTCTGTCACCAGTGAGGTTCATCTCACGGCCAAAATTAACAAAATAGGGAGTATGTCCCGTGACATCATGTCTAGCAGTACGTAGGGCACAAGTGACTTTGGGAAGGTAGACATCCCATTCTCGATGATTATCGGACACATACGATATCAACATGGTCTTAATAACCCTATTTACACGTTCCACAGGATTCGCTTGAGGATGGTAAAACGCAGTATATCTAGGACGTACTTTATACTCTTTTAACAAAGAACGATACTCATTAGAACGGAATTGCACGCCATTGTCTGAAATGACGGCACGAGGTACACCAAAAAGTAAAAATACATCATCTTCAAGATGTCGGACAACATTTTTAGAGGAAGCTTTACGTAACGGAAAGGTCAAAACAAACTTGCTAAAAACATCAGAGACCACCAAAATGTAGTTGTATCCTCGCTTGGAACGCGGCAGAGGACCAACAATATCAATACTGAGTACTTCCCAGGGTTTAGTGATATTAGAATGTCCACCCATGCGACCAACAGGGGCTCTTTGCAGAGGTTTCGCTTTAATGCAAGTATGGCAAGCTTTGATGTAACGAATCACATCACCTAGCATCTTAGGCCAATAGTAATGTTGAGAAATGCGAGCGAGCGTCTTTGCAATGCCTAAGTGACCACTTGTAGGCTCATCGTGACACTCTAAAAGGACTGCTCGGCGTTGATCCTTCGGAACATATATTCTCCAAGAATCCGAGTCCTCAGAGGGAAAAGTACCATTTGGCGGAACATATCGACGAAGCAACCCACCAATAACCTGAAATTGGGGATACTTCTCGGGATGGCTCTGAAGTTGTTGCAAAATTCGGCGATAACATTTGTCCTGACTTGTAGGAATGACTTGTACAATTTCCAATTTAGGAACGGAGCGAGAAAGTGTATCAGGGACGACATTAAATTTACCTTTACGATGGACGATGGTAAAGTCGTATTGTTGAAGGCGTACAGCCCATCGAGCTAATCTTCCCGATGTAGAATTAAGGGAGTTCAGCCAGCAGAGCGAATAGTGATCAGTTATCACGGTAAAGTGAGAACCCTCTATGTATGCTCGGAGTTTCTCTATGGCTCAAAGGACCGCAAGGCACTCTTTCTCCACTGTTGAGAACTTCCGTTCAGCGGGAGTCAAAGAACGACTGAGATAGCTGACTACCTTCTCCTGTCCCTCCACGTCTTGAGTCAATACGGCTCCAAGACCGTAGTCACTAGCATCTGTCTGTATAGTGAATTCATATTGGAAATCAGGGCAAGTCAATATTGGCGAGGAAACTAAGTATTCTCGCATAGATGACCAAGCTTCTTCACAAGACGACGTCCATGCAAAAGGACGATTCTTCCTTAATAGATCAGTAAGGGGCGATATGACTGTCGAAAAATTAGGGACGAAACGTCGATACCATGAAGCCATACCAACTAAACGTCGGACTTCAGTGACATTCTTGGGAGTGGCAATACCAATAATCGCCTTAACCTTATCAGGATCGACCATCAAACCTTGGCGATTAACTACATACCCAAGATACTTTAATTCGTCACGGCAAAACTGACATTTCTCCTTATTCAAGGTAAGACCCGCATCGCGCAGGCGAGATAAAACTTGCTCTAAGATGGACATATGTTTCTCAAAAGTAGGGGTGACGATTATAATATCATCCAAATATACGAAAACAAAGGGCTCTAATTCAGGACCCAAAACTCTATCGATGAAACGCTGCCATGACGCAGGCGCGTTATGTAGACCATACGGGAGACGACAGAACTGGAATAAACCTCGATTAGGCACAGTGAAAGCCGTATACTGGCGAGAAGACTCGGCAACAGGAATTTGCCAGTATGCACTCTTTATGTCGAGAGAAGTGAGATATTTTGCGTCTCGCAACTTATCCAAAGTGTTCGACACATAAGGGAGAGGGTAAGCATCACGTTCAGTGACCTGGTTAAGTTTTCGGTAGTCCACACAGAAACGGTAGGTTTTGTCTTTCTTAGGTACGAGAAGGATAGGTGAAGACCAACCACTTTGGGACTTTTCCACCACTCCGAGAGCTAACATCTTTTCCAACTCGTCATCCACTACCTTTTGCATCGCAGGGGAAATAGGGTAGCAGCGTTGTTTGGATAGGACGGCTACTAGTGACGATTGTATGCTCTACTCCCTTAGCACAACCTAACTTTTCCTGCTCTACATTAGGGAAGCTCTTATTTATGATGGTTTCAAGCTGACGCTGACGTTCATCGGTCAACACAGGAGTTTCGGTGCTTACAGACGCTACTTGGGGTTCGTTAGAGAAGACCCACTCACCGCGGCGCAGATCTGGGACAATACCCATGACTCGCCAAAAGTCTGCTCCCAGAATTAACTGATGAGACAAATCGGGAACTATCAACACATCGATGATTTTGGACTGAGTCCTAACAGTAATAGGTATAGAGACTTCACCTGAAATTTTGCAGCGTGTGCCATCAGCAATCGTGCAAAAAGGCATGGAGGATTTTAGGGGAACAAAACCTTTTAAAACAGACCAACCAGATCCACCCATGATAGTGCGAGATGCACCTGAGTCTAAAAGACCGAGGAATTCCTTACCGAAAATCTGCACCTTCAAGAAGGGACGCTCATCTCCAATGGCACTCGAGAGGATAAAATCGAGACGGACCTTATTCTGACGGTAGGCCGCTGTGAAGATGGTACGCACGGCACGGCCTGTCAGTGCGCACGTCGGGCGTTTCCCGAACAATGAGGACAATTCGACACTAAGGTCTCCGGGCGACCACAACGGTAACAGAATCTCTTCCGAGGCAAAGTGCACTGCGAAAATCGGTGTCCTGACTTCCGACAGTTCCAACACACAACGGGGTTCGCAGAAACTGAAGCCACACGGACACGAGGACGCTCTGGGGTAGATTCAGTATTCACGTACGCCAAATCTGGCTCAAGGGTCCTACCACGCAGAGGTGGGGGTACGTATGCTTCCGCAGATGCTTTGCGGGATTCCAAGACTTTACCGAACTTTAAGAGCTCTGCGACAGTGTTGACTTCTGTCAACCCTAACTGGGTCTGGTAAAACGGCAGAATATTGCGCAATAGTATTCTCAATTGCTGCGCTTCGGGAACTGGATCGGAAAGACGTGTAAATAAATTCTTCATGACAGAAACATAAAGGCCGATAGTCTCATTGGGACCCTGAGTCCGTTGCTTAATTTCGTCGAGAAGTCTATCATCATAATCGATTGCTTGAAACTCGTTTCGCAGACCAGCGGCTAACTCTGACCAATTGGAGAAATATCCTCGATTGGCACGATACCAAATCAAGGCGGGACCAACAAACAAATCAATGGCCGAGTTAAATACTAGCAGGTCTGAAGAGTTACGGGAAATTTTTAGTTCCGCTACTCGTTCAAGAAAAGCGCTCACGGAAAAATCCTTCCTTAAGCCGGAAAATTTGATTCCCCAAGAAGAAACGGGGACTGCTTTGGGAGCGGGACTAGTGAAAGTCGAATTAGCGGTAGCACGAAAAACATCTCGAGGAGACTGAGGGATGGGATCCTCGTCACTTGATTCCTCTTCGCTGACTGGAGGGCTACTCACACCAGCAGTTACATTCAGGATACTTCGTGTCGAAGCACGCTCAAGACCACGAACCCTAGTTCGAAGCTGACTTCCCAAAGAAGCAGTACGCACAGAAAACTTCGTGCGTTCTTTCTTTTCTTCCGCGGTTTGTGGACATGACTTATCAATACGTCCGAAAACAAATGCCAGGGCGGTGGAAATTTTCTGAAAATCCGAGGACGTACGAGTTCCCGCGAACTGAGCTATAAGTCCCTCAATAAACACAAATTTAGCCTGAATGGCTGTGGAATCTTCGGCAAAAGAGAAGGGGTAGTCTGGCTTAGCATAAGACTTAGACGTCTTAGCAAGCTTCACCAACTGTCGATACAAACTGCGCATTTCCGCTACTGAAGATGGTACATCGGCTCCATAAACAGCCAACTCATACTCAAGGTCTTCCTTGGTAAGGCGGTTGATATGCAATTTGAAATCCATAGCGGGAACTAAAGAAAGAGAATGTCAAGCAACCAAAGACAGAGGGAAGAGAAAAAAATGGCGGAAGAGAAATTATTTAAGCAACACTTATTGCCCCATATTTGGATGATAACGGAAATTCAAAATATACTACGGTAAATCTCACGGTTAATTTTCCGAATATTACCGTCAAAATCTATTAAGTATTTACTTCACTAGTAGAAAGACGCAACTAGCAAAAAAAACTAACAATGTCTCTTTTAAGACACGAGAAAGAGATACAATGAGAAAACAGTAACCCTGAAGATGATCAGGAACTGTTGAACCCTAAAGGCAAGGTGGTAATTTAAAGATAGGAAGGGGGAAAAAAAATGTATTCCTGAAGATGGCCCACAAAAAAAAATTACCGAAACGTTGGTTGTTACTGACAGGGCGATAATTTGCAAGATTCAAGAAAATGTTCCGGAAGATGGTCAAAAAAATTTTCCGAAACGTGGTCCACCAAGGACAAGGCGATAAATTTGAAAATCTAAAAAAAAAGTTCCGGAAGATGGTCAAAAATTTTCCGAAACGTGGTCCACCAAGGACAAGGCGATAAATTTGAAAATCTAAAAAAAAGTTCCGGAAGATGGTCAAAAATTTTCCGAAACGTTGGGTACCAATTTTGTTCTCCTATTACCAAAAAGAAAGGCCCCGACGTTAAGGCACTAACTTGTTTACTTCTACCAAAAAGAAAGGCCCCAAAACGTTAGGGCGCCAATTTTGTTACACCCGCAACAACGTCGAAACTTATTTATGCGGCATAAGGTCGTTAGAACAGGAGATCCTCTAGTGAGGTAGAATGATTTGGAAAACGCAGGGCCGAGCTAACTCAAGTCGCAGACGGCGTGACGGTTCAGGTAACTAAACTTATAAAGTACGCGTCGGATCGGCGACGACGCAAGCGACGTTGTCCGGGCACCAGGACACTATGCTACCTTATGGTAACCTACCTGCGTTCCCTACAGAACTGCCACTGGCTGTGTCCCTCCAGCAGGTTTCCTACGGATCACCCTGTATACTCAAATGCACCAAACCTTATGCAAGTGCTTGTCACAAGTTATATGAGATATGTAAAGGTAAAATAAAAGATAGATATTCAGGTAGAAGCAAAGTTTACTTTTCTAAATAGTTGTGTGTATTCTTTTGAAATAAAGGAGCAGCTAAAGTTTGACAAGTTACAAAAAAAACTATTCTGAAATCTTAAAATACGTTGAGCAAAAATTTGATATAAGTGAGAAGGTAAACTGAACAATTGAAAAATTGGGGAACAAATACGTTTGGCAAAATTAAAAATAAAAAAAACAAGACAAGTCTTACCACTAATTCACAGTTTCTGCACTACAGTAGCAGACGGTTGGCGGAAGAAACGTTTCTTTACCTTACATGAATTTTATTTACATTGGTAAAATTCAAAAAGTGCCACTAAGGCGATGTCAACAAATAATGTGATTTAAAATAACGTTTTGAAAATTTGATACTTAGTTAGTACCTAAGACTTAATCTATTTAAAGGAACACTTGCCAAACTACCAAACACAGTGTTGGATATTATGTTTAAAAATTCAATATATAATTAAAAAAAAATGAAGGTATCTTCTTATCTAATGACAAGTAATTAAAGTTACAAACAAAAAAAACAAAGGTAATGTTATAAATTATGTATAAAAAAAAAAAATTCACTGAGCCTACCGCACAGTATTTTACATTTGCAGAAATGGATTAGTTAATCCAGAAATTAAGGCAAAAAGTCTGCAAGAAACATCCGTATTATAATGACAAAATCTACTAGATATTATGCAAAACAAAATTTAGCTACATCTGCGAGTACCCTTAAAAATAACTACTACGTAGGGACACTCGGTATATGTCGAGGCAAATTTACAATTCAACAAAAGAAAATAAATTTTAATAATAAATGTGACCACACTTGATCTAGGCGGTACGATAGGTATCGTAAGATCACTCAAAAGTTTCAAATCGTGAGCAAAAATAATTGGTTAATAAAGGAAAAATCCAGTGTCCCTGGCGCTAAATTTCCAACATATTAATCGGACGCATATCGAAAAATCTTTGTACTTAGCTGGTTCAAGATGGTGGGCACGCCGACTGTAGACAAAATGGAGGACGTCTACCACGAGGACGATGAATATCCTCTCAGGAGTCAAGATGGACCGGTAGGCACATCTTCCACATCCAATATAGCGGTTAATAACAGCATCAATACCCAGGCATCACGAACTAAAGACTTAGGCCCAATTTAACATCAAGACCGGTATTATAAATGGCCGGTACTACAACATGGCCGGTACTACAACCTATATTAATTCAAGACGAAGAAAAGCAGAGTTAGAACTCCGTAAAATAACAAAAATTAACCCACTTACCCCTTAGTTAATGGGGATGTCGGAATCGGCTCCAAAAGTCGCTCAGAAGCACAAGATAAACTTTATAGCCCTCCAGGAGGGTGATATGTCGATATAAAAACGATAAAACGATAAATCGCACGAAATTCACCTATTCTTGGTTAACGATAAATTCTGCTCATTCATATAAGCCGCACACATATGCGATAATATCCACTCCGGACATAGTAACGTATACTAAACAGAAAATGAGCAGTCTTAAGCAACTGATCTTAACAACGACTGACTTAGATGTGTCAATGCCGCGACCTCCCTCTCATCCCATGCGCCTCACGACGCGCATCGGTTAAAAAGGCAAGCAACTCGGGAATACTACATATTAACAAGCGGGAGAATCGAAATATATGTAACGTACACAAGACTAAAATTCGACAATAAAAGGCGATAACGCCATGACTTAAATAATGAGACATATATTCTTACGAGAATTATATATATACTAAAATGAATTTTAGAACGTAACAAAGATAAATTTTGAACATGATTGTTATAGTCACCTCTATCTCTAAGAGTTAATATATCTTTTTTTGTTTGTCGATAAGTATTTGATTTATGAGTAATGCAGAACCTACAAAAGTAATTGGAAGAAAAACTCTCAGTAAAACCTAATAATGAGTGCAAACCAAGATTATCACCTAATATACCTACAACGAGAAAATATACCTGAATTTTCGAATTATTTATATTAATAGTAATACCATTACGTTCCAAAAATTTTAATTCATTTAGCAACGGATTAAATATATCTCTGTTTCCGTATTTCCATCTATCTGTTGAATGAAAAAGGTAAGCTAAGAATATGTTTTCTAATCTACTAGAATACTGGGGAGGTATTGTAGCTATAGTGTAGTAGACCGCCCCCAATTTATACTTTCCTGCATGACTTCCTAGTGGATTCGCACATTCAAAATCATCAAAATACAGTAATAATGGTAATACTATTTTATTCAAATATTTCACTTTTACCGATTTCCATAATGAGCATTGTAATAAATTTGTTATGACGGACGTTTTAGATTTCTCAGTAGCTTGTGTGTAATTAATAATTTTTTCAAAAACTAGCGGCAATTCAAGAAACATACGTAATAGGCTTCTCATTGGAACAAATGCTGCTTCTCTATTTTTTAGTTGCATCAGTACTTGTTTACATTTCTTAACATTTGTAGTATTTACACCAATTACGTGCATTTCTGGTTTAACAAAACATAGTGATTTATTGAAAAATGTCATTCTTCGAAATTCTGTATGTAAATTAAATGTAGCGAAAGGACTTCTTAATACAGTTAACATACTTTCTATATCAGAATGTATTGAATTATACTCATCAATTTTATTAATACTTAATTCAAACAATTCTAATATACATTTCATAGCATCAGAAGCAAATAAATCTTCTACTGATTCTATAATACTTTCAATACAAGATCGTGTTAAAAACATGTTAGCGTATAGCTTTGATACAAAGGTTTCAACAGTTTTTCTAAAAAGTGTTATAAAAGAAGCAACTTTTGCTTTAATAAAATTTATATCAAGATCAGATTGAGATGTCGAAGGTTGTGAATGATGTAATATTAATTCATTGTTAGACTCTACTGGCATAGATATGTTCGTGTTATTCACATTATTAGCTTTTTTGGCTTGTGCATTAGTAATTAATGGAAAATGTTTATGTGTTATATGATATTTAAACGAATTTCTACTTTGGAATGCTCGCATACAATTTTTTAATGGACATATGTATGTATCTACTTTATGAACATATTCAATATGCATTATAAATTGATTAGGGGTAGAAAATAATTTTCCACAAGAACAATTCATGTTAAATGATGTAGCTCTTAAAATATAATTAACAGTTTTTTTCTAGTGCTTCAATGAAGTGCGAAATATAAGGAATATTTTTATCATAAATTGTTTCTATTTTAAAAATACCTTTTTGAATTAAATACCAGATATGTTCACTCTGAGGTGGATATTTCGCATTAAATACATGATATATTTTAAACAAAATATCTGTAGCCTTTAAAATACTATTGGATTCGTATCTTATCTCGTCAACCACAATGAATATAGATGTTACACTCTTCAAATTTCCCACGACTATTATAAATGGCTGCAAAGTGCATTTACGAAGTAATGCTTTTTCTTTTTGTTGCTCTATGGATCTATCTACATCACCTGGAGTCTGAAACATTGCAAATACTATACTGCTTAAAAAAAATCTAGAGGTATCTACTAACCGGCACCAATAAAATTATGCTTTCCTCACATTCAAGAATTGTAAATTTCCAATTGAATGATTTTGATTTAATTCTGCCTTTTGGAGGAATTATGTGACATAGTGCTTTTATTTGAGCTAAATGTCTTATATCTAAAAATAAAAAAAAAGTTAAATAATACTATGTGTTCAAATGCCTTACCATCAGGAGACTTTTTATCATTTATTATTTCTAGCAAACAGTCAACTTCTTTATCCTTAGTTTCTTCTTTGCCTTTAGTAGCGTTTACTACAACCCAAAACCTATCCCAATATTCCAACAAATAAACTGAATTGTTGTTGAACATACGTTTAAAATCTAAATATATCTGGAAAGTATTAATGAAGTATTAGCAATTTTAACAATAGATTGTTAACAGTTAATATATTCAGTATAAGATCAGATAAGTATCAGATAATCTGATAAAACTACCATACTTTTTATACAAGTATATAGAATAATGCAATGAAATGATTTCAACAATATATTCAAATACATACTAGTACTTCCGCTCGTTTATCTTTTAAAACCGGCCACTCTGCAATTAAATCTGCAACGTTGTCTTTTTTGTTTTCCTTACGGCATTCGAATGTTTCTTGCCAGTGAGCGATCACATCCTCCCACGGTTCTTTAATATATTTTAAAAATTTTATGGATTCTTGTAACTGGCCTGAAACAACACGATATTAAAGTTTTTATTGAAAAACAAAATAGAACAATACAATACCAACTGGTTCATAAGAAGTTGATGTATTCTGTTCAAAGTCTGATAATTCTCGCTTTTTCTTTTTATGCGGAAGTGTATCACCACTTCGGTATAATATATTTCTAACTGTGTCTACTAATCGACCTTTCGCAAAAACGCATTTACCATCAGGGTTGCTTCTTTTTGATATATATGGAATATAATAAATGGAATTTACTTCTTCCGGAAATGTTTCCTTTATTTTCGTGCACAATAAAACGTATTGGTCATGTTTCAAACGGCTATATAAAAGACAAGTTAGCTTTAGTTGTGTATTTTTTTAAAGCGACTTACTGTTGTGTTATATAGTTGTAAATATGTTTGACAATTATATCTACTAGTATGGTTCGACACCTATCATTAAGATGGTTGTTTTCATTATAATATTTAAGAACTTTCTTCCCAAGGGCTGTTATTTCCAGTAGTTCTTTTAAATCAAAATCCGGAAAATTATGGCCCAAACTCCTTTTGATATCATCTAAACCATAAAATGCGGTGGTTCGATTTGTTAAAGGAATACGTTCGAAATCCTCAGTATCTGTAGAGCATGCTGTACTAGTAGAGCTTTCCTACGATAAAAAGTTATTGCAAAATATTTATAAAAACATTTTTTTTATATAAAGCCCTATTGTGCTTATACTTTCTTGGAAAGCAATTAATTTCTGAATTTCCTTACTTGTAATAATTGTTGGTAGGTATGAAATTTTTGCATAAATCTTTTACGTATACCTAAAATAGGAATTAACTCTTTTATATCCGCTTCATTTAATGCATTAAAAATTTCTTGGTCGATTTGGCTACCTAAAAAAATATATCCATTGAATATTCATTACAATGAACTGATTTATAGGATAATGTACATAGTTTCATACAGTTTTATACAGTGAGGACGCGCGGGTTGGAATAAATTCATTTAAAATTTTTGGTTTTATTTTATGGAAAAACGCTCGGATAGGTCGATTTTTATTTTTAGCTGCGGTTTTTTTGATGTACAAAGGCTGGTCCAAAAATAAGTTACGACCATCAATTTTTTTTTACTTTCTTATACGTAGTATAAGGAAGTATTGTGATGATGAAAATTTTCGACCTCGAGATTTTTGCAGATGTCCACGTTTTGAAGTCCGCTGATACCGAAAAAGTGGTTTTTAAAAAATGTCTGTGTGTCTGTGTGTCTGTGTGTCTGTCTGTCTGTCTGTGTGTGTGTGTGTGACCACGATAGCGGTCAAACCGCTGTAGATATCAATTCCCAATTTTGTATTTACGTGTCTAATCATCCTCTTGAGATCTGATTAGTTTTTCAGTAAAATCGGTAGACCGGAAGTAGCAGTTTACTTCAGCGAAAAAATCGAATTTTGCCAATATTTCGTCAACTACTAAGTTTAAGCAAATTTATAAAGAATTAATATATACTTAAAATTAAAATTGAGAAAAATTTTATTTAAAAAGTTTTTCGAAATTCCTACCGGAAATAGGTCCTTTACTCTTATAGAAAATCAGCAGCAGTGTTACGAGAAATTGATCGGCTTGCCTATTGTCAGGAAATTAGTGGTCAACAGTTTGAACATTTAATTTGAATTGTTTTTCTGTTTTTTTAATAAATTGGTCCTTTTCAGACAAGAGAGTGAAACAAATTTCGTAGGATACGGTCTGTTATTGATATGTTCAATTGTAAATTTATCGATAACTGTTGAGTTTGGGTATAGGACATGTTACATGAAATGTAAGAATTCGATGCAGAATTAACAAATTAACAAAAAAAATTTACGTTTCCATTTGAAAAAAAAAATTTGATGGTCGTAACTTATTTTTGGACCACCCTTTATACATCAATTTACCATCAGAAAAACCGCAGCTAAAAATAAAAATCGACCCCTCCGAGCGTTTTTCCATAAAACAAAACCAAAAATTTTAAATGAATTTATTCCAACCCGCGCGTCCTCACTGTATATTTGTTGCGTATAGTATAGGCACAGTTTATTGAGGTATTGTCGAACCTTCGGTAGGGATTATATAACTGGTCAACTATTGTAATTAACAGGTAATATTGTATTTAATATTTTCAAACATATATTTGAGTAATCATTAAATTGTTTTTTAAAGATTCTGTGCCAAAGAAATATTTAAAACAGGATGTTTTAAAATATAAAATACTAGTGGTATTCTAGTATAGTATTTTTATGAATGATGGGTATAAAAACGCATCTTACAACAGATTTTTTTGCAGTGAATACAATCTCTCTTTATTTCGCCTTAAAATTTAGTGGAATATTTCGAATAATAGTCGATTACTAACGTTGTCCAAGTACTTTTTCCCTATCGCTGGTCTGAGAAATAGTTAAAACTTTGTGCTGTATGAAGAGTAGGTATCCACTCGCATACCGGAATGCATTCTCGCTGCAAGTTCCATTTTGCATGAATCTATGACGAAACCCTTCATGAGCAGAAACATATTTTATATATAATAGCTACATGCCTATAACAAATTTGAAATAAGGAACTACTAATTGATCCTCTATAAAAAAAATCTATTCCTATATGGCTATTATATATAAAGAATTTGAGAAAAAGAATATTAACAGAGCATTAAATCAGATTACACAAACGAACTATTGATTATATAGAGATTATGTATGTCTGTACACATTAAAACTAGTAGATGCCAAATAACATATGCATACACTATAATAATTACCTATTCCTTGAATGAGTACTAAAATATCACTTAGGTAAAGTAAAAAATATGACAACATTCATTCTACATAAGAATCGCGGAAGAGATCAGTAATAAAAGCGTTATCACAACGTGATCAAGGGCATCCTATGCATAAAAACGGTTGGCGTCAAAGATTGTTTACATACATATGTGTATGGTGTGTCATTACTGTAAGTAGATTAAATTATGTAGGTACTCACCAACCTATTTATAAAAGCATAATGTTATAAATATTAACACTTACGTTCAAACACTTCTTGTAGCTGTGGTAGGCCCCACTCAATAAGCGTATCTTTCACAAATGAATCCATTTTGTAGATACCCGCTTTGTGTAAAAGACGATTTGTCCAAACTAAATACGTATAACCGAAATTTCCACACTAGAATTCTAATCCAAAGGCCTCTCTATTATCCCCCTCCGAGATCATTTATTCTGCGCAATAAAATTGTGCACATGTGCACAATTGGACATATTCCTACATTGAAAAGTAGTACTTCCCTAAATTAGCTTTAATTAAGCAGATGTAAATAAAATTTTAAGGAGAATACTTTTTTCTCAATATTAAATATATATGTAAAGTGAAGTTTGTCTATAATGACTATATAAATGTATTTTTAATAAAAGAATTTTGAGAATATTTTATTGTTATTGTGAGTAAATGTATTGTTATGGTTTTAATATCCATACAATATATTGATTTGTAATTGTGTTATTACATATAATTTTTCAATTCTTAAAAGTATATTTTTATCAATGAATAAAGAATTAATTATTTGAATGATCATTTCATGTTCATAAGTTGATGAGATTTTCATGTTGATCTGGTTGTCGTAGAGGAAAAATAAGGTTTTCTTTCTTCTATGTTTGTATTTTTAGAATCTGTTAAAGAGAAATTAAAAAAACATTATTATTATTGTCAAATATGATGTATTATATTTTATGTACAAAATTGTTTAATTAAAGATGATATGACAAGTATTGTAAACGTAAATAATTGATTTAGAGTATATACTAATTTGAATTAAATTTCCCGCCATAATTTGAACAGGTGTTAATGAAAGAAAAATTTTGACAGTTCCTGAAATGAGAATTTATAAATTGAAGAACATTTGTATGAAATGCTTTGAAATTAGGTTTTTTTAAATGTAAAAAGAATAATTAAGATACGTAGTAATAAATTATAGGGATGTAAATATTCGAAAGTAAATAGTAAAGAGATATTTTGAATTATAAAGGTAGGTGTAGATTTCTGATTGGAGAATTTAAAAAAAATTGTGAAAGGGTTGCTTAGGAATTTGGTTATTGAAAAAAAAAACAACGGGGAGATGAAAAATAATTTTCATACGACGCGGTCATTTTTTATCTTTGAATAAAATATTTCATTGATAATTTCTCAAATACAGCGAATTTTGTGCTTAAAAGCGTTAAAAGTTATTAATTTAACAAAGTCAAAGTGAATAACACAGTTAAAAGTGAAAGAAGCATAC
Organism: Amphimallon solstitiale; assembly: GCA_963170755.1. Classification (NCBI taxonomy): domain Eukaryota; kingdom Metazoa; phylum Arthropoda; class Insecta; order Coleoptera; family Scarabaeidae; genus Amphimallon; species Amphimallon solstitiale. Next base: position 148,916,370 of record OY720675.1, read on the forward strand.
ATAATTTATGTGATATTTATAAAACATAGGTAGCAAAATTGATAGATAAAGGAAAGGAATATTTAATAAGGTTGAATCATAATTTATCACAACTACTTACATAAATAGAAGATTATCCATAGATGAATTCCAAAGTGTATTTTCAAGATTATCAATAGACGAAGTTCCTAGTACTTCCAAAGGAGACCGAACGTGTAGGAATCATTTCTTCTAGAGTTGCAGTATTTTATCGTGTATAGGCTTACGAAGAGAATTTTTCTGAGACCGAACGTGTATTTCCAAATTAGACCGAACGTGTATTTCCAAAGGAGACCGAACGTGTAGGAATCATTTCTTCTAGAGTTGCAGTATTTTATCGTGTATAGGCTTATGAAGAGAATTTTTCTGAGACCGAACGTGTATTTCCAAATTAGACCGAACAAGTAGGAATCATTTCTTCTAGAGTAGCAGTATTATGTTGTGCAGAGAACTTCGAAGAGAATTTTTCTGAGTCAGAACGTGTATATCCAAAGGAGTCCAAAATAAAGGAGTACAAGAAGGACGTCGAAGATCGGAGGATATTATCAAGATATCAAGTCCAGGTCATACTATAGTAGCAACATCACCTACAAGTAAATATACCTTAACATTTGAAGTAATATAAATTATATTGGTACTATTCGATTTAAAAATAACATATTTTATATTAATATTTAGGAAAGTTATTCACTTTTACACCAGAATGTATTGAATTAAGAATAAGAAAGGCAATACCTTATTTGTAGTAATATTACAAGTTGCATTCCATAGAAATCTCATCAACAATTGAATGTTTACAACCATAAATAAAATACATTATTAGTCAATCGTAGAAAACATACGAGTTGTCGTTCAACAAAACTTACTCGCTACAGTTATGTCATTATCTCTCATGGTTTATTTTGATATTTTCTAACCAACGTCAATGCATCGTTGTTAAACAATTTTTTCAATAATATTTATTTTTTTTCTTGTGTATCTGATCAACACATCATTATACCATTATTAACTTGAGCAGTTTGTTTTCTTTCATTTGTAGCATTATTTATGTGTTTTTTCAATCAAAGCAACTGATATACAAGAGTTGTGTAACACTAAAATCATAAAAATATTGAATTAATGTAACCTGAAAAAGACCCATCAAAATTTGGAATACTTACGTGTTTAGTCGTAGTTCTACAATGTACAAGCGAATAATCAGTCACAATGGACCATAAACACCCCTGATGACATATAAAAAAGTATTTTATAAAGAACACGTGAAATTCAATCGATAATAAAAGAATCATAAGTTAGGTTATATTTCTTGACATGTAATATGAAATATCCCTCCCATTTTTATCATATATTGGTATAAGGTTCAAAGAATATAGTCCTACCAGTTCAATTAATTTAACAAGGAGAAATAAAATTTAATATTTATTAAATTTGAGTTTTAGCCGAGGCATTTTAAAAAAATAATAGTAGTAGTAAAAAAATTATGTGTTAAAAATAACACTCTTCCAATACACATACGAGTACATTTAGTGCCCGAACTTGGAATATTATTAGAGGATAATTTGTTGAAAATAACAATCATCCAACCCTTATACAGGTACATTTGGCTGGCCCAACTTGGGACAAATATATTAATACATTTGGCTGCCCGAACGTAGGGGCACGATAAAAGAAAGGTTTCTGGTTATTTGTGTATTTTGTATTTTGTAGAATAATAAAAACGCAGATTTATTAGGTACATTTATTTAGTTTATCGCAATTTGGTATTACATGTGATACATTGGTACATAGTTGTGTGTATTAAAGGTACATATAAAATATTTTATATAGAGTACATACATATTAGTATAGTTTTATAAAATATATTTAAAAATATGGATACAAGATCTAAAACTAGTATGAAACAGACTCCAGGTACAAGTGAGAGCGGAGAAGATAGTGAACAGGAAAGAGGTGATACACAACAAATTATTCCAAGTAGGAACATAGAAGATATGTTAAAAGCTATTTTAGAGGAGAATAAGAAAAATAGAGAGGAGAATAAGAAAAATCAAGAGAAAAATGAGAAGTTATTGGAGAATATGGAGAAGTCTAATCAAGAGAAAAATGAGAAGTTATTGGAGAATATGGAGAAGTCTAATCAAGAGAAAAATGAGAAGTTATTGGAGAAAATGGAAAAGTATATTAAAGAAGAGAATAAGAAAAATAGAGAGGAAGATAGAGAAGAGAATAAGAAAAATAGAGAGGAAGATAAAGAAGAGAATAAGAAAAATAGAGAGGAAGATAAAGAAGAAAATAAGAAGATGTTAGAAAATATGTTAGAGAAAGTTAGTGAGGAGAATAAGAAAAATCAAGAAGATTTGGAGAAATCTCTTAAGGAAGAAAATAAGACACTAATTGTAGATATGTTTGAAAAAGTTAAAGAAGATAATCGGAAAATATTGGAGAATATGGAAAAATCAATTAAAGAAGTAAACCTGAAAATAAGTGAAGGAAATGAGAACGTGTTTGAAAAAGTCAGAGAAGATTTGGATAGGAAATTATTTAAGTTTAGTGAAGAGAATCAGAAAAATATGGAGTTTTACAAAGAAGAGAATAAGAAAATAAATGAAAGTATGAAGACAAAATTGGAGGAAGAACTAAACAGTTTAGAAGATAAATTTATAAAGGAAATAGAGAAGAAGAATGAAAGTAGTAAGGTAGAGATTCTAGGAACGATAGACAAAAATATAGTTAAAAAAATTGGAGAAGTAGAAAAAATAGTTCTGGAGAAAGTAGGTATATGTGAGAGTAAACAAAAAGAACTATCTGAGAAAATACAAGAGGATTTGGTAAAGGTATCGTCAAAGAATGATACAGAATTGGTTATAGTAAATAAAAAATTAGCTGATAATGAAGTGAAATACAAAGAAGATAATTTAGTACAGAAGGAGGCAATAGAGGGTTTATTAACAGAATGTGAGAACAGGAAAGAAGAGATAGAGGGATTAGTGAAGAAAATTGAAGGTAAAAGGATTACGCAACTAGTTAATACTTCTCCGAATTGTGTTATTAATACAGGAATTAAAATAGAAAATTTACCTCATTTTAATGGAGATTCATCAACCTCAATACATCCCATGCTGTATTTAAATAATATGTTGAGATATATGGAAGATATTACCGAGTTTAAAACTAAAATGAATATTATTAGGTCTACTCTTACGAATAGTGCTTTAGATTGGTTCCAACGTATTGAAGATGAGTGTACAAATATTGATGTTTTTGTAAATATGTTTACTTCATATTACTGGAATAGTAATCAGCAAAACAGGGCTAGGATTAAGTTATTGATTGGTAAATTTCATCCAGGGAAAATGTCTAGAGAAACGTACGCTTCTCGATTATATAATAATAGCAAATATATTCATAATATAGATGAATCTACCATTGCTCAACAATTACTGAAGCATTTTATTGTAAACGACACTCATGCTATTATTTGTCAGAATGTGACGACTATGGATTCATTGATTGACATTTTAAGACGTTTAGATGACCATAGTGAAAACATGCAATATAGTGTAAGAAGAAATCAAGAACCAACTTCTAATAGGAATAATAATATCTCTCCTGTTTCAAGAAGTAATGTTGATAACACAAATATGTTTAACTACCGGAACGATAATAATAATAGACCAAGAGAAACAAATTATCAAAACGGTAATAATTTCCGAAGAAATGAATCACAAGCTAACCGAGTTTCATTAGGCCTTTGAATAATTTTAATAATGGACAAAAACACTTTGCTAATAATAGACCTTTTGAAAATGATAGAGGAGGTTATCAAGGAAGGAATTATGGTAATTATCAAGATCAAAACAATCGTTATTATAATCAGAACACGAATTCAAATAACCACTGGAATAGGAACAATGATGAGAATACAAGAGGTAATGGAAACGATAGAAATAGGAATACTGATACATCTCGTAATATAAATAATGTAAGATTAATTAAAGCTGGAAAGTCAGATGAAGGTAAGAATATTATAGGAAAAGAAGATGTATTACAAAAGATAAATGATGAGAAAAAAAAACGCCGATTTTAGAATCAGAAGCAGGGATATACGGGAACCCCATTCCAAGTGTTTCTTGGAACTAAATTCTGAACAATTTGTTGATAATAATTTTAAAATAGTTTATAAGGACATCAATATTAATAGTATTAGTTTAGATAGAGATTTTGTTGAAATAGATTCTTTAGAAAAGTTAGGGAAGATAGTAGAAGATTGCGAAGTACTTCCTTTCATTAAAATTCAAATAGGAAAAATTGAATTTAAAACATTAATTGATTCAGGAGCGGAAATTTCATTAATTAATAAAGATAAAGTATTAGAAGTTGTAAATGTCATTGAGAATATTGTAAAGATAAAAGGTACAAATGTTGTAACTGCAAATAGGAGGAAAATGGGCATTATTACCGAACGTATTACTATAGAAGTGGAGATTAATTTTAAAAAATATATGATGCAATTTTACATATTAGATGGTTTATTTTACGATTGTATACTAGGTATTGATAACATGAGAATGTTAGGAATGAGTATTAATTTTGATAAGGATGAAATAAATATTAATGGTAATAAATTTGACATGGAAAAAATGGAGGACAGGTTGGAAGTTAATTCATACATGGCTTATAGAGAGTTAATTGGAAAAGAAATTGATAATGTGATTATAGAAGATAGAAATGAATATTTTAACAGTCCTGAAGAATTATTAGAAAGAGATATGTTTGAGCTACCGAAATTATATAATGAATCGTATGTAGATGAAGATGTAAATATTAAAGAAGATGATACAGGGAAAATTATTGTTAGAGGAAGAAAAGATATAATTAAAATTTTGGACAAACAGAAGATTGAGAATAAACAGATTAGGGAAAGTTTAGAAAATATTTTAGAGGAGAATCTAGAATTGATCAATGAGAAGATAGTATTTGCGAAGGATTATGAACATAAAATAATAGTAGAAGATGATTCGCCTTTAACATGTAAAAATTATCCCATACCATATTATTTTCAGGAACGTGTAAATAAAGAAATTCAACTTTTGGAAGAAGCAGGAATCATTGAACGTTCAAATACGTATTTTATTAATCCAGTAGTGTTAGTCAAGAAGAAAGATGACTCAATACGGATCTGCATTGACGCTAGGGCCCTAAACAAACGCATTTTACCTGAGTTCGAAGCTCCACAAAACATTGACGTGTTAATAACCAAGTGCGGAAATAAGAAAATTTACAGTAAGTTAGATTTAAAGAATGCATTTTGGTTAATTCGACTAGATGAAGATTCTCGTAAGTATTGTGGTTTTAATATCAACGGGACTGTATTTAATTTTACAGTTTGCCCGTTCGGAATAAAGACTAGCCCTGCCGGATTAATCCGATTTCTACATAAAATTTTAGATAGATATGAAGATTTTGCTATACATTATTTGGATGACATTATTATTTTTTCGGATGATATCGTATCACATCTGGAACATATTGAAATAATTATTTCTACTTTAAGAATAAACGGGATGAAGTTGAATTTAGAAAAATGCGAATTTTGTAAACATGAGGTCAGTTATTTGGGATACATAATTAACGAAAAAAACATTTTATTGGATCCTAAACGTTTGGATGATATTAAAAATTTTCCAAGACCTACCAAATTAAAGCAATTAAGAGGATTCTTGGGGATGTTGAATTATTATAGAAAGTTTATACCAAAATTTAGTCAGAAAACAAATGTATTGCTAACTTTATTAAAGAAAGACAAGAAATGGAGTTGGACAGAAGAACATGAAGAATGCTTTATTAAACTTAAGGAAAATTTTGTAGAGAATTTAAAGTTGTTTCACCCGGATTTCAATTTAGAGTTCATTGTTAGAACTGATGCATCACATAGTGCAGTAGCAGCAGAATTGGTACAAATAAGAGATGGTGAGGAGATACCTATTTATTTTGCTTCAAGGACGCTGAAACCATGCGAAGTTCGATATGGGGTATCAGAAAAAGAAATGATTGGGATCATTTTCGCATTATCTAAATTAAGATACTTTTTGATAGGGAAGAGGTTCCGTTTAGAGACAGATCACAAGGCTCTGATCAATATTATGAATTCTAAACTAAATAATAACAGGATATACAGGTGGGCATTGTTAATTCAACAATATGATATGGATATTCATTATAGACCAGGAAAAGAAATGGTGGTGGCCGATATTTTGAGTCGTAAAGATGGAGGAATTAAAAAGAACGAGGTTAGTATAAATCTAGTACAATTAAGGAGACAAGGAATATTTTCCTTACGAAAATTAAAGGAAATTCAGGGAACAGAGGAGTTTGTTGAATTGAGGGAAAAGTTAAGTAACGAACCAAATTACAAGGGTATGAATTTAAAAGATGGAATAATTGTTAAGAAAATTGGTGATTTAGAAGTTTATGTGACAAATGAAATTCATACTAAAGAAATTGTTGAATATTTACATAACAGGTATACACATATTGGATCAAGAAAATGTTGGTTGATGGTTAGAGAGGCTTATTACTGCAAAAATGATGAAAAGATCATCAAAAATACATTAAGACATTGCCAGGTATGCATTTTGGCTAAAGATAAAAACTTTACCAACGAAAACATTAGTCAAAGTATCGTAGCAAATGATAAATTAGAATTGATAACGATTGATTTTATTTCTAATTTAATTCCTAGCACGAACGGATATAAGAACATATTGGTGATTTGTGACATTTTTTCATAATATGTCAAGCTTATTCCTACACAAAAGTGTAATACAGAGACAGTTTTACAGGCATTGTATGAATATTTTATAGCATTTGGAAATCCATTAGCGGTCTTAGCAGATCATGCTACATATTTTGATAATGTCAGGTATAGGGAATTCTTACAGGATAGGAATATTAAGAGTTATTATATTTCTACTAGACATCCACAATCTAATCCAACAGAGAGATACATAAAGGAAGTGTTAAAATATTTGAGAATTTTATTAGTTAACAAACATAACAGATGGGCAAAACAATTATCTCAAATAGAATTTGTCATGAATAACTCCCCTAGTAGTGTTCATAATCTTTGTCCTATTACTGTTTTTACAAGTCAATTACCACAAAGACCTTGATTATCAGATGAACAAGTAGATTTATATGAAAAATATTTATTAGTTAGAGAAAGATTAAATGAAAGAAAAATTAAATGGGAAGAGAAGAAAATGAGAAATCAAAAGAAATTCAAAACATATGAAATAGGTGATAAAGTTATCGTAAAGGCATTGAGAGTAACAGATCGTAAAAATAAGATTATAAGTAAATTGAGTAGGCCATACGTAGGACCATACGTCATATATAGAAGACTGGGTATGAATACGTATGAATTAATTGAAGAGGAGACAAATTTAATTAAAGGTAGATACCATATCTCCATGTTACATGATTATGTAGAATCAGTATGATAAATCATCCAAATAATAGGTAAGACACAGTATTTGGAGGTTGTACTGTGAAATGAGTGACGGCATTTCCTTTCTGAGTTCGGCTAAATCATCCACAAAAACATTAAATCATTCATAACATTTCAGGCAGGACATAGTATTAGAATAGATTGTACTATGAAGGTGATTGACCACACTTCCTTATCCGAGTCACATTAAATCATTCACAACATATTAATCAGAACAAGAGGTTCATATAGAAGAGATCAACTCTTGACGGTTTTTGCAATACCGATTTATTTCAGCAATCTTGGATCTTTTCAATTCCCAAAAATCTATTTTTTCAAATAGACTTTCCCATTGTATAATAATAAATCCCATTAAATATAATGATTTCATTTTTTTTTATATTTGTTAATAACATATTTAGTTAGAATGGAAAAGTCTTAGTGGAAATCATATTAGTTTATAGTACTCATTTAGAAATTATAATTTGTTTGATAAAACATAGAATTAGTAGATGTCCTTATATTTTAATTATGTAATTTAATTGTCATGTATCGTGTGCAATGTAGTGATGTATCATATGTGATATGCAAAAGTATAAAATAGAAACAGTACAAGATGAATATAAATAGGAAAATTTAAATGTTTTTAAGTTATGTACAACTGTAACAAGTGTTGAAAGTAAAGAAATATTAAGTTAGTAGTTATGTTCTTAAATGTAAAATGAATAGGAAATTACCAATATCATGTATACGAATAGAGTATAAAATAAAAGAAATTGAAATCTTAAGAATACAGTACAAATATAAAGTATATGGATTTGTTCAAAAATAAGTACAGGTGTTTAGTAAAAATAGAATATGTATTATAATTGAAAATATAAAGTTTTATAGAGAATGGAGTGATTTTAGTTGGAATTTAATAGTAATATAAAAAAATATATAAATGTCGAAATAGACAATAAAGATTATAAAATATGTATTATGAAGTATAAAATATCTTGTAGAGGTATAAGAGTACCTACAAGATTAATTAAAGAATTTATGAACCAGTATATGGTATCTAGCACTAAATGTAGTGTTTATTGGATGAATAAAAGTATGATTAATAAAGATAATTGTGGAATGTATATGAAAGAGTTTGTTAAAACTATTGAAATGGATTAAAGATTATAATATGATTAATAAACACCAATATATAAAAGAACAAGTATTAAAGTGAATACAAGATAGTAAATTCAGTGTACTGTTTATAAATGTTTAGATATGCATACAGGTGAAATCATTTAAGAATTACTATAACTATGAAATATGGAAATAAAAATCTTTTACAGACAAAAGTTAAACAATAAACAAACTTAAAACAAAATTAATTGGGAAAGTTGTAAAAAAAAAAAATAATATATCTTAAACATGTATGATACATTATAGTTGTCAGTTTTACAAAAAGAGTTATTAATACATAGCATATATAAAATAGAATGTAAAATAGTGTATAAAAGTTAGAAGCATAGATTTATGTGTTTATGGGTTAAATAATGAAAGTGTTGATTAGAGAAAAATAAATGAATAAAATGACGTGTATACAGAGTATTGATAGAATTTATGGTGAGGTTGTGTTGAATTAAATTAGTTATGATACTTAAAGTTATTGTTGAACAAATATAAATTTTCAACAAAGTTAAAATTTACATTTGTTAAAGGGGCAAATGTTATGGTTTTAATATCCATACAATATATTGATTTGTAATTGTGTTATTACATATAATTTTTCAATTCTTAAAAGTATATTTTTATCAATGAATAAAGAATTAATTATTTGAATGATCATTTCATGTTCATAAGTTGATGAGATTTTCATGTTGATCTGGTTGTCGTAGAGGAAAAATAAGGTTTTCTTTCTTCTATGTTTGTATTTTTAGAATCTGTTAAAGAGAAATTAAAAAAACATTATTATTATTGTCAAATATGATGTATTATATTTTATGTACAAAATTGTTTAATTAACGATGATATGACAAGTATTGTAAACGTAAATAATTGATTTAGAGTATATACTAATTTGAATTAAATTTCCCGCCATAATTTGAACAGGTGTTAATGAAAGAAAAATTTTGACAGTTCCTGAAATGAGAATTTATAAATTGAAGGACATTTGTATGAAATGCTTTGAAATTAGGTTTTTTTAAATGTAAAAAGAATAATTAAGATACGTAGTAATAAATTATAGGGATGTAAATATTCGAAAGTAAATAGTAAAGAGATATTTTGAATTATAAAGGTAGGTGTAGATTTCTGATTGGAGAATTTAAAAAAAATTGTAAAAGGGTTGCTTAGGAATTTGGTTATTGAAAAAAAAAACAACGGGGAGATGAAAAATAATTTTCATACGACGCGGTCATTTTTTATCTTTGAATAAAATATTTCATTGATAATTTCTCAAATACAGCGAATTTTGTGCTTAAAAGCGTTAAAAGTTATTAATTTAACAAAGTCAAAGTGAATAACACAGTTAAAAGTGAAAGAAGCATACATAATTTATGTGATATTTATAAAACATAGGTAGCAAAATTGATAGATAAAGGAAAGGAATATTTAATAAGGTTGAATCATAATTTATCACAACTACTTACATAAATAGAAGATTATCCATAGATGAATTCCAAAGTGTATTTTCAAGATTATCAATAGACGAAGTTCCTAGTACTTCCAAAGGAGACCGAACGTGTAGGAATCATTTCTTCTAGAGTTGCAGTATTTTATCGTGTATAGGCTTACGAAGAGAATTTTTCTGAGACCGAACGTGTATTTCCAAATTAGACCGAACGTGTATTTCCAAAGGAGACCGAACGTGTAGGAATCATTTCTTCTAGAGTTGCAGTATTTTATCGTGTATAGGCTTATGAAGAGAATTTTTCTGAGACCGAACGTGTATTTCCAAATTAGACCGAACAAGTAGGAATCATTTCTTCTAGAGTAGCAGTATTATGTTGTGCAGAGAACTTCGAAGAGAATTTTTCTGAGTCAGAACGTGTATATCCAAAGGAGTCCAAAATAAAGGAGTACAAGAAGGACGTCGAAGATCGGAGGATATTATCAAGATATCAAGTCCAGGTCATACTATAGTAGCAACATCACCTACAAGTAAATATACCTTAACATTTGAAGTAATATAAATTATATTGGTACTATTCGATTTAAAAATAACATATTTTATATTAATATTTAGGAAAGTTATTCACTTTTACACCAGAATGTATTGAATTAAGAATAAGAAAGGCAATACCTTATTTGTAGTAATATTACAAGTTGCATTCCATAGAAATCTCATCAACAATTGAATGTTTACAACCATAAATAAAATACATTATTAGTCAATCGTAGAAAACATACGAGTTGTCGTTCAACAAAACTTACTCGCTACAGTTATGTCATTATCTCTCATGGTTTATTTTGATATTTTCTAACCAACGTCAATGCATCGTTGTTAAACAATTTTTTCAATAATATTTATTTTTTTTCTTGTGTATCTGATCAACACATCATTATACCATTATTAGCTTGAGCAGTTTGTTTTCTTTCATTTGTAGCATTATTTATGTGTTTTTTCAATCAAAGCAACTGATATACAAGAGTTGTGTAACACTAAAATCATAAAAATATTGAATTAATGTAACCTGAAAAAGACCCATCAAAATTTGGAATACTTACGTGTTTAGTCGTAGTTCTACAATGTACAAGCGAATAATCAGTCACAATGGACCATAAACACCCCTGATGACATAAAAAAGTATTTTATAAAGAACACGTGAAATTCAATCGATAATAAACGAATCATAAGTTAGGTTATATTTCTTGACATGTAATATGAAATATCCCTCCCATTTTTATCATGTATTGGTATAAGGTTCAAAGAATATAGTCCTACCAGTTCAATTAATTTAACAAGGAGAAATAAAATTTAATATTTATTAAATTTGAGTTTTAGCCGAGGCATTTTAAAAAAATAATAGTAGTAGTAAAAAAATTATGTGTTAAAAATAACACTCTTCCAATACACATACGAGTACATTTAGTGCCCGAACTTGGAATATTATTAGAGGATAGTTTGTTGAAAATAACAATCATCCAACCCTTATACAGGTACAGTATATACTTAACATAAGCATAATACCATCATTTGAAACAATTTATATTTCGTATGAATATATTTTTTTTGAGAATTTTTTTTTTCTTCAAATGAAAATATACTTTTTAGCGTGTAGATATATGTGGGGGCTTGATTAGTTGGATTCTGGTAGATATTGGTAGGCTTTGATTAGTTGTGTTAGCTAAGGTAGGACTAGGATCGCAAATTCCCATCGGAGATCGCCTTCTTGTTCTCCGCCTTCCTCCGTTTCCATTAGGCTTTCATTTCGTTGGTTAGCTCTGGTTGGGTGGGGTCGCAAGATCCCATCGAGGGTAGCCTGTAAGTCCCTCGCCATGCCCGTAACATTAGGTTTTTAATTCTTGTGGTTTGCTCTGGTTGGGTGGAGTCGCAAGATCCCATCGAGGGTAGCCTGTAAGTCCCTCGCCATGCCCGTAACATTAATATGTGTGTCTATGTGCTTAAAATCTTGAGGCGAAAGTCGATGATGTTTTCTTGGTCCCGAAGGATGTCATCGGTGTTAGTAGTTTGTATGGTAAATTCCCTATATGTTTGGTCGTAAGAGTGTGTATTTGTTTTTGTGAATTGTACGAGTGTGATCTGGTTTTCTTTGTACAGGATTGCAGCTATTTGAATTCCCTTTAAAGTGTTAAGATTTATGTGCATTTCGCATGTGTAATGTATGAGTGTTATTAAAGTTTGTGTGTGTACGTTTAAATCTTGTAAATATTTTGTATGTGTGATCTGTTTTTCGAGATGAGTGTGTGTTGTTATCTTACTTCGCATGTCTATCCATGTGTTTGTGTCTATGCCCCTAAATGTGATAACTTCTTTGTATGTCTTGCTAATTTTACCCCTTTGTGTGATGAGTACCTGCTGTTTCCGAGAATTTGTATATTTTCCGGCACCTGTAAACGTACCTGTTGACTTTCTTGAGGTGTAGTACCAAAAATATCTGTCCTCTTTCTCTTCTGTTAGAAGCGCGTCCTAGTGCGTTCTCAAAATCCTCCTGCTAGAGTCCATATATTTTGTTTTTGTTTGTGTATATATCACTGAGGCGGTTTCATTGACTTCTGCTGGGTCCTTTTCATTGTTTAGGCCCTTTGGTACATCCTTCTCAATATTTTCTAATGCCTTTTCTTCGGCTGTATTTTGTTCGTTGTTTTCCCACGTTTGTATTTCTACTGTTATTTCTTCCTTTTCCTTTTCTTTTATTATATCTGCAGGTACCGTTTCTATTGGTGCAGTTTGTATTCTTTTTGGTTCGGCAGGTAACTCTTGTTTCTCTATTTTGTCCTCATGCTCTGGTGTCCCTACTGTTTTTATAGATACTGATTCTTCAGCTGCTTTATTTTCGCCTTTGTCATTTCTGTTTAGTACTTCATCCCACATCTTTTTGTTTTCTTCCCTTAGTTCGCGCAGATCCTTATTATATTCTTGTAGACTTATTAATATCAAATCGAGTTTGTCTAGTGGTGGATTTGTTTTGGCAGCCACGGAGGTGTCTTTGGTAGTACTCTTTTTTATACGTGTTGTATCTTCTTGATCTTGCGTATTTTCTTTCTTTTCACATTCTTGTACGTCTATTTTTATTTCTTCTGGTACAGTTTGTAATTGCATCGGGACTTCATCCATTGTCGGCGTTAGGGTCGCTTCTTCACTAATAGATACCATTTCCCTTTTTAATGTTATATCTGTTATTACCATTTTACATGGGGAATCTGTGTCTCTGTTGGTTAAAACCTGTACATCAATTCCTGGAGGTAATGTATGGACTGATTCTTGTACTTCTGGTACAATTATATCTTCATCTTCATCCTTTTTCTCAACCATATTTTCTACCCTCTTATTTTCCTCTCTATTTTCCTCCTTTGTTTCCATATAGCTTTTATTTTCTTGTTTGTACTCATCCTCCCTATCTCGTTTTCTATTTGTCCCTAAACTTTCTCTCAGTTCCTGTATATCCTTGTTATATTCTTGTCTTTCTTGTTTGAACGCGTCCATGATTATTTGGAATTGCTCCGTTGTCAAATTTAGTGTCATGTTGATATTGTTATGTTTGCTAAAGATGAGCGCTTCTGGATCTTGTATTCATTTTGCAGGTTTTATATTTTTATAGATACACACAATAATAATAAAAATTCAATAATACTTTATGATATGACCCCTGTATAATGTATTGTACCTACTATATGAATAATAATATCCGTACTTGATTTCTATTTTTAATAATGAAAAAAATAAATGATTTTACTTTTATCAGTGTTTGTTTGTTTACCACCAATTTGTAGAAGTACACATAAGAAATAAAAAAAAATTAAAGACACATGTTCCTTTTTATATTTTTATTGTACAATTATATTAATTTATGAAAGTCCTCTGCTTCTGGTGATCCTCTGGAGTAAGCTGAAAAATACAGTAAGTATCCGGATAAGGTTTTATAATCGGCCCCAATACGTTGGTGCGCCAAGATGTAATAGGGGTAAGGTACCCTTACAAAACCCCAAGTTGCGGTGCCAAGATGCTATAGGGGGGGGGGAAGAGCTAATGAGAGATATTGAATGTGAGTATATTTTTAATTTATTATGCAAAAGACTGATAAAAATAAAAAATAATAAAAAAATTGACTTAATATGAAATTAAATGGCTAATGTCCTAAATAATTATTTAATTGTTGTTCCAAATATAAATCTGCCGGCTAGCTAAAGGGGGGTGCATTCTTTAAATACTGAGATAATTATATATAGAGTTTTTGTGTAAATGAGTGTCTCAAAATTACCCTAAGAGAAATGCACAAATTCATTTAAATTTCAAAAACTTCGCGGTATTCAGCGGGCAACTGCGCAAGTTTGAATTAAGATTTATCCAAGTGGGGGTAAATGCTCTGTATTAGCGCGAAGTCACAAGAACTCGTGTATGTATGATTGTTACGGTGATAAAACGAAAATTAAAAAAAAGTGATGTAGTTAGCTCAGTGGGGTGATCTCTAAGTGACTCTAATTCTCTACCTCAGGGCGTTAAAGGATTCGAAATTTCTTTACCTTAGATTACATTAGATACAGCAACTCTTCATCTCTCACGCGAGGATCTTGTAGAATCTAACCTGCAAAAGCTATTTTGCAGCACCGCTTTGTCGCTAATGCACAAAATACATATGTGTACCTCTTAAACGTTAATGTGAATCAGGATTTATCAATGGTAGAAACAAACACTTTATTTCTTACAACAAACAGATCTTGGTTTATTAAAAAAAAGAAAGTGAATACGCAACAAGATACAACAATGATCGTATAGACAAATTAACAGTAAACAATAACTGAGAATAGAATCGTGAATCGATCTAATATAATTTGTAGTTTATATAAACAAGATTTCCATAGGAAATGTTCTACTAAAGCAAGATATAACTGTCAAATGACAAGGTATACGAATTTAAACCTTATGTGCATGAAGTTAAATGTGGATGCAACGGAATAATGAATTAGAATGAGAAAATTGTAAGTATGTCCTGATATTTTATTTATATAAGTTTATTCTAAGTTAAAAATGTAAATTTGACCCAAAAGTTTATGTTAGATATTACTTGAAGAGTTGATTTATTATTTACGTTAGTGAATTAATAGGATTGAAAGATGTAACAAAAGTTTGACCTAATTTCGACACAAAATGTGCGTGTAGTATTAAATAGACTTTGTACCTTATAAGTCACTAATTCCTATTCTTGTTTAAGACCAGGTATCTCGGGTGGTTGAAGGTGTATTCCCAGGTGTCACGGCTTTCCTGGTTCGGTTTTATACTGCACGGCCATAGACTGCGAAACCCTATCTCTGATGCCCCTCTTTGGATTTATTCTACTGGTATGAGGTGCGTGGATGTTTAATTTATTCTTGACTTCTTTGGTTATAGATGTGTGGTAGTAATCTCTCCTATGTTATTTTTCTTTTACAGCTACGGTTTATTCCGTTCGACCTTGGATTCTGCTTTGGCGCGAACGTCTTCAAATGGGCGACCTTCTTGCGTCACACAACGTGACTTTAAACTCGCACGTGGAAACGAATGTATGACTGGATCAATTCAAACTATGAATTGATAAGGATGGATCTCGCTTCAAATTCTCAATTAATAACAATGGATTTGATTCAAACGATGAATCAATAACACTGGATGAATAATAATGGATGTGATTCAAACAATGACTCAAAAGAATGTGGATCCCGCTTCTCGTCCGATGTGCCTTTTTATTAGAATCTTCTGTTGTGGGCGTAGTAACCATAGCAATATATACAGTTATTTTTTACAAAGTCTTATTACGGACAAGTTTATTTTGGAATATTAGTGGAATCATGTTTTATATTAGTTAAATTAATTCGTCTTTCAATCGGTACAATAAAATTACTTTAATTCGTTTTATCATAGAAAAACACATTTTTTTAAAATTTAAAGGGCAAATTTAGCATTTTGACTGTCATATGTTCGATGACGTTATGGACGCTAATAAAATAAATTAAAATATCCTTTTAAAAATCTTTATTTATACAAAAAAATAGTGTGGTAAGTTTTTGAAGTGTAATAACTAAATGGTCTTTTAATTTATTTATGAATTATTGTTATAACATGAAACTATGACCTTTTCTTAATCTTTTACCACCTTTTTAAATTATCTATATAGCTTGTAAATAATATTTTTAAACTTTTCTTTTACCTATGTTGACAACTGTCAAATTATTCAAAATGCTTATTTAAATATCTGGACTCAACTTACAAATATGACACTGAGAAATATTTCCACATAAATACGTCTTGATAGACTTTGTATCTGTTAGGTTTTATTTATAATTGCTTTAATTATGTATATGAAATATTTGAAATTAATTATGATTAGAGCAAAATGGCGCATCAAAATTCGAAAAATTAAATGATGCTTAGCTTAAATGTGCGCATCTAACAGATTTATAGTTAGTGACAATGATTATAAATTGACAACATGTTTATGGGGTAAATGTTGTTTATGTTCAACATTAATTTATTTTGGTTTATAGCAATGCATTTTACTTTCTTATACGTAGTATAAGGAAGTATTGTGATGATGAAAATTTTCGACCTCGAGATTTTTGCAGATGTCCACGTTTTGAGGTCCCCTGATACCAAAAAAGTGGTTTTTAAAAAATGTCTCTCTCTCTCTCTCTCTCTCTCTCTCTCTCTCTCTCTCTCTCTCTCTCTCTGTGTGTGTGTGTGTGACCACGATAGCGGTCAAACCGCAGTAGATATCAATTCCAAATTTTGTATTTACGAATATAATCTCCCTCTTGAGAACTGATTAGATTTTGAGCAAAATCGGCAGACCGGAAGTAGTAGTTTACTTCAGTGAAAAAATCGAATTTTGCAAATATTTCGTCAATTACTAAGTTTAAACAAATTTATAAAGAATTTAAATGTACTCAAAATTAAATTTGAGAAAAATTGTTTTAATAAAGTTTTTCGAAATTCCTACCGGAAGTAGGTCTTTTACTCTTATCGAAAATCAGTTTTTTGCGAATATCTCGCAAGTCATGCTTTCTAGGCATATTTCGTCAATTACTAAGTTTAAACAAATTTATAAAGAATTCAAATGTACTCAAAATTAAATTTGAGAAAAATTGTTTTAATAAAGTTTTTCGAAATTCCTACCGGAAGTAGGTCTTTTACTCTTATCGAAAATCAGTTTTTTGCGAATATCTCGCAAGTCATGCTTTCTAGGCAGGTACATTACGAGTATAAAGGTATTTAGAACATACTTTTAAATATCTTTTGTATAAAAAAAATTTCAAAATTCAGACCAGAAGTACCACCTTTACTCTTATCGAATAGCGATTTTTTGCAAATATGTCGTAAATTATGCATTCTATATATATTTATGAAGAGTACAAAAGTATTTAGAGTTGGATTTGGAATATTTTTTGTATAAATGAAATTTTAAAATTCGGAGCGGAAGTAACACTTTCATACGTATAAGAAAGTCGTGTGGTGGCCACGCCTCATTTTTTAGTTAGAAATTAGTCATGTATGTGCTATACTTTTGCCAATGTTTGGGATGATGCTTTCGAAACTATCAACCTTGCTTTAACTTTAAACCTGTAACTTTTTGTGACATATTGATCTTGAGAATTCACACTATAAAATGGCAATCATTTATATGCTCATAGTGGGAGGTGGTTGCTGCGTTTACCAAATACAGATCAAAAAGCTCTTTAGCATCAACCTGTGATAGAGTATCTCTGTTTCATCAAATTTAGAGTTTGGTAAAATTTAAAAAAAAATGTAATATTAATTAGTTTATTTGCTTTCTCTTGGTATTAAAATCGTTTGCTATACAGGGTGTCCCAGAAATAAAAAGACGGAGTAGCAGAAATCGGAAGCTAGATTGCGTAAAAACGTGCCCTCAAAATATCAAGTCTTTATTCGTGCGCAGACGGCAGAAAAAAAATAATAAAGAATTCAATTGGCCTTACGCCGACCCCGGATTAAATATCCACCTGCTTCACTTTCACAATCGGTCCTTTTCAGGACCACCATATTACTTGTGTTAAAAAAAAAGGAGGAGGAAGAGATACTTCATAATAAATATCAAATCATTAATTACTGTAATTTTACACCTGCTAGAAAAAAAGAATTACATTCTTGATATTTACTGTAATAAAGGCTAGAAAAACTAGGATTTATTAAATATTCTAAAATAATAATAATCAGCCGTTTCCGACTACAAACACATTAAAGAGCAACAACCTTCCTATTTTAAAAATAAAAACAATCTTTTATTGTCTGCAATAAAGTGTGTCGCCCATCTGGGTCAACAACCGACTACATAGCTGCGTTATCTAAACGCATCGGGCAAAAAATATTTAGTTTTATATGAATGAGTACGATTTAACGTTTTTTTTTCGTTTTATACAAATAAAAGCGTATTTTTCTATGAACGCGTGTTCGTTTCTATTTACAAATGAGCATTCTTAAGTGTATTTATAAACATACATTCTGTGCCAGGTCCGTAATGTAATTTATTTATCTACAAAACATAGAAAATTAAATTTTTAATTTCTTCGTTATTGCGGTATATTTGGGCCTGTTTCTGTTCGGACTACACATACCTGCTACTCTGTCTTTTTATTTCTGGGACAGCCTGTATGCATACTTATAATACATAATATTAAATTTCTACACCTAAAATGATAATATTTTGCAATTATATTTTATTTAATCTAACTTTCACAAAACGTATAAACTTTGTTTCTGAAAATATTCTGTACTTACTTTTCCGTTGTTGGACTGTTGTATACGTGATTTTGCCATGGCGAGAGTAATATGTCCGTGTTCTGAGAAGAATCCAGATGCGCAAGCAATTGCTTCGCGACAGTTTCCGCAGCCGCCCTATTTTCCAGGGATTCTGTTGGCAGATTAAACATTACGTTCAACTAGAGAATAGCATAAGATAGAGGCGACGACAAGTAATGGCTAATTAGTGCTTTATCGGGGAACCGTAGTATCACCTCTAGAGGATAGTAATGATAAGGCCAAAATGATAAAACTTGAAATTAAAATTGGCCATTTGTAATGGCTGTCAAATTCATTTTATATTATTACTTTGCTTATATAACATTTTACTAATCATTGTTGCATTGTGAAAATATGCTAATTATAACTATAAAAATAAGACTAATTTGTTTATTAAGCTAAATAAGTATTTAATTCTAGTATTTAGTATTTAGTATGGGGGTTTCAGTTGGGGTTCCTGAAAAGAGTAGTCATTGGTTTGGTTTTCTAATTTTGGGGGTGATTTGCTTTCTAATATTTAAAATTTGATGGGGTTCTCAGAATATACTAGTTTTGTTAGCAAGATCTGCATTATTTTTCAGGGATTTTTACCTATACTCTTATACAAGGGTCTAACCTTAAGCATCGCCGATGTATTTATGGTTGCCTGTATTCAAGGGGTTTTAAGGGGTGACTGTATGTGTTTGTGGGTATTTGACTGGTGTTGTCACATATTCAACACTAGTTCAATATACAGAGTGTTCCTAAATATCATGTACATAAGGAAGGGGGTAACTATTTGGTTTATTTTGTGCCTAAAATTTCATATAAACATAGGTCTGCAAACGCTTCGTTACCAATATGCAGGGTGTTGAAATTTCAAGAATTTTTCACTTTTTACTGTATAGCTCCTGCAGTTTTTGAGATATTTTGTTCAAATTTGGAAGGTAGGTTACGCTATAAGGCCTGCATCATTAGCCATGCCAAATGATTATGTAAATCTACAGGGTAATAATTTTTCCGGAGTCATGCCCTCTTTTCTCACCCTGAACTTTTTTGCGATGCGTCACTGCTAGATTCTAAAATACGCAATAAATTTTCTGTCTTGTTTAGAAACTTTTTGATCTCTTATATTTTTTTCTTATCTCTGACCGTTATCGAGAAAAAAAATAGAAAACAATTTTCTGTAATTCGCCAGAGAAAATTAAATTTTTTAAAATGGTCTAGCAGGCTCTGGCTTTATTCAGATAATCACTTGAGTTTATTAATTTGACAATTGACATTAGAAATCGTAAAAAAACTGCAGGAGCTATACAGTAAAAAGTGAAAAATTCTTGAAATTTCAACACCCTGCATATTGGTAACGAAGCGTTTGCAGACCTATGTTTATATGAAATTTTAGGCACAAAATAAACCAAATAGTTACCCCTTTCCTTATGTACATGATATTTAGGAACACCCTGTATATTGATATATATATATAAAATGGAAAGGAGTCTCTGCTGTCAAAGTCAAGAAAAATGTATTCTTAGGGGGGATCCAGCATCAAAAGACATAACTTTATGTGAAGTTCTTTATTTTTTGCCAATATTTCGTATTATAATCTAATACTTCTTCAGGGCCAAACTACGGTATAAAATAGATATTTTAATTTGATAAAAATGGACATCAATCAATTAAAAATAACTAGAAAACATCACTTTTTATGGATCGATGAATCAAATTGACATTATTTAAGAATTTAAAATCTACAGTTAAAAGTTTTACAGTCACATTACTAAAATAATAAAAACTGAAATTTTAAGGAACTTCCTAGAAGGGCCTATAAAAATTTAAAAACTACATGTTAACACTTCAAACATCTGACAGGATATGATCAGCTGTTGCCATGACAGAAAGACACCCTAGGTTGCAACTTCATTGTGGTGCTGCCAACTGAGTGCTTACACCTTTTAAATGTTAAATTAACTGAACTGTACAAAGTGATCGGTAGAAGAAGCGGCAAATTACAAAATTGTTATGTATATGTGCAAAAATTGAATGTTGAACAATAAAAATGATTTTAATATTATGTTTTATTTAATGAGAGGAGATATGAATAGATATTACTTAATTTATCGACGTCAGACCTGAAATTCATGGAATTAGCATTATTAATGATCTCTATCATTTCTAAAAACTCTCTAGACCTCTTGTGTCTCTCAATACATAGGATCTTGGTATTATCGTATAATGGTTGGTGATTTAGTCTAAGGCAATGTTGTGCTAAAGCACATCTCTGTTTTTTGGTATTAATGTCACTTTTATGTGTACGAAGGCGAGGTTTCAACCAAGAAGAAGTGTTGCCTATGTACGTCTCATCACAATTACTACATGGAATAGAGTATACTATATTTGACTGACAATCTTTGTTGTCTTTATCTTTGACTTTCGAGAATAGCTTATCCAAACCAAGCACACCATAATAACCGAATTTGATGTGGTCAAACCTAAGGACTTTAGAAATTTTGTAACTAACATCTTCTATGAAGGGTAATCTAAAATAAGTGGATTCTGGAGGGGGACTATTGTTATCGTTGTGGGAGTTGTTGTAAAAGCTCATAGTAGATGTGTTGAATAGCAATCTTTTTACCAACGATCTGGGATACCCATTATTGATAAAAATATTGCTCAATTTATTAAGATTATCATTAAGGAAAGATGGGTGACATATCTTGGTTACTCTGTTTTTAGTAGAAGTCAATATGTTTAACTTTTGTTGTAAAGGATGACTGGAATGGTAATTTATAATTCTGCCAGAGTATGTTGGTTTTGTGTACCAGTTTATGAATATGATGTTAAAATTTCTAATAAGTTTCGTATCCAAGAATGGCACTGCTCTTTCCGTTTCCGTTTCAACTGTAAATTGTATTTTTTTCATGAAAAGCGTTAAATTTATTCAAAGTGTATTCTATTTTGTCCGAAGGTAATCCCAAAATCAAATCATCAACATATTTTTTAATAAATGACAATTGAAAACCCAACGAAGCAATCACTTCACCCACGCAAACGTCCATAATAATATTAGCCATGATTGGGCTCAAGGGCATGCCCATCGGTACGCCATCAATCTGTATGTAGAATTCATCGTTAAATTTAAAATAACTGTTATTGATTATAAATTTTAGAAGTGTCATAAATGAAATTTTTGTTAAAGTTGTGTATGTCTCTATTTGAAGCCAATTTCTTTCAATGATTTCAAATAAGAGGTCCAAAGGAATGTTAGTGAACAACGAATTTACCTCTAATGAGATAAGAACATGATTATCCGGTAATTGATAATTTTGAAACATTTCAACAAACTCAAATGAGTTCTTGACATCAAAGCCACAGGGATTATTATTTACTGAATCATTGAGAATGGAGGCCACAAATGAGGACACATTATATAAGAGTGAATTGACACAGCTGACAATTGGTCTGTAACTTACCGGAGTCTTGTGGATCTTAGGTAATGTATATAGTTTTGGTGAAACACCATTCTGACAACTCAGTCGTTTATATTGATCTTCCGTTATTTCGTTTTTTTTTTTAAGTTGTTTTAAAATGTTGTTTATTTTCGTTTGTATTGAGGCAGTAGGGACTGCCTTGATTTTATTATATATGGAGAGATCACTGAGTAAGTCTTGGGTTTTTTGTATATACTCTGTTTTTCCACACCCACGGTGACAGCGCCCTTGTCAGCCCTCAAGATTAAAATATTACTGTTATTTTTGAGAAAGTCCCTGCATTCGGACATCTCCTTCCTCAAGAAACCGTCAGAATGGGATGGCTGTATGTAATAGTTTGTTAAAATGTTAGTTAATTGTGCTCTACAAAAATTAATTTTTTGAGGAGGTACCCTCTCTAAAACTAATTCACATTCTGCTAGAATTCTACCTACATTGATATCAGACGAATTCTAAATTTAGGTCCTAATGATAAAAAGTTCTTAATTGAAATTCGAATACCCTGATTTGTAAGATCTACAAACCAATTGGTATTGTTATTAAAAAGGAATTTCTGCTTGGATTGAAGTAACAGTCGTTCAAACTTACGTATATTATCCTCCCTAACTTTACGAAAACATGATTCGTGCTTGGTAAAAACAAACCTCTCGAAGTCGGTGAAAACGTGGATAGGCACAAGTCCCCTAGCTTTTTCCTAGTACTATTTAATATTTTCTTATTGAAACTCAAGTCCGACACCGTAATTCTTATCTCTAACTGTAAAATTTATGGTGTGCTTGGTTTGGATAAGCTATTCTCGAAAGTCGAAGATAAAGACAACAAAGATTGTCAGTCAAATATAGTATACTCTACTCCATGTAGTAATTGTGATGAGACGTACATAGGCAACACTTCTTCTTTGTTGAAAACTCGCCTTCGTACACATAAAAGTGAGATTAATACCAAAAAATGAGGTGTGGCCACCACACGACTTTCTTATACGTATGAAGTGTTACTTCCGGTCCGAGATTTGAAATTTCATTTATACAAAAAATATTCCATATCCAACTCTAAATACTTTTGTACTCTTGATAAATATATATAGAATGCATAACTTACGACATATTTGCAAAAAGCTGTTAAATTTGTCCATCTAATTAATACGTCGTTTTCGAGAAATATAATTTTATACAAACATTGAATTCTTCAGAAAAATGGGAGTAAGTCAAAAACTTTACATTTTAGGCCTATACTATCTTATTACTTTTTGACTAAAAATTATACGGGGAATACAAAAATGCAATAATATGTAGGCTGTTCCATTTAAAAAACTATAACTCTGGTTAGCCACCAAGTTATGGAACACTCTGTATAATACAAATATTTTTAAAATATGCTCCTAATGAACAGCTATCACAAGGAAAAAATCGTTTCGAAATATCTTTACTCATAAAGGCATAATCGGCTTTACCCGCTTAGATGACTCACGCTGTATATTGCATTCGCATGGGATAGCATAAACAACGTTGTTGTTAATTTCTGGTGGTATTTTGTCGTTTAGTGTGGTATACAGTGTGTGTTGTCATTGATAGAAGTTATAAGAAAAATATGTACACTTACGTTCATTACTGCGAAATCCATTGCATTTTTTTTTTAAATCTTTGTTTTTTTGTAAATATGCGCGACGTTTGTAGGATGTACATCACAGTAAGTGTTCAAAGTTCGCACCTTTCACTTCAATACACAAACGGGCGCGTCGTAAAAGTGAATCACGCACTGCCGGTAGGTAACTCATTGCGTTCGCGGATACGATTTGTTTCTCCACTGATACGCTTACGCAGTGCGTCAACGGTATCAACTTCGGTGTGATAAATTAATTGCTTTAAATGACCCCAAAAGTATAAACCTACGGGATTTAAATCAGGAGACCAAGGTGGCCAAGGCACTGGTTCACCACGTCCTATCCAGCGATTGCTAAATGTTCTATTTAATTGTTCGCGTACGGTGAGCACAAAGTGAGCTGGTGCGCCGTCGTGTTGATACCACATCCTAGCTCGAATATTAAGAGAAATATCTTCCAATAATTCTGGTAGAATGTTGTTCAGGAAGTTAAGGTACACGTGCGCCCATTCAGTGTAGGTGGTAAAAAGAATAACTATTCCCACCCATACATTCACAGAAAATCGATGTTGGTGGTGAGAACGGCGTATCAGATGGGGATTTTTCGTGGCCCACTAATGACTATTATAAAAATTAAAAACACCATTGCGAGTGAAGCTCGCTTCGTCCGAAAACAAAATCCCACTTAGAAAATCGGCATTTTGTAAATGTTGCCGTAGTATCCATTGACAAAACGAATAAAATTCGAGCGGGGTAATCTTCTGGAGAGAGTGACTGTACTCGTCGGTAATGATATGGGTGCAGCTGATATTCGCGTAAGGTTCTCCAGACAACATAATTAGATACATTGAATTGTCGAGCTAGCTGTCTAGTACTTAAGAGGGGGAATTGCCCTGTTTTGTCGATCTGTAGACAGCGGTCCAGAAAATTACTAATTTCTTGAAAAATAAATAAGACAGAAAAATGGAACAAACTTCATTCAATAGAGAATTGATGAATTTATGCCTCTCGTGTAATGTTTTTTTGAAATTCTCCTTAGTATTTGTTTATTAGATAGTTAAAATCAGCAAAAGTAGAGAGAATAGGAAGCTTCAAAACGTGTATTTACTGACGAAATGAATTAAATCTGCCACAAGACGGGCATAGATAGATGTTTTTTATAAGCGAAAAAGTCATTGTTTCGGTAATTAAAAATTTCTTCTTCGTTAATCTGTACACAATTATGAAGGCTTACAACGAAATATCTGAGGTTTTTCTATCGCTAGAGAGTGCTGCTCCCGGCGGCGCCGGGTAGTTAACACCCACTCCAGTGATATGAATCAGTTTGTGTTACTTATACCAATATCTAGGGATGGATTCAAGTAATAATTTATCGTTTTCTTTTCATGTTCGGCTATCTGGGATGTTTATTAGATTTTCGCTGTTAACCGACGAGTATTTAGAATTGTGAATCTTGGTGTGGCGGTAAAGGTGTGTTAAAGCTAAAAATTGTAAACCGTTTAGTTAAAACAAAACTTTTATTTCTTGAAGTTTCAGTGTGTTGTGAGTGTTGTGCATAAGAAATAAAATTGCCATCATGGACCCCGGAAAGGTAAAAAATATAGACTACGTTTATCAGCTAAACGCAAGAGGACGTCTAACATCGGCAAATTCAACAGGTATGTAATAAAACAATAGGTATTACTACTATTGGATTTATAAAAAAAAAAGTAGGATAAAAAAATATATATCAATCTTTTGAAATATTTTGTCCCCGGAGACAAGAATGGTACATTTCAAAATATAGTGCACACTTTATATCGATTTTTTACTTTCTTATACGCAGTATAAGGAAGTATTGTCATGATAAAAATTTTCGACTTCGAGATTTTTGCAGATCTCCACGTTTTAAAGCCTCCTGATACCGAAAAGGTGGTTTTTAAAAAATGTCTCTCTCTCTGTGTGTGTCTGTCAGTATTTGTGTGACCACGATAGCGGTCAAACAGCTACAGCTATTTTTTAATCGTAAATTTTGTATTTACGAGTATAATCTCCCTCTTGAGATTTGATTAAATTTTCAGTAAAATCGGTAGACCGGAAGTAGTTGTTTACTTCAGTGAAAAATCGAATTTGCCAATATTTCGTAAACTACTAAGTTTAAACAAATTTATAAACAATTCAAATGTACTCAAAATTAAAGATTAGAAAAATTTTATCATAAAAGTTTTTTGAAATTCCTACCGGTAGTAGGTCTTTTACTCCTATCAAAAATTAGTTTTTTGCAAATATTTCGCAAGTCCTGCTTTCTAGGCAGGTACATTACGAGTACAAAAGTATTTGAAACATAAGTTTCAATACCTTTTGTATAAAAAAAAATTTCAAACACACTTTTACTCTTATCGAATAGCGATTTTTTACAAAAATATCGTAAATTATGCATTCCGTATATACATTTTTCAAAAGTACAAACTTATTTAGAGCTGGATTTGCAATATTTTTTGTAGACGTGAAATGTCAAAATTCGGACCGGAAGTAACAATTTTACTCTTAGCGGGTAGCAAATTTTTTCGAATATCTTGCAAAGTATGCATTCTATAGAGACTTATTAAGAGAATAGAAATACTTAAAATTTTGAATAATTTTTGTATAAAAAAATTCTTAAAATTGTATAATTTGAAACACGCATACGTATAAGAAAGTCGTGTGGTGGCCACACCTCATTTTTCTTCAGTAATTTCAATTTATAACAGTAAAAAAGGTGTACGTACTGTTAGTAATAATGATTTTGTTTTTTTTATTTTCAAAATGCTGATATATGCCTTTATTTGTGTTTCTTTTTTGAAATCGTTAGGTGTAGAGCAAAGAATATCTAAGTACACTAAATGTTATTTTTCCAGAGCTCGACAATTTGATCTTCCATGTGACAAATGCCATATTGGAAACTAACAACATAATGAAGGAAAACACTTGGGTGGATTCTTCTATGGCGGAACCGTCTACAAAGATTGACGATGGACACGTGCTGGCATCAGAAAGCAATATGTTGCTAGTTTCCCCGTCGACCACTTCAAGTGCTTCTATAGAAGAATCTGTACACTCAGAGGACGAGAAGGTGTTCATAGATTTAGAAAGACCAATAGAAGGATCAAAAATTTGTGAAACTGATCCTACTGTACCAATCAGATCAACCTCTGAAACATGTAATATTGACAACGAAATTAGTACATCAACGTCTAATGAAAAACCGAACAAAAATGACACTAATGTGATTGAAGGCACCCGTATAGTTCAATTGCAACAATTCATCGATGCTTTAGTAACCTTAAGCAAGCATGCAGAAGATACTTTCGGATGCACTCTCAGCAATTTGAAACTCGTTGACGAACGCAGGCATGGTATTCAGTCAAAATTATATTTTAAATGCAATCTATGCAATTACATTGGTGCAGCCTCTACATGTCCAGAAAAGTCAAATACAGTGGACATCAATACGGCAACGGTTGTTGGGATAATGAACATTGGCGCTGGGTTGTCTCACATGACGTCGTTTCTAAGTTCCATGGATATACCTTCGATGAGCTATAAATTATATCAAACAGCATATAATACCGCCTGTAATGCATGTGATAATGTTGCGTGGGTGTCAATGAAAGACGCTGCCGAAGAAGAAGCTAAATTAGTAGTTGAATCGGGTAATGTCAGCGTAGATGGAATGCCAATAATCACTGTGGTTGCTGATGGTAGCTGGGGAAAAAGGTCATATCGTGGTGGTGGCAGCTACAATTCATTATCAGGAGCTGCGGCTATAATTGGGTTTAAAACCCGAAAGGTGCTATTTCTGTGAATAAAAAATAAATTTTGTATACTGTGTGAGAGAGCTAAAAGTAAGGGTGTAGAACCTAAGCCACATCCATGTTATATGAATTGGACTGGTTCTTCTAATGCTATGGAATCTGCCATAAGTTGTTTTGGCATTCATATTGCTGTGAACCTCGCGTTTAAATAAAATTTATATAATTTATTTATTTATTTGTTAAATAAATAAATAAAATTGAAGTTTGTGCTAGCTCTATAGGCAAAACAGCATAATTCATTATCTCTCGTGGGTTCTACTGTGATTTACTTCTTTCCTTACTTGTTTCATTTTCGTTATTATTGTGATGTTGTGTGGGATAGGGTTATAAATAATTATGACACCAGATTACTCATGTGAAAAATGTATTATATACTTATTGATTACAATAGGTAAAATTTATTATTGACTGTATATTATTTATTTATTTACAATTCTTACAAGTAACAGTTTTCACAATAATATCGTGTTCGTTCATTTAAATATGTATTCAATCAATACAGGGTTTCTCCGCTTTCACTCTTTTCTTACGAAGGCCTGTATATTTGGGCCAAATTATATTGACTTGATAATGAAGGTACTGACTAATCGGCTTTATGCAAACATTCACACGTACTACATAAAGCTTGGATCAATCACCACCCCAGATACATTCCTAATGCATCACAAACTAATTGTCTAAACCTCTATTCTCACGGAGACTTTAGATTCTTAGTGCGAAGCGTTTAGGCGTTCCTGTTTATAAAAGTTTGAATATTGTTCAAAGCAGTACTTACTAAGGTCTTTCTTAATGAACACTGGTCCGTTGTGCAAGTATTCGCACACAGTACACTATTAAGACTAATGTTCTTAATTTTTAATTAAAAATTGTGTCCCTATATTTACGTTCTATTATTTAAATAACTAAGTATTAAAAGAAATGGAGTGATTAGAGAGAACCTGTATATTTTTGATTGAATTTAATAGTTATAACAATATTATTTACTACTCACTGCGTAGATTCATATAATTCCTCGAATTCTTGTTGAAATTGGTTTTCCATTTTTGTGGATTCTTCTCTCATTGGAATCTTCTATAAATTAAATGATGACGCTCACTTTTTGCAAATATGGCGACCAGAAAACAATTGGAAATTATTCCTATAGAAGCGTATAGGCTTCTTGTTTGTTTGTGAATTGTTAGGTAATTCTTTTATATTTGTTCTGCGGTAATAATGGTAAGCGTGTAACGACCCCACTTAACCATTATTTGCTCAACACGTAGATGTATTATTTACTTCAAGAGACGCTATTACTTTGTTGTGAGTTAGAAGTTTTTAATGTCACAGGAACCAGCTAACAACTAACTAATTTTCTGTTCCGACGCGCTTTTTATAGTTGAAAATAAATGCCACTCGCTATTTGATTGTTTTGCGGACTTTTATTTTTGAATTGTTCGTTGTAGCGCCTCTAGCGGATATCTCGACATTTATGCCTTGTCTCTTCTTCCTCTTGTCGTATTTTAGGTTGGTATTTATTTTAGTATGTTCGATCTTGACATTTGATGTCTTCTACATTCACCAACGACAGTATTTGTTGTTGTTCCATATATTTATATCTAATGTGCAGTAAGTATATTGATATTTATTTTAATGTTTTCTTACGTTATTTTATTCGTTTATTGCTATCGTAAACATTCATTGTACTTATAAATATATTCATTGCTACTTTCGTTGTTTCGTAGGTACATTCTTCGACCAAGCGCTAACCTTACTCGTATTTTTGTTCTGGTGCTTTTAATCGGAAAGAATGGAAAGAAATTGGATATTGTTTCGATCGCCAGTCCCTCCGTCTGCGGCTTCTCCGTCTGCTCCGTTCTCTCCTTGAACCATCTCACCGTTCGTGGAGAGTTTTGTATGTTTAATATGCTGTAATAAATCATTGCTTTTTTATATTAATGCTGCTTATTCCCTTGGGTACAGATGTTCGTTTGTATGTGTGAAGAGGATTGCAATTACTCGCATTACAATGAGAATTGATACCTTTGTTGCATATATTAAAAATATTATACGATTTTGTGATGTTCTTAATGATATACTTTATCTTAATATCCTTTTCAACGCAAGTGTATGTATTTTATTTTTAAGTTACTTGAGTGCATTAAGCCTCTTCATATACATTACGAGCATATCTTATTTTATATATATTTAAAATATTCTTAATTAAAATACTTATATTCTAAGTGCATACCTGTATTATCGTGTCATCAAATAAATATTTATTTTAAAATAAATATTTCTTAAACTATAAGTGAGTTTTCTTATTGCTAATATTGATTTAAATACACGAGTATATCTTAGTGTCAACGTTAATTATATCTACTTCTAACATTTTATGATTATATACAATATTGTTTTAATTTCTAAAGTAAAGTTCACGGTATATCCCTTAGTTGTTAAAACCATGGTTTGCCATTATGAAATAATGAATTGATAGATGTGTAAATTATGTTTTCACAACTAACGTGAACTACAAATGCAATTTTATTGTTCATTTATAGCATCGTAGTCATGTAGCATGGACACATGGTATTTTCCTTTTACATTTCTATTGTTCATTTCTTGTAGTTCATAAGTTACATCTCCTAGTGTCCTACTTATTCTGTAAGGTTTGGAGCGTGTTCGATATCATATTCATTTATCTGGTATGAAATATGATTGTTTGTTACCTCTTTTTGTAAGCTCTGCTTAGTGTGTCTGCAACTATGTTGTCCGTACCTTTTCTGAGTTTTATTTTAAATGAATATTCAGATAATATAAGAGACCATCTGTATATTCGTGAATTATTAAACCTTGTTTTCATTAAGAATATTAGAGATAAATGATCCGTTTCAAGTAAGAAGGTGTTTCCTAGTAGGTAATATTTTAATTTTGACACCCCGTATATTATGGATAATAATTCCCGTTCTGACGAGGAATAATTTTGTTCATAATCTTTTAGAATTCTTGATAGGAAGCATATGGGTATTTCTTCCCCATTTTTTATTTGTAGGAGTTCTGCGGCTACAGCATTGCTAGAAGCATCGCATCTTAGTATGAATTCTTCATTGAAGTCAGGTAAATTTATGATTAATGCCTTGTAGAAATTTTCTTTTATGTCGATAAATGCTTTTTCCCTTTCAGGAGTCCATTTGAATTTTACTCCTTTCTTGATCATTTTGTATAGCGTGTGTGTTTGATCGGATATTCTTGGAATGAAATGTTTATAATAGTTTATCATTCCTAGAAATCCTTTAAGCATTTTAATATTTTTTGGTTTGGGATATTTTGGTATCGCCTCAAGTTTTTCCTCTTCTATTGAGATCGTCTTGCCATCAATTATGTATCCCAGATAATTCACTTTATTTTTATAGAATTCGCATTTCTCGAGGTTTATTTTTAAACCATTTTCTGCTAATGTATTCAAAACTTTCTCTACTGATTCTTCGTGACTTTCTATGTCTTTATTAAATATTAGAATATCGTCTACGTAGTGTGAGACGTATTCTTCGTGTGGATCCAGTATCTGCTGCATTGCTCTTACTAGTGCTGCAGTAGCTGACGATAATCCAAATGGAACTACATTGTAGGAGTATACTAATGAGTTAAACATGAAGGAACAATATTTCCTTGAATCTTTGTGCAATGGTACCAGCCAAAAGGAACTTTTTAAATCTATTTTCGTAAACCACTTTGCGTCTGTACATTTTGTTAATAAGGTTTCTATGTTTTGTGGGGCTTCAAAATTAGGTGCGGTTCTGGAGTTCAGGCATCTGGCGTCAAGACATACGCGTAATTTGATGTCTTTTTCATCATTAAGTTTCTTCTTTATTACTACAACCATAGGATTTATGAACGTTGACTCCGTTCTTGTAATTATGCCGTTTTTCAACATCTCTTTTATTTCTAATTTGACTTGTTCTGTATACTTTTTCGGAATGGGGTAAGTCTTTATTCTGAAGGGCTGTGTCTCGTCGACTTTAAATTTATGTTCGTAACCCTTGGCCAATCCTGGACTGTCATCAAATTATTTTATATGCTTACTCAAAAGATAATTCACATGGGTTATATATTGTTTATTACAATTTAATTTAGTACCATCCCTATTTTGCGTGAGGTCTTCGCATTGAAGTTGCTTCACAGGACGTGCACTTTTATTAACTTCATTGTATAAACTACAATCCATTTCTGTTGTGATTTCTTCTTGAGCATTTTCTTCATATAGATTATTGATAAGGACCTCTTCCTCATGGGCTTCTTTGCTCCATGATATTGTTGAGTCCCTTATATGGAATAACTTATTTTCCATATTTAATTTTGTACCGTATTGGCTTAAAAAGTCCATCCCTAATATACAGTCGCTATTCAAATTAGGTGCTATGATGAATTCGGTTAATAAATTTAAATTATCTATCTTTATATTCATACAGAAGATTTTATCTACTCTTATCATACATTTTTTGTTTGCAGTAATAAGATTTACTTTCTTTATGGGTATATAACACCCCAAACTTTCAATATTTTTGTTCATGACATTGTTATTTAAAAGTGAAAGTTGAGCTCCAGTATCCAGCAGTGTTTCTATCTCTTGTTCCCCAATATTGATTTTTATATGTGGTAGTTCCGTGGTTATCTTTTTTAAATCATCGTAATTGTAGATGGTTTGTATTTTATGTTTTCTCTTGGCTGGCTTATTTAAAAATCCAGCGACGTTGCACCAGAATAATATGCTGCATTCACCCACTCTTTGTTTGTTGGGTTGTGCTTGTTTTCTTTTGGTATTGCACCCCTTGATTCTTGATTTTGTCTCGTTATCGCTTCTTTCTCTTCTTTTTCAATTTGTATATTCTGAATTCTTTTATCATCTTTATTTGTCTTTTCTTCCCTCTTATAATTTTGGCTATTGTTCTTCCTTTGACCATCATTATTTCTGTCCGGGTTATAGGTATTTTGGTAATTATTGTTATATCGCCTATTCCCATTGTAATTGTTCCTGTTATTGCCGTCGTTGTTTCGAGGTGGATTGTTTATATTTACATTCCCTCGGTTCACGTTATAGCCCTTTTCATCTATGTCATCTAATCTCTTTACTAATTCAAGGAGTTCTTCTATTGTTTCTATGCCTTGAAGTGCGACGGTCTGGGTAACATTGTGATCAAAGTGTGCAGCCAATTGCGATACTATATCACTTTCTTCTATCCTGGGTATAATGTATTTGAGAAAAGAATATTTTCTTATAACATAGTTCTCTCGAGATGATCCGGACCTATACTTTCCAAATATCAGGTCGTGTCTTATGTTTCTTTGTTGCGTTTGACCCCAATACTGTCTTGTGAATCGCCTTTCAAAATCTTTAAAGTCTATCACGTCATCCATTATCATGTGATACCATTGGAGTGCGTAGTCTTTGAGACATGCTCTTATAAAGTGTAATTTGGATGTCTCATCCGTTATGCTTCTCATGTATGTCTTAATTGTTCTCAGGAATATCATTGGATTGTCCTTGTAGTATCCTGAGAATTTCGGTGCATTTTCTGCGCTTCCCACAGTTTGTGGCAAAGACACACTAGGTGTAGGGACCCCGTGTATTACTTTGTCCTCAAGCTGTTTGATTGTGTGTTCAAAGGTTGATGTTTTAACTTGTAGTTTGGACACGGCGTTAGTGCAGGTTTCATATTTAGTTTCGCAGTCTTCTACCTTGTGTGAAATTTTCTCTATCTGGTCTTTGTTTTCCACATCGTTGTGTAGCATTTTTCTATTAATAGCTACTATTTTCTCATTCACCATGTTGAAGTTTTCTTGCGTTTTCGCAGTTCTTTCCATTATTTCTTGTACAAAGAATTTTCTTGTATTCTTACACATTTCTGCGTTGTCATTTACTTGTTCTCTCAGGTCTGCTACTGCTTTGTCCAGTTTCTTCTCTAATCTGGCATTTAGTTCTAATGTTTCTTGCCTTAGTTCTTTAAATCCCACGTCTACTTTTGAATTGATTTCTTCTAAACTCTTGTTTAAATTTTTATTTTGTTTTTCTATTTTGTTGCTTAGAGTTTTATTATTTTCCTCTATTTTAAAGAATAATTTATGGAAAAAGCTTTCAAATTTTTGTTCAATTGCTGTGCTACTTGTGCCCTCTGTGAGTATGCTTTCCTCAATTGTCACATTTCCTGGATCATCCTCTTTTGTCTCAGTCTTTTCCGACTCTGAGTCCGAGGTTAGTTGTGTAGGTTCCCTATATTGAGTGAATTGTGGCATTGTTTCTATTTCTTTTACGATATTGGGTTTTTCACCTTTGCTACCGTTTTGTTCTTCGTCTGACATTTTTATTGTGTACAAATAATGCTTTTCAACTAATATTATACTTAATAGAAATTTGAATGGATCCTATCCCACTTGAATAAGTTTACATGAAAGAAACAATAGTGTTGATTTTGTAAGGAAAGAAACACAGCCTACAGGTCGTGTTTTTAAGTTTAGTCTTGATGTTTGACAAATTGTGTATTTAATTTATTTTGTAAGAAAAACACAGCCAGCAAGTTGGGCGCCGTATTTATGCTGTGAACCTTGCGTTTAAATAAAATTTATATAATTTATTTATTTATTTGTTAAATAAATAAATAAAATTGAAGTTTGTGCTAGCTCTATAGGCAAAACAGCATAATTCATTATCTCTCGTGGGTTCTACTGTGATTTACTTCTTTCCTTACTTGTTTCACTTTCGTTATTATTGTGATGTTGTGTGGGATAGGGTTATAAATAATTATGACACCAGATTACTCATGTGAAAAATGTATTATATACTTATTATTATTATAATAGGTAAAATTTATTATTGACTGTATATTATTTATTTTATTTATTTATTTACAATTCTTACAAGTAACAGTTTTCACAATAATATCGTGTTCGTTCATTTAAATATGTATTCAATCAATACAGGGTTTCTCCGCTTTCACTCTTTTCTTACGAAGGCCTGTATATTTGGGCCAAATTATATTGACTTGATAATGAAGGTACTAGT
The DNA here is from genome assembly GCA_963170755.1 of Amphimallon solstitiale. NCBI lineage: Eukaryota > Metazoa > Arthropoda > Insecta > Coleoptera > Scarabaeidae > Amphimallon > Amphimallon solstitiale. The sequence continues at coordinate 148,951,261 of OY720675.1, forward strand.
CCAGGCGCTAGAGGTAGTTGAGTATACAAAATCCGAGTGACGGCAAGTATGACCGGATTCTTATACCTGAGACCCTAAATAATGACAAAACACATCTTGCCGCGAGGTGTGATGGTCCCTTCCCGCTCCCTTCACATCTCCTCTTCACCCATATAGTAAGCATAGCGCGCGTACGCGTTTAGTGTGTTTCTACATCTATTGACTCAAAGACGTTGCTTTGTTAAGTCGTGTTTTTGTATATACATATAAAATAATAGTATTTTCGTAAATTCTTAGTATCTGTTTAAAGTGTACTGTATTGAAAAACGTTAGAAATGTCTTTAGAAGTGGTTAATTTGAAAAGAAAAAAACCTAACGAACAATTTTGCTTATTTTGCGATAATTCAAATGATTTAGTGAAAAAACCAAGGACAAGGACGCTGCTAAATATTAAAGAAGCAGCAAATAGAAGAAAAGACAGCATTAGTGAGAAGTTTTCAAAACTATATGATCCAGACTCCACAAAACAAGAATTTTCATGGCACCAAGACTGTTTAGCCACTTATATTAGTGAGGAGAAAATAAGGCGTCGAGAAATTGCGTTGTATAAAGAAGAAGAAGCGTCTGCTTCAACTTCCAAAGCAAGCGTGGAGGAGCTTACTCCAAAATCTCGTTCGTCATCAAGGACTCCGGCAGCGTTGAAAAAATCGTTGAAATGCATATTTTGTAAGAAGGTAACAAGAAACAAAGATAAGCAGCTACATTTATGTTCCGAAATTTCAGCAGCGCAAAAATTTTTTAGTACTGCACGTAGAAAAGAAGACCATGTTTTCATTGAACTTAGTACTTGTCAACGGCCTGAAGATTTATTTGCTATCGAAGTGAGGTATCACAAACATTGTTACCTTGATTATTTAAGATTACCGAGAAGTTCTCAGATGCCAGCCGGTCGACCTTCAAATCAGATCCCTAAAGAAATACTTATCGATGCATTTGACAAATTAATAGATGAAATGAAAGACCAGTTACCAACACATTCCTTTGAAGTGCGCTTCTTAGCTCAGCGACTCGCTGTACTTACAAACATTGAGGGTGCAGTGATCGAAAATCGTGTAGTGAAATCGCTACTTATTGATAAATTTGGTGAAAACATATTATTTTCTTACCCGACTGATCGATCAAAATCATCATTAGCGTTTATGGGAAATATACCATTGACGGAAATAATAGAACATGTTCGGAACATCAATTCAAAAAACAACATCATTGAGACTGCAAAAGCATTGCGTCAAGAATTATTAAAAACAGAATTAATACCTAGTGGATATTTACGTGATGAAAATTTGGTTCAAGTATTATTAGAAAATGGAAAATTGTCACATACATGGGAGATTTTTCTGCAAGCTTTGTTTAATGCAAAAAACCAAAAGTTGAGCGCGAACTATTATAAAAGAGCATTATCTGTATTTTATGACATATTTTTTATAGTTACTGACAAGCAGACACCAAAACATATAGCTTTAGCTGAATCAATTCATCACTTAACTAGATCTAAACAGCTGATAAGTATATTAAATAAGTTTGGACATTGCATTAGCTATAAAAAATTACAAGAGCTTGATTTAGAATTAACAATTTCAATTGCGTGTGAAGATGCAGAAAAAAAGTTGCTCATTCCTAAGAATATAGTGAAAAATTCATCGTTATTTCTTCATGGTGCCATTGACAACAACGATTTCAATGAAGAAACATTAAGCGGTAAAGACTCTACCCATGTAACAGCAATGGTAATTTATCAGGAAAAAAATCCAATCAAGAATGAAACAAATCTCGTTAAACTGAAACCTACAACTGAACAGTTTGAGTATGATTTGAAGGCCTTAAATTTTCAAGAAATTCATCACTTCAAAGCAAGCATGGAGCCTTTAACATCTGATTATGTTAACAGCGGCTGTCTACTAACTTCCACTAACAATTACTCACAATTTGATACTTTGCTCTGGGTTTTATGTAGATTACAATTTGATCAATCATTGAACAACTTTTATCGACCATTGAAGAACTCGATACCAGGATGGACTCCATTCCAACAATTACTATCATGTGAGAATTCTCCTATATCTACAATTGGATTTAGCCCGGTGATTCCTCAGCCACCGACTTCAAAAGATGTTGTGTATACTGCCATGAGAAATTTTGTTAAATTATCTTCATCCTTAAATAAAAATATAGCTGTTCTTTCATGCGACATGTCAATTTACCTGATAGCAAAAAATATCCAACAAAGTAGTCAAGAATTCCAGGGATTAATATTGAGAATTGGAACATTTCATCTACAAAAAAAATTCTTACGATGTTTGGGCCAATATATAGAAGGAAGTGGACTGGACAGCATTCTTGTAGAAGCCAATGTTTATGGTGAAAATACTTTGGCATCCATTCTTAAGGGTGCTCAGTATAACAGAGGCATTAGAGCACATAAACTTATGTATGAAGCATTGAGAAGCATACAGCTTACAGAATTTATTGATTATATGAGTTTATCTGAAGATGGGGCTTTTATCGATCAATTGCAGCAGTTGAATATTTGTCTTCAAGAATTAAGAGAAGTAACTGTAGATAAGGATCGTACCGGCTTAAGCGATAAATATAACCAGCATAAAACCACAATTGAAACATTTTTTTCCCATTTTTCTAAATTTTTGAATCATATGAGCACTGAAAACGAACTATTCAAATATTTGAATAATTACTGTGAAATGATAGAAATTCTTTTGAATTCAATTATAGCTGACAGAAGTAATAACTATGAATTACATGTATTGTCTACTCGACAATTTTTACCTTATTTTTTTTCTATGAATCACACAAATTATATTCGTGGGGTGACACTTTATTTACAAGATATGTTAAAATTACCTGCAGACGTCGTACATGATCTGAAGAGAGGAATGCATGCCGTCAAACGAACTGCAGGAACATTCAATGCAGTTGGTTGCGACTTAGCACTAGAACAGTCTCAGAACCGATCTTCTGCAGTGACTGGAGGCTTAATTGGTATCACTAAAAATGAAAAAGCAATGCAAAGATGGTTGCTTCTGTATCCTTTCAAAAACAGCGTACACTCAATGCTTACTTCATACCTTGGAATACAATCTGACACTACAGGTGACATTAATAGTCATAATGAATGGACGCAATCGAGAATTAATACGGACGAAAACGATGTTGAAAGTATCATTAAGTGTTTCAAAGGTTGCAGTCCATTTAATACTAATGGGGAAGGCGTGTTGCGCAATATTGTCACTGGTGAACTTGCGGAAGAATCAACTTCACGATGCTTACTTAATGTTAAAGAAAATGGGGAGACTCTCTTAACTACATACGAAAATGAAAGATTTTTCCAGAAAACTAAGAAATTATCGGACCCTATACAAAAAACTAAATTTTACAACTTTAAAGACACTCCTTCGAAATCAAACAAAAATACTTCCAACAAAAAATTGCAAGACGTAACAGACATAACAATTTTCCAAAAATCATTCATGACGGCTTCTCAACGTGGACTTAATACAAGGATATTAGCATCGTATGAAGTATTGAATTACTGTAAGTATCTATTTGACAAAGATGGATTTTACAGGAAATCACCAAAATCACAGCTCCTCGTTGAAATTCAAAAAAATTATAAATGTGGTACAAGCTCTCAGCAAGATTTAATAAATTTAAATACTTTCAAAATTTATATTATTGATGGTATGGCACTTGTTCACAAAATTCAGTTAAATAAATTCAATACTTTTGGTGATTTTGCCGAGGCTTTCTTCAAAAAAATTATGGAATTTTTTACTTTGCCTGGCGTTAAGAGAATAGATGTAATATTTGATAGATATGACGATATGTCTATAAAATTTTTGGAGACAAAATTACGGAGTAGAGGCCAGATCATTAAAAATATCATAATTTCCAACCATTCAACAAATATTCCTGCTGATTGTAAAGCTTTTCTTACTAACGCTCATAATAAATTGCAACTCCTTCGATTTCTTTGCGCTAATGCTCCAAAATATGCACAAGTAAAAGAAGACTGCGAGATGTATATTTGTGGAGGATTCGATGATCCAACTAAATGTTTCAAGTTGCAAGGATCTTTAATTTGTGAGGTACTTGAATTACAATCAAACCATTTAGAAGCTGATTCAAGAATGTTCGTCCACATATTTCACGCAGTAAGGATTCAATCTGCTCATATTATCATAATCAGCGCTGATACAGATGTATTCGTCTTGGCAGTTTATTTCTGGAAATACTTAGCAACTATTGGGTGTCTCGGTCTATGGTTCGACGGTTCTCACACAAACAAATGTTTTCTAGGATGCCATTTGGCTGCTGAATCCCTGGGTGAAAACATATGCAATATTTTGCCAGCATTACATGCTGTAAGTGGTTGCGACACTACTAGTAGATTTGGTAGTAAAATGCAATGGTTGAAAGCTGCGTCTGAAGATTTTGTACAAACAGCTCTCATACCTTTAGGAAACCTTGACCTAAATAATGAGCAATTGAAACAGTTAGAAGCAGTTTGCACATATCTATTTTCAAAGAAAAAATTATCTGCTGATGAACTCAGATTTATCCTGATATCTCAAAATATAGGTTTCAATTTCAATTTGATGAGAGTGATATGCACTTCAGATGCTTTGCATTTGCATTTACTAAGGGCTACAGTACAAACATTTATATGGAAAAATGCTCATCAAACACAATTACCACCCATTGATTATTGTTCATTTGGTTAAGAAAAGCTCAACGGTGACTTACATCCACGACAAATGACGAAGGCGTCTTTACCAGAGTCATTAACTCCACCATGTAAATGTACTGCAAATTGTCGCACAATGTCTTGTAATTGCAAAAAATCAGAAATGTTTTGTATTTCACTATGTAAATGCATCAATAACAAATGTCAAAATAAAAATGAGTAATTTTTTACCTACTTTAAGTACATTTATGCTTGAATTCGCTGGTTTTTCATATATAACTTTTATTTTTTTATTAATAAAAAAAATTTATTACTTACATTTTCGTTTTTTTTTATTATTTAAGAATCCATCCTCACTTTTACCATTAGAACAAACTATAAATTATTACGAAAATAATCATTAAAATGATTTTATATCATGTACTCAATACATTCCCTTTACGAATAAGAGAAGAGGGAGTAAAAAAAAATGGACCAAAAAATTGACCGGCAAGATCCACATTATTATTCTTTGACCTTTTCTTCACTTAAATCCGTTGGCGAAATTCGACACTCACATTATGCATACTCACTTACCTCCAGCGCCCGGTCTATACTGACTAATCGGCTTTATGCAAACATTCACACGTACTACATAAAGCTTGGATCAATCACCACCCCAGATACATTCCTAATGCATCACAAACTAATTGTCTAAACCTCTATTCTCACGGAGACTTTAGATTCTTAGTGCGAAGCGTTTAGGCGTTCCTGTTTATAAAAGTTTGAATATTGTTCAAAGCAGTACTTACTAAGGTCTTTCTTAATGAACACTGGTCCGTTGTGCAAGTATTCGCACACAGTACACTATTAAGACTAATGTTCTTAATTTTTAATTAAAAATTGTGTCCCTATATTTACGTTCTATTATTTAAATAACTAAGTATTAAAAGAAATGGAGTGATTAGAGAGAACCTGTATATTTTTGATTGAATTTAATAGTTATAACACTATTATTTACTACTCACTGCGTAGATTCATATAATTCCTCGAATTCTTGTTGAAAATGGTTTTCCATTTTTGTGGATTCTTCTCTCATTGGAATCTTCTATAAATTAAATGATGACGCTCACTTTTTGCAAATATGGCGACCAGAAAACAATTGGAAATTATTCCTATAGAAGCGTATAGGCTTCTTGTTTGTTTGTGAATTGTTAGGTAATTCTTTTATATTTGTTCTGCAGTAATAATGGTAAGCGTGTAACGACCCCACTTAACCATTATTTGCTCAACACGTAGATGTATTATTTACTTCAAGAGACGCTATTACTTTGTTGTGAGTTAGAAGTTTTTAATGTCACAGGAACCAGCTAACAACTAACTAATTTTCTGTTCCGACGCGCTTTTTATAGTTGAAAATAAATGCCACTCGCTATTTGATTGTTTTGCGGACTTTTATTTTTGAATTGTTCGTTGTAGCGCCTCTAGCGGATATCTCGACATTTATGCCTTGTCTCTTCTTCCTCTTGTCGTATTTTAGGTTGGTATTTATTTTAGTATGTTCGATCTTGACATTTGATGTCTTCTACATTCACCAACGACAGTATTTGTTGTTGTTCCATATATTTATATCTAATGTGCAGTAAGTATATTGATATTTATTTGAATGTTTTCTTACGTTATTTTATTCGTTTATTGCTATCGTAAACATTCATTGTACTTATAAATATAAATTAAGTTTCTATATGGTCACTTGGTGTTTTTAAAAAACAATCACAAGACACATATAAGACTATTTATTGAAAATTGACCTTACTATACAGAAGAATAATATAAAGTGTTCTTAAATCTAACATGTAGCCTTATATATAGATATCCTAAAATATATATTAAACAATGGAAATTTCCTCTGGTCCCTGTTGTTACCATATTGGGGTGTTGTTTATTTTCCGTATGTAGGGTATTGTTTATGTATCGGTACGGAGAGTTTTGCTTACATAACTTATATTCATTGCTACTTTCGTTGTTTCGTAGGTACATTCTTCGACCAAGCGCTAACCTTACTCGTATTTTTGTTCTGGTGCTTTTAATCGGAAAGAATGGAAAGAAATTGGATATTGTTTCGATCGCCAGTCCCTCCGTCTGCGGCTTCTCCGTCTGCTCCGTTCTCTCCTTGAACCATCTCACCGTTCGTGGAGAGTTTTGTATGTTTAATATGCTGTAATAAATCATTGCTTTTTTATATTAATGCTGCTTATTCCCTTGGGTACAGATGTTCGTTTGTATGTGCACTAAGTTTGGAACCATGAAGAGGATTGCAATTACTCGCATTACAATGAGAATTGATACCTTTGTTGCATATATTAAAAATATTATACGATTTTGTGATGTTTTTAATGATATACTTTATCTTGATATCCTTTTCAACGCAAGTGTATGTATTTTATTTTTAAGTTACTTGAGTGCATTAAGCCTCTTCATATACATTACGAGCATATCTTATTTTATATATATTTATAATATTCTTAATTAAAATACTTATATTCTAAGTGCATACCTGTATTATCGTGTCATCAAATAAATATTTATTTTAAAATAAATATTTCTTAAACTGTAAGTGAGTTTTCTTATTGCTAATATTGATTTAAATACACGAGTATATCTTAGTGTCAACGTTAATTATATCTACTTCTAACATTTTATGATTATATACAATATTGTTTTAATTTATAAAGTAAAGTTCACGGCAATATGTAACTTTACAATGGTCTGGGAAACCCACTAAGCCCATTATTAGCAAATATTTACATGAACCACTTTGAAGAAAGGTTATTCAGGATTAATAACACGCTAACTAAACACATACATTAGTGAGCGAGGTACGTTTATGATATATTATGTATTTGGACAGGTACAGATAGACAACTAACAGAATTCTTAAAACTACTTAATTCGCTAAACCCCAGGATACAATTTACAATAGAAAAAGAATGAAATAATAAATTATTCTTTTAGATAATACCCATTACAAAAACGCTAATAATATATCATAACCGACATTTTCCGATAATACACTACCAAATAAAAATGTTCATGTTTAATTATGGAAACGCTGAAAACATAATTAAATACAAAAAAAATCAATACATTCCGAAACTAACCCTCACTACTAAAATTCTATTTCAAAAAACCTATTCTATTGCGTACACAACAGCTTTCACAAATACAAGACTATATACCACACTAAAAGACAAAATACCACCAGAAATGAACAACAACGTTGTTTGTGCTATCCCATGCGAATGCAGTATACATTATTTTGGACAGACAAGGTTAAAGAACAGAATAACCCAATATAAGAGTGATAGCAGAATTAAACCGCAATCATGTGCGTTAGCTAATCACATAGCAACAACACACCATACAGCAGACTATACTAAGGCTAAAATTATATTTAAGGAACCAAATTACATTCGAAGAAACTCTCACAATTAGAGCCTCAACCCAAAATTTAAATCAAAGACAGATTCAAAAATGTTCAGTAACATATATGACATGCATTTATCACACTTACGGCGTTTAATAACACACAAGTTGGCCTAGTATTGTATTTGGAATATAAAACTTTATAAATGGTCTTGGTATACCATACATATACATAAATAATAAAATATTTAGGTATACGAGAGATACATATAAAAATAAACAAATATGTGAGAGACAGAAACTATATATGTACGTACACAAAACATTTACTATACAAAAATGTTAAATTAAAGATACTTGATATTTCAAGAAAATTTGTATCTAATTTTGCTTGTATGTAATTAGTGAAGCTACTTTTTATAATTGTGTGAAACATAATAATGTGTTTTGTGTTGTTTTCTTATTTTTTTACTGCATTTTTGCGAACAATTTCAATGATTTGTACTAGAAGACACTTACAAGAATACAAAGTGTTCAATTAGTAAATATACGTAATGAATAGCGAATGTAAGTATTTAACACACTTACGGCGTTTAATAACACACAAGTTGGCATAGTATTGTATTTGGAATATAAAACTTTATAAATAGTCTTGGTATACCATACATATACATAAATAATAAAATATTTATACGAGAGATACATGCATTATAAAAATAAACGATAAAAATTCAACAAGAAACGAAACACAAACTTTAACAAATATGTGAGAGACAGAAACTATATATGTAAGTACACAAAACATTTAGGTACTATACAAAGATTTTAAATTAAAGATACTTGATATTTCAAGAAAATTTGTATCTAATTCTGCATGTATGTAATTACTGAAGCTACTTTTTATAACTGTGTGAACCATTGATTGATATTGATCCTGATTAAACATAACTTAATCTTCATGATATTTAGCTTTGTGCTGCTCTAACTGAAGTTAATTGTGCCTATAACTATTCCGCCATTTTCTTTCACTCAAAATCTGCAGAGCGCTAAGCAGATTAAAGCAAATTTTACAACTGGTCATGAGTGACTGTATTGTTTTTTCGTGAGAGACACTAGGCAGCTATATTTAAGAAATGAAATCAGCCATCATGATGTAGAATTTATATTGATTAAAAATGGTAAATTAATAACATAAATGACAATTGCAAACGCAAGCCGTTATTTAAATCGCGGCTTGTTTTCTAAAACCGCTGTTGATACATTACATTATAATTTTAGTTGAGGGATACAATACAAAAGATGACTCTAGCTGCAGAAAATACAATGGTGTATAGTGAAGCATGCGATTTAGTTTGTTTTTAGACATATTTGCCAAAGCGGGCACATGTTTTAGCGAAGAGTCAGAGTGGCATATTGTGCTTCATATTATATATAGTCGGGCCACTATTACAAGAAAGCCAGTTACAAAATAAATATTCTAAATAAAGCTCTTAAATATTATTTTTTCTACACCTATATTTTATATAACATTTAGCTATAGTGTTTAGGAGCCAAGCATTGTTGACAAATTGAAAATGTTTGGATGACAAATATAACAAACGTCAAAAGATGACATGACAAATGTCAATAGGTGTATGAATATCATTATTTATGACAGTTCTGAAATGGCTTTTAGAGGTTATATTACTTCACAGGTAAAATTTTGCAACATCTCAAATTTGACGCCATTTGTGAGAGCGACTCAACTATATCGTGTTTGTTTCTGTTTATTCTTTCTTTCCGTATAAAAATTTGCAAGATGAAAGTTCGCTATGCCTCACCAACTATACTGAGGTCTCGGTCTCGGCACTATTTATAAAATCAGGTAATATTTATTATTAATAAAATGTAAATAAATTATATAACGCATTTTGTAGGTAGAACTAGCTTTGATAGACAGCTACTGAGTGAAAGAGCAATACAGACTGTGCATTTTATAAATTCATGGATTACCTATTTGATAGCGGTATTGCTACAAGCCATATCCCAAATAGTGGTGAACTACTTTCTTGCGCAATAGAAGTACCAGCAACCATCTTAAATTTTGAAAATGATCAAAGAAAATGTTATCATGTATGGTAAAGGAACCAATACAAAACCACCATCAGTATAAAAAATACGTTGGTTTGTGACTTAAAACAGTGTTGAAGAATTGTGTAATAATTTGGTTATAATACTTCCTTCTTACGTTTAAGCTTCCTAAATTAGGATCTCATTGAATTGATCTATTAAGGGCCGGTTTATCCAACTTCGATTAAAATACTCGATTAACTAATCATGAATTATCTCTAACCTGGCGTTTTTCAATGTGAAAAACTACGCCGGTTATCTAAACAGTGTTTAAGGATTCATTGTACAAAGTTGGCAACATATTTTCCAGTGTTCTGATTTAAATTAGTATATTTTGCTTTAATAATATTGGCGTCATTTTCTACATTTGAATATGTTGTTTGTGCTTTTTGCCCTTATTTTATTTTATTCTATAGAATTAGAAATTTCACATTAGTAAATATACTGTAGGCATTTATTTTGTGAATGTAACATCTGAGAATTTATGTGTACATAGCACACATTTAAAATTTCTAAGATATAGTACTTGCCATTGCCATATCTGAGATGATTAAACTTAACACTAAATTTCTGTAGAACGAATAAAGTCAGATACTTTTACTGAAAGATCTATCAGTGTTGTTAAATGCAATTACATCAGGAAAGGTAATGTGTTCATGGTTATCAATTAATTATATTTCTGTAGTAACAAAGTTATACATGTTCAATATTATGTTATGTTTATTTTTGATTATACTGATCATGTTCAATATTATGTTATGTTTATTTTTGATTATACTGATCATTTTATTTTTATAAGAAGCAATAAAATTATTAAATCAATAATTATTAATTAATTGAAAAAAATACTTTCATATAGCAAACAAGCGCATATGAAAACATAACTGATGTCAATAATACGAAAAATTATTTGAAACTCCGGCTAAAATTTCTTCGATTAACGACGTTCTTAATTAACGATTTGCGCTTACCGGACGGTGTTAGAAAAATGTGTATTAACCGTTGTTTTAATCAATGATTACGCTAACCAACATTTTAATCGGAGTAGTTGGAAAAATCGACCCTAAGTGTAATACGATAAGCATACAATTTTCACAATTTTTGTTCGTCCTTGTGCAAAATGAGCTTTTGAAGCCAATCAATTTATTAAAAGAAAATTATTTATAAAGAATTACGAGGGTTTGACATATATAATAATACATAAATGAAATCAGCTTCCTAGTACTATTTCTTTTAGGTATGAATATAGAGTGCCGTTCATTAAAAAGAAAAAAAAACCATGGTCTGGCACTGTATTCTGAAACAGGCTGTATAAAATAATGTATTTTTAAAACGTGCCGTCGATGATGCGAAACAACATTCGATAGTGGAATATTTGATTAATTTTCTAATAGGCGAGTAATCCACAGTTCCAACTTCATGGCAGAGTCTCTATGTATGTATGTAATATCTTGTTATTTCTCAGGAATATGCTATGCATTAAAGGTAGAGATCAGTTTCGTATTTTCCGAAGTAAAAAATTCTGCATTAATTCTTGGAGACTATTTTATATTAAGTATTTTGAAATATATTTTTGCTGCTTAATTGTACTATTTCTGATTTTAAAAATTCTTCGAAATTAATGCTACATTGTTATTATATCGTACATAGGAAAATAGCCAAGTAACAGCATTACCATATGTGTAATTATAAATTAAACCAATTTTCATTTAAAATGCAATCGAACATTTAATAGACTAACATTTTTAAGTTATCGAAGAGTATTATTTATTTACAATAGAACAGTTTCTCGAAATTCTCGAATCACGCGCATGAAGACTAATGGAATTCTAGAAAGAGGGCCAGTGATGATAAGGCCACTTATATATATATATGAGAAGTAAAACGTAGTTTCTAACAAATGACTTGGAAGGTACATTCAATTAAAAAATAATTAAAATTTTCGAATAGAAAATGAATGCTGTTGATTATCTCGGGCGCTTAAACTGTCAGAATCGAGTTAAAGTGTATCTTTCGAAACCATTATCCAGTTATAATTAATAACTTTATTACAATTTTAATAAAGCACTTCGTGACTTATTTTTGGATAAAAAGTAGGCCGGGTTATAACTAATTACATTGATAAATTATTGTGTCTGTATCAGTTTGTTTGGCATTTTAATTTGAAGTTGTGATTATAATGTATATATATATATATATATATATATATATATATATATATATATATATATTGAGGTAGTGCTAGATACCTACCATCAATATTTATATATGGTTATGATATATAATTTATTTTGATGTTAAAAGTTTATGAAACTTATGAATAGAAATAGTATTATGAAGAAAAGTATTTATTATACTAGTATTTATATTTACAATTGTTGATTTGATATAGTTGTAAAGTCCTTTGGTTAAGGTCCATAGTTCAGCAAATGATACCAAAACCTGTAAAATAGAGATTTTGATATTAATTGAGTGTTTGTTATGTAATATAAAATTGTAAAAACTTGTTCAATTGTCTTAAATGATGAGAATTGATTTTAAAAGGGAAACTTTGTTTAAATGTAACGTCAAAATAGATAAAAAAATTCCCGCCTTAATTTAATTAGAGGAAAAGTCAATGGTTGACAGATTTTGACATTTACAGAATTTTTGATATAGTAGGTTTTAAAATTGTTTTGAATACTTAAATACATTTATAAATTCATGGTTAAAATTGTTAAAATATGAGTATTGAAATATAGAAAGGCATACAAGAAAATATTAAAATAATAGAATGCATTTTGAATATAAATAATAGGTGTTGAATAGAGATTGGTCAATTCCAATATATAAATTATCACTAAGGTAATAAGAGTAAATAAGAGGAATTCTTCTTAAAAAATTCTGAGAAGAGAGTTGATGAAAATTCGGTAAGAAGAATTTAAGCCGTATTTTCATGTATAAAAGTGTATGAATAACATATTGCGTATAGAAAATTAATATTCTAATACTGTGTTACGTAAATTATAAATTTAAACTCAGTATTAGTACATCATTACTGTAACGTAGGCAGTATAAAGTGATTTGGAATAGCTAAGAAGATTTGAGTGAATATAAGGCATAAAAATAAATAGAAGGTACTTACCATAAAAGGATTTAATTTATTGAAGAATTCCTGAAGCAAGTCACAGTTCGAAAGGAAAAGGAGAAGTGCATATCCATTGCAGGAAGTTTATTCCGAAAATATTCTGGAGCGCGGACACCGAATAATAGGAATATAAGAAGTGCATATCCAGTAAAAAATCCAGCCGAGGTAGGCGTATTACAAGTTTAACTATTGAGAGACCATAGGTATTGAAGATTTTCCTGGGACAAAGACGCCGAATAATAGGATCCAAGTACGTGCATATCCAGTAGAATATCCAGTTCGAACACTTGTAATTATTTTTCCGAAGCACAAACAGCTGTTCTATTGTGGGATTCCAGTTCAACCGATTCTACAAAGCGACAAGAATCAGTAAATTAAAAGGATCTTCTTAATAAGAAGTTACACATATGCAAAATAAGGTTGTATTATTTAATTGTTACTTATATGAAAATCTCTTTAATTCAATGAATTGGCACATAATAGATTAAAATTAAATGACTAAATGTATCAGAAATTAAATATTGAATCATAAATAACAGCTACATAGTACTATTTGTATTAGAAATCAAGGGTATACATCTTAAAAGTTTTAGTACATGCGTTAATTTAACCTACCTTCAAAAATAAAATAGGGTTATATCTTCAATTCTTATCATAACCACATATATAAGTACCAAGATATTGGACAAGTTTGAATAAGTAATTGTTAAAATACTGGCATTTTCATCAAATACATGTTTATTGTATGTTATTTTACTGCAATACATTATATTTATTGTTACTCAACCATTTTTGATTTTCATTACGTAGATGTATTTTGGATAGGTAAACATTCTGCATTCATGGTTATTTGACCTCCTAAAAATATAAGTAAACATACAGATTAATGTATAGGGAAGATATAGAAACAGTTCAAAATTAACTTACCATACTGTGAGACAATAAAAGGTGTAGTCTTGAGATTAAACTGAATATAAAGATTTTATGTATCGAGTGAATAAAATATTTAGTAGTTTTATCAAAGTTAGTTCACATGTGTAGCGGTAATATCGTTTTAGTTACGGGCTACCAACTTATATAGTGAAAAGTACTTGGACAATAATCTTTCTTAGAGGATATAAAAGAGACAGGTCCGGATTAAGTTTTTTATATAAGTAATGAAAATATGAAAGTACAGATAATAAAGAAATAAATTTGTTTATAGTAAATATATGATTAACGATATTAGAAATACCTGATAAAGAAGTGTATTTGCTTTTATTTAGAAAAGAATATTCACGTATTATAAATTTTAACGACTGAGTTAGTTAGGGCATATTAATATTAAACTTATATACCAGTAAGGTATTATATTGAAAACATTCTACTATAATTTATTGGCTTACCCAACGTGTGACGTAATAAGAAGCAAAATGTCTAACTCAGGGTGTAATTAAGGGATATTATAAGTGAATGATAATTTTATAGTTTGATTTTACTTAGGTATTTTGTTACACCTGGGTTTTGTACAATATTATATATACAGGGTGAGTCATTAGTAGCCGCTTCTTCGATTGTTCTTTTGTCTTTTAAATAAAAGAAAAAACAATTAGTGAAAGATCCATGGTTGCTTGTGGCGCATATTGTAAAAATACTTTAAACTCTGACGCACTTCCGGTTTCACCGGAAATGCAAGGAATTTAATTTTTTTAAATGACTCATCCTATATATTTTTGGTTTTTCTTGTACTGCTCTAAATTCTCTGTTCAACTGTTTTTTCTTTTTCAAAATTGACCAAATAGTTTTTGAGTTATTAATTTTTTTTGAAAACATTTGACCAAAACACGTGTTCAGAAAAAAAATCATTTTCACATTGTTCTTAAAAGTAAAAACATTAAGATTGGTGGTGCTTGTAGCCAAGAAAATTCTGCATCATTTGGTAGTAGTTGCACTCGACAATACCTCAAAAAACTTTGTTTTTTCAAAGCCTACTTCCTGAAATTTTCACATACCAAAAACTTATTTTTTTTAAATGGAACATCCAGTATTTTATTAAGGCATTTTGTTCCTTTTTTTATTCTCTTTCATTTTTGTTAGCAATGTCCTATACCTATCTTTTGTAATTCCTGAGATAATCACTATAGGAGCAATTAGCGGTCAATTAAGGAACTACGGGTGCTGTTCTATGCGCCCAAATATTCGTCCAATAAAGGCTGGAATGCGACTGACTGACTGACTCAACTGTTAAAGAAAGTCGGTATACATTTATGTCAAACTTATAAAAGCATCGCTATTAGTTATCATCCAAATGAATTATTCTTATGAAGAGTTAATAGATATGATTGACGTTTTGGGTGAATCTGAAAGAAACTCTTTGCTAGCATCCAGAATTTATGCACAGCGATCCC
This sequence comes from Amphimallon solstitiale, assembly GCA_963170755.1. Lineage (NCBI taxonomy): Eukaryota > Metazoa > Arthropoda > Insecta > Coleoptera > Scarabaeidae > Amphimallon > Amphimallon solstitiale. The sequence continues at coordinate 148,967,030 of OY720675.1, forward strand.
TGGTAGAAGTCAACCGAAGCCAGAAACTTTCGAAAGTATAAAGTGGACGGTTTGAGTGAACAGAAAGTATTGAATATGAAAGAAAGAGCAGAAAAAGCAATAACTGGTGAAGATAAGACGTTTATGGTACTTGCGAGTGTAGTCGAACACCCCCTACTAGTACTACGAAAATTAGTCGTCAGTTAGATGTAAGTCAAATTTAAGAATCCAGAATAATTGACATTCACCCGTAGCATATTCATACACAGGGTAAAATGAAATAAATTTTCAGAATCGCTTACATTGTTGTCAATTGGCAACAGATAAATTACCCTGCTTTCTCAATTTTTTGTTGTTTACCAACGAAGCCACCTTTAATTCAAGTGAATACGTTCATCGTCACAATTTCCGTTATTATAACACATAGAGCCCCCACTTTATCACACCTGTAAACTTTCAAAATCGTTGGTCATTAAAACTGTGGGGTCGAATAGTGGGTAGTTACATAATTGGACCTTATTTCTTTGATGAAAATGTTAATGGAGGAGAGTATCTTCGCTATCTACGGACGGATTTTCAAAACTTTTTGAAGACATCTTCAAATATGTCAGTAAAGGTAACCTTTATTTTATTTTGATGTTAGGCAACAGAGTCAAAAATTAAATACTGGACATTGCCGGAATTAAAAAAATTGATATGCGATGCTCTTCATTCTGTAAAATTATTACTTTTGGGTTAGTTGGATTTAACATTTACTTTGTTTGACAGTTGACTAAGGAAGTCAAACGCCATTCCTGCCTTCCATTGGTTGAACGAATATTTTGGTGCATACAACAACAGCGCTCGTAGTTCTTTAATTGACCGCTAATTCCTCCTATAGTGATTATCTCAGAAATTACAAAAAATAGGTATAGGACAAAAAGGAACAAAATGCCTCAATAAAATACTGAGTGTTCCATTTAAAAAAAATAAGTTTTTGGTATGTGAAAATTTCAGCAAGTAGGCTTTGAAAAAACAAAGTTTTTTGAGGTATTGTCGAGTGCAACTTTACCAAATGATGCAGAATTTTCTTGGCTACGAGCACCATCAAAGTTAATGTTTTTACTTTTAAAAACAATGTGAAAATGATTTTTTTCTGAACACGTGTTTTGGTCAAATATTTTCAAAAAAAATTAATAACTCAAAAACTATTTACTCAATTTTGAAAAAGAAAAAGCAGTTCAACAGACAATTTAAAGCAGTACAAGAAAATTCAAAAATATATAGGGTGAGTCATTTAAAAAACTTAAGTTCCGTGCATTTCCGGTGAAACCGGAAGTGCGTCGGAGCTTAAAGTATTTTTACAATATGCGCCACAAGCAACCATGGATCTTCCACTAATTGGTTTTTCTTTTATTTAAAACATAAAAGAGCAATCGAAGACGCGGCAAGTAATGACTCACCCTGTATATGAATTGAAAAATTAAATATCTTCTTGGTACTAGTGGCATAATATGAATGAAAGTAATAACAATATGACAACTGGTTGTCATTTAGAAAAATTGACAAATATTGAATGTAAATCAAATATGTATGAATGAAATGCAAATAAACAAGCATACACAGATAAAAATCCGTTTTGATTTCTCTAATAAATATTTGTTTGGAAATTATTTATTTAAACTAAACAAAATTTAGTTGAATTGAACATACTTTGTTCAACTGGAATAAATTGATTTATTTGAAACAAGTCTGCTGTTTGTTTGACGATTACAAGTTTGATTTAAATAAATATTTATTTGTACTCTTCAATCGAAATCTCAATGTTTTGGGTCAAATATCTGTTTATTTGAAGCAAATAAGTGGTGTTTTGAAATGCTGAGTGGATGTTCAGCGCGTGCGCGGTATACAGTTTGCATGTAAACAGACGCCAATGTATTATGGCGTAGTGCGTGTGTTCCTTGTGTTTGCCGGAAATAAAAGCATCATTGGAGAAGTGGAAGCTGCCTCATTTATGGCCTTTATTTCAAGGTAAGTGTGAATTATATATCCGAACTGTTAACTTATAGGAACGTGTACATATTCTATCATAACTGGGTAATGGCTGCCCTTATACCTATATGTATTGGTGTCAAATTAACAGCTAATATTTAGTACCTACCGTTTCTATTATTACTTAATAGTACCAAGCTATACAGCAATACTCTTATTCGGGAAAGCTTATCTATAACTTCATCTGAAATTCTAAAATCACTACATTATGATTTTCTTTCAAACATTTATTAATATAACACAAATTACATCTATATATTATACATATACGTAAAGGTATAATACATATATGTGGGATGGGTCAAGGACATGTCGCCAGCATGACGAGATGGTTCTGGTGTAAACACGCTCAAAAATGCAAGTTAAAAATTCAATACAAGTTAACATAATATAATTGCTTTATTTGTTTGCTAAAGTCCTTGGGCTAAAACGGTTTTATCCCATTTCAAGTATGGGAATTACCGTGAGGAATACATACATACATTTGAAGTTTACTTATAGATGTATATTTGTGGCATATTAATATACTGCTTGATGTGCGTATTGCTCATGCATTTTCCAGTTTCGTTTTCAAATATATATTATATTATAGTCTTTATTTCAAATATACTTAATTATTTCTGTAATGACAGTGACTTGAATAATAGTTATTTATTGTGTATTATGTTTCTTGTTAGGCATTTAAAACACGAAAGGAAAGGGGCATGTAGGCACAATGTTAGCTCTATAGTGTTTACACTTTGCTCGAGTGTTCTAAAGGCCACATGACGCAAATGCAATGCAAATTTTATCCAAGACATTAACATTTTACAATATTGATGAATACTGGCAAGATTGACGTTGGTCACATAAATACTAAAGCTCGGTTAATAGCTGATGCCACTCAGGATGCGCGAGGCGTGGCTTGAATATGTATCATGTGCGTTAAAAACGTAGGTATCGAAAGCAATACACTACGACAGACAAAGTGCAATAAATTTATATACCGACTAATGTTTTCAAGTCGGTCTTTAACTTTTCATATGTAGCGAAATCTATATCTCTCACGTTTCATGCTGCGTTCTCCTTTTTAGTCTTAAAATTGTCATCCATGCAAGTGCCATAAGGTCTTAACCGAGCTGTACATCAAATGAAAGGGCGTCTAAGAGACTGTAAACTGACATAGAACATTTGTAATGTAAGTATGGGGTGATTAATTTTCTTATTTTAAATTGTGATATATGGTTTTCCTTATTTATTTTAAAAACATTATTTTGGTAAAACTTTATATATATATATTTTTATTAAAATATATTACAATTCTTTGCCAATTATACAAATGTATTGAAAAATTGAAAATCTTCTTGGTAGTAGTGGCATACAATGAATTAAAAGTAATAACAATATGACAACTGGTTGTCAATTAGAAAACAATGACAAATATAAAATGTAAATCAAAATGTATAAATGAAAATGTCCTATGCTTATTGATTACATTTTCATTTATACATTTTGATTTACATTTTATATTTGTCATTGTTTTCTAATTGACAACCAGTTGTCATATTGTTATTACTTTTAATTCATTGTATGCCACTACTACCAAGAAGATTTTCAATTTTTCAATATATTTTTATTTATACATTTATTATTACTTTTATATTAGAAAAAGTCCCCACGATTTGAAATAAGATAATCCAACTCAACCCAAAATTCACTGATATATGCATGTAGAACAATTTATAGTCGCCTAAAAGCCATACTATTTGATACTTTATTTATTAAAATTGGACAATAAGTAACGTTTCGAAAATTTAAAAATTCGCCCGATATATATGAACATCAACAATTTAGCAGTTAGTTTGAAGTTTTGATTGAAAAAACTTCTAAAAGAATTTTCATGTACTGAATGAAAAGTACCACATAAAAATGATTGTTTTTTTTTGTATTTTTTCCAGGACATAAAATTGATGAAGTCGAAGTTCTAAATGGTCTTGATATGAACGAACTAGATTTTTTTAGCAATCATATTAAAGGTGACAAGATCAGACTAAAGAGGGGCCTAGCGGAGCTAAGAAAGGTATTAAGAAATATTCATTTTGTTAGTCATGCTGTGTTCAAATCTGTTTGACATATGGTAATTTTTTTTATTATCAATTTATCAACAAAATAGTTACTCATTATCAGTTTTGTGCCAGAAGGTCAAAATTTTTAACTGTGTTCTATATTTTAGAAATATTTTCAATTTTTTTTTTCGATTTTGATATTCTATTTTTTCCATTTAGTTACATGGACTCAGCCCTGATAATGAACCTGCGACAAAGAAATTTAAACTAAGTTGTCCACCAATGACAGAAGATGCAGGAAAATCGAAAGAAGAATATATAATTGATATCGAGGAGTCATCCGCCAGCATTGCTAACAAAGATTTAGTTATTATTATATTATATTATTTAAGCCAGGTTTAGTTATATATTTGAATAACGATGTACTTCCGCATTTTGGAAAGATAAAAACTGTAGTTTAAAACGAAAATAAAATTAATTTTGTGGTATTAATATTACACGCTGCAAGCCTTGTCATTGTACATAAGACTCGAGCATTTGAAAATCGTGATAATAACGGCAATCCACATGTATTTTCATATCAGTCTTTGGAAAGTCCGTATTTACTTAGTGTTCATTACACACGAGATGGAAAATCTGTTATTTAAGTTATCAATAAATAAGCGCTCATTTGTTGTTTTTTATGTTTGTCGGTTATAAGAAATATTATTGTGTTATTTTATACTTGTTAAAACAGAAACATTTGTTAATTTTTTACTTTCATAATAAAATATATTCACCAATAATATAACTTTTATTTTTTAGAGTTAATAATGATACGGCAATTTACCCACGACCTTCAGTATATTAACAAGTCCCATCACTTTATAATGAAATCTGTCACTTCTCTTTTAACTCACTGTATATATATTCAACAATTATCCATTACTGTTACTATATTGTTTAATTTAAATACAATATCTGCTTGAAATAATTAACTAATGTTATTATTATTGGTATTATTATTACTATTAGATATTCTCTTGTCTTCGCATCCAAGGGGCTGGGAAGAACACTTTTTGTTTCTTCACAAGCAGCCCTTTGGATTTGAAGACAAAAGAATATCTAATAGTAATAATAATATTAATTAATTATTTCAAGCGAATATTGTATTTAAATCAAACAAATATTTATTGATGCCAAACAAATAAGAAATAAACGAGAAATAAATATATATTTCGTTCGAATAAATTGTGGATTTGATTCAAACAATGCAACCGTTGAATCGCAACCACGATGATAACTAGAACCAAACAAATATTAGTTTGTTTTGAATACTAAATACTACGCACTAAGTAGATTGGATCAAATAAATATATATTTGAGTTGACTAAAAATGGAAACGCTGAACCGAATAAATCATGTATTTGTTTCAAAAATTGAATTTGTTTGACTCATATCAAAACAATATTTGTTTAGATCAACTCCATATTTTTTTGATTCAAATGATTTTTTTTATCTGTGTAGGACAGTCGGCATTTCCCATGCAATTCCATTAAATGGCTTGGGTCTACCACAAACTGTTCAATAATAATAATAATAATAATTGATTTCAGAAAAACAGAGAACTACATATGCAGTATACATGTGTTGATGAAATCTCGTCAAACACACAGATAAAAAAATCATTTGAATCAAAAAAATATGGAGTTGATCTAAACAAATATTGTTTTGATATGAGCCAAACAAATTCAATTTTTGAAACAAATACATGATTTATTCGGTTCAGCGTTTCTATTTTTAGTCAACTCAAATATATATTTATTTGATCCAATCTACTTAGTGCGTAGTATTTAGTATTCAAAACAAACTAATATTTGTTTGGTTCTAGTTATCATCGTGGTTGCGATTCAACGGTTGCATTGTTTGAATCAAATCCACAATTTATTCGAACGAAATATATATTTATTTCTCGTTTATTTCTTATTTGTTTGGCATCAATAAATATTTGTTTGATTTAAATACAATATTCGCTTGAAATAATTAATTAATATTATTATTACTATTAGATATTCTTTTGTCTTCAAATCCAAAGGGCTGCTTGTGAAGAAACAAAAAGTGTTCTTCCCAGCCCCTTGGATGCGAAGACAAGAGAATATCTAATAGTAATAATAATACCAATAATAATAACATTAGTTAATTATTTCAAGCAGATATTGTATTTAAATTAAACAATATAGTAACAGTAATGGATAATTGTTGAATATATATACAGTGAGTTAAAAGAGAAGTGACAGATTTCATTATAAAGTGATGGGACTTGTTAATATACTGAAGGTCGTGGGTAAATTGCCGTATATATCATTATTAACTCTAAAAAATAAAAGTTATATTATTGGTGAATATATTTTATTATGAAAGTAAAAAATTAACAAATGTTTCTGTTTTAACAAGTATAAAATAACACAATAATATTTCTTATAACCGACAAACATAAAAAACAACAAATGAGCGCTTATTTATTGATAACTTAAATAACAGATTTTCCATCTCGTGTGTAATGAACACTAAGTAAATACGGACTTTCCAAAGACTGATATGAAAATACATGTGGATTGCCGTTATTATCACGATTTTCAAATGCTCGAGTCTTATGTACAATGATAAGGCTTGCAGCGTGTAATATTAATACCACAAAATTAATTTTATTTTCGTTTTAAACTACAGTTTTTATCTTTCCAAAATGCGGAAGTACATCGTTATTCAAATATATAACTAAACCTGGCTTAAATAATATAATATAATAATAACTAAATCTTTGTTAGCAATGCTGGCGGATGACTCCTCGATATCAATTATATATTCTTCTTTCGATTTTCCTGCATCTTCTGTCATTGGTGGACAACTTAGTTTAAATTTCTTTGTCGCAGGTTCATTATCAGGGCTGAGTCCATGTAACTAAATGGAAAAAATAGAATATCAAAATTGAAAAAAAAAATTGAAAATATTTCTAAAATATAGAACACAGTTAAAAATTTTGACCTTCTGGCACAAAACTGATAATGAGTAACTATTTTGTTGATAAATTGATAATAAAAAAAATTACCATATGTCAAACAGATTTGAACACAGCATGACTAACAAAATGAATATTTCTTAATACCTTTCTTAGCTCCGCTAGGCCCCTCTTTAGTCTGATCTTGTCATCTTTAATATGATTGCTAAAAAAATCTAGTTCGTTCATATCAAGACCATTTAGAACTTCGACTTCATCAATTTTATGTCCTGGAAAAAATACAAAAAAAAAACAATCATTTTTATGTGGTACTTTTCATTCAGTACATGAAAATTCTTTTAGAAGTTTTTTCAATCAAAACTTCAAACTAACTGCTAAATTGTTGATATTCATATATATCGGGCCAATTTTTAAATTTTCGAAACGTTACTTATTGTCCAATTTTAATAAATAAAGTATCAAATAGTATGGCTTTTAGGCGACTATAAATTGTTATACATGCATATATCAGTGAATTTTGGGTTGAGTTGGATTATCTTATTTCAAATCGTGGGGACTTTTTCTAATATAAAAGTAATAATAAATGTATAAATAAAAATATATATATATATATATAAAGTTTTACCAAAATAATGTTTTTAAAATAAATAAGGAAAACCATATATCACAATTTAAAATAAGAAAATTAATCACCCCATACTTACATTACAAATGTTCTATGTCAGTTTACAGTCTCTTAGACGCCCTTTCATTTGATGTACAGCTCGGTTAAGACCTTATGGCACTTGCATGGATGACAATTTTAAGACTAAAAAGGAGAACGCAGCATGAAACGTGAGAGATATAGATTTCGCTACATATGAAAAGTTAAAGACCGACTTGAAAACATTAGTCGGTATATAAATTTATTGCACTTTGTCTGTCGTAGTGTATTGCTTTCGATACCTACGTTTTTAACGCACATGATACATATTCAAGCCACGCCTCGCGCATCCTGAGTGGCATCAGCTATTAACCGAGCTTTAGTATTTATGTGACCAACGTCAATCTTGCCAGTATTCATCAATATTGTAAAATGTTAATGTCTTGGATAAAATTTGCATTGTATTTGCGTCATGTGGCCTTTAGAACACTCGAGCAAAGTGTAAACACTATAGAGCTAACATTGTGCCTACATGCCCCTTTCCTTTCGTGTTTTAAATGCCTAACAAGAAACATAATACACAATAAATAACTATTATTCAAGTCACTGTCATTACAGAAATAATTAAGTATATTTGAAATAAAGACTATAATATAATATATATTTGAAAACGAAACTGGAAAATGCATGAGCAATACGCACATCAAGCAGTATATTAATATGCCACAAATATACATCTATAAGTAAACTTCAAATGTATGTATGTATTCCTCACGGTAATTCCCATACTTGAAATGGGATAAAACCGTTTTAGCCCAAGGACTTTAGCAAACAAATAAAGCAATTATATTATGTTAACTTGTATTGAATTTTTAACTTGCATTTTTGAGCGTGTTTACACCAGAACCATCTCGTCATGCTGGCGACATGTCCTTGACCCATCCCACATATATGTATTGTACCTTTACGTATATAATATATAGATGTAATTTGTGTTATATTAATAAATGTTTGAAAGAAAATCATAATGTAGTGATTTTAGAATTTCAGATGAAGTTATAGATAAGCTTTCCCGAATAAGAGTATTGCTGTATAGCTTGGTACTATTAAGTAATAAAAGAAACGGTAGGTACTAAATATTAGCTGTTAATTTGACACCAATACATATAGGTATAAGGGCAGCCATTACCCAGTTATGATAGAATATGTACACGTTCCTATAAGTTAACAGTTCGGATATATAATTCACACTTACCTTGAAATAAAGGCCATAAATGAGGCAGCTTCCACTTCTCCAATGATGCTTTTATTTCCGGCAAACACAAGGAACACACGCACTACGCCATAATACATTGGCGTCTGTTTACATGCAAACTGTATACCACGCACGCGCTGAACATCCACTCAGCATTTCAAAACACCACTTATTTGCTTCAAATAAACAGATATTTGACCCAAAACATTGAGATTTCGATTGAAGAGTACAAATAAATATTTATTTAAATCAAACTTGTAATCGTCAAACAAACAGCAGACTTGTTTCAAATAAATCAATTTATTCCAGTTGAACAAAGTATGTTCAATTCAACTAAATTTTGTTTAGTTTAAATAAATAATTTCCAAACAAATATTTATTAGAGAAATCAAAACGGATTTTTATCTGTGCATAGCTACACTAAATCAAACAAACAAACAAAATATATATAACAATCATTTTATAGACATGTCTTGTAGGCACTCATCCGTACTGTAGTAGCACTTTTCCAATAAAATCCCTTTAACCCGAAACTGAAATTTTTGAAAATTTGTTTCTTCCTTGAGGCACTGGCAGTTTGTTGTAAAATCTGGAGCCATTATAATAGATCCCCTTTTGATATAACGTTGTGCTATGTTGTATTGGCATTTGCGACAATGCGTACAGTACGTTTATGTAACAGAAAAGCTCCGTTGAAATTCGATGTCCTACCCCATTGCATAATACCATACTTCAAAACGGTATGAAAACAGCCAAAGTATAACTGAAGCATGATTGAGCGGCCACACTGAGTTGATGATATCGCTAGAGCATAGCATGTTCTCGACAACCTTTCGCAGACATAAGCGAGTGTTTTTGCCATTGTAAGCTGCAATCAATGCAATCATATAAATAATGACGACGCAACTATATAATTCAAAAGTTACGAGTAGAGCATGATATTATAACAATAAAGAATGTAAAACCAGTCATGTATAAATGAAAATGTAAGCAAATAAGCATAGGACAATCGGTATTACCTACGTAATCCCATCAAAAGGCTTAAGTTTACTTAGGCATGTACATTTGAGTGAAATACACAGACAATAAACGACACAACTATGTATGTGTTATTTTTGGATTTACATTTTAAGGTAATACTATATTTTTTTAATCCACACATATTAGTATTTCAACATACACCTTCTTTGTTATGCTGCACTAACGAAACCAAACTAGGTAGAAACATATATGTCTGTAGCTACAAACACATCCTAACACATACATACATAGTTGCGTCGTTTATTGCCTGTGTATTTCAATCAAATGTACATGCCTAAGTAAACTTAAGCCTTTTGATGGGATTACGTAGGTAATACCGATTGTCCTATGCTTATTTGCTTACATTTTCATTTATACATGACTGGTTTTACATTCTTTATTGTTATAATATCATGCTCTACTCGTAACTTTTGAATTATATACTTGCGTCGTCATTATTTATATGATTGCATTGATTGAACAGCTTGTGGTAGACCCAAGCCATTTAATGGAATTGCATGGGTAATGCCGACAGTCCTATGCTTGTTTATTTGCATTTCATTAATACATATTTGATTTACATTCTATATTTGTCAATTTTTCTAAATGACAACCAGTTGTCATATTGCTATTACTTTTATTCATATTATGCCACTAGTACCAAGAAGATATTTAATTTTTCAATACATTTGTATATTTTGGCAAAGAATTTTAATATATATATATATTATATATATATATATATATATATATATATGAAATAATTCTTGGTTTTTGTGACCTATTTACTATATATTACTCAAATTGTATAGTGGGCGTTGTAAAGGTCTAAGTAAATATTCTATGTCATGTTTTCATATTTATTTTCCATACATGTTTCGGGTCGCACAACCCTTTTTCAATAGAATACTATAAAACTTTCTAAAACAATTAAGAATGACAAATTAATATTCTTTATATCACAGATATTTGTTGTTTTTTTTTTATATATACCTTTAAATTAGTATGTATGAATATAAAAGTACAAAGCTGTCTATTAACATTGTCTTCTAAAATTTTAAAACTAACGATAAACATATAAATGTACATGGTACGAATACTGAACAGATAATAAACCATACAAGTGTATTTTACAGTTAAAAAAAGTAGTTTTTATTTGTGTTGGTGTTTTTCTTTTTTGTTTTCTGTAAACACGTTGTCGATGTTTACTATTATTAGTAAGGTGCAGATCAGTTACTTTTATTTTATTAAATTATAATATATTGAACTCAGATTTCTTATGTCGTTTCTGTTATTAATGCTGTTTTTGTTTTGTTTAATGAGGATCATTTCTTTTATTTCTCTTTTTTGCGTATTATACTCCGTGTCTATTACCTTAGTATTCTCGAAGTCGAATTGGTGATCCTCTGTTATCTTGTGGGTGACAAGGGCGGTTTTGTCAGTTTTCGAATATTTGTGCGCTTGCAGTCTTTTATAGAGATATTGCTTAGTCTGGCCAATATAGCACCCATCACATTCTTTGCATGGTATTTCATAGATAACATGTGTGCGTCTGTTTTGCTCTATGTTAGGTTTCAGCTTAGAAAAGAGGTTGTTGTTAGTATTGTTAAGTTTATTTGCCACTTGGATGTCATATGGTTTTAACGTATGCTTAATTTTTTCTGATAAATGGGGGATGTATGGTATTGTGATGTAGTTGTTTTGTTTGTTAGCGGATTTATTTTGATCTTTACAGTGATTGTATATTGTGTGAATTCTGTTTTTAATGGTTTTGTTTACTAACTGTGCTGGGTAGTTGTTTTCTGTTAATATGGTTTTGATTTTGTTGATATTGTTCTTTCTATATCTTGGGTGAGACAGTTTTACAGCGCGGTCAGTCAGGTTATTGATAACATTTTTTTTGTAGACAAAAGGTGTATTTGAATTATAGTTTATATACCTGTATGAGGCTGTAGGCTTATTGTACCAGTTTGTAAAGATTGTACCTCGTTCGTCATGTGTCAGTTTCACTAAATTAAAGAATAAACTAGAAAAGACAATAAACTTATGTTACACTCAGATTTTGAACCTTACAATATCCCAAACCGTTACTAACATTAAGAACCTCGAGAAATTAGTCACTAAAAATTATAACTCAGTCACTCGCATTATCCCAATACACCAAATTAATGTTTTCAATTCACTCGAAGAAAAACAATACACAAAACATTTTAATAATACAAAAAACAAACTAAAAAATAAAATAGAAAACTTAATAAAGAAACAACATATCATTACTAATTACGTAGTTAATGAAAATTGGATAACTAACACCTCCAATACAGCAATACCGGAAAATGTCAAGTTTATACTTAGTCTTGGACCAAAATACAATATGCCACAAAAACACTTACCTATTAACGAATATATCGCGAATATTGAATATGGTATACGTAACCTACCGCCTGATACACAAAATGAAATTAGAAACAAAGTCTGTAATATCATTACCAACTTCAAACTAAAAAAATCCCAAAAAAAAGATATTTCTTCTATGTATATTTATAAATTCATTAATCAAACAAAAAAATTTGTTAAAGATAATTCACACCTTATTATAACCACTGCCGATAAATCTAACAAAACAGTCGTAATGTTGCGCGATGAATACGAGCAGAAGTTAGAAAATCTTATAAATGACAAAACTACTTACCGGCCGCATAAACTAAATCCTACAGAAAAAATACAAAAAGAAAACAATAACCTTTGCAATAAATGGTACAGACAGAATCTAATAAACAATGACACAAAAAAATTTATACACATTCTCAACGCCCAGCCCCCCGCATTATACGGCCTTCCTAAAATCCACAAAAAAGACATCCCCCTTAGACCAATAGTATCAAATATTCAAGCGCCCACTTATAACATGGCAAAATTTTTAGGCAATAGCATTACAAAAATCTTAGGGAAGTCCGAATATTATACTAAAGACTCTTGGCATTTTCAAGAATTTATACGCAAACAAAATGTACCACCGGAGCATGTTGTTATGTCACTAGATGTGGAGTCTCTTTACACCAACACGCCAACAGACTTAGCTATTAACATAATAGAAAACAAATGGGATGAAATAAGTCTAAATACACCCCTCACAAAAAAAGAATTTATTAACGGCGTAAAATTCTGCCTAAATAATACATATTTTCAATATAAAAAATCTTTTTATTTCCAAATTTTTGGCATCGCCATGGGTTCACCACTAGCAGCACCCATCGCCAACTTAGTAATGGAACATATTGAAGAAACGATTCTAAATACATTAGACTTCAAACCTGTTTTCTATAAGAGATATGTCGATGACATAATAACATGCATCCCAAAAAACAAAATAGATTATATTTTGCACAAATTTAATTCATTTCATGATAAACTCCGGTTTACAAAAGAGATTGAAAACAATAAGAGTATTAATTTCCTAGATTTGCAACTGACACATGACGAACGAGGTACAATCTTTACAAACTGGTACAATAAGCCTACAGCCTCATACAGGTATATAAACTATAATTCAAATACACCTTTTGTCTACAAAAAAAATGTTATCAATAACCTGACTGACCGCGCTGTAAAACTGTCTCACCCAAGATATAGAAAGAACAATATCAACAAAATCAAAACCATATTAACAGAAAACAACTACCCAGCACAGTTAGTAAACAAAACCATTAAAAACAGAATTCACACAATATACAATCACTGTAAAGATCAAAATAAATCCGCTAACAAACAAAACAACTACATCACAATACCATACATCCCCCATTTATCAGAAAAAATTAAGCATACGTTAAAACCATATGACATCCAAGTGGCAAATAAACTTAACAATACTAACAACAACCTCTTTTCTAAGCTGAAACCTAACATAGAGCAAAACAGACGCACACATGTTATCTATGAAATACCATGCAAAGAATGTGATGGGTGCTATATTGGCCAGACTAAGCAATATCTCTATAAAAGACTGCAAGCGCACAAATATTCGAAAACTGACAAAACCGCCCTTGTCACCCACAAGATAACAGAGGATCACCAATTCGACTTCGAGAATACTAAGGTAATAGACACGGAGTATAATACGCAAAAAAGAGAAATAAAAGAAATGATCCTCATTAAACAAAACAAAAACAGCATTAATAACAGAAACGACATAAGAAATCTGAGTTCAATATATTATAATTTAATAAAATAAAAGTAACTGATCTGCACCTTACTAATAATAGTAAACATCGACAACGTGTTTACAGAAAACAAAAAAGAAAAACACCAACACAAATAAAAACTACTTTTTTAACTGTAAAATACACTTGTATGGTTTATTATCTGTTCAGTATTCGTACCATGTACATTTATATGTTTATCGTTAGTTTTAAAATTTTAGAAGACAATGTTAATAGACAGCTTTGTACTTTTATATTCATACATACTAATTTAAAGGTATATATAAAAAAAAAACAACAAATATCTGTGATATAAAGAATATTAATTTGTCATTCTTAATTGTTTTAGAAAGTTTTATAGTATTCTATTGAAAAAGGGTTGTGCGACCCGAAACATGTATGGAAAATAAATATGAAAACATGACATAGAATATTTACTTAGACCTTTACAACGCCCACTATACAATTTGAGTAATATATATATATATATATATATGCAAATTTTAAATAATTTTAAAATTCGTTTTCCTCAGCGTAGAAAATGTCAAATATGATTTTTCTGCTTAAGCACTGAGTAATTAAGGTAAATTTTTAATTAGAAAAATTTGTAAGCAAAAATCATTTAAAATTTACATATTTGTCCGTACTGCCGGCATATATATAATAACATCTGTGACTTGATGAGATTCAAGACGTGCAAGTAGACTCGCACTCACAACGCCCCGAGGTGGTTCATTTGGTAGAGCACCTGACATGAGATCGGGAAAAGTGAGTTCGAATCTCGCCCTGGGCGGTAAATTTTTCTAATTAAAAATTTACCTTAATTACTCAGTGCTTAAGCAGAAAAATCATATTTGACATTTTCTACGCTGAGGAAAACGAATTTTAAAATTATTTAAAATTTACATATTTGTCCGTACTGCCGGCATATATATAATAACATCTGTGGCTTGATGAGATTCAAGACGTGCAAGTAGACTCGCACTCACAACGCCCCCAGGTGGTTCATTTGGTAGAGCACCTGACATGAGATCGGGAAAAGTGAGTTCGAATCTCGCCCTGGGCGGTAAATTTTTCTAATTAAAAATTTACCTTAATTACTCAGTGCTTAAGCAGAAAAATCATATTTGATATATATATATATATATATATATATATATATATAACTTCAACTTAATATGTCTTTGTTCCTGGCCGTATAATTTAACAAATTATAATTCATTCTTGGGACTAGCGGCCAAATTTTAAGGAAAGAAAAACCAAATTAACGTTTCGACATCTTTTTATTTTTCGATGTCTTCTTCAGAACAAAAAACTATCAGAAGAAAAACAAAGTTAGCGTTATTAATACACCTACATATACATAGTTGTTTTTTTTGTTGATGAACATAAAACAAGTTTATGAAGCAATAATAAATATAAATTTTTTTGGTATATATACAGTTAAACAGTTTGTGATTAAGACAATTCAATGTGTGTACTTACATTATACTTAAATTAGTTATATAATACCCATATTGGGATTTTTTATTATTTGTCCGTCTACGACTACATTTTGTCAGTTATGTTTAAACTAATGTAACGATAATTATTTGTCACTATTGTATTGATATTTCAATACTAGTCAAATACATACTGATACATGGTTTTACTTCGACAAGGTGTACACATTCCAGATACAAACAAAAACATAGGAAAAAACTCTTTTTTAATACATTGCATGCAGGTGTTCGTTTTGTATCAATAAAGCCAGCAAATATATGTTCTATTCTTTTGTATCGGTATATTAATTTACATTATAATATATTAAAATAAATTTCAGACAACCCGCTAATTTCTGTTCTATCGTTGACTGCATTATTATCTTTTTTTATCTGTATCATCTCTAGTACGTTTCTAGCTGTGGAGTTTTGTTCTTTGTTAAGGATACTTACGTTATTGAAGTCAAAAATATGTCCAGTAGCATTACAGTGTTTTTTTAATGAAGTTATGTTTTGGCAATATTTGTGGCCTTTCATTCTTTCAGCTAGATGTTGTTTTGTTTGCCCTATATAACTTTTTTCACAATTCCCACATGGGATTTTATTTACAACATGGGTTTGTTTTTGAAGAGGCACATCATTTTTAATTTTTGTATATAGATGTTTTAAATTGTTATGGTTTTTATGTGCAATTTTTATGTTAAATGGTGCTAATACTTTTGACATTTGTTCTGATAACCCTCGTACATATGGAATGCCTACATATTTACAGTTAGTGGATTGTATTTGTTTGCTAGGTTTTGATTGTTCACGATTATAATTTTTATGTACTCTTTCTCTAATAATTTTTTTTTTTTAATGAAATGAATGGGGTAGTTATTACTTTGTAAAATATCTTTGATTTTCGTTAAACTTTCTTCCCTAAATTCTGGACTGGTTAGTTTTATAACTCTATCTACGAGAGCAACTACGACATTTTTTTTATGTGCTATAGGTTGGCACGATTTAAAATTCACATATCTGCCTGTTGACGTAGGTTTCTGAAAAAATTTGGTCTTTATTCTGTTATTACTTCGAATCAAGGTCATGTCAAGAAAATTTATACTGCACCCTTCTTCTATTTCAAGTGTAAAACTTAACCTGTTGTGGTAGCTATTGAAGCATTGTACAACATATTCTACTTTGTTACCTGGTATTGCCAAAATACAATCGTCTACATAACGTTTAAAAAAGGTGGGTTTAAAATTTAATTTTGTTAATATTTCTTGTTCTAATTCTTCTAACACTAATTGGGCTATAACACTGGAAATGGGCGCACCCATTGCACAACCATATATTTGTCGATAAAACTTGTCTTTGAATTGAAAGTATGTGGTCGATAGAGTGAGTTCTAATGCATTGAGGAATTCCGTTAATGGGATATCTGTGAATTGACAAATATTAGTCCAGTTTTTTTTGACAGTGTTTTTTGCTAACTCTACTGGTATATTAGTGTATAGTGAAGTTACATCTAAGGAAATTAATTGATCATTATCCTGCAATTGTACTTTGTCAATGAACTCTTTAAACTCAAATGAATTTTTTATATAGTATTCATTTTTGTAAGTTATGTTTGTTACAAAAATGAATACTATATAAAAAATTCATTTGAGTTTAAAGAGTTCATTGACAAAGTACAATTGCAGGATAATGATCAATTAATTTCCTTAGATGTAACTTCACTATACACTAATATACCAGTAGAGTTAGCAAAAAACACTGTCAAAAAAAACTGGACTAATATTTGTCAATTCACAGATATCCCATTAACGGAATTCCTCAATGCATTAGAACTCACTCTATCGACCACATACTTTCAATTCAAAGACAAGTTTTATCGACAAATATATGGTTGTGCAATGGGTGCGCCCATTTCCAGTGTTATAGCCCAATTAGTGTTAGAAGAATTAGAACAAGAAATATTAACAAAATTAAATTTTAAACCCACCTTTTTTAAACGTTATGTAGACGATTGTATTTTGGCAATACCAGGTAACAAAGTAGAATATGTTGTACAATGCTTCAATAGCTACCACAACAGGTTAAGTTTTACACTTGAAATAGAAGAAGGGTGCAGTATAAATTTTCTTGACATGACCTTGATTCGAAGTAATAACAGAATAAAGACCAAATTTTTTCAGAAACCTACGTCAACAGGCAGATATGTGAATTTTAAATCGTGCCAACCTATAGCACATAAAAAAAATGTCGTAGTTGCTCTCGTAGATAGAGTTATAAAACTAACCAGTCCAGAATTTAGGGAAGAAAGTTTAACGAAAATCAAAGATATTTTACAAAGTAATAACTACCCCATTCATTTCATTAAAAAAATTATTAGAGAAAGAGTACATAAAAATTATAATCGTGAACAATCAAAACCTAGCAAACAAATACAATCCACTAACTGTAAATATGTAGGCATTCCATATGTACGAGGGTTATCAGAACAAATGTCAAAAGTATTAGCACCATTTAACATAAAAATTGCACATAAAAACCATAACAATTTAAAACATCTATATACAAAAATTAAAAATGATGTGCCTCTTCAAAAACAAACCCATGTTGTATATAAAATCCCATGTGGGAATTGTGAAAAAAGTTATATAGGGCAAACAAAACAACATCTAGCTGAAAGAATGAAAGGCCACAAATATTGCCAAAACATAACTTCATTAAAAAAACACTGTAATGCTACTGGACATATTTTTGACTTCAATAACGTAAGTATCCTTAACAAAGAACAAAACTCCACAGCTAGAAACGTACTAGAGATGATACAGATAAAAAAAGATAATAATGCAGTCAACGATAGAACAGAAATTAGCGGGTTGTTTGAAATTTATTTTAATATATTATAATGTAAATTAATATACCGATACAAAAGAATAGAACATATATTTGCTGGCTTTATTGATACAAAACGAACACCTGCATGCAATGTATTAAAAAAGAGTTTTTTCCTATGTTTTTGTTTGTATCTGGAATGTGTACACCTTGTCGAAGTAAAACCATGTATCAGTATGTATTTGACTAGTATTGAAATATCAATACAATAGTGACAAATAATTATCGTTACATTAGTTTAAACATAACTGACAAAATGTAGTCGTAGACGGACAAATAATAAAAAATCCCAATATGGGTATTATATAACTAATTTAAGTATAATGTAAGTACACACATTGAATTGTCTTAATCACAAACTGTTTAACTGTATATATACCAAAAAAATTTATATTTATTATTGCTTCATAAACTTGTTTTATGTTCATCAACAAAAAAAAACAACTATGTATATGTAGGTGTATTAATAACGCTAACTTTGTTTTTCTTCTGATAGTTTTTTGTTCTGAAGAAGACATCGAAAAATAAAAAGATGTCGAAACGTTAATTTGGTTTTTCTTTCCTTAAAATTTGGCCGCTAGTCCCAAGAATGAATTATAATTTGTTATATATATATATATATATAATTTAAAAATTTTCTTTCCTGGGATTAGCGGCCATAAGGAACTAAATGAATTACACCATTTTTTTTTTTTTTTTTTGGTTTTATTTACACCAACGTTTCGGCAATTATCCTTGCCTTTTTCAAGGTTATTTATTGAACCTAATAACAACAACAAGAAGAAATTATTTATATGTTAGTTATTTACATTTGGATGTGCTGTATGAATTTGATGATCAACACCCGCAAGCTCTTAATAATCAATTTTCTTTTTATCTTAATTTTTTTTTTTTACTAATTTTACTTGTTCAATATCATTTAAAAATTTTATGAAAAATGTATGTGTACTTACCAACATAACAATAATTTTTTATATTAACATCATTTGTCATTCACTATACAACTTTTGTATATATTCTAATAATTTTATTATTCATGTTGTAAGTATATTTACTTGTGATGTTAAATATAACGTCAATTTCTAAAAATATATGAATGTATATAAACGCCTGGATACACACGATAAGCAAAGCACTAACAAAAACAACTAAAAAACATGCAATAATAAATTCTTTGCCCATATAAAAACAATTGACTGACAAAAACTACCTCCTATAAATAAAACATTGTTACTTTGTACATATCACAATTATAAAATATTAAAATATATTTCCGACAATCCGTTAATATCGGTTCGATCGTTTACCGCTTTATTATGTTTTTTTATCTGAATCATTTCTAAAACATTTCGGGCTTTGGAATTATTTTCTTTATTCAAAATACATGCATTATCGAAGTCAAATTTATGTCCTGTGGTGTTACTGTGTTTTTTTAAAGAAGTCATATTTTGGGCATATTTATGTCCCTTAATTCTCTCTGCCAAATGTTGCTTAGTTTGCCCTATATATAGTTTTTCACAACCAGAACAAGGGATTTTATATACAATATGGGTCTTTTGTTTAGTTGGTACCTCAAAAGACCCATATTGTATATAAAATCCCTTGTTCTGGTTGTGAAAAACTATATATAGGGCAAACTAAGCAACATTTGGCAGAGAGAATTAAGGGACATAAATATGCCCAAAATATGACTTCTTTAAAAAAACACAGTAACACCACAGGACATAAATTTGACTTCGATAATGCATGTATTTTGAATAAAGAAAATAATTCCAAAGCCAGAAATGTTTTAGAAATGATTCAGATAAAAAAACATAATAAAGCGGTAAACGATCGAACCGATATTAACGGATTGTCGGAAATATATTTTAATATTTTATAATTGTGATATGTACAAAGTAACAATGTTTTATTTATAGGAGGTAGTTTTTGTCAGTCAATTGTTTTTATATGGGCAAAGAATTTATTATTGCATGTTTTTTAGTTGTTTTTGTTAGTGCTTTGCTTATCGTGTGTATCCAGGCGTTTATATACATTCATATATTTTTAGAAATTGACGTTATATTTAACATCACAAGTAAATATACTTACAACATGAATAATAAAATTATTAGAATATATACAAAAGTTGTATAGTGAATGACAAATGATGTTAATATAAAAAATTATTGTTATGTTGGTAAGTACACATACATTTTTCATAAAATTTTTAAATGATATTGAACAAGTAAAATTAGTAAAAAAAAAAAATTAAGATAAAAAGAAAATTGATTATTAAGAGCTTGCGGGTGTTGATCATCAAATTCATACAGCACATCCAAATGTAAATAACTAACATATAAATAATTTCTTCTTGTTGTTGTTATTAGGTTCAATAAATAACCTTGAAAAAGGCAAGGATAATTGCCGAAACGTTGGTGTAAATAAAACCAAAAAAAAAAAAAAATGGTGTAATTCATTTAGTTCCTTATGGCCGCTAATCCCAGGAAAGAAAATTTTTAAATTATTAACTATTAAGGCCAGGACAAAAAAATATTTTAATTATATATATATATATATATATATATATATATATATATATTTATATTAGTTTCTTGGCCGTATATTGTATTTACTATTTAAAAGAAACCCATTGAGAATTTCTTTGTTTTAAACAACTTTTCTTGGTGTAGCGGCCTCAATTAAAATTACGAATTGGATTAAAACAACAAAATTTCTTTAACGTTTCGACTTTTATTAAGTCTTTTTCAAAAATATTAAAAAGTTTACATAGATATACATATAATGTCAAAACCACAACTGTAAAAAATAGAGACAAAACAATGAAACTACAGAAAACATTAATTTAATTAATATATTTTTATTATTATAACAATGAGAAAAAACGGTGGACTTACCAAAGTCATTTCGAAATAAATATCCATTTGAGAGGTATTTGATGTTTCCTCTCGTTTTTATTACTATTTCTTTTTTGTTTTCATTACATTTTAGTGTAGTTTCCTAAGTTAGTGGTGGAAACCAAACATTTTATTTTATAATTACTTTTCATAATTGAAATAACTTTAAAATTGTAACCGGTTTTGTAAAATTGTGTGTGTGTCTGGTGCTTGTATACATTAAAATATTGCTTTAAGTGTATGTCTATTTTTTCGCGTACAGCTTAAGTTTTTTATAATAATTCTTCTTTTATGAATATAAAAGTTGTTATTTTCAACTAACACGGAGAGGATATTTCTGCATGTACAGTATGTTTCAGAAATATATGATTATTGTATAAGAGGGTAATAAAATTTTGAAAGGCCATCGATCTCACTTCTATCATTAACTGCATTACTATTCTGTACTATGTGGATCATCTCAAGGACATTCCTTGCCTTTGCATTCGTCTGTTTTGTTAAGATTTTAGTATTTGCGAAATTGAAATTATGGTTGAGGTTTGTTTGGTGTTTTTTTAAAGCCGTGGAGTTTTTGGCATATTTATGTCCCTTAATTCTCTCTTCTAATAACTGTTTAGTCTGACCAATATAAATTTTGTTACATGTCTCACACGGGATGCTGTACACTACGTGTGACTGTTTTAGGGGTGGAGTAGGATCTTTAAGTTTAGTATATAAAAATTTCATGCTGCTATTGTTTTGGTGACCTATTTTGAAATTATATGGTTTTAATACTTGGCTGAGTTTTTCTGATAAATGCCTTACATATGGTATAGGAATATAAGTTGGTTCTGGAGTTTGTTTATTTATATTTTTTGTGATTCTTGTCTCTTTATTGTAAAATTTGTGTAGTGTTTGTTTGACAATTTTCTTTATGAAGTTATCTGGGTAATTATTATTGTTTAATATTTCTTTAATTCTGTTTATTACAATTGGTCTATATTCTGGGCTGGTAAGGTAAATGGCTCTATCAGCTAAGGCTTTAACTACGTTTCTCTTTTGTGATAGAGGTTGTATGGAATTGTAGTTTAAGTATCGTCCAGATGCGGTGGGTTTCATGTACCATATAGTTTGAATTTTATTGTTCTGCTTGAGTAATGTCATATCTAAAAAATTTATGGAATTATTTTTTTCTATTTCAATAGTGAAACACAATTGTTTATGGAACAGATTGAATTGAGTTTGAAAATATTGTATCTTTTTTTCTGGGATCAAGGCTATGCAGTCGTCAACGTATCTTTTGTATAACGTCGGTTGGAAATCTAAGTCTTTTATTGTGTGTTCTTCAATGTGTTCTAACACAAGTTGGGCAATGACACTTGATATGGGTGCTCCCATAGCTAAGCCTTCAATTTATATATATATATATATATATATATATATATATATATAAATTGAACTAGTCTCGTATATGATCCTAGACTATTCAAATACACATAATTAGTTACGAGTCACAACACTCCTTTTTGTTAACTTTTAAGTTTGTTATTAGGGACGAACCCTGGTACATGTTGAAATGTTGTAGTTGCCATTGAGTTACTTAAATAAAGGAGAGAAATAACAAATCCACCATGCACACAGATTCAATCCCATATAATCGATTTAGCAAACAATTATATCTTGGTCATAAAGTTTATTTGAAAAGATAAGATTAAAGAAATTAGCATAAAAACATGACTATATTAGTGAGAACAAATTTAAATACACAGAAACGCACTATACAGTCTTATACTTATGTAGCATACATTATTTTCAATCTTTCATTGTCAGTACACATTGAGTTTTGACAAAGCATCTTGTCTAGCTCACACAACACACGCATTTAGAGCATACAAATATGGCCGTTATAAAAATGCCAATTTTGACTCAATTAAAACATCTTCATGAATTGTACATACTAGGAGTGACACTCCAAAGATCTTTGATTGTATATCTCTTGTTTTTACAAGCACAAATAGAATTAGTGACCGAGAAATATTCAATAGCATCATTTAATGCAAGGAATGGACGTTCATCATGAACGCCTATTATTAAGTCAAATACAATTTAACTCGGTGAGGAAACCAATTTTAATGTGAAAACATAAATTAACTACAGCCTCTTCTATATTAAAACAGATTTGAATTAGGGCATGAATATCAATAGGACTTTAATTTAAGTACAAACAGCATATAAAGTATCACGAATGGACCCCGATCACATGTCCTTTTTTAAGTGTAAATTTCGTAACATAATTTAGTAATTGCCTGATATATGAAGTTAAATACTCAAACTGCACATATCACAGCACAGTTAAGACAAGGATTTGTCATGAATTGCACCTTGACAAATGAGTAATTATCGAAAGCATCATTTCTAACTTAGACCAAGTAGCCATCATGAATAAACGTCAAACATCAATATGTAAAATTTAGTAAAACACCTAAAATATAAACATGTTGGGGCAATTACAGATACGAAGGACATGCATAATTAAGTGCCCTATCAAACTAAAGCCATTAGCAAGAAATTACTACTAAAATCAATATTTAATTTGACATGTAAAAAACTGAATAAGTGTTGCTACAATTATACCAAAAAGGGATATATAAAAATAATCCTTTGAACTGTTAAATGTGAATGATTTGATAAAATTTTAATAACCCATTGAGCAAGTTAATTCATTATTAAAATATAATAGGAAACTGACTTTGAATTGAAGTTTAAAAACCGCATTAAGCAGCTTATTTTTAATGCACAGATTTTAATCAAATAAAAAACAGAAATAAAATTGAATGTATTTAGTAATTAAGTTAATATGTAAACCAGCTCCACATAAAGTCCAAATATCCTTATTTTTGGATAAAATCCAAAAATTATAACATTTCATTATTTTTTTTTTTGCATGACTGTACAAATGTATCAAAAAGCGACGCTAAAAATGCCATACTCATTAAAATTCCTAAAATTAGTATTCAGAGATTTTCACGTACTGAAAATATTTTATTTAATTATTATAAATATAAAAACTACAGAATAACATCCTTTAGCATTGTAAAATAATCAAATATTATTATAATCAATCAAAATATAATCGATAACCACTTTGGGTTCGAGGCTATAGACAATAGATAACCTTGACCTATATATAAGGTATACATACACCAGACAGGGATTCATTCATTATCAGACCATTATATTATGAGTCATCATCCAGTTAGTAAGTCAGTGGGTCAGCGTCAAGGTGAACGCCACTGAAAATAAATCCAGCAATAGTTCTGCTTTACCAATACGAACGAGCGAAGATAAGCGCCACTGGAGCTGAAAAGAGAAGATAATATAAACAAAGATCATAACCTCAAATAAATCGAGACGGACACATAAATTAAATTACAATAAAGGGGAAGAAAAATCCACTTACCGATACTTAAGACCACGAACCAAGACCGGCTGAAATAGCATCCCCGAGCTGAAGATCCCGCCTGTTGCTCAAATCCAACACCGCTACCGAGGACTTAGATACCTGAAGGCGTTTTTTTTGAAGTTCGATCCCGAGATTCATCCAGTCGGAAGTTCCGAAGTATCCAAGGGACAACCAGCTACAACCCGTTCCAGTTCACCATACGGACCCTCCATAAAGCTAACGAACATTTTTGATATGTTAAACTGAAGGTATTGTGAAAGTTTTTACAAGTATTTACGACATACAAAGAGGTGTAACGTCAAAGCCACAGTATTTATATCGAACTAAGGTGCAAAATTGTAGTTTTTTTATTAAGATTAAAGTCAATATCAATTCGTTCAAAGTCAGATCAGTATTAATAGTCAACAAGATTGAATTTACTAAGAAATAAATCGTTTGGTGTTCTAATTCACTCGATATTAAAGGCATTATTTAATTATACAGTCAGTCACGTTTTATGTATTCAAACCTAACCTATCTAGATAAACAAGCAACTAAATAGGGCTAAATAACAAGCAAAATATTAAAATTAACTTACGTACAGTAAATTTGTGGTTCTCCAGTCACAATTAGTTTTATTGGAGCTCCAAGATCACACTTTTAGATAATTTTGGGACATCATTTCTGTCCATATACATTTCACATATTGGCACTCAACCGCTGTGTTCTTATTCGGTGGATATTTGTACAATTTATGGTGGAACTGTGTGCCATTCTTCACTTTGTTAGATAATATTCATACAAATGTTTTATTTTCTCTCATAATAAAGATACTCCAACTACAACATAGTTACTCAATTTGTAACCTGTTTAAATTAAAATATAGAGAATTATTTTATATACCTGTGTTTGTGTTTGTTATTTTCGTACTTAACGCCCACCATCAATCTCGTAAATTTTCGTCCACTATTTGCACAACGTGGAAGCGCATTTTCTTCTTCCCACAGGTGTTCCATCATCTCCGAGGAATCGCCCGACAGCATCACGGAAATAAGTAAGTGTACAGGTAATGTGAGTGACTCTAGTAGCGTAGTTTTGTATTATATGAACCCCCCCAACGACCCTTGAGATAGAATATTCATAAACCGTTCACAAGACTAACTGTATTCGAGAATAATTCACTATAGATGCCGGAAACAACCCCTACTCCTTTTTAGAAATAGATCATTGGCTAAAATCATAAGAGATAGGAAGGAAATTTCAAGCGCGAAACTTAGTACATTTTAAATTTAATACAACAGTGTTAGGCACATTTCATTGAATTATTTAATTAGACCCACATATTCAGTAAGCAGCAATTTAATTTAGACTTTCACTTGCTTAATATTTAGTGTTTGTAAAACTTAACTTAGATAACATTTCTCTCGTAACTTTTGACAGTTTTTCAATTTTATTTTAATTAGTCTCATTGCTCTTTAAGAACATTAACTGTAAGGGGGGTAACGAGAGTACCATACCCCTATAGCATTCTGGCACCGCAACTTGGGGCTTTGTAAGGGTACCTCCCCCCTCTATAGCATATATATATATATATACAGCGTTAGTAAAAAGTCCCGGAACGGTCGAATAACTTTGTTATTTGAAAATTATGATTTCTGAAATTTGGTATGGAGGTATAGTTAATATAAATGCATTTTATGCAATACAGTTAATATTTTTTTCACTTCCGGTTTAATCGGCAATACGTCCAACTTTTTTTTTTTAAATGGAACGCCCAGATTTTTTTAACACTTTTGAATGCAAAATAAAAAACTACGTTCAGGAAGTATTAAGATGTTTATTTTTATTCACAAGAAAACAGTTAAAAAATTAAAAAAGTGTCCTAATACAGAAAAATCAAGGTACCTTTGAAAAAAGTTGTTGTTTAGTGTTTGCATTCTTTTTGCCGTCACATTTGACAATTTTAAAAGCCTTTTAACTTTTGCATCGCTATAAATTTACTTATTTTAGACATTTGAAAATGGCAGTAAAACTTACTGAATCAGAACGAATTGAGATATTAATGATGCGTGGGTATGGTGATCGTCAACGTTCTTTTGAAGAGGTTCGTATTTTGTTTAATCCTGTTTATCCGGATCGTCACATTAGTAAAAGTACGGTATGCCTAACAATTCAAAAGTTTGAAGTCTTTCGTCAGGTGAAGGATTTACCTAGAAGGGGACGTCCATTAACAGCAACAGATGAAGAAACTAGTTTGAATGTGTTACTTACAGTGGAAGAAAATCATCACGTGTCCACAACAGAATTCAAATTCATGAGATCTCTCAAAAATCTGCTCATAATATTCTTAAATCAGCAAGAATGAAAGCCTATAAAATGTATCCCGTCCATGAGTTAACTGAAGATGATCCAGATCGTAGACTACAATTTTGCGAAACAATGACGGAATTGATCGAGCAGCAGCCTAATGTTTTAGATCACATAATTTTTTCAGATGAGGCAACGTTTTGTCTCAACGGCACTGTGAACAGACATAATTGTCGCTACTGGTCAATTGAAAATCCGCATTGGATTGAAGAAGTCCATACACAGCGTCCTCAAAAGGTGAATGTCTGGGCTGGTCTTGTTGGAAACAACATCATAGGACCATTTTTTATAAGAGGAAATTTAACTGGCAACGTCTACTTAAATTTATTGCGAAATGAGGTTGTTCCAGCACTTGCGGCCCTCTTTCCAAATGCAAACATAGGTGATCACCCTAATGCACATTTTTGGTTTCAACTAGATGGAGCTCCCCCCATTTTGCCCATAATGTCCGCGATTATTAGAATGAAATTTTTCCGGGACGTTGGATCGGACGTAGAGGAGCAATCGAATGGCCAGCACGTTCGCCAGATCTCTCGCCATTAGATTTTTTCTTTTGGGGTCACTTGAAATGTCAAGTGTACAAAAATCGTCCCCATAATCTTGAACAATTGGAAGAGAGAATAGTTCAAGAAGCCAATCGCATCACTCCAGAACAAATACAAAATTCAATAAGAAATTTTACTGACCGTTTACATTTTTGTCAAATTGTAAATGGAGAGCATTTTGAACAATTATTGTAATCGCAACCTGAATAGACAGGTATCTTGATTTTTCTGTATTAGGACACTTTTTTAATTTTTTAACTGTTTTCTTGTGAATAAAAATAAACATCTTAATACTTCCTGAACGTAGTTTTTTATTTTGCATTCAAAAGTGTTAAAAAAATCTGGGCGTTCCATTTAAAAAAAAAAGTTGGACGTATTGCCGATTAAACCGGAAGTGAAAAAAATATTAACTGTATTGCATAAAATGCATTTATATTAACTATACCCCCATACCAAATTTCAGAAATCGTAATTTTTAAATAACAAAGTTATTCGACCGTTCCGGGACTTTTTACTAACGCTGTATATACAGGGTATACCACGACGAGATTTCATTAGAACAATATAGAAAACTAATAAGAGTTGAGTTTTGAAATTTCGCATATATTAGTTTCGCCTTAAGCTCTTTCGATTTAAAATAGTTTTGAATTTTTGCTTCTTCCGGTTACACCGGAAATGGATATCAACTTCCTTATTTTAAATGGAATACCCCATTTTTTATGATTGATTCGTATTTCCAACTTAATTTTAAGGATAGTTTGTCTAATAAGCTTTGTCTCTAAAGTTAGCCATTTTTGAAGTATTTCAATTTTTGTAAAAAAATTGACAGCTGCAGACTATTACTCATAACAACATTCCCAATAATTGAATGCATGCACATATTTAAAATTTTAGGTAATCATTTTGGAAAGTATACTGCTTCAAATGCGGTATTACAAACTTTTCAAAATAATACAGGGTGATCAGAAAACCATGTTAAACATTTCATCCAGAAAATATCAATATCTTGTTATTTTTAAATAGCAACCTACATTTTTTTCAACTTCATTGGATTGCACGTTCAAAATTAGGGGCAGTATGTATTTACTTCCCTATAACTAAATGTGTTAGTTTCAGAGTTATTTTGGAAAATGTATCAATTCCTTTAAAGTTTTATTTTGTATAATCAGTTAGGCTATGGAAACTCATGTAAATAAATAAAAACAAAACAAGGCATCATTTAATAATGTCCTAAAACATTTAAATGAAAACTACACAATATCGAGAAAAAGTAGTCTTAATAATAGTTTCTTCTAGTTTTCAAACACATCACCACCTCTTTCTAAACACTTTCTTACTCTTTTTAAAATATTCGTACGCGTGGCACGCTGAATCATGGTACCGTCTAGATTATTGAACGCGCCTCGCACTCTGGCCATCATATCTTCTTTGGTGGTAGGAGGTATACTGTATACTTTATCTTTAACATAGCCCCAAATAAAATAATGTAGGGGCGTTAAATCGCGTGATCGCGGTGGAAACCTATAAGGTCCCCTTTATTTCCGATCAACCTATCATAAAATATGTTGTCTAATACTTCTCCAACAGCTCTGGTACTATGTGTTGGTGCACCATCCATTTGAAACCATACACTACGAGCTTCTTCTGCGGGCAGTGTATTTAAATTTAAATTTATGACGTTTCTTAAGATGTCTATAAACCGCTCACTATTTAAATTTTCTTGATAAAAATGCAAAGCAAATATTTTGTCATGTTTAATAGCACAAAATACATTAAAACTCCAAGACTCTTGCAAACGTCGTTGCCTAACAACTCGAGGATTATCTTCGGACCAAAAATGACTATTGTGTCGATTAGATATTCCATTTCTGCAAAACTTTGCTTCATCTGTCCATATAAGATTTTTTGTGAAATCGTCTTCTTCTTGTGATTTCATTAAAAACCACTCAAAATACTGCGCTCTTGTTACAAAATCAGCTTCATTAATATGTTGAACAGGTTGAAATTTGTAAGCATGCCACTTGTTCTTTTTCAAAATTCGATGTTTGCTCATTCTGGATGCACCTACTTCAGCTTCTGCATCCATTAGAGAATTACTAGGATGTGCTGTAAAGTAAGCAAGTGCTGTTACTTCCACATTTTCACTATCAACAACAGGTTTTCCTTTGGTGGTTTTGTGCAAGAATGATCCGAAGGAAATGCAATTTTTTAAAAGATTACGTAAGATACTCTTTGTAGGTCTTGACCAATTTGGATATTTCTCTGCATAAACACGACATGTCCTGCTACCCTCTTGTAATTAAATTAAATTGGCCGAGGCCTTAAACAAACGGTACCCAGAGAATTCCAAGAAGGTAGTGAATTAAGCACCACCACGGTAATTAACCTTCTTTTTAAAATTTTAAAAGGACGCTTGTCTATTAATTAATCACCAACTTATAACACTCAGTCTTACCTCTTACTTCCCCAAGGGTCGATGTTAAATATGGGAGTCAGCACTGCCTCCAGCTACAGTCAGAGAAGGGCGAGTTCGAACACCGTACTAAGTCGAAGGTTATGATGTCAGGGCGCCTATCCGTAATAATGTGCTGAGCCCAACAGATATTCAGACCCCGGACCAGATCCAATATAAAACCCCCAGGTGATAAGTAAATAAGACCAGTACACACTCATTCAACTTAACAAACAGTTTATTAAAATTCAATCTCAGATTTCAACAGCGTATCTCCAGTACTGTACAAAACCGGCTATATATAAATCTCTAACTTCCAAGAGATGTTTAAGCAAAGGCAAAAAAACAATGAAAGTGAAACACAAGCGCAACTCGGTTGCAAATTTTCAGTGACGTGACGTTACTAAATTTAGAAGTTCAAAAGGTGAACACAAGAACTACTTAAAACTAACATTGATTCACCAACAATATTCTTATAAGTACACAGTAATAAGGCAATTTGCCAAAAGTCCCTCCAAAGTCGAACAGTTTGATCGTATAATGCAACACGTCAACCAAAATGAAACACTCTGTATACCAGAGGCATCCGACAATCTATTCGACGTTACAAAACAGACTCTACGTTGTAAAATATCTAATTCTATAAAAGAAATAGCGCTAGTTAACTATGCTTTACAGGTAGAATATGCAATTAAATAAAATTCATTAGTTTCTTACGGAATTATACCAAAATTAAATTACAGTCATTGATTAAATGCATCAAATATTATCTACGAATTTACACAAGACCGATGCGAGGCCACACTGCCCACACACATCCAAAATTTAATTCACTTTCTAAATCCAAAAATAAAAATGGCTACGTAACGTCTCCAAAAATGTCAAAGTAACCTCCAAAATGGGGTCACTATTGTTAATAACTACGTTAAATTAATTAATTCAAAAAAACATAAAGGCTCACAGGCCATAAGAAGTTAAATTAGGAATTTACGATTACTTATTTGATAAATTAGGCCGGAAAATTGAAATTCACTGTTCAAATTGTACGATATTGACACAAATTTAGTCAAACTGTTTAGTCAATTAAATTCTACCCTCTGGAGAATAACAGAGAAAATTTACACAGACACAATACCTTTAAACACCACATCCACAGCTTCCAAACACGTCAAATCCTACGGATCCACACGTTACCAGGAATATGCCCTCCTATCTTCGGCTTACGACACCTCAAGTGATAGCGTTCGAAGGCTACAGTGTACCAATAAACTGCACCTTAAATGTGCCCTTACCGCAAGATCCAACAACAAGTCCTGGGCACCGTAAAATTACTAGCACGTGTTTCTCTCGTATTAACTTCAACCAACAATGCTCAAATGAGGTTTATATCAGGCCTAACACCAGCAGCTAAATTTGAATATAGAAACGACACAAATTAGGATCGATTAGACACATGGAAAATATACTTACAGCAGCTTAAACAATTCCCAAGCCAGAAGAAAAAAATATCCTCGAAAGACTCAAATAAACGTCAAAGATTTACCAATAATCCCTGAGAATCACTATAAAATCCGCTTTTGTTAAGCGATTATAAACGATACAACTCAACTTTCCATATTCTCAAGGCAGCTAAGGGAAAAGGTTCTGCTCTCGTGTCTAACCTTTCGCAACGATCGTTAAAAATCAAAAGAGACAGATCTTAACATCTCAAAACCGACCATACAACCAAACACGTCAAACGCGCTAAGAGAACAAATGAACCAACTAATACTTAAAACGTACGACAGAAATACAGGTTCAAATAACCATAGAAAAATGGAAAATAATTATTACTAATTTGTTGCATAACTCTGGGCCCAAAGAAGTTCAAAAAAAAGAAGTTAGTCAAAATTAAAAGTAACAAATTAATTAAATTAACAACAGACGCCATCTACCCGGCAATACCAGATTTACGTTACACCCACCTATGCAGGGCAGAACGCGTGTAATAGAAATCTTAGGCACTCCTACGCCAGATGGCAGTAATAGTAGGAAGATGACACAAATTTAATCAAAAACTAATTACGTATTCCGTCACTAAAATAAACCATTAAAAGGGTAAAATACAACCAAAAAAAAAACGTAACAATTCCTCCCTTACCACAAAAGGTTATTTACTTGTAAATTACCGTTAAGCCAAGAGTTATGAAACCAGGAACTGGACTGTGCGTAACACCACATATAACATACGATACAGGGAACCAAGTTAAAAATCGACGACGACTAGGCAAAAAGGAAGACGAATGTGCGCGACCATGTCCGACAGCAAACGCAGCATCACCAAACGCTTGACCAAAACCACCACGCGGTCCTTCGGCATTCAGCCGGTACGGGGAATTAACGAGGGATAAATAAAAAAACATGGGTGTCGAGATTCTGCACAGACGCGCCCCGAGACCTGACCAACCGACAGCCCAGTACCACTGATAGCATCAAAAAGGAAATGGAGAAGACGGGTTACGTTACGGTGTGCCCGGCCGGCGGTGATCCTTACGACGGTCGAAGGCACAGGAAATAGGAATAGATACTACCAATAGACCAAGACGCGGGAAAGGCAACCCCCGGAACGACACTCTGCAGACACGCGACGGTAAAAGAGAACTTTGGGTGAGGCCCTCGGTATCTCAAAACAAACAAAAATAAAAGGTGAACTAAAAATGGGTTTATTACTACAGATACGGGATACAAAGCGGAATAAGGAGAGGTATTTAAAGATAGGGTAGCGCAGAATGGTGAAACTACTAAAAGACACGGACGGCACGTCCACACGACAAACGTACATTCCGGAAACACAACAATTGAAGATCGCCAAACAAAATAAACATGGCAAAAGAAGTTTAAAGTCTGGACCGGCGTTGTCCCAACTGAAACGCTGAAGGCGAGCGATAAAGCCATAAGGCGAAAGTCAATATCAAATCCTGGAGGTAACATTTTGACAATAACACTAGCAAAAGAAAGTCGCCAGGACACGACCCTTGGAAGGCTGAGAACTATCAAATAAAGACCGTTCTTCTTTATACCTTCGCAAATAAACGTCTAATCAGGAAGAGAATGTCAGTACGACATATACAACACGATAGAATGACTATCAAATGCCAATTCTAGACCATACGATACGTAACATAATCCCAAAATGGTAAAGGTTCTAGAACTGCTATACGGTACGAAGTCATAAAATCGTTAATACTTAATCGTAAACGATACGGAAGTCAAATTCGGTACGAAACGTCGAATCAGTACGGTAGAGTCGAGATCGGAACAAAAGTCAAAATCGGTGCGAAACACATAACTATCAAAGTTATACGGAAGTCGAAAATAACTTAACTAACGTAAGTTATGCGGTACTCAAAGGTAACATACAGAGTTACACGAAATTAATCCACCCAAATCAATCGTCGCTGTGTGGGCTATCGACAAAACATAGGGAGAACATCCCAAATCAGAACACGTAAGGAAATACGTCGAACCCACGACAACTAAAATTGAAGATGATAAAAGAAACGGGGGACACTGAGAATTTTTGGGACGCCTTTTACGCCCAGGCATTAAACCCACAGGTATATTCGTTAGGCCTACCTGCAAACCGAAAGACTTGCAAAGATTAATCGTCGTTAGGTTGTGCTTTAAGATGTTCAACACTCCATGTACCCGGAAGTACATCACCATCACAATTTTTAAGTTCATAAGAGTTATTAGACATACGGCGATGAATCATGAAAGGACCAATATACTTATCTGCTAACTTCGCTGAATAAAATTTCGCAGCGTCGGACAAAACAAAATTTTTACGCCAAACCAACTGATTAGGCAGGAAGGAGACAGGACGATGTCTAAGATCGTAACGAACTTTAGACTTCTCATATGCTTTCTGTAGGCGGTTCTTAATGTCACTATAGAGTCTCGAAAAATTAGAAGATCGACACATAAAATCTTCCGGATTTCTTTGACACGTTTCGACGGCATTTTCGTCATCCACAGGAGTATGGAAGTTACGTTCACCAGTAAGATACATTTCTCTGCCAAAATTTACGAAATAAGGAGTATGACCAAGAACCTCATGTTTTGCCGTGCGAATAGCACAAGATATTTTCGGAAGGAATAGGTCCCAGTCACGATGATTATCGGACACATACGATACCAACATAGTCTTAATAACACGATTAATGCGTTCAACGGGATTTGCTTGAGGGTGATAGTACGACGTATACGAAGGACTAACCTTGTACTTCTCTAAAAATTGACGATATTCCCTAGAACGAAACTGAACACCATTATCGCTAATAACCTTACGAGGAGTTCCAAAAAGTAAAAATACATGATTTTCTAAGAATTCTATGATCTTATTAGTCGAGGCTTTCCGCAGAGCACACGTTAAAACAAACTTACTGAAACAGTCAGATACGACAAGAATATAACTAAAACCACGTTTGGTTCTCGGTAACGGACCCACAATATCCACACTCAAAACGTCCCAAGGTCTGTCAATGAGAGAATGACCTCCCATACGACCAGCAGGTTTACGTTGTTCAGGTTTAGTTTTGATGCAAGTAGGACAACGACGTACATAACGGATTACATCATGAACCATTCCAGGCCAGAAATATTTTTGGTAAAGACGATGAAGAGTTTTGAAGATACCTAGATGACCAGAAGTTGGTATATCATGGCAGGACGAAATGATCTCAGAACGACGTTCTTTAGGAACTACTATCTTCCAATCCTCATCCTCATTGTCAAAATATTTGTTAGAAGGACGTACAAATTTACAAAGTTGGCCATTAGCTATCTGGAATGCAGGGTATTTCTCCGGATTCGTTTTGACTGCTCTAAGTAGTCTGTGATACCACTTATCGGTTGATATGACGGAAATCGAAATAGAATCAACGACAGGAACCGATCGAGAGAGAGCATCAGGTACAACATGATCCTTACCTTTACGATGGATTATGTCGAAATCATATTGCTGCAGTCGTACAGCCCATCGCGCGAGTCGACCACTAGGAGATTGTAACTTACTTAACCAACATAAGGAATAATGGTCCGTAATGACGCGGAAGTGCGAACCCTCTATGTACGGACGCAACTTCTCAATCGACCACAAAGCTGCTAAGCATTCTTTCTCGGTAGTCGAAAAGTTCCTTTCCGCACCAGTAAGCGAACGACTAAGATAGCAGATTACTCTTTCCTCGTTATCGATACTTTAAGTTAAAACAGCACCCAACCCAAAATTAGAGGCGTCAGTTTGTATCGTGAACTCTTTGCTAAAGTCAGGACAAGACAAAATAGGAGCTGAGATTAAATGTTGACGGATTTTTGACCATGCCTCGTCACAGGACTGATCCCAACGGAAAGGTTGATTTTTACGTAACAAATTTGTTAATGGACCAACGAGAGAAGAAAAATTTGGTATGAACCGACGATACCAAGACGCCATACCAACAATACGTCTAACGCCAGATACTGAAGTTGGTGTCGGAATTTCAAGAATGGCTTTAACTTTGTCAGGATCAACCAACAAACCCTGTTTATTAATTACGTAACCCAAATATTTCAGCTCATCACGGCAAAATAAACATTTCTCACGATTTAGAGTGAGACCAGCAGTCTCTATACGGGAAAGAACTTCACTTAAAATTTCTAAATGTTTTTCGAAAGTGGACGTAACAATGATGATATCATCCAAATAGACGAAGACATGCGGTTCAAATTCAGGACCTAAAACCTGATCAATGAAGCGCATCCAGACGGCAGGAGAATTTGAGAGACCAAAAGGCAAGCGACGACACTGGAACAAACCCCGATTAGGGACAGTAAAGGCGGTATAAGGTCGAGACGACTCCTCAATAGGGATTTGCCAATAGGCGGATTTAATGTCCAAGGAAGTCAAGAACTTAGCATCACGAAGTTTATCCAAGGTATTCGTTACATAAGGCAAAGGGTAGGCATCACGTTCCGTAACTTTATTGAGCTTCCTATAGTCAATGCAAAATCTATAGGTTTTATCTTTCTTCGGAACCAATAAAATAGGAGAAGACCAAGGACTATTAGACTTTTCAACAACACCCAGTTCTAACATGTGATTCAACTCTTTATCGACGATTTTCTGCATAGCAGGAGAAATAGGGTAATATCTTTGTTTAATAGGCGGACCATGGACAACAATACGATGTTCCACTAAATTAGTACAACCTAATTCTTTAGTCGATTTCGAAAAATGATTGTTAATGAGTTGATCTAATTGTTGTTGCTGAACGTCAGAAAGAACATGTTCAATTCCTATCGTATTAATCGAAGCAGGTTCAGACGAAAATACCCATTCACCACGTCGAAGGTCAGGGACAATACCCATAATTTTCCAGAAATCCGCGCCCAAGATCAACGTATGCGGTAAAGAAGGGACAACCAAAATATCTATAACGCTAATTTGATCACGAAGACCCATAGGCACTGAGATTTCACCCAAAGATCGACACTTCTGTCCATTTGCTACAGTACATACCGTAATTTTAGACTTCAATGGAATATTCATGGAACGTAAGGTATTCCAACCAGGACCCCCTAAAATAGTGCGTGAGGCGCCAGAGTCAAGAAGACCTAAGAATGACCGATTAAAGATTGACACATTTAAATAAGGACGTTCGTCACCACGAGCGTTCGCGAGAATAAAATCTGTCTGATTCTTGTGTCTACTATTCGTCGAATTATCAAAACGGCGTCCCAAACGACGACTTAGGACGTCCGACGAGCGTTTCCCGAACATGAAGGACAAGACGGAACAGTCACATTTGGTTTACCACAACGGTAGCAATGTTTCTTACGAGGTCGTGAGCACTGACCCGAACTATGACCCACAACTCCACAATTCCAACACTTGAAGGGAAAAGAAGTCTTAGAAGTACCAGCCTCCATAACATTACATTTCACAGGAACCTTAGGTGCCGACACACAAGCAAGGTCTGGCTCAAGTGATTTGCCACGAGTAGGAGGAGGAACATAAGCTTCGACTGAAATTCTGCGAGCTTCAAGTTGTTTACCATATTTTAAGAGTTGGGCGATAGACGTGATTTCAACTAAACCAAACTGTGTCTGATAAAATGGCAAAAGATTTTTCAGCATAATCTTAAGCTGAGTAGCTTCAGGAACATGAGTACAGAGACGTGAGAATAGATTTTTCATCATGGAAACGTAAATGCCAATCGACTCAAGAGAACCCTGAGTTCGATGCTTAATCTTGTCAAATAATCGATCATCATAATCGGGAGCCAAAAATTCAGTCCTCAAACCATCCAATACATCAGACCAATTAAAGAAAGAATCTTTATTAGCACGATACCAAATCAAGGCATCTCCCGTAAAAATATCTATAGCGGAATTGAATAAAATTTCGTCAGTTGAATGACGCGCGACCTTAAGTTCGTTCACACGTTCAATGAAAGCATTCACAGACATTTCGCGAGGGTTTCCCGAAAATTTTAGTCCCCACGTCGCGACAGGAACAGGTCTCAAAGGCGAAACCGGATTGGCCACAATAGGTTCGGATTCCCCATCACTAGATGACTCTTCGGACTCGAAATTTACTAACGGTCCTCCGGTAGTTAAATCTAAAATTGTGCTCTGTCCAAGCATAGTGCTTTTGCGAGCCGCTCTAGCCTTAATGGTTAATCGCACCCCCAGAGTACAAATTTGAGACACAAGTTGTGCACGTTGTTCAATTTCTGTTTCCGTTATTGGTTTACTACGTTGCGCACGACCGAAAGCACAAGCCAAAGAAGTCGACAACTTCTTGTACGCCGATGAAGTCCGCGTATCCGAAAAAGTAGCCAAGGTTGTC
Organism: Amphimallon solstitiale; assembly: GCA_963170755.1. Lineage (NCBI taxonomy): Eukaryota > Metazoa > Arthropoda > Insecta > Coleoptera > Scarabaeidae > Amphimallon > Amphimallon solstitiale. The sequence goes on from OY720675.1 coordinate 149,005,119, forward strand.
GTAATAACATCTATTTTTGCCTTAAGGGCATCAGCGTCTTGAGTGAATGTAAACGGATACACAGGTACTAAAGTTTCAGGATCCTTACAAAAACGTTGCATAACTCTTAAGGAACGACGCAACTCATCGACCGTACCCCCACTCGTTGAACCGTATCTCGCTAACTCGTACTCTAACTCATCTTTATTCAGTCTGTTAATTTCTATCTTAAGATCCATTATGACGTAATCGAAATTTAAAATTCTACAATGAATACCCGGCAGTGAACCCTCCGCTATAAATTCCTTCCCACAATTTAAATACAATGTGGCAACGTTATTGAATTTAATTTAAGACGTCAAAGATTCAATCTTAAACTGACTGACACAAATCAAAATACTTCCACTTCTACACGTGAACCTATACATACAACTGATATACCAGTGTCTACTGTACTTCTATTATCCAAATTACTTGTAACACCCGAAATTACTATACTGAGGGAAAAATCAAAAATCAGTATAAGATAATCAAAAATTCTTGGAGAACAATACGATACTATACAATATACGGAAATGAATTGCCTACGGAAAAGAAATTATTCCCCAAGAAATATCAAAAGGCCGGAAATTTTCCCTAAGTCCAATCGGTGCTATAAAAACATCAAACATACATCATCACACATACAACGTAAGACGTAACTGTGATATAAGCTGGGATATACTTTACTTTTACTCAAAACAAAAAAAAGACAAGGTCTTCAATGCTAAAATTAATTAACTCCGGAAGATGATTCAAAAGTTTCTGAAAATTCCCAAAATCTAAGATTCTTGATTTATTAAAAAAAAACGGCCGCTAAAACCCTTTTCTAAGGCCCCACACGTTGGGCGCTAAAAATCCTTGCTACCCTCTTGTAATTAAATTAAATTGGCCGAGGCCTTAAACAAACGGTACCCAGAGAATTCCAAGAAGGTAGTGAATTAAGCACCACCACGGTAATTAACCTTCTTTTTAAAATTTTAAAAGGACGCTTGTCTATTAATTAATCACCAACTTATAACACTCAGTCTTACCTCTTACTTCCCCAAGGGTCGATGTTAAATATGGGAGTCAGCACTGCCTCCAGCTACAGTCAGAGAAGGGCGAGTTCGAACACCGTACTAAGTCGAAGGTTATGATGTCAGGGCGCCTATCCGTAATAATGTGCTGAGCCCAACAGATATTCAGACCCCGGACCAGATCCAATATAAAACCCCCAGGTGATAAGTAAATAAGACCAGTACACACTCATTCAACTTAACAAACAGTTTATTAAAATTCAATCTCAGATTTCAACAGCGTATCTCCAGTACTGTACAAAACCGGCTATATATAAATCTCTAACTTCCACGAGATGTTTAAGCAAAGGCAAAAAAACAATGAAAGTGAAACACAAGCGCAACTCGGTTGCAAATTTTCAGTGACGTGACGTTACTAAATTTAGAAGTTCAAAAGGTGAACACAAGAACTACTTAAAACTAACATTGATTCACCAACAATATTCTTATAAGTACACAGTAATAAGGCAATTTGCCAAAAGTCCCTCCAAAGTCGAACAGTTTGATCGTATAATGCAACACGTCAACCAAAATGAAACACTCTGTATACCAGAGGCATCCGACAATCTATTCGACGTTAGAAAACAGACTCTACGTTGTAAAATATCTAATTCTATAAAAGAAATAGCGCTAGTTAACTATGCTTTACAGGTAGAATATGCAATTAAATAAAATTCATTAGTTTCTTACGGAATTATACCAAAATTAAATTACAGTCATTGATTAAATGCATCAAATATTATCTACGAATTTACACAAGACCGATGCGAGGCCACACTGCCCACACACATCCAAAATTTAATTCACTTTCTAAATCCAAAAATAAAAATGGCTACGTAACGTCTCCAAAAATGTCAAAGTAACCTCCAAAATGGGGTCACTATTGTTAATAACTACGTTAAATTAATTAATTCAAAAAAACATAAAGGCTCACAGGCCATAAGAAGTTAAATTAGGAATTTACGATTACTTATTTGATAAATTAGGCCGGAAAATTGAAATTCACTGTTCAAATTGTACGATATTGACACAAATTTAGTCAAACTGTTTAGTCAATTAAATTCTACCCTCTGGAGAATAACAGAGAAAATTTACACAGACACAATACCTTTAAACACCACATCCACAGCTTCCAAACAAGTCAAATCCTACGGATCCACACGTTACCAGGAATATGCCCTCCTATCTTCGGCTTACGACACCTCAAGTGATAGCGTTCGAAGGCTACAGTGTACCAATAAACTGCACCTTAAATGTGCCCTTACCGCAAGATCCAACAACAAGTCCTGGGCACCGTAAAATTACTAGCACGTGTTTCTCTCGTATTAACTTCAACCAACAATGCTCAAATGAGGTTTATATCAGGCCTAACACCAGCAGCTAAATTTGAATATAGAAACGACACAAATTAGGATCGATTAGACACATGGAAAATATACTTACAGCAGCTTAAACAATTCCCAAGCCAGAAGAAAAAAATATCCTCGAAAAACTCAAATAAACGTCAAAGATTTACCAATAATCCCTGAGAATCACTATAAAATCCGCTTTTGTTAAGCGATTATAAACGATACAACTCAACTTTCCATATTCTCAAGGCAGCTAAGGGAAAAGGTTCTGCTCTCGTGTCTAACCTTTCGCAACGATCGTTAAAAATCAAAAGAGACAGATCTTAACATCTCAAAACCGACCATACAACCAAACACGTCAAACGCGCTAAGAGAACAAATGAACCAACTAATACTTAAAACGTACGACAGAAATACAGCTTCAAATAACCATAGAAAAATGGAAAATAATTATTACTAATTTGTTGCATAACTCTGGGCCCAAAGAAGTTCAAAAAAAAGAAGTTAGTCAAAATTAAAAGTAACAAATTAATTAAATTAACAACAGACGCCATCTACCCGGCAATACCAGATTTACGTTACACCCACCTATGCAGGGCAGAACGCGTGTAATAGAAATCTTAGGCACTCCTACGCCAGATGGCAGTAATAGTAGGAAGATGACACAAATTTAATCAAAAACTAATTACGTATTCCGTCACTAAAATAAACCATTAAAAGGGTAAAATACAACCAAAAAAAAAACGTAACAGTCCTCTCGATTACTCTATTACATTCGCCATATGTTATTAGATTTAAAAAATCTTCGTTATTAAATCCAGATAGCGACATTATTATTATTCAAGTATTCAGAAACGGAAGACAACTAAAACGCTAAATAGCACTAGTAAATACCTTACTGATGACAGGTAATATGATTGCAAGTTGTTTTTATTTATTCACATGAATTTCCATGGCCTAATTGATTATACAAAATAAAACTTTATAGGAATTGATACATTTTCCAAAATAACTCTGAAACTAAGACGTTTAGGTATAGGGAAGTAAATACATACTGACCCTAATTTTGAACGTGCAATCCAATGAAGTTAAAAAAAATGTAGGTTGCTATTTAAAAATTGCAAAATATTGATATTTTCTGGATGAAATGTTTAACATGGTTTTCTGATCACCCTGTATTATTTTGAAAAGTTTATAATACCGCATTCGAAGCAGTATACTTTCCAAAATGATTACCTAAAATTTTAAATATGTGCATGCATTCAATTATTGGGAATGTTGTTATGAGTAATAGTCTGCTGCTGTCAATTTTTTTACAAAAATTGAAATACTTCAAAAATGGCTAACTTTAGAGGCAAAGTTTATCAGACAAACTACCCTTAAAATTAAGTTGGAAATACGATTCAATCATAAAAAATGGGGTATTCCATTTAGTTGATATCCATTTCCGGTGTAACCGGAAGAAGCAAAAATTCAAAACTATTTTAAATCGAAAGAGCTTAAGGCGAAACTAATATTTGCGAAATTTCAAAACTTAACTCTTATTAGTTTTCTATATTGTTCTAATGAAATCTCGTCGTGGTATACCCTGTATATATGTATATATTTCAATTATACATTGTGATTTGCATTTTATATTTGTCATTGTTTTCTAATTGACAACCAGTTGTCATATTGTTATTACTTTTACTTCATTGTATGCCACTACTACCAAGAATCTTTTGAATTTTTCAATATATATATATATATATATATAACAAGAAAAGGAAAATTATCGGGTAAATTCCGCTGTAGAGCAACCGTAGACACGTGTTTCTGACTCATTGGTCGTCGTCAGTACGGTGTAGCCAAGGAATAAGGTGGGATAACCTTGGAGATGTAAGCTACACGGAAGACCATCAGGTGACAGACCGCCATTTGTAGCTTCGGTTAGAAGAGCCTCGGTTTTGAGGATTCACATCCAACCTCGCCACGAGGAAGACAATGCCAACCTGCGTGCCATCCGAGACCCAGGAAAGAAAAATCACAAAAAAAGGAATTAATCGCGGATACATAAATTACAAGAAAAGGAAAATTATCGGGTAAATTCCGCTGTAGAGCAACCGTAGACACGTGTTTCTGACTCATTGGTCGTCGTCAGTACGGTGTAGCCAAGGAATAAGGTGGGATAACCTTGGAGATGTAAGCTACAACGGAAGACCATCAGGTGACAGACCGCCATTTGTAGCTTCGGTTAGAAGAGCCTCGGTTTTGAGGATTCACATCCAACCTCGCCACGAGGAAGACAATGCCAACCTGCGTGCCATCCGAGACCCAGGAAAGAAAAATCACAAAAAAAGGAATTAATCGCGGATACATAAATTACAAGAAAAGGAAAATTATCGGGTTGGATGTGAATCCTCAAAACCGAGGCTCTTCTAACCGAAGCTACAAATGGCGGTCTGTCACCTGATGGTCTTCCGTGTAGCTTACATCTCCAAGGTTATCCCACCTTATTCCTTGGCTACACCGTACTGACGACGACCAATGAGTCAGAAACACGTGTCTACGGTTGCTCTACAGCGGAATTTACCCGATAATTTTCCTTTTCTTGTAATTTATGTATCCGCGATTAATTCCTTTTTTTGTGATTTTTCTTTCCTGGGTCTCGGATGGCACGCAGGTTGGCATTGTCTTCCTCGTGGCGAGGTTGGATGTGAATCCTCAAAACCGAGGCTCTTCTAACCGAAGCTACAAATGGCGGTCTGTCACCTGATGGTCTTCCGTGTAGCTTACATCTCCAAGGTTATCCCACCTTATTCCTTGGCTACACCGTACTGACGACGACCAATGAGTCAGAAACACGTGTCTACGGTTGCTCTACAGCGGAATTTACCCGATAATTTTCCTTTTCTTGTAATTTATGTATCCGCGATTAATTCCTTTTTTTGTGATTTTTCTTTCCTGGGTCTCGGATGGCACGCAGGTTGGCATTGTCTTCCTCGTGGCGAGGTTGGATGTGAATCCTCAAAACCGAGGCTCTTCTAACCGAAGCTACAAATGGCGGTCTGTCACCTGATGGTCTTCCGTGTAGCTTACATCTCCAAGGTTATCCCACCTTATTCCTTGGCTACACCGTACTGACGACGACCAATGAGTCAGAAACACGTGTCTACGGTTGCTCTACAGCGGAATTTACCCGATAATTTTCCTTTTCTTATAATTTATGTATCCGCGATTAATTCCTTTTTTTGTATATATATATATATATATTGATGGCTGTTAAGTGGTCACCTCCGTCTAATAAAGGTGGCGGCCTGACTTCCGTGTTTACCTGTTGATATATATACCTAAATTTTGTATATTTGTGTAAAGGGGAATCTCTGGAATCAGGATTTCACGTGAGGGGAAACAAATTTCCTCATATTTTTCATCATATATGGAGAATCAACTAAGATACGAACTGACCACCAAAGTGTGTATATGTGTAGATACTGATAGCATTCTGTTACCTCTAGCACCGTTGACAATTTTATGGAGGACAGAACTTGCACTAATTACATACAATATATATACTCTCTCGTATCGACACGCTGGCTTATCTAAAAAAAATAATGTATACGTTTTGTTTATAGAAAGAATTGCTTAGTAGGAGCATATATATCGACCGTTATAATAACTATAAATGAGAAGCCAACAGTTTGAGTTCCAATTCATAAATCATTTAACATATGTACTTATACGAAATATATTAAGAAACATTTTTAGCATAATAAAATAAAAATTTATTGAAGTTTAAAATATAAGATAAATTTAAATCTTAAATCATAATAAAGAATAATCAGTACTATTTTCTATTAAGAATTACTATCACATTTTTTTAAATACTTTGAATTGTAAAACATTTATTATTAAAGATTCACCAAGTATACATTACATTACATTAGTTTGCAATTTAATTAAATAATATTTATTTATTTTAAGTCCAGTTTAAGGGATTAAAGTAATGATCTCAACATTAACTTAAGCGTATGTAATATAAATTTAAAATTACATGTTTCCAATTCCATTTAATTATCGAAAGTAAGTATCTATCGATAATTGCTATTAACTACTTTCTATAGGATTATTCAAATTTACATTGATAATAAATATGATCTAAAAGCAACATGTAGGGCATAATTAAATATGAGATGAAATGTATTGAGAAATATGTTTGCAGTAAATATATATATTACAGAATACATAATATAATAGCATATAAAATATATATGTAAATATTAAGGATAAGTATATATATTATCTAAAATCGGACTAAAATGAGATAATATTTTAATTTAGAAAAATGAGTGCTTTTATATTTTAGAATTAGTTTTTATTCCGTTACGTCTATCTATATTAGAAAAAAACAATTTAGTGTTTTCTCTTTAGATGATCATAAGAATTAAAAGTATTTTCGCTACAATTAAAATCACATTTGCATATGTTGCTGTCACTTGCAGCAATCGTAAATTAATACTAATTCTAGGGATATTGTAAACTAAACTGTTCCCTAAACTTAGTTCCTTCATATTTTTGGATATATGGATATACTTTTTCGACTTTACCTCATTTCGGTAATAGCTCAAGTGAAACTGATTTACAGTAAAGGTTCGCTAATCCGGATCAATTAAAACTGGCTCGATTCGGACTATGAGAACGTCCGGATTAGTGGAGGTAATATTAAAACTAGAGTAAAAAGCAAAATAAATGGTGACACGTCTTTTATAGAAAATATCTGAGTATATAACATACAAATATACGTAAACAGTTAACTACATATATTACTGACAAAAATCAGAAATTTTGGTTTGACGAATACAGCCTTGTTTAGCCTCCATCGCGCGCTGTCGCAGCATTCTAAGGTTAGTTAAACTGTTTAATTCAACTTTATTTTCCTCAGCCCATTGAATGCAGGTGCTGAAACTCTTAATAGCCTCTTCATGCTTAATTCTCAGCTCATTTTTGGAAGCTTCTTCATCGGAAGAGAAGCTATCATCGCTATCTAATGGCAAACGCTCTTCATCTCCAACGATCCATTCATCAATTTCAGTTTCTTCAGGTAGATAATTGTCATCGTTAATTCGCTGTAACATATTTCCGAGTTCAACAAATTCTTGACGTTCGAAATTCCATCTCTCTTTAAGAGTAAGCAGCGGAATTTCCTCATCTGAATCCCATTCACTTTCTGAATTTGTTGTGATCTTATTAGCTGTATAACAAAGTATTTTCCTCCAACATTTTTTTATAACATCTGGCGAAAGCTTCTCCCAAGCATCAGCAATCAAAAATACGGCATCCTTTAAAGTAATGCTCTTAAGAGTCTTTGTAATATCACTTGCTTCCAAAGACAGAACATGGACCAAAAGGCTCTTTCGATAATACAGTTTGGTTAAACGTATCGCATTTTGGTCCATGGGCTGAATAAGTGGGGTGCAATTGGGTGGTAGGAACATAGTGACAAATTGGTCATCATCACTTGTAAGCTGGGTTTCTGATGCGTGGCTAGGAGCATTGTCAATTAATAAAATAGCTTTTCCATTAAGATTATTGTGTGCCTGAAATTTTCTCACTTGCAAAACGAAAGACTCATGAAACCATTTCACAAAAAGTCCAGATGTCATCCAAGCATTTTTTGTTGAGTAGTACTCAACGGGGAGGCTCCCGCAATTCTTAAATGCTCTGGGATTTTTTGCTTTTCCAATGACCATCATTTTGACTTTATGAGTACCATCACCGTTTGAGCAGGCAAGAAAAGTCAACCTTTCTTTTGAAGTTTTTCGTCCTGGAGCGGTTTTTCTTCGGCGTGTACCAATGTTCGATCGGGCAGCAATTTCCAAAACAATGCAGATTCATCTGCATTGTATATTTGGTTTGGGAGTATGTTCAACTCATTCATTTTTTCAGTAAATTTTCGTAAAAAAGGTTCTACCGCAGACGAATCGCTCGATAGTTTCTCTCCAACCACTTTAAGATGCCGAATGCCATGCCTCTTTTTAAATTTATGTATCCATCCTTTGCTAGCAATAAATTTATTGTCATTATAATATTTAGAATAAATTTGGACGGCTTTTTCGTATAAAATATTTGCTGAGATGGTTGCATGTCTTTCTCGCTGCAACAGAAACCATTTGTATAATTCATTTTCCATTTCTGGATATTCTGGTTTTCGGATAATTTTTCTACGTGTTGGTAATGAGACACAGCTTGCGATATAACTGTGTAAATACAAAAATACAATAATGAATGAATTAGCAGTTAATGAATAAAAGTCCATACCTAGTAATTTTTTCCTTATTCTTTTTAATGTCAGAAATTGTGGATGTTCCGACACCATATTTGTCTGCTAACACTTTTCCACTAACACCACTATTCAGCTTTTGTAATATTTCTTGTTTTTCGCCGATGGTCAACGTTTTGTGCGCTCTTTTCGCGGCCATGTTGATTCAAACTGATTCGGGGATTGCCCTGTTTATGTGTCGTATGTAACCGGGACTTCATTGTACTTAACGAAAACACACGACGCGCGATCCGGAGTAGTGGATCTATGGCCGATCCGGATTACAAGGTACATAATGTTAAACTTACAATTTTTAATTTTGTCCTGATTACAGGGAAGTCCGGATTAATGGAGGTCCGGATTAGCGAACCTTTACTGTATATAGAAATTTCAAGGCTATATGACATTTACTACAACTATTTCTGATTTTTTTGTTGGTACCCTTTTTGGAAGAAAGTAGTAGAAGAAATAAAAGCCAAGTCCCTCGAAGGCCTGTAGATCTAACAGTTTTGAATTGAAATTGCGGGAAAATATACAATTTATAACCTGGCTAGCTTACTTTTATTTACATAGTGCCATTTGCTTATATAACACCAGGGGCAAACTAGCCGGTTATAGAATTTGTCTTCTGAATGTCGCCAAGACACCAAAATACGCACTCCTGGCTGCCTATATGTTCAGGCTTCAATGTTATGATCTGGTAAAAGTACGGCCGTTGACCTTAATGTCAACTTGTTCGGGCAGTTTAAAATAAATCAAAATTATGGTGGTTATAGTGTGGTGCCTTGGGACAAAAGACCTATTGCTCACGGCAGACTCAGCGGAGAAAAAACGTGAGTACTTCTTATTGTTTTAATATGATTCGTTACTCTTGAATATACTACTTTCTCTATTTCATTGTCAAACGGTAAAGGTAAACAAAATAAAACACATGGCTAGAAATTCATTTGAAAAGTACATAACGATTAACTTTTATTTCTATTAAAGCATTATTAAATCATATCAAACGTATAAACAATTCAGCAATTAAATTACGGACACAATTGATACGCATTATTGTCTAATCTTAATTACAAATTTACAAAGTCTATGTACATAAATAGTATACAAAATAAATACGCGTCGATGACCTCTATAAGTCACGTATGAAATTAAGCAAGAACGTTTGTACGTTCCTAGTCCCTGAATTAACAATTACAGTCCCAGAATATTCCGTTAAAGAAAAACATAAATAAAATGATGTTTGAAATAAAATACGGATGATCAGGTTTGCTTAAATTATTTTACAACTAAATTTTGTATGTTACCATGCTCGCAGAAGAATCTTTTATAAATTTGTCACGGAAAATAATTTCAATCGGCACGGACTTTTGCGCGTCTATTCGGTGAATTATTATTATATCTTTGTTTACACTACAGAGCGCGGACAACGTATTCGAATTTATAAGCGCGTTACAGATAATATTCGAAATTTAACATTTCTGAAAATAAAATACAAATATTAAATACAGAGATATATATATATAGTCACGACATTTATAGCCTGACTCGGACGGGAATTATAGGTTGCTGCGGTAAAATGTCTATTCCTTCACGACCCCTGGTCTGAATGAAAAAGACACTTTCGGACGGGTTTTAGCGGATTTTGAAACGATTATTCCACGGCACAGAAAGAGGCCTGAATATAATACGTTTCTAGGATAAACACCTAACTTTCCCACGCCATCAAGGCTGAGTAAAGAAAGGTAAAGGCGGCTGTAGGATAGGAGAATAAAATGGACGAGACACACTTGCCGGTGTCTTTATATATCCGTAAACCCCCCTATTTCTGTAGGAAAAACTCGTTTAAAATATACAATTTGCGCGCGACTACGAGCATGACGTATACATTCGGTACTCTTACATTGAAAAATAAACAAATAACATGAATGATCATTACAAATGAATACATATACAGGTCCGTCCAAAACATTTTATACAATATTTGAACAAAATAACTCACATTCTTTTAATTTAATGTTGCCAAATAAATTAATAATGAACTAAAAATGTTAATTTGTGCAATTAACGAGGAACTTCGTTACAGCCCCCTCCTTAAAAGTAAACAATGAACCCTAACAACTAACTATCAAAAGTACAGAAACGGAAAGTTAAATTCAAAACAAAATTTAACACTTGACAGTCTATCAATTTAAAAAAAAAATTAAAAAACTAAAACTCGTCAGTTTATCATCACTCACGATGTCTATAACGCACGCACTATCACTGATTGTTCTGTCTTTTCAGATTTGCGTGGTGGATTTCAGCTTCCCTGCGAGTCATCACGACGCTCACTCCGTCGACCCGCACATGGACTCGTTTGTTCCTGTGTCGCCTCTTACGGACTCCTTTCCCCAGCGAACCTTCCTTCCTCACCCAGGCCCCAGGATTTGCCAGACGAGGTTTAACGGTCGGCGGCGGAATCGTCGGCAGCGGCGGAGGGTCTGAGCAAAGGAACGGCATGTCCAAGGAAAAATGAGACAGAAAAGGAATAACTGGTAGATTTGAGGTACCATGTGCGGGAGGCGGCGAAGGAATTGAGATTGTCGGAGGGGAGGCATTGACAAAGGGTGCTTTCTTCGCTTCAGGCGTCGCTGGCAACGGTGACAATAAGTCGGGCACTGGAGAAGCACCGAAGAGTTGTAGAAGCCTGAAACCCAGATAGGCTTCTGCGTCGGGACTGTGTAACGTGGGTCCCACATCGACTGTTGTCTCATTGGTGGACGGCACGGAGACTACTGGCTTGGGAGGTGTCCGGCAACAATATGTCTGATATTTCTCCTCCATGAGGGCAACGGTCGCCGGTGAAACCAGATAGCGAGGCGTTATTGGTCGTTCGGGCGTCTTCAACCCAGGCGGTGTACCCCACAACGCTCGATATCGATCATCCATGGCGGATGGCGGCGGAGATACCAAGGGACGGGGAGCGGTCATCTTGCCTGGTTGCTTGGAAGTGCCCATTGCATCGACTGTGTATTCTGGATGGTACATACGAGTTTATATATCCTCCTGGCCTTCCCCCACTACCTCCAGCGGATTTGGAGGTGGAAGATCGGGTTGGAGTTCGTCTGCGGACGGTATCTTGACATCTTTCACATGTACCTTCACGGGTTTTCGTCTGTTTGGTACCTGTAACAAAAGAACAGACGGAGACAGGATCCGGATAACTTTAGAGGGACCTTCAAATTTCGGAGCAAGTTTAGCGGTAAATTTCTTAGAGGCGTCGGATAAATTATGTGTCTGATGATACACCCATTGTCCAATTTGAGGGCGGTAAGGACGATGTCTCAGATTGTAGGGCCTACTTTGCCTCTGGAACGCTTGAGCCAACTTTATCCTGACGATCTTGAAAAAGTCGTCCAATTTCGACAGTTCTTGAGCCAATTCTTCGGTATTCGGTCGAGCAGGATCCATTAACTGCCCATCAGCGGTTCTTCGCAGAGAGCTCGGCGGCATGAGTTCTCTACCAAAGTTAAGAAAGGCAGGTGTGAATCCTGTAGACTCATGTTTAGCGGTGTTGATGGCGAAAACGAACTGAGGTAGGTATTGGTCCCATTCTCTATGATCTTTATTGATGTATTGTGCAATCATAGGTCCTAATACCCTATTTGTCCTTTCCACAGGATTCGATTGCGGAGCATACGGAGCATTAAATTTTATCTTGACACCTAATCCATTAAAATAACTGGTGAAACTGTGACTGGCAAATTGCGGACCATTGTCAGCCAACAGGATCTTCGGACAACCAAAACGATAGATTACCTTTTCCTTCAGTGCCTGGATGACGGTTCGTGATGTGGCAGAGCGTAGCGGCTGGCATTCTACCCACTTCGTGAATCGATCATGTATTACTAACAATGAAGTATATCCTCTCTTGGAACGCGGAAAAGGTCCGAGGAGGTCCACACTCACTTGTTCCCATGGACAATCAACAGGTGAGAATAACATCTGACCTAGAGGTTTTCCCTGATTAAATTTATAATGTTTACAGGATCGACATCGATTGACGTAGCGGCGGACATCTCTGAACATCCCTGGCCAATAATATAACGAAGCGGCTCTCGCTATACTTTTGGCGACCCCAAGATGTCCAGCTTCAGGAGCGTCATGGATTTCCTTCAGGACGTCGTTTCTATCAGGCGTTGCTACACACAATTTCCATGCGCGCACTCCCTCGGTATGTTGTGTATCAGGTATGTGTCTGTACAAATTACCATTTTCTAATCGGTATTCTTGATGTTTCTCAGGATCTGACTGAACGTCCGAAACCTTCTTGTTATACCAAGAACAAGACGTTTCTTCTAACAAGGCACAGGTATCTTCATCGGTTTCGTGTTTGAAAGGAAGCGGTGCTCGGGACAGAGAATCGGCTAAATTATTCATCGCTCCTTTTCGGTATTGAATGACAAAATCATACTGTTGTAAATCAACAGCCCATCGACTGAGTCGTCCTGACGGATTCTTTAAGTCATTCAGGAATCTTAAACATTGGTGATCGGAAATAACGGTGAATTGGTAAAATTCTAAATAGTACTTAAATTTTTTGATACCCCAAACAACGGCAAGAGCTTCTTTCTGGGTCGTCGAATAATTTAATTCTGCCTTACTTAAAGTCCTACTGGCATAGGCAATCACTCTTTCGGCACCCTCTATTATTTGTATTAAAACGACTCCCAAACCTTTCTCACTGGCGTCGGTATGCAATTGGAATGGTTTGGAGAAGTCCGGACACGCGAGAACTGGGCTCTCTGTCAGTGCTTTCTTTACGGCGGCGAATGCGGCGTCTTGTTCCGTCGTCCATTCCCAACGCACATCTTTTTTAATTAACTTTATGAGCGGAACGGTAAGTTGTGCGAAATTCGGTACGAACCGACGGTACCATGACGTTTGTCCCAGGAAACCACGTATTTCTTTCTTGGATCGCGGCGGCGGTACATTTAAAATAGCAGCGATCTTGTCCGGGTCTGTACGGATTCCGTCCGGCGTTACAACATGACCTAAATATTTTATGTCCTGTTTGGCAAAAGTACATTTGTCAGGTTGTAGTTGAAGGCCTGCTTCCCGTAAACGCGCGAAAACATTACTTAAATTCTTCAAATGCTCTTCAAAAGTCTTGCCTAAAATAATAATATCGTCCAGATATACAAATGCGTACTCCGCCATTTCAGGACCTATCACCGAATCTAATAGGCGTTGGAACGTCGCTCCCGCACTATGTAATCCATACGGTAATGACACAAAATGAAATAGGCCCTTTCCCGGAATTGTAAAAGCTGTCACGGGTCTGCTATCTTTTTCTAATTCCACTTGCCAGTACCCACTTTTAAGATCCAGCGTCGAAAAATATTTACTGTCGCGGAGTTTATCAAGAATATTTGAAATGTACGGCAAAGGATATGAATCTTTAATGGATACAGAATTAATTTTGCGGAAATCGACACAGAACCGAACGCCACCGTTCTTTTTTGTGACCACGACGATAGGAGAACTCCACGGACTGTTACTGGGTTCTATTATACCGTCTTGTAGCATCTTGTCCACTTCGGCGTCGATTAGTGCTTGCTTCTTTGGGTTGCACGGATAATATCGTTGTTTTATGGGGGCGGTATTCGGTTGCAAACGGATTGTGTGACGTATTAAATTCGTCCGACCAGGCACGGTAGTAAATTTGCTTAATTCTTGATCAAGGAATTTTTTTAAGGCGGTCTCGTGGCGGTCCTGTACCTCGGAGATCCCACAGCTCGCGGCAAAGACTGCATTGTCTCCCTTAAAGTACAGTTTCCTTTCGGAAAAATCGAGAACAGCCCCAATTTCCTTGAGAAAATTAATTCCGAAGATAACTGAGCACGGGCTCTTCGGCATAATTACAAAATTAACGTCTGTAGTTCGGCTACCCATGCGGACCGGTAATAAAACTGAGCCAGGCGATTCTACAACGTCTCCATTTGCGAGGCGGACTTTAGATTTTTTATTCATGACACGTTGTTCATTATTTTTCGACAACCGGGCAACTAGCGATTCGGACAAAAACGATGAAGTCGCTCCGCTGTCCACGAGGGCTCGTAAATGCTGGTTACACATGTTCACACGGATCCAGACGCGATTGTCTGGCACCGTCGAGTCTTTGATACATGTGTTTGCGGATTCAGGCGGTTTTACTGCTTGCGGACGGTCTTTGCCTGCAGACCGCCCTTCTCGGCGTTTCCCTGGCATCGGCAGTCAACGGAACGTACATTTAACTTGCCACACCGTGAACAAAACATTTTAAATGGGTTACGGCAATAACCACGTGTATGCCCCTCTCGGCCACATCGCCAACAACGGTTTTCCGGGTGTGATAATTTTTGTAACGGCGACGACGGTACAGGAAACTGGCGAGGTTTATTATCCTGGGTGGCATACGACAAATGATGCGAATGCGAAGTACTCGGTTTATCGCTGGGCGGGCGTTCCGGTGCTGATAGCGTACTTTCTTTCTTACAAAAGCGCGCCTGCTCTTCCAGCAGTAATTCGTAGTCGGCAGCGAGTTTAGATAATTGTCGGAGGGATTGTATCGCGTCCCTATGTATATACATCCTGTAACTAGGTGACATGTTACCGTATACACGTTCCAATTTATCACCATCGGACATATCTTGGCCGCGTCTCATCAACGTTAATATGGCGGTTAAATAATCTTTAAAAGATTCCTTTGGTTTTTGCAACCGAGCGCGTATTTCTTCTTCGATTGAAAAATTATACCGAGGCGGAAGATATTGAAGTTTAAAGTCCTCTAAAAACTCGTCCCATGTACCCCATAAAGTTTTATTATTCCGGAGCCAAAGCAGTGCTTTGTCTCTAAAAAGCTCAGGCAATGCATGGAGCATATGTTCGTCTTTAATCCCGTAACATATTTGGAGTTCTTTGACTCTTTCCAGGAAAAATACAGCGTCCGAGCTGCCATTAAAATGTATACCCCATTTCCTTATTTGAGAACAGATTTCCGCGGAAGAAATCTGAACGTTAGTGACTACTTGCGGTGGAGTGTTTCCCTTATTCGTTGAACCCGTTTTATCCTCTTTCAGAAAGGTGCTAATGCGTTTACGTACGTCCTCGACATTACCGGTAGCGTCTAACCCTAAAGATTCTGCTGCGGCATTTAAGTCCTCTTTTTTCAAAGTATATATCCACCCAAGAGGGTTTGGATTTTTGCCTTTGTCCTGATCAGTCATTTTATAATTTATAATGTACAAAATAAAAATAAAATAATAATAAAATAAAAATGTATTGTAGTTGCAATTTATTCTCCTATCCTTTTACTCCCTCACAATTAATAAAGAATATGTACTTTTTAATATCCTTTAATAAAAACTTATCTCTATGTATGTACATAAAATGTGTATCAATTTCCTGTCTTATTATTTAACAAAATAATTATACATGTATATCTGGCGGAAAACTGTGAAATTATTCATACAGTTTTATTAAATGCGGCGGAATTTAATTTTTTAAATCTCTTAAAACACGGCCAAACGTTATGGGCGCCATCTATAACCTGGCTAGCTTACTTTTATTTACATAGTGCCATTTGCTTATATAACACCAGGGGCAAACTAGCCGGTTATAGAATTTGTCTTCTGAATGTCGCCAAGACACCAAAATACGCACTCCTGGCTGCCTATATGTTCAGGCTTCAATGTTATGATCTGGTAAAAGTACGGCCGTTGACCTTAATGTCAACTTGTTCGGGCAGTTTAAAATAAATCAAAATTATGGTGGTTATAGTGTGGTGCCTTGGGACAAAAGACCTATTGCTCACGGCAGACTCAGCGGAGAAAAAACGTGAGTACTTCTTATTGTTTTAATATGATTCGTTACTCTTGAATATACTACTTTCTCTATTTCATTGTCAAACGGTAAAGGTAAACAAAATAAAACACATGGCTAGAAATTCATTTGAAAAGTACATAACGATTAACTTTTATTTCTATTAAAGCATTATTAAATCATATCAAACGTATAAACAATTCAGCAATTAAATTACGGACACAATTGATACGCATTATTGTCTAATCTTAATTACAAATTTACAAAGTCTATGTACATAAATAGTATACAAAATAAATACGCGTCGATGACCTCTATAAGTCACGTATGAAATTAAGCAAGAACGTTTGTACGTTCCTAGTCCCTGAATTAACAATTACAGTCCCAGAATATTCCGTTAAAGAAAAACATAAATAAAATGATGTTTGAAATAAAATACGGATGATCAGGTTTGCTTAAATTATTTTACAACTAAATTTTGTATGTTACCATGCTCGCAGAAGAATCTTTTATAAATTTGTCACGGAAAATAATTTCAATCGGCACGGACTTTTGCGCGTCTATTCGGTGAATTATTATTATATCTTTGTTTACACTACAGAGCGCGGACAACGTATTCGAATTTATAAGCGCGTTACAGATAATATTCGAAATTTAACATTTCTGAAAATAAAATACAAATATTAAATACAGAGATATATATATATAGTCACGACATTTATAGCCTGACTCGGACGGGAATTATAGGTTGCTGCGGTAAAATGTCTATTCCTTCACGACCCCTGGTCTGAATGAAAAAGACACTTTCGGACGGGTTTTAGCGGATTTTGAAACGATTATTCCACGGCACAGAAAGAGGCCTGAATATAATACGTTTCTAGGATAAACACCTAACTTTCCCACGCCATCAAGGCTGAGTAAAGAAAGGTAAAGGCGGCTGTAGGATAGGAGAATAAAATGGACGAGACACACTTGCCGGTGTCTTTATATATCCGTAAACCCCCCTATTTCTGTAGGAAAAACTCGTTTAAAATATACAATTTGCGCGCGACTACGAGCATGACGTATACATTCGGTACTCTTACATTGAAAAATAAACAAATAACATGAATGATCATTACAAATGAATACATATACAGGTCCGTCCAAAACATTTTATACAATATTTGAACAAAATAACTCACATTCTTTTAATTTAATGTTGCCAAATAAATTAATAATGAACTAAAAATGTTAATTTGTGCAATTAACGAGGAACTTCGTTACAAATTTAGCAGCTAACGGTTGTTTTGGCGATTTTTAAAATGCTAGCGAACAAAATACAGTCAGAGTTATGTAGAAAATGGATTGAAATATTGTATATTATTGAAATAATATAAAAGAAGCTTTTTTCATTAAATATGATAATGTAATTTAATGATCGGTTTTTTCTTACTAAAATTCAATGAATTCAATTCCTATATGAAATAGCAAGTAATTCTAAAAAAATTATCAATGGATCGAGTAAACAACAAAGTGATTGAGGACATATTTTTAGAGAAGAGAACTTGTGCTACGATATAATACCTCGTATCTACAAGCAGCGTAAGCTATTCTTGACCTATCAAAAAAAATAATGTATACGTGTTGCTTATACCGGTAGGTTTTCTGGTAACGCAACGATTGTATAGCGCATGTATCAGTCCCCACAACTGAATGACTACGTATATGTACTCCCCTCCGTTAACCAGAGCGGTGGTAGTAGTATACTACAGCCGTTCGCGTCGGGGAATACGATAACTGTAGCGAGTGATAGTGGGGACTTGGACACTCCTCTGTCGTTGCTTCACCCGAAAACTTACCGGTATAATGGATTGCTTAGTAGGAACATTTATATCGACCTTCATGTTAATATAAATATAAATGAAAAACCAGCTGTTTGCGTTTTATTTCGTAGATCATTTGAACATTTGAAATGCTTATACAGAATATGCAGAAATATCAGGAAAATCTCGACACGTCATATCAGTGTAACGGTCAAGTTTGCGCGGGAGCCCTAAGATGTATATTTGTACAGTATGTACCCACAGCAGGAATTTAGTAAGAGCGAAATAAAATTTTGTTAGAAAAGATCCCAGAACAGGCCGATTTTATTTGATAAAAACACATTTTGGTATGAAAGTCGATTTTCAACAATCATTTCTTTAGATAACGAGGATATAATTTTTTTAAATAGTAACCCCCATTTTTTTCTTGATTTTGAAAATGTTTTTTTTTATTGATAAAATATTGCCATATTACATAAGTTTTTCCAACAAATGATAATTGAATGTTAGAAACGAAAATCAAATATAGCAAAACGTTGTCAGATACAGTTTTTCAAAGTGTTTTGCGTTTTTTTGTAGTTCATTCAGATATAAGTCATTACAAAGTACGAGTTTTATACTTCTTACTTAACCTATTAGCGGTACAAAAATCGTTTGTAATTAAAGTATTGTCGCACATTTACTGTCATACAGAGGAATTAAATTTGAATTTTATTCCGAGCAAGACGTATACGATTTGTTAAATACAATATAACCAGATCGTCCGATCAGCCACTCTACAGTTAGTAATATTCAGTCTAAATTTCGGAAAACTGGTGTTGTTAAAGATATTCAAAAATTACTGAAAACAGTATATCTGAATTCAACTCATGTAGGAACTCAACCGAAAACGTGTCCGACCGGCGACCAGAGGTTTGTGAAACTATGATGGATTTGTACCTTAAAAATGGACGATTGTATTAGCAATTTTCTTCAAATGATGCCACGTTGTGTCCTAATAGGACAGTGAATCATCAAGTATTAAACAAAACTAGCAAGGAAAATATTTCCCACCCCCTATACTCAAACGGGCATTCATAATGTCAAATATCATACATTAGCACTGTGCACTAATATAACGTTTTAGTCGTACATACTGACGTTCGACTAAATATCGTTTTCATAAATTAATATGGTGGTTTACAATATTCCACAGAGGAAAACTGTCAAATGGTGATTTATTTGAAAAATCGTATCAACTACCGATAGTCGGATAATAAAAAAAATTAAGATACGTAGTTGCTTTCTTCCTCTTCATCACAAAAAACCGGACAATGTCATGGTTTTATTTATGCAAATATTGAAAAACGTCCTACCTCAATACCAAAATAAAGGCCTAATAATTTTGTTAATGAAAAATATTCTATTAACCGATGAATCGTCGGTTCGCATACACAATCACACAGATAACTTATGATGCTAAAATGCAGTGTAAACAAAATGTGTTGATGGAATATTAAATAATCATATTACAGGTTTATATTTCATAGACGGAAATAGTAAATTTTTCTCAAAAAACTTATTCAAAACAAATTGATAAATGGATGCTAAACTTGTAAAGCCATTTTTCCATAATAAAATTTATTATTATTGTCGTTTTTGCAACATTTTTATTCTGTTAGTTGGACAATGAAAAGATATTTCAAAATCAAGAAAATAAGTAAAAAAATTGATATCATTTAAACGGGCGGCATTTAAAAAGTCGTTATATTATTGTGACGAGATTGTACGCTGCCTTGCTAACATACGCAAAAGGTATCACGCTATCTCGGATCAGCTGTTTTAAATTCGGCAAGTCTATGGTATTGAAAATATTGCTGTTTTAGCAGTTTGTCTGTTAGATTAAACGGTTTTGAATACGAAAAGGTGAGAAAATATGCAATCTAACAGCTATGAGTAGATTTGACGGTTTTTAAAATATCCGCTACCAAAGGACAGACATATACAAAATTGACTGAAATTTTGTATGTACATATTAATGAAATAATGCAGAAGCTCTTTTTATTTTTATTTTATATATGGTAATTTAAACTGATTTATTTTAAGAGTGAATATATTTTTGTCCATACAATTATAATATACAATAAAATTATCAATTGTTGGAGTACACAATAATGAGTTGAGTTGTAGTATATTGCCATAATTATAATACTTAAATAAAATACTAGTAAAAGACATGTTCATTTTGGATATAAACCAGAGGGATTGTACTGCTTGTAATAAACTAAATGTTTTACAATTTCTTTTAAAAACTGTTATCAACCTATTAGGAAATACATGTTAAACAGGTCTGTCATGTTGACCCCTTGCTATTATATTCGTCACCGAGTTCTAAAAATAAATTCAACTTTTTGGGGAGGTCATTTGTCAAGTCTGCCCCCTCATCGGCTTTTTTTAAAAATCTCTGAAAACAGACCACAATTGAGTACAAATAGAAGCACAATTGACACGCATTTTAGTCAGTTGTGCTTAATTGGTGCTCAACTGTGCCGTTCTCAGTTTCATTTGTGGTCTTCTGTTTTCAGAGATTTTCAAAAAAAGTCGAAGAGGGGGCTGACTTGATGAATGGCCTCCCCAAAAACTTGAATTTATTTTTAAAAAACGGTGCCTTCGCAAAGCACGTTAATTGTGCTCAATTATGCCGTATAGCATCTTTCATATAACCCTTTCTCGAAATTTTAGGACTGTTTATATAAGATGACGACTAAAGCCGAATAAAATAAATTCTTTTTTTGAGTTAAATAAATATAATAAAAAAAACAGTTTTGAATTTTAAATAAATCTCAACAATAACAATAAAAAAATTAAAATGTAATTGAAAAATTAAAACTTCTTTGTCTATTAAAGTTGTAATAACTCTTGTACTTTTTTGGTAGGTAATTATTTTCACACAGCAATAATTAGGTATGTACTTCATAAAATTATTATATTTTTCTACCACTGTCATTGAATGTCATTCATCCCCTTTCGATTTTTCTTAATACCTGTAAACAGTAGAGGAAAATAAAACTAATAATGCTACCAATGGAGCATAATTGACACATTTTATGGTATATAGGTATAAAGTGAGTGCGAAGGCACCCAGCTTTAAACAAAATTAACTTTGGGGGGGATCGTCAAGTTGGCCGCCCTTTTTTAAAAATCTCTGAAAACACAAGAGCATAAAAAAACTAATAACGGCACAACTCCGCACAATTGACACGCGTTTTATAAAATTCACAGATTTAAGTTTAACCGATCTCTCTTACAAAACAATTTTGCCAAAAAATTGTATGGATCGATAATATACAGGGTGAGTCATTAGTAGCCGCGTCTTCGATTGCTCTTTTGTGTTTTAAATAAATGAAAAAACAATTAGTAGAAGATCCATGGTTGCTTGTGGCGCATATTGTAAAAATACTTTAAGCTCTGACGCACTTCCGGTTTCACCGGAAATGTACGGAACTTAATTTTTTTAAATGACTCACCCTATATATTTTTGGATTTTTTTGTACTGCTTTAAATTGTCTGTTCAACTGTTTTGTATTTTTCAAAATTGAGCCAATAGTTTTTGAGTTATTAATTTTTTTTGAAAATATTTGACCAAAACACGTGTTCAGAAAACAATCCTTTTCACTTTTTTTTTTAAATTAAAAACATTAACTTTGGTGGTGCCCGTAGCCAAGAAAATTCTACATCATTTGGTAAAGTTGCACTCGACAATACCTCAAAAAACTTTGTTTTTTCAAAGCCTACTTTGTTCCATTTTGTTCCTTCTTTTGTTCTCTATCATTTTTGTTAACAATGTCCTATACGTATCTTTTGTAATTTCTGAGATAATCACTATAGGAACAATTAGCGGTCAATTAAAGAACTACGAGCGCTGTTGTTCTATGCACCAAAATATTCGTTCAACCAATGGAAGGCAGGACCGGCGCTTGACTTCCTTAGTCAACTTTCAAACAAAGTAAATGTTAAATCCAACTATCCCAAAAGTAATAATTTTACAGAATGAAGAGCATCGCATTTCAATTTTTTAATTCCGGCAATGTCCATTTGCAGTATTTAATTTTTGACTCTGTTGGCTAACATTGAAATAAAATAAAGGTTATGTTTACTAACATATTTGAAGATGTATTTAAAAAATTTTGAAAATCCGTCCGTCGATAGCGAAGATACTCTCCTCCATTAACATTTTCATCAAAGAATTAAGGTCCAAGTATGTAACTACCCACTATTCCTCCCCACAGTTTTAATGACCAACGATTTTGAAAGTTTACAGGTGTGATAAAGTGGGGGGATTTATGTGTTATAATAACGGGAATTGTGACGATGAACGTATTCACTTTAATAGAAGTTGGCTTCGTTGGTAAATAACAAAAAATTGAGTAAACCAGGATAATTTATCTGCTGCCAATTGACAACAATGTAAGCGATTCTGAAAATTTCTTTCATCTAACCCTGTGTATGAATATGCTACGGGTGAATTGCATGTTTCCCAATTATTCTGGATTCTCAAATTTGACTTACATCTAACTGACGACTAATTTTCGTTCGTTTTTTATTAAATAAATATTTAGGTGCCATTACATTTTATTTTTTTCTTATGAAACCATAAGTCAGAGACCCACTAAACCTGGTATTAGTGAATTCAGGAAAAAAATATCTACTCAAAAAAAAATATAAATACAGGTGATTCATTTAAAATACTATCCGGTGACATCATATCTTCAAAAATGTGACAAAAACGGAAAATCTGCAAACACCAATAAATAATACATAAAGTATACAAAAACTTTAATTTAGGTTAAATTTTCGAAAAAGTGCTAGTTAAGCCATAAATTCGGTGTTCCGCTCTTTTTGCCCGACCCTGTATATATATATAGTATAAAATAATTACTACTTTAATAAAAGTAGAATTTTGGGCTGGATAGTTGATTCAAACACAATTGTTGGCTAAATATCGTTTCGGAAATATATTTATTCCTTCATCAGATCTACAAAATAATTAAATTAGGGGCAATTGTTAAGTAAACTATAAATTAAATTATTAATTAAATATAAATTATTAATTAAATATAAATTATTAATTAAATATATGGGTTTCACAAACATTAAAAATATAACATGATATGACAGTGACTTATAAGTATAAATGTCAAGATGACATATACAGAATTGTAAAAAAAAAAAAATTTACAAAGCGCACATCAGGTTTCAAACCTCAGATATATCACACTGTTAAATTTATATGTGTCTTATTTAAAAAAACAATATTTTATATACCTATAATATTTGAAAAACTAAAAATTTCTTTGTCTTCCTTGATTCGTGATTTCCTCGATATTCTCTATTATTGGTGTATCTTGGCACCATGGCCTCGGTGAATGTTTGCCGTACATTAGTGTATATGGGCTCACATTCGTTGTTACGCTTGGTGTAAAATTCATATTATTTTCTACTTCTTCTATATGCTGTACCCATGCATTGTGTCTCTCGTGAGTTAACATCCTTAAGTGTCTGGTTACCTCCTGTATGTATCTTTCACTAGGATTCGCCTGTGGATGCCTGATACTTGTGAATATTACTTCTATTTCGATTTCATTTAATTCTCGTATGAATCTTTCATTGTTGAAATAAGATGCATTGTCAACTAGCAGCTTTCTTATCCTACCACGTTCGTTAATGAATTGGTTAATGCAATTTATGGCAGTTTGTGTATAGTATTTCTTCGTTGGGTATAGTCTAACATACTTGGTGAAGATGTCCACCATGACGAAGATGTTGCAGTGGCCTCTTTCCCCCGGTATTAGATTACCAAGAAAGTCTGCAGCCACCCAATCTAGTTTATTCTCTACTCGTATACTGTGTTTAACATTTTGATTTATGTGATTTTTATATTTACCTAACAGACATTGCTTACATTTTTTATTTTCTATCGCTATTAAATTTTTATCTTTTAATGTATAGAATTCCTCCCTGAAAACAAGGAATGTTCTCCTATTTCCAGGATGGCCTAAGTTTGTATGAATATCTCGGATTATTTTTATTGCTAAATCTTTATCTAATACAATTAGGTTTTTGTTTCCTATTCTTTTATATATTACGTCATTTATTATATTGAATCCTTTGTACTTTTGTATCCTTTGTGTCTTTTCTTTTATTTCCCTTATCTCTTCTTTATTTTGACTATCTAAATAACAACACAAAAATTCGAGAAAATCATATTTTAATATCCCTAGATGTCATTTCAATGTATACTAATATACCCACACAATTAGCAATAGAATCAATAGAAAAACAATGGGACAAACTTAAAAACTTTACAACCTTACCATTACGAGAATTTTTAAAAGGTGTTGAGTTAACACTCAATGCCACATATTTTTAATCCAACAATCAGTTCTTCAAACAGATCCAGGGATGCGAAATGGGATCACCTATCTCTAGTGTAATAGCACAGTTAGTGTTAGAGCAATTAGAACAAGAAACAATATCAAATCTTGATTTCACACCAACTTTTTTCAAGAGATACGTTGATGATTGCATTGCATGCATACCCAATAACAAAGCAGAGTACACATTAAATAAATTCAACTCATTTCATCCCATGTTACAGTTCGAATTAGAAAAAGAGATCAATAACCAAATTAATTTTTTAGACTTAACGTTAATACGGCCCAATTCTAACATACACACAAAACTATACCATATTCAGACCGATACCTCAACTACAATTCATGCCAACCAACATCCTTTAAGAAAAACGTAATAACAAATTTAATTAGCAGAACAATAACTCTAACTTCTCCAAAATACAGACCAGAAATTATAACAGAAGTAAAAACATCGTTACAAAGGAATAAATATCCATTTTCACAAATCAATAAAACTGTAAAACAACAACTTCACAAATACTACAATCAAAACAAACCTAAACAAACACAAGAAACAACAACTCACAAATATGTCCCAACGTCTTACATCCCAAACCTATCCGAAAAATTAAATAAAATACTAATACCATATAACATAAAAATAGCACACACAAACTACAATAACCTAAACTACCTGTATACCCCCCTTAAAGACAAAATCCCTAATATAAAAAAAAACGCACATAGTTTACAAAATACCTTGTAATGATTGTGACGGAATATATATATAGGACAGACACAACAGTATTTAAAGGACAGAATTAATGGAAACAAATTTTCGAATAACAGTACTGCACTTAAGAAACATACAAGTAGAACAAATCACACTTTCAACTATTCAGAAACTTCAATCATAACCACAGAAAAAAACACCAAATCGCGTAACATCTTAGAAAGCATCCACATAAAAAAAACATAAAAATGCGATAAATGATAGAACAGACATCAATAACCTCTCTAATATATATTTCCCTATTTTATAACAAATACATGTACAACACTGTGTTTTCCTGAAGCATATAAATTTTAAAATAAAGATACAAAAACAGACAAAATAAAAACATCCTCACATAAAAATCGTAAAATACAGACACAAGTGGAACTACACATATAGACATATATTTAAAGACAGAGCAATAGAAACACACACAAAATTAGTTAAATATTTCAACTATCAAAGACAAATAGAATAAAAGAATGTGTACATACCTCCACTTTATCAAAATAAACAAGAAAAGAAATACATTTAGTATGCAGATGGGAAATCTATAAGAAGTCCAATGAAAAAACAATGTCAAATACATTTTACTTTTACACATACTATACATACAACGTAAGTTATTTTATATTTTACTACTTTACTTTTTAATCTGTTGTACTTGATTATATTACAGTTATACACAATTTTTTTGAAAAAGATATTATAGATAATATCGAAACGTAAAAACCATCGTTTCTCTTACATAAACAAACCTTAATTAAATAAGAGGCCGCTACACCCATGATGACCATAGTAAATTATATATATATATATATATATTTATGTACCATAAGTTTACTACATATTGCTGTGACCTTTAATTTTTTTTAATTAGTGAATTTAATTAATTATTTTTAAGATAAATGATCACAGATATATTGTGAAACTACATGTACATGGGTTTACAGCGATTTGCACACTTATTTTGTCTTTCTTACCTTTCCAAGAACGCTTCCCAAAAACCGGCTCTCTTTCTCTCAGGGTGTAGTTTTTTATTTTTATATATATATTTATTTAAAATAATTATAATATTCTAATTTTGATATGGTATTGCAAGGATTAATTTTAAAACAAACAATACATCTTAGAACAAATACATATAAATATATATTTACTATTTAAAAGAAACCCATTGAGAATTTCTTTGTTTTAAACAACTTTTCTTGGTGTAGCGGCCTCAGTTAAAATTACGAATTGGATTAAAACAACAAAATTTCTTTAACGTTTCGACTTTTATTAAGTCTTTTTCAAAAATATTAAAAAGTTTACATAGATATACATATAATGTCAAAACCACAACTGTAAAAAATAGAGACAAAACAATGAAACTACAGAAAACATTAATTTAATTAATATATTTTTATTATTATAACAATGAGAAAAAACGGTGGACTTACCAAAGTCATTTCGAAATAAATATCCATTTGAGAGGTATTTGATGTTTCCTCTCGTTTTTATTACTATTTCTTTTTTGTTTTCATTACATTTTAGTGTAGTTTCCTAAGTTAGTGGTGGAAACCAAACATTTTATTTTATAATTACTTTTCATAATTGAAATAACTTTAAAATTGTAACCGGTTTTGTAAAATTGTGTGTGTGTCTGGTGCTTGTATACATTAAAATATTGCTTTAAGTGTATGTCTATTTTTGCGCGTACAGCTTAAGTTTTTTATAATAATTCTTCTTTTATGAATATAAAAGTTGTTATTTTCAACTAACACGGAGAGGATATTTCTGCATGTACAGTATGTTTCAGAAATATATGATTATTGTATAAGAGGGTAATAAAATTTTGAAAGGCCATCGATCTCACTTCTATCATTAACTGCATTACTATTCTGTACTATGTGGATCATCTCAAGGACATTCCTTGCCTTTGCATTCGTCTGTTTTGTTAAGATTTTAGTATTTGCGAAATTGAAATTATGGTTGAGGTTTGTTTGGTGTTTTTTTAAAGCCGTGGAGTTTTTGGCATATTTATGTCCCTTAATTCTCTCTTCTAATAACTGTTTAGTCTGACCAATATAAATTTTGTTACATGTCTCACACGGGATGCTGTACACTACGTGTGACTGTTTTAGGGGTGGAGTAGGATCTTTAAGTTTAGTATATAAAAATTTCACGCTGCTATTGTTTTGGTGACCTATTTTGAAATTATATGGTTTTAATACTTGGCTGAGTTTTTCTGATAAATGCCTTACATATGGTATAGGAATATAAGTTGGTTCTGGAGTTTGTTTATTTATATTTTTTGTGATTCTTGTCTCTTTATTGTAAAATTTGTGTAGTGTTTGTTTGACAATTTTCTTTATGAAGTTATCTGGGTAATTATTATTGTTTAATATTTCTTTAATTCTGTTTATTACAATTGGTCTATATTCTGGGCTGGTAAGGTAAATGGCTCTATCAGCTAAGGCTTTAACTACGTTTCTCTTTTGTGATAGAGGTTGTATGGAATTGTAGTTTAAGTATCTTCCAGATGCGGTGGGTTTCATGTACCATATAGTTTGAATTTTATTGTTCTGCTTGAGTAATGTCATATCTAAAAAATTTATGGAATTATTTTTTTCTATTTCAATAGTGAAACACAATTGTTTATGGAACAGATTGAATTGAGTTTGAAAATATTGTATCTTTTTTTCTGGGATCAAGGCTATGCAGTCGTCAACGTATCTTTTGTATAACGTCGGTTGGAAATCTAAGTTTTTTATTGTGTGTTCTTCAATGTGTTCTAACACAAGTTGGGCAATGACACTTGATATGGGTGCTCCCATAGCTAAGCCTTCAATTTGTTTGTAGAATTTAGTGTTATACTGAAAATATGTATTTGTTAAGGTTATTTCTATTGCTTCTAAAAAATCTCCAATAGGTATTTGTGTAAAATCTTTAATTACATTCCATTTTTTTTTGATAACATCTTTTGCTAAATTAAGCGGTATATTTGTGTACATTGATTCTACATCTAATGATATTAATTTATAATCTGTATCAATTTTGGTGTTTTTTAATTTGTCTTTGAGGTCAAATGAGTCTTTTAAGTAATATTCATTTTTACCAACTACATTCGATAGTATGCCCGCAAGGTACTTTGATAGGTTGTAAAATGGGCTTTGTATACACGAGACAATAGGTCTAAGTGGGATATTATCTTTATGTAACTTTGGATAACCATATATTTTAGGTGGTTGTGCATTATTTATTTTTAACAAATTTGCCGTATTAGGTGATATTAGTTGTTTGTTTTCTAATTTTTTGATAAATGAGTTATTTACTTTTTGATATTTTGTTGTAGGGTCATTTCGTAATATTGTGTATGTAGTTTCTTGAGTTAACAAAGAATTCATTTTATGTTCATAGTCTACTTTATCCATAATTACTGTTTTATTTGTCTTGTCTGCTATTAAAACTATTAAATGTTTATTCTTTTTCAAAAATTCTTTTGTTTCTTTAATATGTTTTTTTAGAAAAATGTGATCTGACTCCGATGTTTGAGGTTTACTGGAATTTTTGAAATTGGATATGGTGTTGCAAATTTTTGAACGCAGTTGGTTTTTATCTTTTTCATTTATGTTTTCTATAGACGCCTCAATGTTTGCTATAATTAAATTAATGGGGGTATTTTTTTCCGTGTCACTAATATTATTTTGACCAATTGCAAAATTCGGGCCTAAACTTAACACTTTTAAAATATTTTCGGGTATGTGACTATTTGATAAATTTGTTATCCAATGTTTGTTAAAATTTTTATTTAAATTATGGTATGAATTCTTTTGATGTGGATTTTGTTTTTGTTTTAAATTTTCAATTTTCTTTAAGTGTTTAATTTTAACTTCATAGAAAAAGTGATTATATCTATCCCTCAACCAAATCTGAATTTCGCTATACATATGACTGGTAATATTGTTTTTTAAATCAATATGATTCGATTCGATAATGAGTTTTAATTTATTTATTTCTTTTAATGTATCTGTTATTAAGTAATTTAAAAGAACGTGTGTAAAAGTACTTACTTTTTTACTGAATGCATTGGTAAGTCCATAGTCCGTAAAATGTATATGTGACGTTTTAAATTTCAAAAAGGTCGGAGTTAAATTGTTTTGTTTACAAACAACTAAAAATGTTCTTCTGTTTTTCAATCTTGCGTATTTATTTTCCAATTTAACGATCTTCTTTATTTTGTTATGTGGAGCGAGTCCTAATTCTTGCTTTATTCTTGTGAAGCTCCATGTATTCTGTCGAGTTACCATATTTTCACCCATGGCTATATTTTATTTATATTAGTTTCTTGGCCGTATATTGTATTTACTATTTAAAAAAATAAAACAGTAATTATGGATAAAGTAGACTATGAACATAAAATGAATTCTTTGTTAACTCAAGAAACTACATACACAATATTACGAAATGACCCTACAACAAAATATGAAAAAGTAAATAACTCATTTATCAAAAAATTAGAAAACAAACAACTAATATCACCTAATACGGCAAATTTGTTAAAAATAAATAATGCACAACCACCTAAAATATATGGTTATCCAAAGTTACATAAAGATAATATCCCACTTAGACCTATTGTCTCGTGTATACA
Organism: Amphimallon solstitiale; assembly: GCA_963170755.1. Classification (NCBI taxonomy): domain Eukaryota; kingdom Metazoa; phylum Arthropoda; class Insecta; order Coleoptera; family Scarabaeidae; genus Amphimallon; species Amphimallon solstitiale. The sequence continues at coordinate 149,035,298 of OY720675.1, forward strand.
AAGCCCATTTTACAACCTATCAAAGTACCTTGCGGGCATACTATCGAATGTAGTTGGTAAAAATGAATATTACTTAAAAGACTCATTTGACCTCAAAGACAAATTAAAAAACACCAAAATTGATACAGATCATAAATTAATATCATTAGATGTAGAATCAATGTACACAAATATACCGCTTAATTTAGCAAAAGATGTTATCAAAAAAAAATGGAATGTAATTAAAGATTTTACACAAATACCTATTGGAGATTTTTTAGAAGCAATAGAAATAACCTTAACAAATACATATTTTCAGTATAACACTAAATTCTACAAACAAATTGAAGGCTTAGCTATGGGAGCACCCATATCAAGTGTCATTGCCCAACTTGTGTTAGAACACATTGAAGAACACACAATAAAAAACTTAGATTTCCAACCGACGTTATACAAAAGATACGTTGACGACTGCATAGCCTTGATCCCAGAAAAAAAGATACAATATTTTCAAACTCAATTCAATCTGTTCCATAAACAATTGTGTTTCACTATTGAAATAGAAAAAAATAATTTCATAAATTTTTTAGATATGACATTACTCAAGCAGAACAATAAAATTCAAACTATATGGTACATGAAACCCACCGCATCTGGAAGATACTTAAACTACAATTCCATACAACCTCTATCACAAAAGAGAAACGTAGTTAAAGCCTTAGCTGATAGAGCCATTTACCTTACCAGCCCAGAATATAGACCAATTGTAATAAACAGAATTAAAGAAATATTAAACAATAATAATTACCCAGATAACTTCATAAAGAAAATTGTCAAACAAACACTACACAAATTTTACAATAAAGAGACAAGAATCACAAAAAATATAAATAAACAAACTCCAGAACCAACTTATATTCCTATACCATATGTAAGGCATTTATCAGAAAAACTCAGCCAAGTATTAAAACCATATAATTTCAAAATAGGTCACCAAAACAATAGCAGCGTGAAATTTTTATATACTAAACTTAAAGATCCTACTCCACCCCTAAAACAGTCACACGTAGTGTACAGCATCCCGTGTGAGACATGTAACAAAATTTATATTGGTCAGACTAAACAGTTATTAGAAGAGAGAATTAAGGGACATAAATATGCCAAAAACTCCACGGCTTTAAAAAAACACCAAACAAACCTCAACCATAATTTCAATTTCGCAAATACTAAAATCTTAACAAAACAGACGAATGCAAAGGCAAGGAATGTCCTTGAGATGATCCACATAGTACAGAATAGTAATGCAGTTAATGATAGAAGTGAGATCGATGGCCTTTCAAAATTTTATTACCCTCTTATACAATAATCATATATTTCTGAAACATACTGTACATGCAGAAATATCCTCTCCGTGTTAGTTGAAAATAACAACTTTTATATTCATAAAAGAAGAATTATTATAAAAAACTTAAGCTGTACGCGCAAAAATAGACATACACTTAAAGCAATATTTTAATGTATACAAGCACCAGACACACACACAATTTTACAAAACCGGTTACAATTTTAAAGTTATTTCAATTATGAAAAGTAATTATAAAATAAAATGTTTGGTTTCCACCACTAACTTAGGAAACTACACTAAAATGTAATGAAAACAAAAAAGAAATAGTAATAAAAACGAGAGGAAACATCAAATACCTCTCAAATGGATATTTATTTCGAAATGACTTTGGTAAGTCCACCGTTTTTTCTCATTGTTATAATAATAAAAATATATTAATTAAATTAATGTTTTCTGTAGTTTCATTGTTTTGTCTCTATTTTTTACAGTTGTGGTTTTGACATTATATGTATATCTATGTAAACTTTTTAATATTTTTGAAAAAGACTTAATAAAAGTCGAAACGTTAAAGAAATTTTGTTGTTTTAATCCAATTCGTAATTTTAATTGAGGCCGCTACACCAAGAAAAGTTGTTTAAAACAAAGAAATTCTCAATGGGTTTCTTTTAAATAGTAAATACAATATACGGCCAAGAAACTAATATAAATATAAATATATATATATATATATATATATATATAATAAATAATTCTAAATTTTTCTTGACCTTATTCACATATTCATGTGCATATATATAATTAAATTTCTTGGACGATTTAGAGGTCAATACTAATTTCAAATTAATTTAAAATTAGTTTAATTGTTAATTAGGTAATTTTTAATCTTTAAAAATTACCCAGCGGTCCAGGAATCGAACCCGAAATCTCCTGATTACTAGTCAGGTGTGTTATCCACTACACTACCAACGGGCTTTCGGTCTTGACTCCTTTAATTGTACTGATATACATATACATATACATATACATATAGCAAGTAACAGATGGAAAGTATTGTTGGTATACCAGCGTATATAAGCACCGAAACGTCCATGTGCTGTATATGATAAATAATTCTAAATTTTTCTTGACCTTATTCACATATTCATGTGCATATATATAATTAAATTTCTTGGACGATTTAATATATATATATATATATATATACAAGAAAAAGAAAATTATTGGGTAAATTCCGGTCTACGGTTGCTCTACAGCGGAATTTACCCAATAATTTTCTTTTTCTTGTATTTCATGTATCCGCGATATTCCTTTTATTTATATATATATATATATATATATATATATATATATATATATATGTATATATATATATATATACAGTTTCCTTTCGTGGTTTAGCGGCTGTAAAATGAACTCAAAAAAAACACAATAAGAATTAAAACACCAATAACTATTAATAAAACTGTAACATATATTTGACAAATATTTTTTTGACAAATATATTGGCGGCAAATATATGGTACAGAATAAACAATATTGGAGTATCCTAGACGACCCAGAATACGTAAATGAAGCAGACGCAATACAATATATTAAATTATTGAATGGTATGCTATTGCCAAATTATTAGTTTCTGTTCGGTCATTTACTGCATTATCATGTTTCTTTATTTGTATGAGTTCTAGAAAGTTTCTAATTTTGTTGTTATGTTCTTTGAATAAAATTTTTGCTTCATCAAATTTAAACATATGTTTTGTAATGTTCGTATGTTTTTTTAAAGCCGTAATGTTTTTGCGTATTTGTGTCCATTTAGTCTTTCCGATAAATATTGTAGGGTTTGACATATACAGGATGTCCCAGAAATAAAAAGACGGAGTAGCAAAAGTCGGAAGCTAGATTGTGTAAAAACGTACCCTCAAAATATCAAGTCTTTATTCGTGCGGAGACGGCAGAAAAAAAATAAAAAAGAATTCAATTGGCCTTACGCCGACTCTGGTCGACTTGCGGTATAGAATTGCACAATGCATGCATTGGCGGCTGGTCGGTAATAAAATCGCGCGGCACACGACAAAAACGTATGAATTTTTGTAAATAACATCCATTGTATTTAAAAAAATACATAAGTTATTGTTGTGTGGCCCGCGATTTTATTACCGACCAGCCGCCAATGCATGCATGTGCAAGGGCGATAGATACATAGATGTTCAGTTTGTTATAAGCCGCCGATGTGAGTTGACACATAGTTATCGACATGGCTTTTACGACGCAAGAATTATCGGATATGGTGTATCTCTACGGTGAAGTAGGTGGAAATGGAAGAGCTGTTGAACGTTTATACGCCGAACGTTTTCCAAATCGCAGGCGTCCGTCGTATCAAGTGATTATGGACACGGTATTTAGGTTACGCGAACAAGGCACACTTCTCCCACGCTACGAAGGCAGGGGTCGTGAAAGAACACGGAGAGTTTTACATGCGGAAGAGCATCTCCTGGATGTGGTAGATAGGGATCCAGGTATAAGCACGCGATCTGCAGCAAGACAAGTCGGAGTGTCCCGATCAACAATTCATCGACTCCTCCGCGAGAACTTGCTGTACCCATACCACCTGCAACGGGTTCAAGCTCTAGCACAACAGGACCGTCCCTCACGTGTTAGATTCTGTACCTGGTTTCGACGAAAACAAGCTAGAGATGTGGACTTTTGTGCCAGCATACTATTCACGGATGAATGTTGTTTCACCCGAAATGGTGTGTTAAATTTTCATAACGCATTATTGGAGTGATGCAAACCCGCATGTAATACAGCAGGGTCATTTCCAACACCGTTTCTCAATAAATGTTTGGGCAGGAATTGTCGGTGATAGTCTGCTTGGACCGCACATACTACCTGCACGACTGACCGGAGAGAGTTATTTAGAGTTTTTGCAGAATATGTTGCCGGAATATCTCGACGATGTGCCTCTGCAACTTAGAAGACAACTCCGGTTCATGCACGATGGCGCGCCTCCACACATTTCATTGGCAGTGCGCAATTACCTCAATGTTTCATATCCTCTAAATATCCACCTGCTTCACTTACACAATCGGTTCTTTTCAGGACCACCATATTACTTGTGTTAAAAAAAAGGAGGAGGAATAGATACTTCATAATAAATATCACACCATTAATTACTTTTTACACCTGCTAGAAAAAAATAATTACATTTTGATATTTAGTACGATTTATTGAATATTCTAAAATAATAATAATCAGCTGTTTCCGACTACAAACACATTAAAGGGCAACAACCTTCCTATTTTAAAAATAAAAACAAACTTTTATTGTCTGCAATAAAGTGAGTCAGTCGTCCATCTGCGTCAACAATCGAATACATAGCTGCGTTATTTAGACGCATCCGGCAAAAAATGTTTTATTATGAATGAGTATGATTTAACATTTTTTTCCCGTTTTATACAAATAAAAGCGTATTTTTCTTTGAATGCGTGTTCCTTTCTATTTACAAATGAGCATTCTTACGTGTGCCAGGTCCGTAATGTATTTTTTTTATTTAAAAAAATAACATAGAAAATTAAATTTTTAATTTCTTCGTTATTGCGGCATATATGGGCCTGTTTCTGTTCGGACTTTACATACCTGCTACTCGGTCTTTTTATTTCTGGGACACCCTGTATATACACCATTACAATCTCCACATGGAATTTTGTATACTACATGTGTTTGTTTAAAGAAAGGATCTTTATCTTTAATATTACTAAACAGAAATCTTAAATTATTATGGTTTTTATGTGCAATTTTGATATTAAATGGGCGTAATACTTTACTAATTTTTTCTGATAAATTTTTTACATAAGGAATTGCTACATATTTTTGTATATCTGTTGATTTTGAATGATTATTATTTCTATTATTATTATAGAATATATTTATTCTATCTTTAATAATGGAATTTATAAAGTTCAAAGGATAATTGTTATTCATTAATATGTCTTTCATTTGTTGTAAGATTTTTGATCTGTATTTAGAACTTGTTAGCTTGAGTGTTTTGTCTATTTGTGAAATAACAACGCTTTTTTTGATTGACATGGATTGGTAAGACTCATAATTTAAATATCTACCTGAAGAAGTTGGTTTTTGATATAATTTTGTTAAAATTTGATTATTTTCACGAATTAATGTTAAATCTAAAAAGTGTATTTCCTTGTTTGTTTCTTTTTCTAATGTAAATTGAAGTTTTGGATGATATGTGTTAAATTGCTCTAAAATATATTCAGCTTTGTTTGCTGGTAAACATAAAATACAGTCATCTACATAACGCTTATAAAAAACTGGTATGAAATCAATTTTGGAACACCCTATATATTATTGCATTTTTGAATTCCCCGTATAATTTTTAGTCAAAAAGTTATAAGATAGTATAGGCCTAAAGTGTAAAGTTTTTGACTTATTCCCATTTTTCTGAAAAATTCAATGTTTGTATAAAATTATATTTCTCGAAAACGACATATTAGATGGACAAAATTTTTTGCAGTTTTGTTTACAATAAGAGGTCCTAATAGAAGCATGTTTTATTTTTTTACAGTTACTAACTGCATGTGCAGGAAACTGGTTTAAAATTAGATGACACGTTTTTGTATAAAAGTCATTTTTTTTAAATGGAAGAGCCTGTATATCAGTTCATTTTTGAATTGTTTATTAAATTTCATGTCAGAAACATGTAAAACGTTAATACTTTAAAAGTGGCTATTACAGAGTTATTTAAGGTTTTTTATATGCTTTTGTTAGTTTTTGCAAAAAAGAAAATTTTTTCAAATGGAACACCCTGTATATTATTTCATTTTTGAATTTCTTATTAAATTTCACATCATAATTTCTCCTTTTGTTGTTATTAGGTTCAATAAATAACCTTGAAAAAGGCAATGGGTAATTGCCGAAACGTTGGTTGAATAATAAAAAAAAAAAATTATGTAATTTATTTACTATTCACTTATGGCCGCTAATCCCAGGAAAAAAGGAATGTTTTGATTATATATATAGTTTTATCTGTATTATTTTACTGAATATCTAAAATAAACTAATATACTCTCTAGTATCTCTTTCTCAAGTATTCACAAATTACACGTTTTTTTTGTTTTATGTTATAGTATCATTACAGTTTCATGTATATAACGTTTATCTTTAATATTTTTTAAAAAAAAATTAAAGATAAACGTTATATACATGAAAGGTGTTTTTAATTCGTCAAATTAAATGTAAAGAGGTCACTTTGTTGGCAGCTACATGTCCGTGTCTAATTATATGTTATATCGTAAATATCTTACTATCTAAACAAAGCATTTGTACCTTTAATATTTTTAGGATGCTCAATCGGTGTCAAACTGACTGAACCACAATTTTTTACACAATGGATTAGCAATGTTCATCATTTCTGTGTCACAATTACACAGTATACACTTTACAGAACTGTCTTTTATATATCTATTACTAAACAATTGTCACTCTTTTTAATTCTATTTACAATTTTTGAAACTGAAATATCAACATATCGAATCTGTTGTTTTCGTGTGAATGCCTTTTAACGCTCACTCGTTTTTCTTTTTAGCCAAATCCTTTTTTTCTTTTTTTTTATCAATATAGAAAAAGTATAAAAACACATTCGCAAACAAGGCACATACCCGTTTTATTTAAATGCAAAACATAGCCTAAATTCATATTTAAAAATGTAGACGAAAAACAGAAATTATGTATACATTTGCTTAAAGTGTCCCCTATACATCTATATATAACTCGACGGATCATCGGTATTTTTAAAGTATACTGAGTGTTCTTTGACAACACACCAGCAAAACTTAACACTTTTACATAATAATCATAAAGTTAAGATATCAAAAATATCTTGATTTTAAAATTATACTAAATATACAAAACATAAATTTTATAATGTTGCGAGCCACAGTAATATGTATAGCTTACAGCGCTATTTTACACGAATATAATTTCCACAAAAATGACTGTGTTGTTTTAGAGGATACAATGTTGAACAGAATTTAACTTATTATTCTAATAATAGCAAACATAATAAAATAAAATTGTTAATTGTATTATTACACTGATACTAATTAACTAGATTATGTGCTATATTCCAAAATTTCAAAAACAAAAAATAATCTAGTTATGTATTTCTATTGATTAAAAAATCTTTATTTTTGATTTGAAAAGTCAAATTATGTACTATTGTGTGCTATTAGCAAAGAGTAAAAGTGGTACATTCGTTCCGAATTTTGAAATCTTTTTATACAAAAGGTTTGATAATCAAGCTTTAAATACTGATACACTCGTAATGTATCTGCCTAGAAGGCATTACTTGTGAGATATTTGCAAAAAACAGATTTTTGGTAAAAGACCTATTTCCGGCAAGAATTTCGAAAAACTTTTTTGATAAAATTTTTCTCAAATTTAATTTTGAGTACATTTGAATTCTTTATAAATTAAAAAATCTTAAAACTTAGACAAAATATTGGCATAATTTGATTTTTTTACTGAAGTAACCTACTACTTCCGGTCTAATGATTTTACTGAAAATCTAATCAAATCTCAAGAGGGAGAATGTACCCGTAAGTATAAAATTTATAATGAATGCCATTGCCGTATGACCGCTATCGTGGTCATACACACACACTCAAAGCCATTTTTTAAAAACCACTACCTCTGAGTCAAAGGAGTTGAACTATTATACTTATTTTACAGAGATACGTTGTTCAAGGCCACATCATTGTAGAACTTGTTAATGAATTTGCTTTCGGCAATATTATATATATATATATATATATTTGCTATTCTTTGTTGCCGTATTTATATATTGTTTGATCTCTTGATGAGAATAATTGGGATTTTTCGGCAAGTAATTAATCAAACACGCTATAGAAAATCATAATGCTTGCATTTTACGTTTCGACCTTCTGTTTTTTTGGTCTTCCGAGAAAAATTATTTTTCTGAAACAACACCATGTATAAGCAAACTGTGATAACATTAAGCTAATTTTTTTTTCCCCTTTATCAATTTTTTTGAATACATTTTAAAATTTTACAATAACATCACGTTTAAAATACACTCAAAAAATGAGAAAACTTACTCCAAAAACACGTAACACACAATGTCATACATAACGTCAACGATTAAAATGTGAAACTTTTACCGACTGTCTACAATGCTGGTTTTATTCTGACTTAGACACGGCCACAACAACAAAAATCGGAGAAAAACACTTTTTTAGACGATGCATTTACCTGTACGTATGTAGGATAATATTTATGTACAGGGTTTTGTTATTATAATAACTGTCGGTATACCGTCGACAAATTCGAGATTTCACCTCTGTCATTAATTGAGTTTTGATTTTTGTGAATCTCAATCATCTCCAAAATGTTTCTCGACTTTGTATTATATTCCTTATGTAACACTGAAATGCCATCAAAATCAAATGTGTGTGAGAACTGGTTAGAATGTTTCTTTAACGCCGTGCTATTTTTTGCGTATTTATGTGCTTTAACCCTTTCATCAAGATATTGTTTGGTCTGGCCAATATAGATACCTTCGCAGTCTTTACACGGAATCTTATACACAACATGTGTTTGTTTTTTTAATGGAATTTTGTCTTTTAATTTTGTGTAAAGATGCTGTAAATTGTTATAATTGGTGTGTGCGACCTTGACATTATGTGGGGCCAATATTTTGCCCAGTTTCTGTGATAGATGATTTATGAAAGGTAGAGCAACATATCTGGTGTCGTTTTGTTTTTGGTTGTGATTTCTATTTGTGGTGCTGTTATATATTTTATTAAGTTCTTGTTTTATTATTTTGTTTACAAAGTTTGTTGGATAATTATTACGCGCTAAAGATATTTTAGCATGGCTTATCGCTTCTTTTCTGTATTCAGGATTCGTTAGCTTGATGGCTCTACTAATGAGATTTGCAACAACGTTCTTTTTGAAATTAATTGGCTGAGCCGAATAAAAATTGAGATACCTACTCGATGATGTATCCTTTACGAACCATTTTGTTTTAACCACCTCACCCTCACGGATCAATGTAGTATCTAAAAAGTTTAATTTATTATTGGCTTCGGTTTCTACTGTAAATTGCAATCTTGTAGTTGTTGAAACAATCTAAGATGTATTGTGTTTTTGTAACGGTACCGCTGTAATACAATCGTCCACGTATCGTTTGAAAAATGGTGGCGGAGTCATCAATAAAGGGATAGTACTTTCTTCCAAGTCCTCAAGGACCAATTGTGCAATAATGCTGGAAATTGGTGCTCCCATGGCACAGCCATATTTTTGTTGGTAAAATTTATGTTTATATGAGAAATACGTGGTCGATAATGTTAACTCAATAGCATTTAAAAATTCGTTTAGTGGTAAATCAGTAAAATTTTGTATCTTGTTCCATTTTTTATTAATGAGGTTTTTGGCAAGATCTAATGGGATATTTGTATACAGCGATTTTACGTCCAAAGATACGAGTTTTTCATCATTTTTTAATCTGATTGTGTCAATAAAATTTTTGAAATCAAAGGAATTCTTAATATAATATTCGTTTTGGTTGATAACGTGGGCAAGAATATCTGCTAAAAATTTTGATTACTCTTATCTGGTTTTAGAATAGTTATTTGAGGATTTTTTTTGATGAATTGTTTTGTTGCATTAATGTTTTTGATTTCAATAAGAGATTTGTTTTTAATTGACTTGTTCTTTAAAATATTTGTCTGTTTAAAGTTTAGAATAACATTACTAACCTTTGATCTCACATCTGCTTTCTCTTTATCTTTTAGGTGTTCAATTGAAGATTCAATATTTGCAATAATGTTACACGTAGGAATACATTTATGGTTTGGCTGAACCGCAAACTTTGGTCCAACACTTAAAACATTAAGAACATTTTCTGGTATTTTTGTATTTGACAGGTTCTTCACCCAGGAATTATCGACAGTACCCCGGTTATCTTTTACGTTTTGAATTTTGCAGAGATTATCTACCTTTTGTTGTTGTTTAGTTTTTGTTTTTTGAAATAACTTGTTTAGTTTTTCACATTGTGAATTATAAAATGATTTTAACGGCTCGGACTTTAACTTATCGGCTAAACAAACTCCAAGGTTGCTAACATCTGTGGTCAATTTTTTAATTACTTTAACTGTATCACTTAATAATAAATTAATAACTGATAATTTAAACCTGTTTACTTTTTTGGAAAAGTTTTCCCTTACAATAACATCAGTAAAAAGAATGTGGGACATATTAAATTTTAAAAATGTGGGAGTGAGGCAATGTGTTTTACATTTTGTTAAAAAAACCTTTCTATTCTTTGCACTAACTAATTTTGTTTTTAATTTAAAAAGTAGTTTAGTTTTTGTATGACAATCTCGTCCGTATATATTCAACACCTCCTTGAAAGTCGTTCCTTTGTTCTCCATTTTTTCACCCATGGATTTTTATATTTGCTATTCTTTGTTGCCGTATTTATATATTGTTTGACCTCTTGATGAGAATAATTGGGATTTTTCGGCAAGTAATTAATCAAACACGCTTTAGAAAATCATAATGTTTGCATTTTACGTTTCGACCTTCTTTTTTTTTGGTCTTCCTCAGAAAAGACATATACAGCCGAGAAAAATAATTTTTCTGAAACAACACCATGTATAAGCAAACTGTGATAACATTAAGCTAATTTTTTTCCCCTTTATCATTATAGATCTTGCTAAAAACCTCATTAATAAAAAATGGAACAAGATACAAAATTTTACTGATTTACCACTAAACGAATTTTTAAATGCTATTGAGTTAACATTATCGACCACGTATTTCTCATATAAACATAAATTTTACCACAAAAATATGGCTGTGCCATGGGAGCACCAATTTCCAGCATTATTGCACAATTGGTCCTTGAGGACTTGGAAGAAAGTACTATCCTTTTATTGATGACTCCGCCACCATTTTTCAAACGATACGTGGACGATTGTATTACAGCGGTACCGTTACAAAAAACACAATACATCTTAGATTGTTTCAACAATTACCACCCAAGATTGCAATTTACAGTAGAAACCGAAGCCAATAATAAATTAAACTTTTTAGATACTACATTGATCCGTGAGGGTGAGGTGGTTAAAACAAAATGGTTCGTAAAGGATACATCATCGAGTAGGTATCTCAATTTTTATTCGGCTCAGCCAATTAATTTCAAAAAGAACGTTGTTGCAAATCTCATTGGTAGAGCCATCAAGCTAACGAATCCTGAATACAGAAAAGAAGCGATAAGCCATGCTAAAATATCTTTAGCGCGTAATAATTATCCAACAAACTTTGTAAACAAAATAATAAAACAAGAACTTAATAAAATATATAACAGCACCACAAATAGAAATCACAACCAAAAACAAAACGACACCAGATATGTTGCTCTACCTTTCATAAATCATCTATCACAGAAACTGGGCAAAATATTGGCCCCACATAATGTCAAGGTCGCACACACCAATTATAACAATTTACAGCATCTTTACACAAAATTAAAAGACAAAATTCCATTAAAAAAACAAACACATGTTGTGTATAAGATTCCGTGTAAAGACTGCGAAGGTATCTATATTGGCCAGACCAAACAATATCTTGATGAAAGGGTTAAAGCACATAAATACGCAAAAAATAGCACGGCGTTAAAGAAACATTCTAACCAGTTCTCACACACATTTGATTTTGATGGCATTTCAGTGTTACATAAGGAATATAATACAAAGTCGAGAAACATTTTGGAGATGATTGAGATTCACAAAAATCAAAACTCAATTAATGACAGAGGTGAAATCTCGAATTTGTCGACGGTATACCGACAGTTATTATAATAACACTAGCTAATACGGCAGGCCTAGAAGGCCCGCTGCCGCCTCTTATTCCGCTTACAGTTGAGGTACCGCTCCCCCCTATTTTTCTCAATTTATTGCGGATTTTGTCTATATTGCGTTTCAGTTTATAAAACACCATATAATTCCGATATGTAGCGAATAACTAAATATAATTGTGTTTTAGATGTTCAATATTGCTTAGTTGTTTTTATACACCCCTGTATATAGTTTACAACTATGCAATATTTTATTCAGAATGCTTATAGGATGAAATGATTAATAATAGATTTAGTGATAATAGCAGTTTTTAAATTGAAAATGTTTAACGGCTGTCCATGAAATAAGATGTATTTTTTCGTTTAATGTTATATTGACATTTTTCACATACTTTTCCTGTGCCTCACAGACGGTAGTTTTCACTCTATTTATAATTTTTCTACTATTATTGGTTTTTGTGCCTTGACTTGCCGATGATTTATTTCACGTTTGCCTAATTTATCTATAGTTTGAATTTTGTTTGTGGGTATAAAATTAGAATAATCTCGAAATCTGTGTTTTTTGCATCAGTTGGAAAACGTGGTTTGATAGTTTTTGTTAATAGTGTTTTAGTCTATATACATATGTCGATTCCACTGGTCTTTTTAGTTTAAATGAAAATTCATTAGAATTTAAAAAAAACGTTTTATTTTATACAAATTTGTATATAGCTTTATTAGAATTATGTTTTGTTGACGCGAATGTATACTTTTAAATAATTCATTTAATCATTGTTCTATAACATTGCTAAAAATGAGTAGAAAGTATTTATAAACAAATAAGGAATCGAATTTATAAATTTCTTACCTATACACTATTATCATTGGGCCAATTATTATATATTGCAATATTTATTGTGCTGAATGTTTGTGAACTAATGCTTCAATCTTTTCCAGCTTGAATTCGCCTTTTTCGCGTCCGCTTACAGCTTTTTACAGTTTCCTGTAAAACGCGATCACTCTTGTGGTGGTTTTTAGAATGTAAGATTTTATAGACTTGTGGCACACTCTGTATATACATATATTTTGTAAAGCCAATTGTATATTTCATTTAAAATTCCTCTAGAATTTTTTTTTACACAAACTGTTACAGAATGAAGAGCGAGAAAGATAATTTAATGTTAAACATAAGAATGATGTTAAAGTATCCGAAGAAACAATATGCTCAATAAGTGCATCATTTTCATTGAGACAATCGGGATAATACGCTATTGAAATAACATAAAATTTAGTATATTAACAAAAAGTATGTCAATTGCTCAGAAACAATTTAAGATAGGCATGCACAATATTAATAAAAAAGAACCTAATAATCAGTTTGACACTGAGATATTTTTACCCAAATTATTTGAAGTGGAACAGGGCTTTCATTATGAAATTTTGGTCAGCATAATTGAAATATTCGTCTATCACATACTCAAAATTAGTTCGCACGTCAATTAAAAATGAAGGACTTGTATTGAAGAACATTTTAAATTTTCAATGAATTACATATATACTACTCGCCCGCTATTGCGGGCTCGTCATTTTAATTGACATGCTCAAATATACGTAGTATCTCCATAGTGTTTAACATGTTTACAACAAATTTCGTTTGGTAAATGGGCGTCGCTTTCAAACATTCTTATAGAATGCTAATGAATGCTGATGAACTTCAAACATATAGCTCGCAAACATATGTATGTGAATGGGTAAAGTAAATTTAATTTATAAAGTATATTACTTTCTTACTACCTTTTCGAAGTCCACTATCGTTAATAAAAGAGCAGAGTATATTTTATTTAAAATTATTCTCGATGTGTTTTTGACATAAATTGGTACACACTCAAGAGCGAGAAAGGTAATTTAATGTCAAACATAAGGCATGTTAAGGTATCCAAAGACTCAATGAGTTCAAAAAGCCCAACATGTTAATTAAGACAGTTTTCAATACTATTTTGATGTGAAAGTGTAAAAGCTTGTCAACCCTTTCAAAATCCACTATCGTTAATAAAGGACCACGAAATAATAATAAAAGTAAAAAGCCCGAGTTTTAAATTGAAGCCCTATTGAAACGCCTTTCCTGTAAAAAAGCGATCACTGGCATGACGGTTTTTAGAATGTCCACTTTTTAAGCACCCCTTCATATATTTTGTTGAGCCAATGGTATATTTTATTTAAAATTCTTCTCGAACTGTTTTTTACACAAACTGGTACACGCTCAAGAGCGGGGAAGGTAACTTAATGTTAAACATAAGTCATGTTAAAGTATCGAAAGAAACAATGAGCTCAATGAGCGCAACATTTTCATTGAGACAGTGTACAATACGATTCTGATGTTTGAGAATCTACTATCATTAAGAAAAAATGAAGTATTAAATTTAAGCCCTGTTCAATCACGTTTCGAAGAATCGCCAAATTGAAGACGCAATAAGCGACCACAAACACCCCCGTATCCAAAAATCTGACATTTCGACTTTGGAATCGTGATCGGCGACCCCCAAAACCCTCGTATCTAAAATTTCACATTCATACGTCAATTTTCAAAAGATTCTTACGCCATTTTGTTTTCTTTTGACATTTTGACTTTGGAATCGTGATCGGCGACCCCCAAAACCCCCGTATCTAAAATTTTACATTCATACGTCAATTTTCAAAAGATTCTTACGCCATTTCGTTTTTTTATGACATTTTGATTTTGAATTTGTGATCGGCGACTTAAGGCACCCTCGTATCTAAAATTTTGCATTCATACGTCAATTTTCAAAAAATCCTTCCGCCATTTTTTTTTTTGACATTTTGACTTTACAGTCGTGATCGGCCACCCCCAAAACCTCCGTATCTAAAATTTTACATTCATACGTCAATTTTCAAAAAATCTTCCGCCATTGTGTTTTTTATGACATTTTGACTTTGGAATCGTGATCGGCGACCCCCAAAACCCTCGTATCTAAAATTTTACATTCATAAGTCAATTTTCAAAAAATCTCCCGCCATTTTTTTTTTCGACATTTCGACTTTGGAATCGTGATCGGCGACCCCCAAAACCCTCGTATCTAAAATTTCACATTCATACGTCAATTTTCAAAAAATCTTCCGCCATTTTGTTTTTTTTGACATTTTGACTTTGGAATCGTGATCGGCGACCCCCAAAACTCCCGTATCTAAAATTTTACATTCATACGTGAATTTTCAAAAAATTCACCCGCCATTGTGTTTTTTATGACATTTTGATTTTGGATTTGTGATCGGCGACTTAAGACACCCTCGTATCTAAAATCTCACATTTATAAGTCAATTTTCAAAAAATCCTTCGGCCATTTTGTTTTTTTTTGACATTTTGACTTTGGAATCGTGATCGGCCACCCCCAAAACCCCCGTATCTAAAATTTTACATTCATACGTTAATTTTCAAAAAATTCACCTGCCACTGTGTTTTTTATGACATTTTGATTTTGGAATCGTAATCGGCGACCCCCAAAACTCCCGTATCTAAAATTTTACATTCATACGTCAATTATCAAAAAATCCTTCCGCCATTTTATTTTTTTTGACATTTTGTCATTGGAGTCGTGATCGGCCACCCCCAAAACCCCCGTATCTAAAATTTTACATTCATACGTCAATTTTCAAAAGATTCACCTGCCACTGTGTTTTTTATGACATTTTGATTTTGGAATCGTAATCGGCGACCCCCAAAACTCCCGTATCTAAAATTTTACATTCATACGTCAATTATCAAAAAATCCTTCCGCCATTTTATTTTTTTTGACATTTTGTCATTGGAGTCGTGATCGGCCACCCCCAAAACCCCCGTATCTAAAATTTTACATTCATACGTCAATTTTCAAAAGATTCTTACGCCATTTTGTTTTTTTTATGACATTTTGATTTTGGATTTGTGATCGGCGACTTAAGGCACCCTCGTATCTAAAATTTTGCATTCATACGTCAATTTAAAAAAAATCCTTCCGCCATTTTGTTTTTTTTTGACATTTTGACTTTGGAATCGTGATCGGCCACCCCCAAAACCCCCGTATCTAAAATTTTACATTCATACGTTAATTTTCAAAAAATTCACCTGCCACTGTGTTTTTTATGACATTTTGATTTTGGAATCGTAATCGGCGACCCCCAAAACTCCCGTATCTAAAATTTTACATTCATACGTCAATTATCAAAAAATCCTTCCGCCATTTTATTTTTTTTGACATTTTGTCATTGGAGTCGTGATCGGCCACCCCCAAAACCCCCGTATCTAAAATTTTACATTCATACGTCAATTTTCAAAAGATCCTTACGCCATTTTGTTTTTTTTATGACATTTTGATTTTGGATTTGTGATCGGCGACTTAAGGCACCCTCGTATCTAAAATTTTGCATTCATACGTCAATTTTAAAAAAATCCTTCCGCCATTTTGTTTTTTTTTGACATTTTGACTTTGGAATCGTGATCGGCCACCCCTAAAACCCCCGTATCTAAAATTTTACATTCATACGTTAATTTTCAAAAAATTCACCTGCCACTGTGTTTTTTATGACATTTTGATTTTGGAATCGTAATCGGCGACCCCCAAAACTCCCGTACCTAAAATTTTACATTCATACGTCAATTATCAAAAAATCCTTGCGCCATTTTATTTTTTTTGACATTTTGTCATTGGAGTCGTGAGCGGCCACCCCCAAAACCCCCGTATCTAAAATTTTACATTCATACGTCAATTTTCAAAAAATCTTCCGCCATTGTGTTTTTTATGACATTTTGACTTTGGAATCGTGATCGGCGACCCCCCAAAACCCCCGTATTTAAAATTTTACATTCATACGTCAATTTTCAAAAGATTCTTACGCCATTTTGTTTTTTTTATGACATTTTGATTTTGGATTTGTGATCGGCGACTTAAGGCACCCTCGTATCTAAAATTTTGCATTCATACGTCAATTTTCAAAAAATCCTTCCGCCATTTTGTTTTTTTTGACATTTTGACTTTACAGTCGTGATCGGCCACCCCCAAAACCCCCGTATCTAAAATTTTACATTCATACGTCAATTTTCAAAAAATCTTCCGCCATTGTGTTTTTCATGACATTTTGACTTTGGAATCGTGATCGGCGACCCCCAAAACCCTCGTATCTAAAATTTTACATTCATACGTCAATTTTCAAAAAATCTTCCGCCATTTTGTTTTTTTTTCGACATTTCGACTTTGGAATAGTGATCGGCGACCCCCAAAACCCTCGTATCTAAAATTTCACATTCATACGTCAATTTTCAAAAAATCTTCCGCCATTTTGTTTTTCTTGACATTTTGACTTTGGAATCGTGATCGGCGACCCCCAAAACTCCCGTATCTAAAATTTTACATTCATACGTGAATTTTCAAAAAATTCACCCGCCTTTGTGTTTTTTATGACATTTTGATTTTGGATTTGTGATCGGCGACTTAAGGCACCCTCGTATCTAAAATTTCACATTTATACGTCAATTTTCAAAAAATCCTTCGGCCATTTTGTTTTTTTTTGACATTTTGACTTTGGAATCGTGATCGGCCACCCCCAAAACCCCCGTATCTAAAATTTTACATTCATACGTTAATTTTCAAAAAATTCACCTGCCACTGTGTTTTTTATGACATTTTAATTTTGGAATCGTAATCGGCGACCCCCAAAACTCCCGTATCTAAAATTTTACATTCATACGTCAATTATCAAAAAATCCTTCCGCCATTTTATTTTTTTTGACATTTTGACTTTGGAGTCGTGATCGGCCACCCCCAAAACCCCCGTATCTAAAATTTTACATTCATACGTCAATTTTCAAAAAATCTTCCGCCATTGTGTTTTTTTTGACATTTTGACTTTGGAATCGTGATCGACCACCCCCAAAACCCCCGTATCTAAAATTTTACATTCATACGTCAATTTTCAAAAAATCTTCCGCCAATTTGTTTTTTCGACATTTTGACTTTGGAATCGTGATCGGCGACCCCCAAAACCCCCGTATCTAAAATTTTACATTCATACGTCAATTTTCAAAAAATCTTCCGCCATTTTGTTTTTTTTTGACGTTTTGACTTTGGAATGGTGATCGGCGACCCCCAAAACCCGCGTATCTAAAATTTTACATTCATACGTCAATTTTCCAAAAATCTTCCGCCATTTTGTTTCTTTTTGACATTTTGACTTTGGAATCGTGATCGGCGACCCCCAAAACTCCCGTATCTAAAATTTTACAATCATACGTCAATTTTCAAAAAATTCTTACGCCATTGTGTTTTTTATGACATTTTGACTTTGGAGTCGTGATCGGCCACCCCCAAAACCCCCGTATCTAAAATTTTACATTCATACGTCAATTTTCAAAAAATCTTCCGCCATTGTGTTTTTTATGATATTTTGACTTTGGAATCGTGATCGGCGACCCCCAAAACTCCCGTATCTAAAATTTTACATTCATGCCAATTTTCAAAAAATTCTTACGTCATTGTGTTTTTTATGACATTTTGACTTTGGAGTCGTGATCGGCCACCCCCAAAACCCCCGTATCTAAAATTTTACATTCATACGTCAATTTTCAAAAGATTCTTACGCCATTTTGTTTTTTTATGACATTTTGATTTTGGATTTGTGATCGGCGACTTAAGGCACCCTCGTATCTAAAATTTTACATTCATACGTCAATTTTCAAAAAATCTTCCGCCATTGTGTTTTTTATGACATTTTGACTTTGGAATCGTGATCGGCGACCCCCAAAACCCTCGTATCTAAAATTTTACATTCATACGTCAATTTTCAAAAAATCTCCCGCCATTTTTTTTTTTGACATTTCGACTTTGGAATCGTGATCGGCGACCCCCAAAACCCTCGTATCTAAAATTTCACATTCATACGTCAATTTTCAAAAAATCTTCCGCCATATTGTTTTTTTTGACATTTTGATTTTGGAATCGTAATCGGCGACCCCCAAAACTCCCGTATCTAAAATTTACATTCATACGTCAATTATCAAAAGATCCTTCCGTTATTTTATTTTTTTTGACATTTTGACTTTGGAGTCGTGATCGGCCACCCCCAAAACCCCCGTATCTAAAATTTTACATTCATACGTCAATTTTCAAAAAATCTTCCGCCATTTTGTTTTTTTTGACATTTTGACTTTGGAATCGTGATCGGCGACCCCCAAAACCCCCGTATCTAAAATTTTACATTGATACGTCAATTTTCAAAAAATCTTCCACCATTTTTTTTTTTTTTTGACAGTTTGACTTTGGAATCGTGATCGGCGGCCCCCAAAACCCCCGTATCTAAAATTTCACACTCATAAGTCAATTTTCAAAAAAATCTTCCACCATTTTGTTTTTTTGACATTTTGACTTTGGAATCGTGATCGGCGACCCCCAAAACCCCCGTATATAAAATTTTACATTGATACGTCAATTTTCAAAAAATCTTCTACCATTTTGTTTTTTTTGACATTTTGACTTTGGAGTCGTGATCGGCAACCCCCAAAACCCCCGTATCTAAAATTTTACATTGATACGTCAATTTTCAAAAAATCTTCCACCATTTTGTTTTTTTTAGACATTTTGACTTTGGAATCGTGATCGGCGACCCCCAAAACCCCCGTATCTAAAATTTTACATTCATACGTCAATTTTCAAAAAATCTTCCGCCATTTTGTTTTTTTTGACATTTTGACTTTGGAGTCGTGATCGGCGACCCCCAAAACCCCCGTATCTAAAATTTTACATTGATACGTCAATTTTCAAAAAATCTTCCACCATTTTGTTTTTTTTTGACATTTTGACTTTGGAATCGTGATCGGCGACCCCCAAAACCCCCGTATCTAAAATTTTACATTCATACGTCAATTTTCAAAAAATCTTCCGCCATTTTGTTTTTTTTGACATTTTGACTTTGGAATCGTGATCGGCGGCCCCCAAAACCCCCGTATCTAAAATTTTACATTCACACGTCAATTTTCAAAAAATCTTCCGCCATTTTGTTTTTTTGACATTTTGACTTTGGAATCGTGATCGGCCACCCCCAAAACCCCCGTATCTAAAATTTTACATTCATACGTCAATTTTCAAAAAATCTTCCGCCATTGTGTTTTTTATGACATTTTGACTTTGGAATCGTGATCGGCGACCCCCAAAACCCCCGTATCTAAAATTTTACATTCATACGTCAATTTTCAAACAATTCTTACGCCATTTTGATTTTTTTATGACATTTTGATTTTGGATTTGTGATCGGCGACTTAAGACACCCTCGTATCTAAAATTTCTCATTTATAAGTCAATTTTCAAAAAATTCTTCGGCAATTTTGGTTTTTTTTGACATTTCGACTTTGGATACGCGATCAATGATACCAGATACCAGAAAGACTCCCAAGTGCCGAATTTTACTTTAATCGGAAGAGAGAAATTAATTTCAGGTAGCTCCGCCCACTCTGCATGTATGCGTAATCGTTATCATAAGGGCACATAAATGTTAAAAGCAATCCTTTTCCCCATTAAGGCGTACGCGTTCTGGAATTAACGTATTTTAATAATATATAATCATTAAAAGAACAATCAACCTGTA
Source organism: Amphimallon solstitiale (assembly GCA_963170755.1). Lineage (NCBI taxonomy): Eukaryota > Metazoa > Arthropoda > Insecta > Coleoptera > Scarabaeidae > Amphimallon > Amphimallon solstitiale. The sequence continues at coordinate 149,056,123 of OY720675.1, forward strand.
TATAAAAAATCTATATCTATAAAAATGTTAAGTCAAGCGGGTGTATTATGTCGAGATTGAGATGCCGAACTTGTCGGATCGGATAGACTGATATTTTTCGCCCGACCGTAGTACATTGAATCACATGTACATTGAATCTGTGACGTATTTCGGCCATTTTTCTTACGAAATCTGTCTGCAAACGAATTTGAAAGTGCTCGTGCCCTACATTGCGTGCGTCTGTCGACTCGAAATAAGCATGTAAGAGATGCCCAGAAGGCCGTTCTTTAACACCTCGGGTCTTGTTGGACCCTCGCAACCTTCAAAATTTCGTATTTCAATCTTAAAAGTGAATCTGTAGCTACAACTGAGTTTGACGTTTCCCGAGATTTATTTTGACTGTCACGTGAATCGTCATGATGACGTAAGCCATTTTTCTGTTAAAACACCGAGTGCAGGCTCCTCTTCAACGGGCGATATCTCTGCACACGCTCCACTTGGGATGAAAATCTCTTCAACTACCGGAAATTCAATGTCGCCCGTAGCCACGTGCCAAAGGGCAGCTCTTAATTTGGCGTATCCAGAGAGGAGTTGCCCGCCCCGTGCATCCAATTTTCGTCGATTTTCGGGTCGTTTGGTTGCCATGGGCTACTCCGCTATTAGTATATATAACTAGCTATAACGTCCGCTTACAGCGGGTCCGTCCGCTTACAGCTGATCGTCCGCTTACAGCGGGTCCGTCCGCTTACAGCGGGTTCGTCAATTTCTTTTAGTTTGAATCGCCTTTTTCGCGTTCGCTTACAGCTTTTTCGTAGTTTCGTGTAAAAAGCAATCACTGTCATGACGCCTTTTAGAATGTCTGATTTTATTAACTTTTGACGCATCCCTGTATATGCATATATTACGTGAAGCCAATAGTATATTTTATTTAAAATTCTCCTCGATTGGTTTTTTACACAAAGCGGTACACACTCAAGAGCGAGAAAGGTAAATTAATGTTTAACATGTCATGTTAAGGTATCCAAAAGCACAATGACATCAAAAAGTCTAACACGTTGATTAAGACAGTTTACAATACTACTTTGATGTGAAAGTGTAAAAGCCTGTTAACCTTTTCAAAATCAACTATCGTTAATAAAGGAGCACGAAATAATAATAAAAGGAAAAGGCCCAAGTTTTAAAGTGAAGCCCTATTGAAGCGCCTTTCCTGTAAAAAGCGATCACTGGCATGACGCTTTTTAGAATGTCCACTTTTATAAACTTTTGAAACACCCCTGTACATACATAAATTTTGTGAAGCCAATAGTATATTAAAAACTATTTTGACACAAACTGGTACCCACTCAAGAGCGAGAAAGGTAATTTATTGTTAAACATGTCATGTTAAAGTATCGAAAGAAACAATGAGCTCAAAGAGCGCAACATTTTCATTGAGACAGTGTACAATACCATTCTGATGTTTTCGAATCTACTGTCGTTAAGAAAAAATGAAGTATTAAATTTAAGCCCTGTTCAATAACGTTTCGAAGAATCGCCAAATTGAAGACGTAATAAACGACTACAAGCACCCCCGTATCCAGAATTTCACATTCATCAATTTTCAAAAAACTCTTGCGCCATTTTGTTTTATTTGACATTTTGACTTTGGATTTATAATCGGCGTCCGCACACACCCCCGTATCTAAAATTTCACATTCATACGTCAATTTTCAAAAAACCCGTCCGCCATTTTGACTTTGGATTTGTAATCGGCGTCCGCACACACCCCCGTATCTAAAATTTTACATTCATACGTCAATTTTCAAAAATTCTGCCGCCATTTTGTTTTTTTTTTGACATTTTGACTATGGATTGGTGATCGGCGTCCGCAGACACCCCCGTATCTAAAATTTCGCATTTATACGTCAATTTTCAAAAAACTTTTCCTCCATTTTCTATTTTTTGACATTTTGACTATGGATTGGTGATCGGCGTCCGCAGACACCCCCGCATCTAAAATTTCACATTCATACGTCAATTTTCAAAAAACCCGTCCGCCATTTTCTTTTTTTGACATTTTGACTATGGATTGGTGATGGGCGACCTAAGACACCGCCGCATCTAAAATTTCACATTCATACGTCAGTTTTCAAAAAACTGGTCCGCCATTTTGATTTTTTTGACATTTTGACTTTGGAATCATGATCGACGACCCCCAAAACCCCCGTATCTAAAATTTCACATTCATACGTCAATTTTCAAAAAACTCGTCCGCCATTTTGTTTTTTTTTGACATTTTGACTTTGGATTTGTGATCGGCGTCCGCACATACCCCCGTATCTAAAATTTCACATTCATACGTCAATTTTCAAAAAACCCGTCCGCCATTTTCTTTTTTTGAGATTTTGACTATGGATTGGTGATGGGCGACCTAAGACACCCCCGCATCTAAAATTTCACATTCATACGTCAGTTTTCAAAAAACTGGTCCGCCATTTTGATTTTTTTGACATTTTGACTTTGGAATCATGATCGACGACCCCCAAAACCCCCGTATCTAAAATTTCACATTCATACGTCAATTTTCAAAAAAACTCGTCCGCCATTTTGTTTTTTTTTGACATTTTGACTTTGGATTCGTGATCGGCGACCTAAGACACCCCTGTATCTAAAATTTCACATTCATACGTCAATTTTCAAAAAACTTCCGCCATTTTGTTTTTTTTTTGACATTTTGACTTTCGATTCGTGATCGGCGACCTAAGACACCCCCGTAACTAAAATTTCACATTCATACGTCAATTTTCAAAAAACTTCCGCCATTTTGTTTTTTTTTGACATTTTGACTTTCGATTTGTGATCGGCGATCTAAGACACCCCCGTACCTAAAATTTCACATTCATACGTCAATTTTCAAAAAACTTCCGCCATTTTTTTTTTTGACATTTTGACTTTGGATTCGTGATCGGCGACCTAAGACACCCCCGTATCTAAAATTTCACATTCATACGTCAATTTTCAAAAAACTTCGGCCATTTTGTTTTTTTTTTGACATTTTGACTTTCGATTCGTGATCGGCGACCTAAGACACCCCCGTATCTAAAATTTCACATTCATACGTCAGTTTTCAAAAAACTCTTCCGCCATATTAGATGCACCATTTTTTTTTTGAAATTTTGACATTGGGCTTGAGATCACCGACACCAAGAGCCCCCGAGTACCGAGTTTTACCTTAATCAGAAGAAAAAGTTGATTTGGCACCACCCACTGCGCAGTGCGTAATTATTTAAATAATTATTTCGTAGGGGCACATAAATGTTAAAAGCATTATTTTTTCCCTTAAGAAAACGGCATACCCGTTTTAGAATTATTGTATTTTAAATGGAATTTATAAAAATTATAAGAAAAAATCATGCTGTATATGTGAATGATTATTTCATCGACCGGGAAAATTATGTCGAGAAGTCCGGCGTCTTCTCTTATAAATTGCCGGTAAAATACACGAAATAAATACACAATATCGCATTCGAAAAAAAAATGTTTTGCCCCGGCCTGGGTTCGAACCCGACCCGGCAAAGTCATTGTATTAAGAAGCCGTCAATCTTGCCATTGGGCTATGGACCTAATGTAAATAGTTTGTTCAACTGCCATATTTATATGTAGGCTTGACTCTATGTTGAAATCTGCAATTTTTTTTTTAAATCTCAGAGAAAATAGACGTGTCATCTTTAAAAGGTTATAAAAAACGTTTTAATTGTGTCCAGATAATTAATTTAGTGCCTTGTCCGTGTCCTAAAACTAAATATATTATGTGTGTTTATATGCCATGAACCTATTCTGACGTTAATAATTACATTAAGGAAACTGGGCATACGCGTTCTGGAATTATCGTATTTTAAAATTCAAATTTATAGTAATTAAAAGATATCAGCCTGTATGTAAAAATGTTAAGTCAAGCTACCGATATATAATATATTCACGGAAAGTGCACATGAATGTATGTGTGTGTACATCACATGTTATGAGCATTGCACTTGATTTATTGTGTACATGTATTTCTGGCGTATTTCGGCCATTTTTCTACGATGTCCGTCTGCATGAGGAATTTAAATCACTCGTCCTATCGATATCGTATGTCGATGAAGTTGGAATAGGAATGCGATCGGTTCAAAAATGTCTGACTTTTCGATTATGTACCTTGTTGGGTCGTCAAAACCTTCAAAATTCGGAATATAAGGCTTAAAAGTCAAACATGCAAAATTTTTCGTTGGAGCTGTCAGATTAGCGAAATGTCTCTTTTTGATGACCACTACTGCATTTTTAAGTACGTAAGCCATTTTTATGTTACAAAATATTTGCGGGCTCCTCTTGAGAGCCTCGATTCTCGGGAACCCGTCCGCCAGGAGGGCCGAAAAATAGCCTACTTGTAAAAGGAAGGTGCGTTCTAAGCTTAACCGACGCGCACGACACCCTCGACTCCCTCTCAAAGGTGACAAAGCGCGCCCCGTGCAACCAATTTTCGTCGATTTTGACGGTTCGGGCGGTAACCATGGTGATTCGGATAAGCCGTATTTTCCCAAGAAATTAGCATGAATCCGCCGGCAGCTTATATTAAGGAGAAAACCCTGTACATAAATATTATCCTACATACGTACAGGTAAATGCATCGTCTAAAAAAGTGTTTTTTCTCCGATTTTTGTTGTTGTGGCCGTGTCTAAGTCAGAATAAAACCAGCATTGTAGACAGTCGGTAAAAGTTTCACATTTTAATCGTTGACGTTATGTATATTAAAATTTTAAATTTAAAACACGTTAATGTATATTTTTGTTTGTGCATTTCTGAAAGAGGTTGCAAGGACATTGTGTGTTACGTGTTTTTGGAGTAAGTTTTCTCATTTTTTAAGTGTATTTTAAACGTGATGTTATTGTAAAATTTTAAAATGTATTCAAAAAAATTGATAAAGGGGAAAAAAAATTAGCTTAATGTTATCACAGTTTGCTTATACATGGTGTTGTTTCAGAAAAATAATTTTTCTCGGCTGTATATGTCTTTCTGAGGAAGACCAAAAAAAAAGAAGGTCGAAACGTAAAATGCAAACATTATGATTTTCTAAAGCGTGTTTGATTAATTACTTGCCGAAAAATCCCAATTATTCTCATCAAGAGGTCCAACAATATATATATATATATATATATATAAATATTTAATCTTTCTTGGTCATTTGTTAATGTATTAATTCATTTTTTTTCTTGGTATTAGCGACCATTACTTTACCAGCTAATTAAACATTAATAAAACACATTTTTTTTTTTAGACGTTTCGACAAAATTTTTTAATTGTCTTCTTCAGTATTTTTTTTTTTTTGATGTATAACACATACAAACATATTAAAAATTCTTTCGAATATTAATTAATAATCCTGCAAAATAACAATTATAATTTAGAGCTATGTTTATTTTTTCCCACGTTCTCAAAAACAAAAACTTACCACACATATCAGGACTTCGTCAAAACAACTTTTTCTTAAAAAGGAATTTAAAATACTCGGTATGAGTACCATTTTAATTTTATTTGTTTTGTGTCACCTTATTTATGAACAATTAGATTTTTATTTTTAAAGTGTAACAATTATGCATACATAGTCATAGTTTAAATATTGCATGTCAATGAACACGATTTTAAAATAAAATTCTTCGATCTGTCCGAGAACACCTTACCGCTAAAAAATACCACGTGTTGTATGTTTCTTGCTATGGTTGTTTTTCTACTTATATATATTTTAGTATTGTCGAATAACAATTTTTCAAACATACAAGGGTTACTATAAAAATTACCTCTAATGTTTATAATATCGGAAAATAAATTCTCGATAGGCTATCAATTTCGTTTCTGTCATTAACAGTGTTCTTTGTTCTTTTTATTTCAATCATCTCTAAGATGTTTCTAGCTTTTGTATTGTTTTCCTTTTTGAGTACTTTGACTTTTTTAAAATTAAAACTATGTTTCATTTTGTCCTTATGTTTTTTTAAGGAGGTGGGATTCTTCGCGTATTTGTGCCCATTTATTCTGTCTTCAAGAAGCTGTTTCGTCTGACCAATATATACTCCGTTGCAGTCATTGCAAGGAATACTATACACAATATGCGACTGTTTGGATGTAGGGATGGGATCTTTTAGTTTTGTATATAATTGACTTAGGTTATTTTGGTTTGTATAAGCAAGTTTAAAATTATGTGGTTTAATTATGTTATTAATTTTTTCTGATAAACCCTTAATATATGGTACTGGTATGTATTGTTTTTTTGGTGGAGTTGGTTTCTGGGGGTTGTTTTGTACTGTTGAACTATTATAAAATTTATGCAATCTGTGCTTAATGATTTTTTTTATAAACGACCTGGGGTAGTTATTGCGTTCTAGTGTGGATGTGATGTTTGACAATGTTTGATGCCTAAAAATAGGACTGGTTAAACTAATTGCCCTATCAACCAATGCTATCACAACATTTTTTTTGGATCCAATTGGTTGAGCGTCATTGTAATTACTGTATCGGTCTGATGAAGTTGTTTTTTTGTACCATTTGGTTAGTATTTTATTATTTTGCTTGATTAAAGTTAAGTCTAAAAAATTTATGGTGTTATTGTTTTCTATTTCACATGTAAATTTTAATTTTGGATGAAATGAATTGAAACTTTTGTGTATGTAGTCTATTTTGTTTTCTGGTACCATTGCAATGCAATCGTCCACGTATCTTTTAAAAAATGTGGGCACAAAGTTTAAGTTATTTAGTACATTTTCCTCTACATATTCCATCACTAATTGAGCCACCACACATTTTTTAAAAGATACGTGGACGATTGCATTGCAATGGTACCAGAAAACAAAATAGACTACATACACAAAAGTTTCAATTCATTTCATCCAAAATTAAAATTTACATGTGAAATAGAAAACAATAACACCATAAATTTTTTAGACTTAACTTTAATCAAGCAAAATAATAAAATACTAACCAAATGGTACAAAAAAACAACTTCATCAGACCGATACAGTAATTACAATGACGCTCAACCAATTGGATCCAAAAAAAATGTTGTGATAGCATTGGTTGATAGGGCAATTAGTTTAACCAGTCCTATTTTTAGGCATCAAACATTGTCAAACATCACATCCACACTAGAACGCAATAACTACCCCAGGTCGTTTATAAAAAAAATCATTAAGCACAGATTGCATAAATTTTATAATAGTTCAACAGTACAAAACAACCTCCAGAAACCAACTCCACCAAAAAAACAATACATACCAGTACCATATATTAAGGGTTTATCAGAAAAAATTAATAACATAATTAAACCACATAATTTTAAACTTGCTTATACAAACCAAAATAACCTAAGTCAATTATATACAAAACTAAAAGATCCCATCCCTACATCCAAACAGTCGCATATTGTGTATAGTATTCCTTGCAATGACTGCAACGGAGTATATATTGGTCAGACGAAACAGCTTCTTGAAGACAGAATAAATGGGCACAAATACGCGAAGAATCCCACCTCCTTAAAAAAACATAAGGACAAAATGAAACATAGTTTTAATTTTAAAAAAGTCAAAATACTCAAAAAGGAAAACAATACAAAAGCTAGAAACATCTTAGAGATGATTGAAATAAAAAGAACAAAGAACACTGTTAATGACAGAAACGAAATTGATAGCCTATCGAGAATTTATTTTCCGATATTATAAACATTAGAGGTAATTTTTATAGTAACCCTTGTATGTTTGAAAAATTGTTATTCGACAATACTAAAATATATATAAGTAGAAAAACAACCATAGCAAGAAACATACAACACGTGGTATTTTTTAGCGGTAAGGTGTTCTCGGACAGATCGAAGAATTTTATTTTAAAATCGTTTTCATTGACATGCAATATTTAAACTATGACTATGTATGCATAATTGTTACACTTTAAAAATAAAAATCTAATTGTTCATAAATAAGGTGACACAAAACAAATAAAATTAAAATGGTACTCATACCGAGTATTTTAAATTCCTTTTTAAGAAAAAGTTGTTTTGACGAAGTCCTGATATGTGTGGTAAGTTTTTGTTTTTGAGAACGTGGGAAAAAATAAACATAGCTCTAAATTATAATTGTTATTTTGCAGGATTATTAATTAATATTCGAAAGAATTTTTAATATGTTTGTATGTGTTATACATCAAAAAAAAAAAAAAATACTGAAGAAGACAATTAAAAAATTTTGTCGAAACGTCTAAAAAAAAAAAAAAATGTGTTTTATTAATGTTTAATTAGCTGGTAAAGTAATGGTCGCTAATACCAAGAAAAAAATGAATTAATATATATATATATATGTAAATATATATTAATTTTATTGGACGATTTTTAGGTCGTTATACAAGTTTTAAATAATTTTAAAACTCGCTAATTTGCAGTGTTTGAAAATTATAATTTTCTAATTTTACCACTGACTATTAATTAATTAGGTAATTTTTTAAAAATTACCGACACGGCTGAGAAGTGGTAAAATTAGAAAATTATAATTTTCAAACACTGCAAATTAGCGAGTTTTAAAATTATTTAAAACTTGTATAACGACCTAAAAATCGTCCAATAAAATTAATATATATTTACATATATGAATTAAAGGTCAATAAAAATTTAATATCACATATATACAGCACATGGACGTTCAGTGCTTAATATATACATTCTCATTTCCATCTGTTACTTGATATACATATATCAGTACGATTTAGAAATTCGAAGTCAGACACCGACGGTAGCTCAGTTGGTAGAGCAACCGGCTAGTAATCGGTATGTCCTGAGTTCGAATCTCAGCCGTGTCGGTAATTTTTAAAAAATTACCTAATTAATTAATAGTCAGTGGTAAAATTAGAAAATTATAATTTTCAAACACTGCAAATTAGCGAGTTTTAAAATTATTTAAAACTTGTATAACGACCTAAAAATCGTCCAATAAAATTAATATATATTTACATATATGAATTAAAGGTCAATAAAAATTTAATATCACATATATACAGCACATGGACGTTCAGTGCTTAATATATACATTCTCATTTCCATCTGTTACTTGATATACATATATCAGTACGATTTAGAAATTCGAAGTCAGACACCGACGGTAGCTCAGTTGGTAGAGCAACCGGCTAGTAATCGGTATGTCCTGAGTTCGAATCTCAGCCGTGTCGGTAATTTTTAAAAAATTACCTAATTAATTAATAGTCAGTGGTAAAATTAGAAAATTATAATTTTCAAACACTGCAAATTAGCGAGTTTTAAAATTATTTAAAACTTGTATAACGACCTAAAAATCGTCCAATAAAATTAATATATATTCACATATATGAATTAAAGGTCAATAAAAATTTAATATCACATATATATATATATATATATATATATATATATATATATATATATAAGTAAGGATGATCTCGACTGATCAGTTAAGACAGAAAACGTGGAATTTAATGGGTCTAGCAGTCGGAGGGCCAAATAAGACAACTCTTTACAGTTTTGGTCGAGCTTTCGATTGATTTATTTAATCTTCTTCTGGACCTGTTATAATTATTTGATTGTTAACAAAAATTGTACATTCAACTCAAAGATTTTACATACCAATCTAATTAAGTTATAAAGAAGTCAACATCACACTGTATTTCATTTGGATACAACCAAAATGGACAAAACACAACACTTTAAAATTTATTAAAAAAAGTCATTAAAAATCATACTACGTTAAAATATTCGTTAGTTACAGACAACAAAACTAAACATTTTAAAATTACTTTAAGTCAGATGATTGACGCAGAACAGCTGATTGATGCAAAACAGCTGATTTTATACGTGTGCACGAGCACATGTTGAAAGTAAAATGAACAGTGGTACATATAAGTAGGGAGGAACATTCTCTTAATAGACATACAGATATAAACAATCTCAGTAAAATTTATTCTTATTTATTACAATTGCATAAAAACAATAATATACCTTCACACACATAGCAACTGACCTGAACTACTTCTACTTGTGTTTTTCTTTTCATAATTTTCAATTACTTTACATTATACATGTTTATATTGTTCATTTCAATTGTTCATTACATAAGACTAAGAATAAGATTTGTCTTGCAGTTTTGTGTCATTACACGCTGTATTGTTAGGCAGTTGGTATCGGTCAATAACACTTGCGAGGGGATTCATTTTCCTGCAGTTGCCGCACTGTTAAATTTTTTAAAAAAGCATTACTATGACCTTCGGGGTGTTTGACCGTTATCACTGTTCATTTTACTTTCAACATGTGCTCGTGCACACGTATAAAATCAGCTGTTTTGCATCAATCAACTGTTCTGCGTCATTCATCTGACTTAAAGTAATTTTAAAATGTTTAGTTTTGTTGTCTGTAACTAACGAATATTTTAACGTAGTATGATTTTTAATGACTTTTTTTAATAAATTTTAAAGTGTTGTGTTTTGTTCATTTTGGTTGTATCCAAATGAAATACAGTGTGATGTTGACTTCTTTATAACTTAATTAGATTGGTATGTAAAATCTTTGAGTTGAATGTACAATTTTTGTTAACAATCAAATAATTATAACAGGTCCAGAAGAAGATTAAATAAATCAATCGAAAGCTCGACTAAAACTGTAAAGAGTTGTCTTATTTGGCCCTCCGACTGCTAGACCCATTAAATTCCACGTTTTCTGTATATATATATATATAGTCTTGGAAAATAGTGGGTAATTCCGCTGAAGAGCAACCGTAGACACGTGTTTCTGACTCCTTGGTCGTCATCAGTACGGTGTAGCCAAGGAATAAGGTGGGATAACCTTGGAGATGAAAGCATAAACGGTAGACCATCAGGCGACAGACCTCCATTTGTAGCTTCAGTTGGAAGATCCTCGGTTTTGAGGACAACAACCAACATCGCCACGAGGAAGACATTGTCAACCTGCGTGCCAACCGACCCTGGAAAGTTAATTAATGGAAATAGTGCGGATTAATAAAATAGTCTTGGAAAATAGTGGGTAATTCCGCTGAAGAGCAACCGTAGACACGTGTTTCTGACTCCTTGGTCGTCATCAGTACGGTGTAGCCAAGGAATAAGGTGGGATAACCTTGGAGATGAAAGCATAAACGGTAGACCATCAGGCGACAGACCTCCATTTGTAGCTTCAGTTGGAAGATCCTCGGTTTTGAGGACAACAACCAACATCGCCACGAGAACATATATATATATATATATGTTCTCTTTCAGGTTTCCGCGGGTAGTAGTATGTGTTGTCACTGGATTCCGGGTTTTCTTCCGCGTTTCCACTGCTTGGTCTTTGGAAAGACCGATGCTGGTTTCTTGACGACGTTTCGGCAAAATCACACTTGCCATCTTCAGGTCTGCGATAACTGTCTGCTTCTGCTTCTTGTTATTCGTAAACTGACGTTTTCGTGATTCGGATGGTGGTTATATACATCGTTAGCGTTTCGGTTGGTTGCCCTTGGACGAGTGTGTGCATGGTTCCGTGTCGTTGGGCTCGTGTTTGGAGTGTGACGGCTGGGTTGCGATGTAGAAGTATTAGTTTGGTGTTCTTTGTTGGTATCTCTTCTTGTTAGTGCTGGTTTCCATGCTGTTGGTAACCTCTGGGTATCATCTCGTGAATTCAGATTGTTCGGATGTTTTTCAATTTCGATGGCTTCCCTGATGATTCTGGTTTTAGTATGTTCGATGTTCGCTAATAGCTTGGTGTTACTGAAGTCTATCGTGTGGGATGTTTCTTTTACATGTTGAGCCAGAGATGAAGTTTTCTCGTCTTTTCTTACGGAATTTTTGTGTTCGTCTCTTCTTGCGTTTACCCTTCTGTTCGTTTGTCCAATGTAAGTTTTTTCACAGTTGAGGCACGGAATTTCATAAACTCCTTGGTTTTCTAAAGGTATTTTTGTTTTAGGGTTTCGAAGGACTGTACTGATTTTTCTGTCTGCTTTGAATGTTGTTTCAATGTTGTGTCTTCGTAGGATTTTGGATATTCTATCGGTGGTGCCTTTAACATAGGGTAAGTAGGTTTTGGCAGTTGGTGTTTCTTTTTCCTCTTGTGGTGTTGTTGGTTTCGGCTTGGATGCTCTTTTGATAGCAGATTCACTGAAACCATTCTGCTGGAGTGCCTTGTGGAGTTTGTCCATTTCTTGGGTGATGTTATCTTCGTCTGCTAATCTCTGCGATCTTGTCACTAAGGTTTTCACTACTGATTGTAACTGAGCTGGGTGGTGGTGAGACTGAGCGTTCAAATATCTGTCTGTATGGGTGGATTTTCGGTATACTGTGTGACTTAAGTTCCCATTTTCTTTCTTCTTGACCAAAACGTCGAGGAATGGTAATTCGTTGTTTGATTCTATTTCGATCGTTTTTATTTTTGGATGGGTTTTGTTTAAATGTTCCAGGAAGATGTCGAGGTGGTCCTTTCCATGTGTCCAGATCACGAAAGTGTCATCGACATAGCGTAGCCAGAGTTTGGGTTTGTGGGTGGCCGTCCTTAGTGCTGTTTTTTCTAAGTTTTCCATAAAAAGGTTTGCTATTACTGGTGATAGTGGAGAACCCATTGGGGCGCCTTCTATTTGTCTGTAGCGCTGATCTTCGTAGATAAAGTATGTGTTTGTCAGATAGTGTTTCACCAAGTTCATTATGTGCACTGGGGGTTGGTATATTCGTTTGATGGTCTCTAGAGCTTCGGCAACTGGTATATTGGTAAACAGTGATACTACGTCGAAGCTTACTAATAACCATTCTGGTTCTACTTTTTCTTGTCTCAATAGATCGATGAAGTGGCTTGCGTTCTTGACGTAAGATTCGGCTTCTTCGACATGAGGTTGTAGTTGTTGGGCTAGGTATCTAGCCAATTGTTGAACAGGTGATCCAATGGAGCTGACTATGGGTCTTAGGGGTGCACCTTCCTTGTGGACTTTAGGTAAGCCGTAGAATTTGGGGCATCTTGATGACTTCTCCCTTGGAATGAGTGCTGTCTGGATTTCCTTGTCGATGGGACTCTCCTTGATTTTAGTTTTGGTTGTTTTCTCCAGGTATGTTGTTGGATCCGTGGAGATTGGTTGGTATGCTGGATCCTCCAAGAGGGTTCTTATTTTGGCGTCGTAGTCGGTTGTGTTCATTACCACAGTTGCATTTCCTTTACCGGCTGGTAGAATAATAATGTTTTCGTTTTCCCTCAGTTGTTTCAATGCCAGGAATTCTTCATGTGATAGGTTTTTCTTTGGTGGTTTGGCTGTCCTTAATATTTGCGATACATCTTGGCGGATAGTCTCGGCCGTATTCTTGTCAATCCCAGCTATAGTTGCTTCTACTCCACAAACTATTTCTTTTACTTTGCTTATAATATTATTTTTATAATTTGTAAGTTGGTATTCTGATTTCAACTGTACTTCTATTTCTTATTAAATCAAACTGTTTTCGTTAACTTTACGTATAATAATTTAAACTTCTAAAATCCCTTGAAATAATCCTGTTTACTATAAATCATCATGAAATTCTCATTAGGTAAGTATAACTCAGTCTAAACATTCTATTACCAAATCTATTATTTTATTTCTTTTATTTCTTTTAGGAATGTGATCTATCAATTATTTACATAACCTTGACGATGATAAAAAGAAACACGGACTATAATCTAACAATATATTCGTTTCTCTATAAACACATATACATATTTGAATGACGATCTGGATTATATATCATAAATCAATATTAAATACCCATAAAACTTGTTCAAATTATATAAGGACTATTTAGGATGAGCTTCTTTAAATGACGACGATTTTAATCATGTAAGTATTCTAATATGACAGAAATTGTTAGTAATTCTATAAAATTTACTGGTTTACGGTTATGAAATTTATTATTTTAAGATAGGTAATTATATGACTTTGTATAATTGAATATAGTAATTTCATAGTTACTTGACTTTAATTCAGAATTAAGTATATATCAAATTAGTTCTTCCTTGTCTACCTATAATTCTTAACGTACTATAAAACTTTATACGACCTTTCAAAATATATGTCCAGTTATCACTCGTATTCTCTCATGTACTTAATATGTTTTATTTGTAGCTATAAATCCTTCGTTCCGGATGGTTATGATGATATTTGCCTTCCTTTCCGATGTACCTCTGGATTCTGGATCTTGAGATTCTGGATGTCAATAGTTGCCTTCTTGAAGAAATTCACTATCTACTATTACACGTACTGTATCAGAAAACTCTCAGCTAACCCTTGATGTACCTCTGGATTCTGCAGCTCGATAGTAACCTCTGGATTCTGGATGTCAATAGTTTCCTTCTAGAAGAAATCCTCTATTTTCTATCACACGTACTGTATCAGAAAATTCTCTGCTAACTCTTGATATACCTCTGGATTCTGGATGTCAATTAGTAACCTCTGACTTCTGGATCTCAATAGTAAATTCAAGATTCTGGATAAATATAATAATCCAGAAGAACAAATTCCAATATCCTCCTTTGTCTCTTAATCCAAATTGGTAAGTAATTGATATATTTATGTAGTATTATAACTTTTTCTTTTTAAATTTTTACAATTCACTTTGCTTCAATTATCTATATGTTTGTTTATGTATTCTATCACTCTCTAATTATTTTAACACTGTTATAGTGTAATTATCTGAGAAAATGATTAATTTCCCGATAATAACACCCGCATCTTTTTCGAATTCGAAAAATTCTCCCTTATTTTTTTTAAAATTACCTTAGTGATAATACCCAATTCTTTTTGAACCAATAAATTAATTCCACATTAAAATCAAGATCAATACAAATTTTAGATATGTTATACTTTTATAAATACCTTACATAATTCAATGTTTCTATCAAAATAAAATATTTCACGAATTTACTAAAGTTTTTTACACGTTATTTACCACTTAAAACTTTGCTTCATTATAGTAATAAATATCTGTCACATTGACAATTAACTGACACTTCCAAAATACAATTTAAGGCGGTAATTTCTTATCAATTCTTTATCGATTTGTTTTCATATTCTAGAAACTTTTTATCCTATTCTCATCATTAATATCACTTGAACAAGTTTTTCACAATGCTAAAATACATTTCTAAACAATTACAATACTAATATAAAATTTTCTTTACAGATTTTTGGTACATATACATGGAAGATATACATCATCTCCAAAAGTAATAATTTTCTATTACATCATGTAACTATAAAATTCCCTTTAACTCAATAAACAAATTCTTTCAAAAATACAACCAGCTTATTAATATTTGCAAATTTAACTATCTCCGTCATAATCAAAGAAAATTCAAATCTTAGATAAACTCATCCTTAATAATTTTAAATATGCAACTCTTATTACCTCAAAATGTATCCTTAATAATTTAAAATAGGCAACAACTCTACCTACATCAATATATATATATATATATATATATATATATATATATATATATAGAAATATATATATATGTTTTCACTGGATTCCGGGTTTTCTTCCGAGTTTCCACTGCTTGGTCTTTGGAAAGACCGATGCTGGTTTCTTGACGACGTTTCGGCAAAATCACACTTGCCATCTTCAGGTCTGCGATAACTGCCTGCTTCTGCTTCTTGTTATTCGTAAACTGACGTTTTTGTGATTCGGATAGTGGTTATATACTTCGTTAGCGTTTCGGTTGGTTGCCCTTGGACGAGTGTGTGCATGGTTCCGTGTCGTTGGGCTCGTGTTTGGAGTGTGACGGCTGGGTTGCGATGTAGAAGTATTAGTTTGGTGTTCTTTGTTGGTATCTCTTCTTGTTAGTGCTGGTTTCCATGCTGTTGGTAACCTCTGGGTATCATCTCGTGAATTCAGATTGTTCGGATGTTTTTCAATTTCGATGGCTTCCCTGATGATTCTGGTTTTAGTATGTTCGATGTTCGCTAATAGCTTGGTGTTACTGAAGTCTATCGTGTGGGATGTTTCTTTTACATGTTGAGCCAGAGATGAAGTTTTCTCGTCTTTTCTTACGGAATTTTTGTGTTCGTCTCTTCTTGCGTTTACCCTTCTGTTCGTTTGTCCAATGTAAGTTTTTTCTGAAAGAGAACATATTACGTCTTTACGGGGAGAAGACTTTACACCAAACCAAGACCTTCGAAAAACTAAGAACAAGAAGAAGCAAACTGCTTTGTGACCTGATTTTTCTACAACGTTGCCGAGAGGAAAACATAGTGCCACAGACACTGAAACTGAAGTTCAACAGAAACACCAGGCAAACCAAGAACATTCTGAAGAAAGCAAGTATGGCGCTACTGAGGGAATCCATCCATGAGACTAGAAAAATGTTGGATGATACTAACAAACAGGTACTGCAACTACATCTTAACCTCAGCAACATTATCCACCCGATAATTTGGAGAATACTGGACCAGCTCAGTGAATTCCGTTCCGAGACAAATACCGATTGGACAAAAGCAAAACAAATAAAGAAGTTCAACCACCTGCAAGCAGAACAAAAACCCAGAAACTCCAGAGTAGAGAACAAATCACTCAATGTGGTATACAACTTATCCACCCATGGATTGGACGCAGCATCCCACAATGTTTTGGCTAAAGGATTTAACTACGCAATAGCTCCTGCCCGCATACCAGTAGAAGAAATAATTTGTGGAGTAGAAGCAACTATAGCTGGGATTGACAAGAATACGGCCGAGACTATCCGCCAAGATGTATCGCAAATATTAAGGACAGCCAAACCACCAAAGAAAAAGCTATCACATGAAGAATTCCTGGCATTGAAACAACTGAGGGAAAACGAACACATTATTATTCTACCAGCCGATAAAGGAAATGCAACTGTGGTAATGAACACAACCGACTACGACGCCAAAATAAGAACCCTCTTGGAGGATCCAGCATACCAACCAATCTCCACGGATCCAACAACATACCTGGAGAAAACAACCAAAACTAAAATCAAGGAGAGTCCCATCGAAAAGGAAATCCAGACAGCACTCATTCCAAGGGAGAAGTCATCAAGATGCCCCAAATTCTACGGCTTACCTAAAGTCCACAAGGAAGCTAAGACCCATAGTCAGCTCCATTGGATCACCTGTTCAACAATTGGCTAGATACCTAGCCCAACAACTACAACCTCATGTCGAAGAAGCCGAATCTTACGTCAAGAACGCAAGCCACTTCATCGATCTATTGAGACAAGAAAAAGTAGAACCAGAATGGTTATTAGTAAGCTTCGACGTAGTATCACTGTTTACCAATATACCAGTTGCCGAAGCTCTAGAGACCATCAAACGAATATACCAACCCCCAGTGCACATAATGAACTTGGTGAAACACTGTCTGACAAACACATACTTTATCTACGAAGATCAGCGCTACAGACAAATAGAAGGCGCCCCAATGGGTTCTCCACTATCACCAGTAATAGCAAACCTTTTTATGGAAAACTTAGAAAAAACAGCACTAAGGACGGCCACCCACAAACCCAAACTCTGGCTACGCTACGTCGATGACACTTTCGTGATCTGGACACATGGAAAGGACCACCTCGACATCTTCCTGGAACATTTAAACAAAACCCATCCAAAAATAAAATTTACGATGGAAATAGAATCAAACAACGAATTACCATTCCTCGACGTTTTGGTCAAGAAGAAAGAAAATGGGAACTTAAGTCACACAGTATACCGAAAATCCACCCATACAGACAGATATCTGCACGCTCAGTCTCACCACCACCCAGCTCAGTTACAATCAGTAGTGAAAACCTTAGTGACGAGATCGCAGAGATTAGCAGACGAAGATAACATCACCCAAGAAATGGACAAACTCCACAAGGCACTCCAGCAGAATGGTTTCAGTGAATCTGCTATCAAAAGAGCATCCAAGCCGAAACCAACAACACCACAAGAGGAAAAAGAAACACCAACTGCCAAAACCTACTTACCCTATGTTAAAGGCACCACCGATAGAATATCCAAAATCCTACGAAGACACAACATTGAAACAACATTCAAAGCAGACAGAAAAATCAGTACAGTCCTTCGAAACCCTAAAACAAAAATACCTTTAGAAAACCAAGGAGTATATGAAATTCCGTGCCTCAACTGTGAAAAAACTTACATTGGACAAACGAACAGAAGGGTAAACGCAAGAAGAGACGAACACAAAAATTCCGTAAGAAAAGACGAGAAAACTTCATCTCTGGCTCAACATGTAAAAGAAACATCCCACACGATAGACTTCAGTAACACCAAGCTATTAGCGAACATCGAACATACTAAAACCAGAATCATCAGGGAAGCCATCGAAATTGAAAAACATCCGAACAATCTGAATTCACGAGATGATACCCAGAGGTTACCAACAGCATGGAAACCAGCACTAACAAGAAGAGATACCAACAAAGAACACCAAACTAATACTTCTACATCGCAACCCAGCCGTCACACTCCAAACACGAACGGAACCATGCACACACTCGTCCAAGGGCAACCAACCGAAACGCTAACGAAGTATATAACCACCATCCGAATCACGAAAACGTCAGTTTACGAATAACAAGAAGCAGAAGCAGACAGTTATCGCAGACCTGAAGATGGCAAGTGTGATTTTGCCGAAACGTCGTCAAGAAACCAGCATCGGTCTTTCCAAAGACCAAGCAGTGGAAACTCGGAAGAAAACCCGGAATCCAGTGACAACATATATATATATTTATATATATATATATATATATGGTTTGAAGTAGTCTATATATATATATATATATAGAAAAAGAAAAATATTGGGTATAATCCGCTGTAGAGCAACCGTAGACACGTGTTTCTGACTAATTGGTCGTCATCAGTACGGTGTAGCCAAGGAATTAGGTGGCATAACCTTGGAGATGTAAGCTAAACGGAAGACCATCAGGTGACAGACCACCATTTGCAGCTTCAGCTAGAAGATCCTCGGTTTTGAGGACAACAACTAACGTCGCCACGAGGAAGACAATGTCAACCTGCGTGCCATCCGAGACCCAGGACTTACATCTCCAAGGTTATCCCACCTAATTCCTTGGCTACACCGTACTGATGACGACCAATTAGTAGAAACACGTGTCTACGGTTGCTCTACAGCGGATTATACCCAATATTTTTCTTTTTCTGATATTATGTATCCGCAATAATTTCTTATTCTTTCATATATATATATATATTACAATTCTTTGCCAATTATACAAATGTATTGAAAAATTGAAAATCTTCTTGGTAGTAGTGGCATAAAATGTTATTACTTTTAATTCATTTTATGCCACTACTACCAAGAAGATTTTCAATTTTTCAATATATATATATATGTATATGTCGTAGGCTAATTACAAATTCAGTCCTTTTATAATACGGCTATCGTTTTCTAAATGACTGGGCACATTGTAGAATGTTGATTAAATACTTGATTTGTATAAAAATGACTGAACATTTTAAGACTTTTAGAATACGCCGAATACTTCTCAGTCTTATTGTAAAATGAACGTATTGGCTATTAATGGCTATTATTTTTATAAGGCGCCTGGAATAATACGTTATTGGAGGAATACGTTATTGGCTTCAGCAAGGTGAGACTCATGTAGGATAAGATCCACTAAGCAAGCATTATTTTGATTTTATAGCAACACTTTAAACATCTCGTAAATGATCTATTACACACAGATTTATTATTGCTAAGAGTATACACGTATTTAAAATTCAACTTGGAACAAGTTTTGCATAAAGTTCTGTTTTGAATTCAAACCGGAAGTACAACTTTAGTACAGCTTCTTAAGTGAGTATCTCTAAAATTGTGAACTTTAAGAACATTCTGTAGCTGCAATATGTTTTAAAGTAGCTACCTTTAAGTGAATTTTCTTTCGAAATTTCAACCGGAAGAATTGTTTAGTACAGTTTTTTTAGTGAAAGTCTCTAAAATTGTGAACTTTAAGAACATAATGTAACTGCAATTTGTTCTAAAGTGAATTTTCTTTCAAAATTTCAATCGGAAGTTTTGTTTAATACAGTTTTAAAATTGTGGACTTTAAGCACATTAATATTATGTGACTGCAATATGTTTTAAAGTAGCTACCTTTAAGAGAAATTTCTTTCGAAATGTTGATCGAAAGTTTGGTTTAGTACAGTTTTTCAGCGAATATCTCTAAAATTGTGTAGTTTAATAATATTATGTAACTGCAATGTTTTAAAGTAGCTACCTTTAAGTAAATTTTCTTCCTTTCGAACTTACTCTAATTATGTATCTTAACGGGCAATCACTAACTTTCCTCTTGCTATCTAGAATAGAACGGCTTGTCACAGCGTTGTAAGAAATTATTACGTCCTTGGGAAGAGACGCGCTGGATAGAACAATATCTATAGAATTATAAGATGTAAACAGATTTATTTTACATTACTTTTGCACTTATTAGGCTGAATTTTACGTAAGTACTGTTCGGTTTTCAAATTATGACATGCGTATACAGCGTGTGTAAAGAAATGTCGCAAAGCTATACGCAGCGACATTCTTCGTTCGGTTCTGTATAAAAAAAAAAGTTAAAATATCGTATCATGTTTCGTATGCGTTCAGGAACTATTTGAAATAAATATACATTTGGCAACACTGTAGCCGCATACTATTGTTATTGTAGATACCACTACAATTTCCGTATTTCGATCTTCGAAAGCATTTTTCTCGTTATTATACCTTGTCTCAGAATAAGAAGGAGTGATTCAAATATCGCGCCAAAATGGCGTATATTGTTAAGGTATTTCATTGATTCTTGCGTAGGCAAGTTTAACATGGGAAAATAAGTTTGACAAAACGTCATTTTATGTTTATAGTCAAGCCATAACCTAGTCTCTTACAATTTTACTTCGGTTTATTATAGTTTATTGTGTTATTAAATAAAATCCGTACTTTTATGTACAACACGAGCATGAGTTGATCAGACGGCTTAAGACCTAAGGAACAAGTGATCAGGCATTTAAAACTTTGAATTTGATGAATCTGTCAAAAATACTGTACGACAGTGCAAAAATCAAACGTCCAACAATTAATATCATTGCAAAAATAACTATAGATGAGTTCATACCATAAATGAACTGAACAATTCACATATATTCTAGAATTGACGCATTAATTTCAAGTAAGTGTTAATTAAATACTAATTATATTACCACATGTTCATATACATGTTATATTTCAGATATGTCAAACGTAAAGAAACCTGTACCTACTAATAGAAAAAGGTGAAAATATCTGGTGGAGAATATTTGGGAAAAAGTTTGGATTGCCACAAGTATAATGAGTGGACGACAAGCTTTGTTGAAAACCTGTAGGTTTAAAAGCCATACCGATAAAGATAGGCAAATAAGAATACTTCATATACGTTCTGAATTGATACATGAGGTGAAGTTACTTCAAAAAAATCCCCTTTCAGAATATCAGTTATTCGAGAACTTTTGACAGAAGCAATTACAAATGTTACAATAAGTATTTGGAAAAATTGTGCCGACCGTGTAAATTTTTATTCTTGTGAACACTAAATTATTGTTAATTTCCAATATATAATAGAAATAAAAATGTGTTATACTTTATATATTTTCAAAATACATCAATTTTAATAGAGAAGAATAATTAGTAATGTGTAGGTATATGTAATTATCTTTGCAGGTCGTGTAAACAACTTCAGCCGATGTAAATTTTTCAATTTATTAGTGTTCTACGTAAGCTTCACATTTCCAAGAGTAGTTGCTTGAATTTACCCCCTCAAGGTTTGTAGCAGTAATACGAATGATTTATCTGTACAAGTTCTTTATTGATATTTACAATAGAAACTAATAAGCATAAACTTTTTCTGCAAGTTCTTAAGGACGTTTTGATAAAAGGTAAAAGGTTTGATTCATTCTTGCTCGCTGATACAAATATTTAATAATAAATAGACTTGATTCACAATTTTCATGTTGATATAGCACATTCACTAAAATGTGCAGTAATTATATATTTATAATGGCAATCCTTCTCAAAACGCTCAGAACAAAGTGCTACCCTCTTGTATTTAAATTATAAATGGCCAAGGCCCTAAACAGATTCGGTACCCAAATTCCAAGAAGGTAGTAAGTCAGACACCACCACGGTAATTAACCCTCTACTTAAATTTAGGAAGACGCTTGTCTATTAAATAATCACCAACTTATAACACTCAAGTCTTACCTCTTACTTCCCAGGGGTCGATGTTAAATATGGGAGTCAGCACCGCCTCCAGCTACAGTCAGAATTAGGGCGAGTTCGAACACAGTACTCGTCGAAGGTTAAGTTGTCAGGGCGCCTATCCGTTAAAATATGCTGAGCCCAACATATATTCAGACCCCGGACCAGATCCAATGTAAAACTCCCCAGGTGATAAGAAAATAAGACCAACACACACTCATTCAAACTTAACATACGGTTTATTGAAAACTATAAATTGGAACAAACAGTTCGTTTCATATATCGAACACAAAACCGGCTATTACTAACTAATCTTGTCCAACAAGATTTTCAAAGGCACAAAACAATGAAATATGCGTCACAAAAGCGCAACTCAGTTGCCAGTAATAAACTTCTGAAGGAATGAATAAAATCTTAAATGGTCACCCAAGGTGATCCACACCTTAAAATTATCAATGACGTACAATTACAAAATTTAAGAAATTCAAAATGGAGAACACATGAAACAACCTTAAAGTTAAAATAATTAACCGACAATATTCTTACCAAAAGCATACAGTTATAAGGCAACTTGCCGAAAGTCCCTCCAAAGTCGAACAGTTTGACCGTGATTTGCAACACGACAACACCAAAATAAACCACTCTGTATACCAGAGGCAACCGACAATCTATTCGACATTAGAGTGCAGACTCTAAGTTATATGGTATCTAATACTATAAATATTAGCGCTAGTTAACTATGCTTTAAATAAGAGAACGTGATTAAAATTAAATTCAATAATTTCTTACAAGATTGTACAAATATAAATTTAAATGGTTGACTAATTACACTAAATAACAAGCTATGAATTTACACAAGACAGATGTGAGGCTACAACGCCAATACACATCCAAAATTTGTTCAAGTTCTAAATCCAAAAATAAAAAGGCTACGTAACGTCTCCAAAAATGACAAAGTAACCTCCAAACTGGGGTCACTGTTATTAATAAAACTACGTTAATTTAATAAATTCAAATTATAAAGGCTCACATGCCACAGGAAGTTAATTTAAGAAATTACGATGACTTATTTGATTAGGTAGGCCGGAAAATTGAAATTCACTGTACGAAGTACTCGAAATTGACATAAATTTTACCAAAACTGTTTGGCCAATAATTCCCACGTTATGGGTAATAACAGGAAAATTAC
Source organism: Amphimallon solstitiale (assembly GCA_963170755.1). Lineage (NCBI taxonomy): Eukaryota > Metazoa > Arthropoda > Insecta > Coleoptera > Scarabaeidae > Amphimallon > Amphimallon solstitiale. The sequence goes on from OY720675.1 coordinate 149,079,563, forward strand.
ACAGTCACAGTACCTTAAAGAAAACCACATCCACAGCTACCATACACGATACCTTCTACGGGTCACACTTGTTACAAGGGAAACTGCCTCACATTTCTTCGGCTAACGACATCTCAGGAAAAATTAGCGTAGGAAGGCTACAGTATTTCATTAATCTGCACCTCAATGATGTCTTCACCGCAGGATACAGCAATTAATTCCCTTGGAACCGTAAAATTACCATGGGCACGTGGTTCTTAAACTTTATCCAACAAAAGTGCTCAAATGAAGGTCTATGCCATGCACTAACAGCTATATTTGAATATAGAAACAACACAAATTAAGATCGATTAGACACGTGGAAATTATACTTACAGCAGCTAACAATTCTTAAGTCACGACAACAATATCCCCAACAGGATTATCAGTATAACGCCAATTCCATATTAAACCTCGAGAAATATTATACTATCCGCTTTTTACTAGCGATTAAACACGATATACTTAACAACCAAACATTTCTCAAGATGGTGACTAAAAGGATTGCATCTGCTCTGTGATGTCTTAATGCTTCTTCTACGACAGTTAACGTTCAAGAGAAGGAATCCACTTGTCATCCAGCGATCCTAAGCGTAACACGAACATTTGAACTAATGACAGAGCGACCTAACCTGATATTTTAACATACGACAGAAACGCAGATTCAAATGACAATAGAAAAGTGGAAAATAATTATAATTAATTTGTTACATAACTCTAAGCCCAAAAAGAAACTCCAAAACTAATTAGATAATAATTAAAATACCCAACTATTAAATAAAACATTGTACGCCATCTACCCGTCAACACATGTATACGTTACACACATGAGATAAGGCAGACCGCTCGGCAGTAGGAAGCTTATGAAATTCTTCACTTCAAAACATAGGGAGAACATCCCAGATCAGAACACGCAAGGAAATAAGTCGAACCCACGACAACTAAAATTGAAGATGTTAAAAGAAACGGGGGAAACAGAAAATTTTTGGGACGCCTTCTACGCCCAGGCATAAAACCCACAGGTATATTCTTAAGGCCTACCTGCAAACCAAGAAAACTTTGCAAGAGTTCAATCATCGATAGGTTGTGCTTTAAGATGTTCAACACTCCATGTACCAGGACAAAAAAACTACAAGCTCGGAGATATACTTCCTGGATCGATCACAAAATTAAAGTCCAAGAAACATTAGCAGATTATCAATAAACTACAATAAACCAAAATAAAAGTCTGCTAAATTCACCAAAGAAAACACAAGTGGCTCATACAACACCACTAACTGGACTATAGATCGTAACAGAGCTTAATCATGATGATAACTGACAACTGAACTCCTACGGAGAATAACGAACAAGTTCGTTACATGAAATCAAAAGATTTCAAAACATACAACACACAAGTGTAAAGGTTACTAAGGACCACAAAACTAAACAGCACAAATGGGAAAACTCTAATAACCATAAAAGGAAGATGGATAACTACTATCTCATGAAGCAACTAAACCAAGGTAAGAATTCAATTAAATCTGTTGACTTTTGACGTGCAGATACAAATTATCCCACATAAGTGGCGGCAAAATACGGTACGAGACGATACTCCAAAACGATACGATAACCTTCCATTTAGTTCAAAAATCCCGAATTATACGGAAACTCTACGATACTATACGATAAATTAGGTGAACAGGTAGAAGGCTCCACACGATAAGCCAAACTGTAAAAGTGAAATTCAAACAGGTTTACACTTCACGAAATTACGGAAAAAGGGTCGAGAAAATTTAATTATCCCAATACGTAACTACAATTATTTCTCAAATTAGACAAACGAAAAATGATCCTATATGGGACAATCACATACACTTTAAAAACAATCTCTTTCGATGCCAACTGCCTAACTGCACACGTGGCCCACCAAATTTGTTAGAGCATTCAAACATAAGAAACAGTGTAGTGCAATCTATCCATAACATAACAGAATGAACTAATGGTATCAACAATATTAACTATAACAACGGCATGAACGGTACGGAAAGGGTTATCGAAAATAATAATACGAAAATATACCAAACATCATAATTCATTCCAATCAAACATACGATAAACAGATTGTAAAAGTAATATTCACGAAAGGTCAAGACAACTGAAGACCACACAAACACAGCCAAAGCCAAATCTTAAAAGCGATTCAAATTATCCGCAATAACATTAAGAAGTGACAAATCCCATATAATCCCATATTATTATTATTAAACAACCTATTACACGATATCTATTATTACTATTATTATTACTATTAACTCAAGGGCGATACAACAACAAAAAAAACTATGAGACTGACTGCATAAGCGATGACCCACAGTGACGAAACAGATTCGAAAATATTAATTCTACTAACTAACGAAATAACTAAGTTCAAAACAAAGATAGATTAACACATACAAGTCATACTACGAAATACTAAATCACGAGATATCTAACAGATCTAATAAGTACTCTAAACATTCATGCTAAACAATCAACCGCCATTTGAAGGTCAGAACCACTATACCTGTAGCCTACACAAGATACACAAAGTTGTAAAATACAAAGTCACAACACAAGACTTAAGCTCGAAATGTTTTACAGAAATATTACTCAAAAATATTTAAAAGACGAAAATTTCTCACAAACAATTTGGACCTATACTTAGCAATTGGTTCTCAGATTTCCAATACTGTTATTTAACAATGTATACGTTAAGTGCTCAAATGTACGAAAATATTCAAATATACGGAAGTAATCAGATATACAGAAACGTTCAAAAGTACGGAACATACATTAGCGATAAAGTTTTAAAATATTCTAACATTCTGTAACTAAGGGCCAAAAGTACACATAACATTCGAAATCACACACAACGTAAGACGTAACTGTAGTATAAGCTGGGATATAATTTACTTTTACTCAAACAAAATATGACAAGGTCTTCAATGCTAAAATTAATTAACTCCTGAAGATGATTCAAAAGTTTCTGAAAATTTCCAAAATCCAAAATTCTTGATTTATTAAAAAAACTAATTTTTTTTCCCTTCAAAAAGGCCCCATAACGTTGGCGCGCCAAAAACCTTGCTACCATCTTGTATTTAAATTATAAATGGCCAAGGCCCTAAACAGATTCGGTACCCAAATTCCAAGAAGGTAGTAAGTCAGACACCACCACGGTAATTAACCCTCTACTTAAATTTAGGAAGACGCTTGTCTATTAAATAATCACCAACTTATAACACTCAAGTCTTACCTCTTACTTCCCAGGGGTCGATGTTAAATATGGGAGTCAGCACCGCCTCCAGCTACAGTCAGAATTAGGGCGAGTTCGAACACAGTACTCGTCGAAGGTTAAGTTGTCAGGGCGCCTATCCGTTAAAATATGCTGAGCCCAACATATATTCAGACCCCGGACCAGATCCAATGTAAAACTCCCCAGGTGATAAGAAAATAAGACCAACACACACTCATTCAAACTTAACATACGGTTTATTGAAAACTATAAATTGGAACAAACAGTTCGTTTCATATATCGAACACAAAACCGGCTATTACTAACTAATCTTGTCCAACAAGATATTCAAAGGCACAAAACAATGAAATATGCGTCACAAAAGCGCAACTCAGTTGCCAGTAATAAACTTCTGAAGGAATGAACAAAATCTTAAATGGTCACCCAAGGTGATCCACAACTTAAAATTATCAAATACGTACAATTACAAAATTTAAGAAATTCAAAATGGAGAACACATGAAACAACCTTAAAGTTAAAATAATTAACCGACAATATTCTTACCAAAAGCATACAGTTATAAGGCAACTTGCCGAAAGTCCCTCCAAAGTCGAACAGTTTGATCGTGATTTGCAACACGACAACACCAAAATAAACCACTCTGTATACCAGAGGCAACCGACAATCTATTCGACATTAGAGTGCAGACTCTAAGTTATATGGTATCTAATACTATAAATATTAGCGCTAGTTAACTATGCTTTAAATAAGAGAACGTGATTAAAATTAAATTCAATAATTTCTTACAAGATTGTACAAATATAAATTTAAATGGTTGGCTAATTACACTAAATAACAAGCTATGAATTTACACAAGACAGATGTGAGGCTACAACGCCAATACACATCCAAAATTTGTTCAAGTTCTAAATCCAAAAATAAAAAGGCTACTTAACGTCTCCAAAAATGACAAAGTAACCTCCAAACTGGGGTCACTGTTATTAATAAAACTACGTTAATTTAATAAATTCAAATTATAAAGGCTCACATGCCACAGGAAGTTAATTTAAGAAATTACGATGACTTATTTGATTAGGTAGGCCGGAAAATTGAAATTCACTGTACGAAGTACTCGAAATTGACATAAATTTTACCAAAACTGTTTGGCCAATAATTCCCACGTTATGGGTAATAACAGGAAAATTACACAGTCACAGTACCTTAAAGAAAACCACATCCACAGCTACCATACACGATACCTTCTACGGGTCACACTTGTTACAAGGGAAACTGCCTCACATATATTCGGCTAACGACATCTCAGGAAAAATTAGCGTAGGAAGGCTACAGTATTTCATTAATCTGCACCTCAATTATGTCTTCACCGCAGGATATAGCAATTAATTCCCTTGGAACCGTAAAATTACCATGGGCACGTGGTTCTTAAACTTTATCCAACAAAAGTGCTCAAATGAAGGTCTATGCCATGCACTAACAGCTATATTTGAATATAGAAACAACACAAATTAAGATCGATTAGACACGTGGAAATTATACTTACAGCAGCTAACAATTCTTAAGTCACGACAACAATATCCCCAACAGGATTATCAGTATAACGCCAATTCCATATTAAACCTCGAGAAATATTATACTATCCGCTTTTTACTAGCGATTAAACACGATATACTTAACAACCAAACATTTCTCAAGATGGTGACTAAAAGGATTGCATCTGCTCTGTGATGTCTTAATGCTTCTTCTACGACAGTTAACGTTCAAGAGAAGGAATCCACTTGTCATCCAGCGATCCTAAGCGTAACACGAACATTTGAACTAATGACAGAGCGACCTAACCTGATATTTTAACATACGACAGAAACGCAGATTCAAATGACAATAGAAAAGTGGAAAATAATTATAATTAATTTGTTACATAACTCTAAGCCCAAAAAGAAACTCCAAAACTAATTAGAAAATAATTAAAATACCCAACTATTAAATAAAACATTGTACGCCATCTACCCGTCAACACATGTATACGTTACACACATGAGACAAGGCAGACCGCTCGGCAGTAGGAAGCTTATGAAATTCTTCACTAGATGGCCGAAGGAGTCGATAACATTGATTTAAGAGAAGGATGATTCATTTAATCCGAAATAAATTACGTATTTCAAACGATAAACTAAAATAATCAATTAAGAGATAAAATACAACAAAAATAATTGTAACAAAAGTCTACTCTTTTCATTTGTAAATTGGGCCTATATCTTTATCCATAGATTCTTCTAATGATTTTTTTTGAAAAACTAGAATGAACAGATTTGAAAGTTAAGAGATTTATATTCATCAAATTGTAGATGTATGCAGCTACTTGTGTTTATAACTTTACTCTCACTTGTGTTTATAACTTTACTCTCCTCTTTCCAATTGCCGTGCACTCGTATTGCTGCTTTGACTGGTACAATGAAAAGCGACACATCCATCTATTTTAATGAAAGTAGTAAATGAAACACAAAACAGCTAAATCCTTAGTTAGTATTAATACAGTTCATCTAACCTCAATTGTCATGATGTCATATCAAATTGTCTACAAAATTTTAAGCTATGTGTTCCATGTTTTGGCGGGATATTTGAATCACTCCTTCTTATTCTGAGACAAGGTGTAGCATTATCAGATGGTAAATTTGATGTTCTAAAATTTCACACAATACACGAGGTATAATTTGCTCTTCAAATTATTTATTGTCAAAATATTACATATAAAAAAGTGTGTAATTACAACAGGGTTAGTTCTTTGTTTGTGTACTTATCTGACAGTAAATTGGTCACACTTTTACCTACGTAATTGTTGGAACTGAAAACAGTCTCTAGCCATAGCTGCAATCTACGAGGTATCGTCTGCATTACTTGTTCGAGTCTTTCTGGTATAATTTCCTACACTTCCACTTTAATTCTGTTTCTGACTTCGTCAGCGTCTTGAGAAGGCGTTTCTTAAACTGTCTTCTTAATGAAACCCCAAACAGTCTAAAAGATTAACATCGGGAAATCTCGTAGGCCATAAGATAGGACCGCCGCGACCAATCCATCTGTTTGGGTAGTGCTCATCTAACCGTTCCCATAAATTACCAGCATAGTGTGTATGAGCTCTATCATGCACATAAATCATGTTATGGCGTATTTAAAACGGCATATCGTCAATAACTTGTTCCAATACACTAAGATACGCACTGGCATCAAGACGATTTGTTAAATAAATTGGCTCAACGACCCGGAGATTTATTATGCCAAGCCAAACGTTAATGGAAAACCTCCTTTGGTGACCATATTCTCGAAATGCATGCGGATTATCATCCGCCGAATGGTGAAAATTATGGGTATTACATATACTGTCATTGGTTAACATACTCGCATTGCTCCAAAGAATACGTTTTAGAGAGTAGTCATCTTCTTGAATCCTATTTCAAATTATTTAAATTTAATCAAAAAATGTTGTCGTTTTCATAGAGTGGCTGAGCTTTCGAAACATGAACGGTTTTATTACTAGGGATGTTTAAGGTTGAAGCTAACTGTCGGGTACTAACTGCTATAATTTGCTCTTCTAGCTTTATTGTACGCCTCTCTTGGTCGACCAGCATTAGCATTTTTTTAGGTAACCGAACCAGTTTCAGTTAGATGTTGATCCAATCTTCGAAATACATTTCCACTAGGATGTCTCCGATTTGTGTAAAGACGTGATATTCGCGTTCTGCCATATTAGCATTTCCATTACAGAAACCATACACCATGTACAGTTGCGGCCCCTACAAACTCAGACAGTGCGATAAGTATAAAATGTTAGCTTTGTAACATGGTCTCAAAATCGAAGTTTATTAAATGTCACCCAACTGAAAGAACGTCAATTGACATTTGCCAAAAGTATCGTGTTTTTATCAACGTTTATTTCATTTGCGATGTGCCTATGCTCATGCCGTCCTTTAACGTAGTTCTAATTATTGACTTTTGCTGTTCGTTTAATTGAGGCATTTTAAAATTGTGCAAGCTTCCCACTTACAATAAAGTAACACTGACATTGCCATACTTGATAAAAGTCAAATTCATAGATAACAATTTTTTTGAATTTGGCAGAATATGTCGAAAGTCGGTGTCTGAGTTTGTAGGGGCCCCAACTGTACATACATATCGGCATTCGGCATATGCATTAAACGTAAATTCCATTATGAAGGAATAAAATAACAACAAAGAAACGATAAAACACAGTAGCACAACAACTAATCAAAACAATACAAATAACCACGAAGAAGCAGAGTTTACACAAAATGAAACACGATTTTTGAATTAAATGCACAGATAAATATCAAAATTTGACAGTAATGATATTGCTTGAGATCACACTACAAACTCATTGCTCTACAACGTTGTCAAATATGTTTTTTGTGAAAGTACGTTAATGAAGTAATGTTAAAAACAAACTTTTTAATCAAAACGAAAACGTTTACGAAATAATACTAATAAAAATTATTTTTAAACTAAATTGTAGCTATCACAGATATAGAAGAGGAAGGCTCAGTTACGCACTAAAAGTCTGAACTTCAAGAACCCGTGATAACAAACAAACCATGATTCGACATTTAAACATCAATCTTTACTTGTATTGATAAATATATTTAATGCAAATTATTTTTCTTTCTTGTACAGGGTGAGTTTTTTTGAATGTTTAGCATTGGTATCTCAGAAACTACAGGAGATAGAAAAACGCATAAATGGGGAAAGATGCGCAGTTTTACGAGTTTGATTTAAAACTGCTTTTGTTTCTCCGATAACTTTCATGGCTTATTAGATATTCAAAGAAAACTAAATTTTACGATTTTTTTTAAACATGCTTAGCATCGTTAATAGTAATTTTAGAGAAAAAGTGTTCAGACAAAAGTTTTAGATAATTTTATGTCAAATAAAACTATGTAGCTAATATTTTTTTTTCGTTCACCATTATCGAGTTATGACAGAAACTTGTGTTTTTTTAAATGGAAACCATAGTTGGTTTTGACATCATTAAAAAGCTTATTTTTTGCTGATTACAATGATATAAGATATATATGGTTATTTTAAAAAATAAAGAGGATATAGACATTTCTATGATTGTTCACTTTATAAGATATAAACTTAAAAAAAAAATGTTTGGTGTTTTGTAATTCAAAAAACGAAAAATCTGAGTTACAATAGTGTTCGTTGGAGCAGTCGAGATAAATATACTAACATTGCTTTCACGTTGAGTCACAGAAGTGAGAGCTGTTAATTTTTACTTTTAAGTTAAGTTAATTGTCAAACTTTGACAATTAACTATTAATTAATTTAATTGTAACTTAACTATGAGCGGTGCAAACGGCCGTTAATCATAAGTTTGCATTGGCTATGGAATTTTCTAACGTAGAAAAGCGTGATATGGTTGAATGTTACATTCAGTGCCGGAAAAATTCTGCTAGAGCTGCTGAAGTTTATTTTGAAAATTATTTTGATCGACGTCAGCCGTCGCTACCTACTTTTAAGAGATTATGGGATAATTTAGCAGATTATGGTTCGTTCGTTAAACCAAAATCAAAAAAAGGGATGGATGAAGATAGAAAAATAAACATATTAGCATGTGTCGCTCAGAATCCATCTACATCGACCCGACAAATTTCAACAGAAATGGGCTCCTCTCAACGCACTATTGTCAGAGTGTTGAAGAAGCATAAATTTCGTCCCTACAAATTATCAGTGTCACAAACTTTACATGAAGGTGATAACATTAGACGAATAGCTTTTTGTAGATGGTTTAAAGATCAGTGTCAAAACGATCCACACTTTTCAATGAAAATATTATGGACTGATGAATCTCGTTTCACAAATTGTGGAATGTTTAACAAGCACAATGAGCACATATGGTCTCAAACAAATCCACTTCACGTTGAACAAAGGAGACAACAAATTAAATTTGGGTTTAATGATTGGTGTGGTGTTATAGGATCAACTGTTCTTCCTCCTTTTATTTTTGATGGCTCACTAACTGGCAATCGTTATCTTAATTTTTTACAACAAGATTTTGAGGAAATGTTAGATAATTTAAATTTAAGAACCCGAGCAATGCTGCAATGGCTTCAACATGAGGGAGCGCCTCCGCATAATCAACTGAATGTTAGAAATTATTTAAATTTGAACTTCCCTAATCAATGGATAGGACGAAATGCACCCATTGAATGGCCGGCTAGATCCCCTGATTTATCAGTTTCGGATTTTTCTTGTGGGGTGTACTAAAGGATACAGTATACTAAAGAACATATGAAACAATCGACGATTTAAGAGAAGCTGTCTTAGATGCCTGTAGTAACATCGATAGGCGTAAAGTACGCAATGCTACAAATTCTGTTATGAAGAGATGTAATTTGTGTATTAATAATAATGGAGGTATCTTTGAACATTAATAATGTTGTGTGCCCTTAATAAAAGTTCCTATAGTTTTCATTTTATTACTGCATAAGATTTCAAAATAAGTTTTCGTTTGGTTTGTATTTTACCAGTTCGAAATTCAATTGTTTTCCATAAAAACCATAAAAACCATAACCTCTTTATTTTTTAAAATAATCATATCATACCTTATATCATTGTAATCAGCAAAAAATAAGCTTTTTAATGATGTCAAAACCAACTATGGTTTCTATTTAAAAAAACACAAGTTTGTATCATAACTCGATAATGGTGAACGAAAAAAAAAATTAACTACATAGTTTTATTTGGCGTAAAATTATCTAAAACTTTTGTCTGAACACTTTTTCTCTAAAATTACTATTAACGATGCTAAGCATGTTTAAAGAAAATCGTAAAATTTAGTTTTCTTTGAATATCTAATAAGCCATGAAAGTTATCGGAGAAACAAAAACAGTTTTAAATCGAACTCGTAAAACTGCGCATCTTTCCCCATTTAAGCGTTTTTCTATCTCCAGTAGTTTCTGAGATCCCAATGCTAAACATTCAAAAAATCTCACCCTGTAGAAGAAAGAAAAATAATTTGCATTAAATATATTTATCAATACAAGTAAAGATTGATGTTTAAATGTCGAATCATGGTTTGTTTGTTATCACGGGTTCTTGAAGTTCAGACTTTTAGTGCGTGCGTGCGTGCGTGCGCGCGCGCGCGTGTGTGTGTGTGTGTGTGTGTGTGTGTGTGACCACGATAGCGGTCAAACTGCTACAGCTATCAATTCCAAATTTTGTATTTACAAGTATAATCTCCCTCTTGAGATATGACTACATTTTCAGTAAAATCGCCAGACCGGAAGTAGTAGTTTACTTCAATAAAAAATCGAATTTTGCCAATATTTTGTTAATTACTAAGTTTAAAAATATTCATATAGAATTCGTACGTTCTCAAAAGTAAAGTTGAAACATTTTTTTATCAAAAACGTTTTTCGAAATTCCTACCGGAACTAGGTCTTTTACTCTTACCGAAATCAGTTTTTTGCGAATATATATAGCAGTTTCTTTCGAATATCTCGCAAAGTATACATTATATAGAAATTTATTAATAGAATAGAAGTATTTATAGTAGAATTTTGAATAATTTTTATATAAAAAATTACTTAAAATTACCCACTTACTTACAGGCCTATTTTTCTAAGATAAAACAATTTAGAACAACTTTGTATAATTTGAAACGCTCATACTTATAAGAAAGTCGTGTGGTCGCCAAATATCATTATTTCACATTGTTCTAAGTAAACATACAAAACTGATAACAAAGTTCTAAGACATTCACAAAAACTTGTAAGTTTCTATAACCATTTTAATAAACGTAATTTTATTATGCATCCTTGACAAAAACATATAAATAAAAAAATTCAGCAATGCAATATTAGCAAAAGCTTTGTTACAAATAATACACTTAGCTGATGCCTGGAAATACACAATAATCAGATTAATTTATAGATGTAATTATTTAAAAACCTTAAACTAAACATAACCAACATGCGTTTTATGCCCCATTACATTAAACGAAGTGAACTTGAATTATATAGTAGACTCTTTCAGCGATATTAGCACTAGATTTCAAAGTCTACATTGAGAACACGATCTGCAGCAGATTAAATAAATTTTAATGTAAATTCGATTGAAATTACAAGTCGAAGTTATTAAATGGTATTTTTGTTGGAAAATGTAACTGCTTTCAACCGGTCCGGCTTCTTGTTAGCTTTATTGCATGCATTTTATGGTGCGATAATCGCATCAACAGGTACACAACATGATAAATTTTATTGATGATATATTTAATTTGTGCACTTGTACGGCGTAACAGCTAACAAATGAAATGGGTATTAACGTGGCAACAAATCAAGTCTTAACTGGTTTGTGGTCTTTGAGTTGAATACTTATAGTTCACAATATAAATACCTTTCATAAGTTACCTACAGTAAATATGTTTCTCTCTTTATGGGTACGCGTCTATTGATACGCACTGAACAATAAGCGCATAGGATAGGAATTGTGCATTTTAAATACAATCTTTAGTTTCAATTAAATTCTGTATTTAATTAGTTTTGTTTAATATTATGTTTTTACATTGAAGTATATAATTTGCGCTACGAATAGATGTTTTTTCCCGAAAAGGACAGACTTCAAATGTTAATTAAATATGCCTTGGTATCTTGTAAGCCGATATTACATGAAATCGAAGTAGATTAGAACTTTGGGAGTTATTACTTGAGCAGCAAAAAAAAATAAGTATTACTAAAAGATCAGATAAAAATATCCGTTAGCCATCGAAAGACAACTTTACGAAGAAGTAAACAATAACAAAATTAACATAGTAAAACGTTCCGTAACAGTTCATAAAGTAAATTGAAGAGCCAAAATGTAATTCTCACTTTAAATATATAAATGAGTCAAACAATAAGTGTAAAGCAATATGGAGTGTAGCCAAGGTATATAAAAGAAATAACCATTTGAAAAGTTGGCGGGAATAACGATGAATATCCTAGAGTGGTTAATTTGAAAAAAACGCTTTTGAAAGTCTAAAAGTCTGGAACTTTTTTGTTGGTAACTCTGTAACCAATATCGATGTACTGATGTTGATCTTTTTTAACAGAGTATATGTTACTATATTATTTGTTTTGTATTTAGTTTGATCTTTTTGTTTATAGCCTTTTATTTAAATCAATATGCAATACTTTGCGTGAAGAACGATGAGGGAGCTGTAATTATTGTCACAAAAGTAGGTAATATACATTTTATTGGTAAGTAATATGGTTATAAAAGTAATACAAAAAATAGTTAAGGTAGCAAAAAAATAAACAATTAGTCGTCGTTATCTGCTGCATTTCTTGAATGCGGTAAGTTATCATAGAACTCCTGGGCATCTTCCCCTATCAAGAATTTTTTGAGGTCCTGAAAAACGAAGTCACCTACATTACCTAGGAAACATTTTTTTCTGTGTTACCTGGAGGTTTTCCCACTTCTTGGTAGCAACAGGGATTAGTGATGAATAGGCTGGCTGATCTGGAAGCAAAAATTCGCCATTCGGTAGGCTGTTGCTGTTTGTAGCTCGTTGCACTGTCTTCTTTTGACGGTTAACATTTTGCAGAAGCACCGTGCTTTCACAAGCACCATTGTAGTTTAGTCTATAAAGCATACGTTTAGGTTTTTCAATCGAAAAGTATGCTTCTCGTATAGGTCTAGAAGGAACCGCCAGTTTTGGCTTATAAATTTTCAAAGAATTAAACAATGAAATCCAGTCTTTGAACATCTCTTGGGTACATTTGACAACTTGAAAGGGATTTGGTTTGATTCGGCAGTTCTCAACTGCCTGGTACCAATCTGCAGGTACCTCGGCTGGTATTTTTTTGGGAATTAAAGCCATATTTTTGTCGCACTCCATATAGGAGTGTCCACGTATTGGAAATGTCACTTGCACATTTTCAAAACGCTTACAAACGTGAACCACATAATATAAATACCGAAACATAGTAAAGTTCTTGTTTTGTCCTGCACAAGAGTCACAGAACAAACTGAGCCGTTTTACTGTGGAAGGCAGTACGTTAAATATAAAATTATGAAGCATGGAAACCACGTCATTACATCCTCGTTTAGCAATGGTCTGATCATAACAATAGAACACAGAATCTCCCGTTGACAGTATATGCACGTTAAAAAAGTATACACTTAGTTGGCGTTTGTAGTAGACGTCATTTGTCGTAATGTTGGGAACCGGAAGAATCTTCTGAAAGTCGAAGGCAACTGCTTCATACTCAACGTCTCTGGATGCTTTGATACGACTGTTCTTTTCCTTGAGTAAAAGGCTTCAGCTTTCTTCTTGTGCAACATAGTCTCAACCTGGATTTGATGTAACTCAGCCGTGACTTTAGATTTTTCTTCAATATTTACAGATTCCAATTTCTTGTTTAAGATAGCTGCTTTTGAAGTCCACTCATCGCATTTGCTGCATGTATCCGACCGTGGATAACCAAATGAAATGTTGAATGAAATGTTGAATGAAAATCTTTCGGTAACAGTCGTAGGAAACTGGAAAGTTATTGTATTTGTCCATATACATCTTATGGAGTTTTCTTACGTCCAAGTCTTCCGGTAAATAAAGTTTTTCAGTTTTTCCCAGAGAATAATGAGACTTTCTGCCTTTTAGCGACTGTATGTGCTCATGAACTTTATTTTTAGTTTCTTCTGATAAAGCTCGAGGGCGATTTTTATGCTTACCTCGACCATCTGGAAGAACCTTGCCATGTTCTGTTAGTTGGTTTTGAATGTGCTGAAGTCTTCTAGGTGTGATCCCATACAAGCTCAAAAATGCCTTATAACACACTGGGATGGTACATAAGCTATCGTTTTTTAGTACACGGACTTTATACTTGTAGGAATAGGAATGGAAGTTAGCTTCCTCAGCGGGTTTTCGATTTTTCCTCTGTTTTACTAGGTTACATTCCACAAAACCACTCAGATATAAATTTTGTGCGTCGTAAGAGGGTAGTTCATTAAAATTCTTAATAATGGCTAATCGAACCATTTCGTCTATCTTATCAAAACACTGTAACTTGGTGCAGTTACATGGTGGGCCAGTTTCATGAGTTTGAGTTCTCAGTTTTTTTGCTGCATCTGACAAACGCCCGGTAATTTTTCTTTTCTTTGATGTATCATTAGAAACGGGGGCGATGGCTTCATCCATGATAAGAATAATCTAGTGCACTCTTATTGTTAAATTATTATAGTTTTTAATTAACACTAACTTGCAAACATTATACAAACAAAACAGTCACTAACAAAATTATGCACACATTATAAGCCAGGATGCACGTTGGCCAATTCTAGCACCTTCATCGATATTCAGTCAAACGCTTGTCGCCCTCATCGTTTTTAACCCTTGACGATATATTTCAATGTTGCGACATAACGGACACTTACTGTTTATCTCACAAATGACAGTCCACGTGTACAAAACATGGACTGAAAAAGTGTTTGCGCCCTCTAGTGCAGTTTGCACAAATTTGACACCCTCATCGTTTTTCCCGCCAACTCTTCATTTGATTTAGGGAATTTAGATGCACAATATGGTAAAAGTAAACAAACTCTAACCTCTGCTTATAGAATCGTGCACCAATATAAAGAAAATTCGTTACTTCGTATTTAAAAGATCACCAAGAGGAAAAATGAATATTCATATATAATACAACGAGTAGTCAAAGTATGCTCGATTATTTTTGTGGTGGTTCACGAATGTTTCCTTGCGCTTGAATATTAATAGGACGAGTGCGTCAGCACGAGTCCTATTTACAAGCGCAAGGAAACAAGAGTGATAACACCGCAAAAATGATCTACCATACTTTGATTACGAATTGTATTCGAAGGACTATTCATCGAATGATTCATTCATAAATGACGAACTGAGTTTTTTAATTTTCTAAAATTAAGTAGCTATTGCGTTGGTTTCCATAGTAGTATGTTTTCAACAAACTACTGTCAATGTAGAAAATTTTCTACGATTCGAATTTAATAAGTTATTGCAAGAATAAATAGATTTCTGATATGGAAAGCAATTCAAAAAGGTTTGGTGAAAAAGGTGAAAGTGAAATTGATGCTGAAATTCATAAAACTATTCCGGAAAACACAAAGAAAACAAGAGATTATATCTGGAGACATATATCTGTCAAAAATATCCACCGATACCACTAGTGGTGATTTCAATGAAATACCCACTAGTGTAAATACGCAGCAGTATTTTTGTTGCTAGTACACAAAAATGTGATTCTTTGATTCTTATTGGTCATATTTTTACAAATGACACATGAGTTGAATAGTCATTTGAATAGCACTAAATCGACAGAAAAGGCTATGACTCCTACTTGACTGTTAAAAGTTTGCTTTGACCGCGTTTCAGTCTCCCCTCTTTCATGTTACAAATACTCTATTTCATTAGCGGTACAGCTAATATTAATAGGCATTCTTAGATAACCTTTGCATAAAAATTGAGGTAAGATGGGTATTAGTACAGACTTATGACTAATGTCTCAAAATAAAATTATCAGCAATTAAATCAAAGTGACTATATATAAAAAAAATCCAGTACATTAATTGGATTAGGTGATTAGCACATTTCAGTGTGTTGACCAAGTCATTCGATAGTGTTTACCATGAGGTTCTTCTGAGCATAAATTGGAAAAGTGGGTTTTTAGGGTAGACGAGGCCGTTATCAATTTTAACGAAATATGCTTTTTATTTTTTTCCAGATACAATTACTAACTTTTATAAAAACGTATAATAATTATATACTGCGTAGTCACATTTTGGAGAACTAAGCTGCATTTAAAAAAGAAATACCAAATATACAGCTCATTTTTATATATATTTTCTTATTAGAGGCCATTTAAAACAAAAAAAAGTCTGGGTCACCAATTATTACACACAAATAACGGTTTGTTATTAGGAGAGCAACAGTGTCGGCGATAGGGTGTAAGCGAGGTAGGCGTCGCAGGGCGGCGCTGCAGCAGGGCCTTATTAACAACTAATCCGTAACGGGTGTTCGAAAAGTTTTGCAGGGTTAATAACCACATTAAATTCATTTCTTAAAAAAAACAAATATGCCATAAAATGAATAAGGCTGAGCGACTGAATTTTTTTCCTAATCTTTACTAATACCGAAAACTGTTATCAAAATTATACATACTATTAGCGCACGGCCGTTTCGTGTTAATTTCTTGCGAAAAGACGGCTTAACCGAATCACCATGGTAACCGAGCGGACGGCTCAAAATGGACGAAAATTGGACGCACGGGGCGCAGTACTCGTCCCTGGATTCGCGAAATTAAACGTTGTCTCTTTGCCTAGGCATAGGGGCATCTTTAAATTTCGGGTCGACGGAGAGATTTTCCTTTTTTTCGGTGCGCGTGCAGAGATATCCGGCGTCAAAGAGGAGCGTGCAAATATTTTGTAACATAAAAATGGCTTACGTTATTGAGATATATTGGTGAACACGAAAAAGTGACTTTTCGCTAATCTGACAGGTACACCGAGAAATTTGGCAGGTGTGACTTTAAGCGTGAAATTCCGATTTTTGAAGGTTTCAAGGACACGACAAGATTCAGAAATGCAAAGTACACACATTTCTCGGCAATTTGCATTCCTATTCCGACTTCATCGACGTTCGATATCGATAGGACGAGTGATTTAAATTCCTCATGCAGACGGACACGGTAGAAAAATGACCGAAATATGTCACAAATACATGTATACAATAAGTCGTGTGTAATGTCCATGTACAGATACGTTCACGTGCAATGTCGTCGGCATCTCGAAATAATGGTCTCGCAATAGTTTGACTTTACATTTTTGCATACAGGTTGATTATTCTCTTAATGATTATAAAAGACCACGTTACAAATTTACAAATATCAAATTTTATCGTAGGTATGGAAGTCTGTTTTGATAGTGCCCGTAAGGTAGTTTATTTTTAATTTTCGTGTGCAAATGATTGTGAATAAAACAAATACTAAGTAAATAAATATTTTTAATACACAATTTTCATTTATAAATCAAATTTATTTCTTTTAAAAGGTATGAATATTAAAAAAGGAGCGAAATCAATTACAAACTACAGGTACATACACATTTCGATTTTTAATTTCAACAGAAAATTGCAATACAGGAAAGGCATCATTTTTTAAAAATATTTGCCGGGGAGAAATAGTTATTAGTCCAAACAAGTGTCTAGCTCATACCATACACCTTCGCTTTATGTATTTGAGGCATGTTGGTTGTCAACAGACAAAATTGAAAATGTAACCTCAAACTAACAACAAAACTCTGTAAAATATATATCCTTTATTTATTTAAACATGATTAAATGAAACACGATAACATATCTTCAATGAGGTATATCTACATGGCTTTCGAAATTTTATAGCAAGAAGCGGACGTCTAAGAATGTTTCATGATGTTGAATTTGTGAAGAATTCTAAGGTAGGTCTACGTTAAATTAGTGGGCAAAATTCACACTCCTGTTCTTAATTTTAGTTTCAAAAACATGGAAATGTGTAATTCAGAAAGGCACAATAGAACCGTTTAACAGTTACCTGCATGTATATGCAGCTTAAGTCTGTTAAAGATAGTATCAACGAAACACTATAAAATATAGAATATCAAATACAGTGAAATATAATATGTGTTGTTGGAAGTGCCTTTTTACGACTTTATATATCTTTTATTTGATCAAAGCATGATTACATGAAACACAATTATAGATCTTACAGCAAAATGAAGACGCCTGAGAATATTTTATACCTCGTGTTGAATTTGAGAAAATTGATTTCACATACCTGTTCATAATTTTAGTTTCAAGAACGTGTACTTATAGACTGATTCTAATTATAAAAGAACGAATGAAAAATGGGCATTATCTAAGCAATATTTATGAACATAGCGATTAAAGAGTAAGGAGACATTGTTTTGTGGGAGCCACAACAGACAGTATTTAATTTGGTTGCCTGCGATTTAGTAGCTAATTCATATTTAGTTTGTATAATAACTATACATAATTTTTTGACACGTAATACAAATTTTTACAGACATGTTGCTACGTTATTAGATGAAATATTTTGACACGTAATACAAATTTTTACAGACATGTTGCTACGTTATTAGATGAAATATTTTGAATATGACAATTTAAATAATATAGCAAACAGTGGAATATTTGGTTATAAGTATGCATAGGATTATACCTATTGTTTTGTAAGTATTTTCTACAACCTGTATGTTGCTTATCGATACAGGTAACAAGGCATTGCTGTGTACAAGTCATCATTTTTCTGAATTCTAGATAGTTTAAACTTCCTATTCGCATAGGTTTCAATTCAGTTATACAGTGAGGACGCGGATTGGAATAAATTCATTTAAAACTTTTGGTTTTGTTTTATGAAAAAACGCTAGGATAGGTCGATTTTTATTTTTAGCTGCGGTTTTTCTGATGGTAAATTGATGTACAAAGGTTGGTCCAAAAATAAGTTACGACCATCAATCTTTTTTTCAAATGGACACATGTTTTTTATTTAATTTGTTAATTCTACATCGAATTCTAAGTATGTTTCATGTACCATGTCCTATACCCAAACGCAACAGTTATAGAGAAATTTACAATTGAACATATCAATAACTGCAGTTATTTATGTTTCCATTTGAAACAAAAATTTTGATGGTCGTAACTTATTTTTGGACCACCTTTGTACATCAATTTACCATCAAAAAAACCGCAGCTAAAAATAAAAATCGACCTATCCGAGCGTTTTTCCATAAAACAAAACCAAAAATTTTAAATCAATTTATTCCAACCCGCGCGTCCTCACTGTATAACTTGAAGGGGAGGGGCAAAAGTTTGCAATAGCTTATAATGAATTGTATGTTTATAGTAAATTTGCCTTCCCAAGAACCAACGAAATCTCTTTAAAATAAAGAATCTCTAGAAAGGAACATATATAAATGTCAGTGTTAAGAGAGTACAGTGCCGTTTACTCGCCCTTGCTTGAATTTTTTCACATTAACATTTTCGAATTTTCGAGCTATAATTTAGTTTTCTCCAGAGTATAATAACAAAGCTAATATATTACTTTTTCTTGAGTCAAAGAAATAACAATAATTTTATTACACAAAGCTTGACGAGCTCGCTTTAATAATAAATGACACATGCAAAAAGCATGTGCTGCCTGTTACGTTCACATTTAGAATATTGTGTTAAAAGCTTTAACTCTTTAAAAGTTATTTTTTTATTGAAGGACAGTGTAAATTCTTTTTAAGTCTGAAGAATAAAACTTGAGAAATCTTCTATTTCAAACATTAAGTCTGCGAAAAGCCAATGATAAAATATTAAAAATTCAGCCAGCATATGCATATCCAGTCTAAATATACAACACCTACTTTGTATAATTAAATATTGATAGGCTGAGATTATTATTTTTAACTATAATTTTTTCAAAAATCACCGTTTCACTATAGTATGGTGTACAGTGTTCATTGCCGAATGTTTGATGTTTTTTCTATGTATTTGGTAATAAAACGCAAATTTTACTGTAAACATTATATTATTAATATATTACAATGTGTTTTATGTATAAATACCTTAAATAAATACTTTCTTATAAAACAAGTGGGTTTGGTGACGTGCCTACAAGTCGACTTTCGGTGTATGAGGTTCCAAGTTCAAATCTCGGTCGCGTAATTCAAATATGTTTATTTCCTAATACGATGTTGTATTTTTATTTCATATATACCTATTCATCCGAGGTTTACTTTATTATCCAGTCACATCTAAACAGAGGCTGACTTCTGTACTAATGAATTATCTAATAATAACTTTTGCTTGCTGAAAATACCAAATCCGTTAGGCAATTGAACGATCATTGCGTACAGGTATCTTACGCACCTGAAATATGACCTGCACACTACTTCAGTTACAAGTAATTGCAGCTGCATTTAAGAAACTAATCAAACAATGTAGACAATTAACTCCTAACCAGCATTGCAATAAAACGATGTACAAATATTGCTGCCTTAACACACATAAAATGTACTTAAGTTTTAAGTATGTAATGTAATTGAAAAGTTATCAGTAGAATTATCGAACAGATGCAGTAGCAACAGCGCATTTGCCCGTTTAAACTAATAGGTTATTGCAATGTTGCTCATTACAAGTTACATTACAGGCAATGGATGAATGAAACCAAAAAAGGTGGATTTGATATATAGATAGCATAGCCTCAGCACATTTGTTTTGTATTTACATTGTCAAATAGACTTTATTATTTATAAGAGAAAATTAACGTGGTGTTTGAACAATTTCCAATAACGTTTCGGTTATACCTATTTAATTAATGAATATTACCTCGATGGCGTTGATACCGCCATGTATGCAAGGTCTTTTTTTTTGTATTAAATATGATACCAGTACCTACTACAAGTTTTGAGCATAGATTGCAGATTAATTTTAAACGAAATAGTTACACCGTTACAAAAAAATTATCCTAAGTAGTAACAGATGGCGCTACTGAACCAGAATCCCTAAAGTGCTTTCATAGTTAGAGTGGTGATACGGATGTGATTCGTTCTGATATGTTGACTCAAGTGGTACCCACATAATGGCGTCTTATGTCAACTTATATTTCATCGTTATATTGCTTCCATTCAGCACACACAAGAGTTGCGCAACTGTTCAGTGATCATGTCCAGTAGACGACCGCTCACTCTAATGATTGAGTGCGGTCGCCATTTTTGTGAGCGGAAAAATTCTACGCTAAATTATTGAGCGCATTGATGCATTCCAAGACCAACCTATTTGTACATCATTTTGAAGAAAGTTACTAGAAAAGTAAGATACAGCAAATTAAAGGTATTGTGCAGAAATAAATGTGTTATAATATTGGAGTTTACCCAGTATTTTATTCCGCGTTGGAAAAACCAACCCTTACACTAAAAACTATGCTAAAACTTAATGCTGAAAAACAATTTATTATTATTGTTTATTCGGTTTAATTTGTATAATTTTAACGTATGGCAACAACGAAAAGTACCAGATGACAGACGATGACATAAAGGTGAGCGGTCCAACGCATGCGCCAACACCAACGTAACACATAATGAAGAAAATTAAGATAAGCAAATTAAAGGTATTGTGCAGAAATAAATGTATTATAATATTGGAGTTAACCCGGTACTTTCAATCGGGGCTAGAAAAACCGGCCCCTACACAAAAAAATACGTAGAAAAACAATTTATTATTATTGTTTATTCCGTTTAATCTGTACAATTCTAACATATGGCAGCAGTGCAGAGTACCAAATGGAAGGTGATCACATAAATGTAAACGATCCAGTACAGCGAACATTCAACTGCGGTCAAGTGAACAGTTGGAGCTGGAACGGTTCCTGATTCGTCTGCTGAATGCGACCATTGTTTATGTTTCTTGCACAATTCTTTTATTACGGTTGAGGTATTTGCATTTTAATTCACACAGCTTTCCTCTTTCATTATATTCACCAAATAATAACTATTTAATTACTGTAGTAAGCCAATTAAATAAAATTAAATAATAGTGACACTTATGATTGATGAGTAATTATCACACAAATAAGTGTATTATAATATTGAAGTTAACCCGGTATTTTAATCGGGGTTAGAAAAACCGGCCCCTACACAAAAAACTACGCAGAAACTTAATGCAGAAAATCAATTTATTATAACTGTTTATTCCGTTTAATCTGTATAATTCTAACACATGGCAGCAGTGCAAAGTACCAAATGGAAAGTAATCACACAAATGTGAACGGTCCTGTATAGCGAACACTCAACTGTTGTCAAGTGAACAGTTGGCGTTGGAACGGTTCCAGATTCGTCTGCTGAATGCGACCGTTGTTCATATCACGGATTTGTTTATTTTAGACAAAATTTTCCACAGGAAGATCTGGCTCTCCGTTTCAGTGTGTCTTTGTCACAGACTACAGTGCGAAACATAATATTAACATGGGTACATGTCCTCCGCGAAATTTTATTTAAGCAATTAATGTCAGGCGTACAATCCCGGCAAATTATGTTTGCCAAGTACCTCTGCAACATTTACACATTGCTGAATAATTTTGAATTGCACATAATTTTTACTGCTATTTCAAGAAGCAGTATGAAAAACCAAAGATTGACGTTTAGTCATTACAAGCATCACAATACATGGAAGCTATTGGCAGGTGTCGCACCTAATGGATGCATAACGTATGTGTCAGAATTGTATCCAGAATCAATTTCTGATAAAAACATCACCAAAGATTGTGGTTCATTAAATCACTTGCAAACTGGCGATTTGATACTGGCTGACAAGGGATTTTTCATAAGAGACATTTTGCCAGCAAGTGTTTCAGTGAATATACCACCTCTTAGAAACAGCCCAACTTACTCCAGAACAGGTGAAGCAAACTCAAAGTATAGCACGTACTAGGGTACATGTATAGCGGGCAATACAAATAATGAAATCCTTTATGATTTTAAGTTTTATGCCCCATGTATGATACCTCATGCTGATACTATATATCAAGTGGTTGCGACAGTAGCAAATTTACAATATCCCTTAATAATGAAAGCGGAAGAATTTTTTTTCTAATTTTAATAAATAGCATACATTGTGAAGCAGTTGTATAAAATAGAACCTACATAAATATGTTACTTGCTTTTATGAACATTAGTATACACTATAATGTATAATTAACATAACTGTGCAGAAGTTGTCTTTTGTTTTAAAGGCTTAAAAATTTACTTCTATTTTAACTTGCTTCACATCTGCCAATAAATTTAACTTTAAAGACACCAAAATCTAGAAATATTAATGTATAGCGTTTTAGACTTGTTAATGTTAATATACAAGATATTTTAAACTAGAAATTGACAGATTTAAACACTACACTTGCAAAAATATTGACAAACATATAAATTGAACCAAAAATTAATAAAAGTGAAATAAGCTTTATGTTTTTAGATTAATTTTATCATGCATCAATTTTGATTTTCTTTAACATATATTTTTTTAAAATTACATTTCAACCCATGTAGCATCGGGGATTCAGTATATATTATTTCACACTCTTCGCAGTCCATACGAACAGGTAGCAAAGATTTCTATTAGTTATATGCATGTCCTTGAATTTGATGCCAATCATCGTGTTTTGTTAATGACAGTGACACCACCTTCCTTTTTTTATAATATAGGTCGGGTTTTTTGTTATTTTTCTGCTAGCGAAATATTTCTATATTTATATAGACACTTTATTTTTATACCAATACTATCACCAACGAGGCCATCTGAACTGGCTCCTAAATAGCCACAAGCGTCAAGCAACAACCCTGTTCGAATCACTTTCAAATCACTGGCTTTTTCAAGACATTTTATAGCTGCTTCTTCATTTTCTCTACCCCATTGAATTGCACGAACAAAAGTCAAATCATATGTCTCACTTAAATTTGCAACGAGAAATGTTGGGTATCTTCTTCAGGCATAGGCCTTCAACACCAAAGCAAATTTACTTGCGGTTAGTCCATTTCTTCTTATCGTTAACCAATTTTCATTATTATCTTGACCGATGGTAAGTTTCACAACTGCTTCAACAGTTTCTTTATTTACTGCACATTTAATACATATATATTCACTTTTATTGAATGTGTTTAAATATTCTTAAGAATATATTAGTGACTCGATAGATGACGCACTTTCAGTTTGATGTGAAGGTTGTTCTTTTAAAAGCCATGAAAATCCAACTGCATTTGATTGGCCCAGTTCACTTTTAAATTTATGAATTCATTCGTCTGTCACATGTTTCTTTATTGCACAATAACGAGCATTTATTGGAAAAATATCTTTCAATTTTGTTATTGAAGTTTTTTTCTCTCCGGGTTGATTCCATGTACAGGTTGTTTCAATCACACTTATTATGTCCAAATAATCATAAGGTTGCCATATAATATGGCAAATCACTTGTCCTCTTGGATATTTTGCTTCTACAATGCAATTGATATCTAAAATTATAAATTACATTATTTTTAGTTATTTATTGCAATGGAAATCATATCTTCACTTTATAACTTTTGTTTTCCATGTTAGCTAGCATGAACATTTATTTTCAAGATCGCAGGCTCCACAGAAGGATCAAACATCATGTTTTTCACATAGCAAATATTGTAACCATTTTTCCCACGCTGTAATTGTAAAATATCATGTTTGAAGAACTCGGCTATCATAGTAAACGATATATGTTTACAGGTCACTAAAATGAAATAGTTACATATTATTATTGTGAGGTTATGATATTCATGCCATATTTTCAATTTTAACGAAATGTGGCACTGTTAATGTAGTTATATTATAGTCTTTATTAGAGTACGTAACCACACATAACATATACTTACTTATAATGATTTTATTTTTATTTAATATGTAATATGAATTTGTGAATGTCTATACAGACGACTTCCCTGTATTTCGGTATATACAGGGAAGTCATCTGTCACCGTTTCTTTTGATAATGACGATTAGAGATGAGAGCAGATATTGGTCACAGTGATTGATTTCGTATGAAACATATTTATGTCATTGAATATATTATTTAAATTGAAGTGAATTTTAGAATCGAAGACAGAAATATTTCTTTACGTGAAAAAGATATTTATTTGCCTCTATTAAAAAGAACCCCTTTCATCATAATATATACGAAGCTGTAACGAAGTAATTATGATATTAATAATGTAGTTTAAAATTATATTAAAAAAAATGTATAATTAAAAAGTGCCTTAGTAAACTTTATACTTAATAAATATAATATTAGAAGAGAAACTGAAATATATTTAATTATTGCATATAGGTACATTAAATCGAACAAATAATACAAAAAATATACTTCATTGCTTGGAGTTACTTTTTTCTTATTTTCTATTTGATAAGTTACATTTATTATACATACACATTTTGTACATATGTTTATGTGCATACTTGATAATCTATATAATTAAAAACACTTCATCATGTTACTTTGTATATATTAATTTAAATCATTTTCAAGTCTTTTTGCAAGTTCACGTGCTTTATATAAAACATAAATTAAATGCAAAATACCTACTGATATACCTAATATGCGTATATTAATATTTTATAACCGAACGGCGAAACATGGGCGAACCGTTTATTTTCACCGAGGTCGGAGAACGGTCGTTGAAGGAATTCCAATAAAGCGAACGCCGAAAGCAGGAGCCGTTTGTTTTCACCGTTCATCGCAAAGAGCTCGGAGAGCGGTGATTGTGTGAGCTGTTTCAAATAAAGCGAACGGGGAAAATAAACGGCTCCTGCTTTCACTGTGATTAAAAGAGCTGTTTAAAATCACGGCGATTTTGAAATCACCGTTTGCTTTAGAACGGTGAATGAAAAATCACCGTTAAGACCATCTCTAATGAGGACTAACTCACGCCAACGCCAACATGTGATGTGACGTCAGTCGCATAGTAGCGTCTTTCCATATCTGATTGAGATCGAAATAAACGTACTTATACTCCATTCAGTCTAAGAATGGAGTAGATGGCGCTACAATATGAGCACAGTTTACACACGATGAATTTTGTATTTTAAAAACAAATAAAACATATGTTTACTGTCAGATGGATAGCAGGGATATACATTGTATATGATATCATTATATTTTGACTTTACGTGTTTATTGACATTTATTTAAGTAAGGCTTACATTGCTTTTAAAATGATAACCATACTAACAAACATGAAAAGGCAAACAGCTAATCAGTATTTGATAAGTTTTCCAAAACAGAATATCGCTCACACAAAAAATATTAAAATATAAGGACAACATTGAATAACACGTTGTGTCTACATGTAAATAGAACGCTTACATTTTATAACATTCAAGAAAGTAGGTATCATTATCAATATGTGAGTAAAAGGTGTAAAGGGCAATATTTCATGTTAAAATCCAATAAATTTTAGATACTATTTCCATTAGCAGATATTTCAATTATTATCTTATTTACAATATCTAGAAATTGATAAAATACCTTAACAAATGAATATTTCACGTGCGAGTTCTAAGAAGAATTATTTTTTAAGAATATTAACAACAAATAACTATGTAAAATACGGAAATCGACAAACTCTTTGAACAAAACTGTCAGTACGAAAAGAAAGTTAACGAAAGTGATAAAATACCTTAAATGAATATTTCACTTGCGAGTTCTAAGAAGAACAATTTTTTAAGAATATTAACAAGAAATAACTATGTAAAATACGGAAATCGACAAACTCTGAAAAAAACTGTCAGTAAACAAATTTTTGACAGAACGAGCTAAATGCGATTATTTTGCCGGTGTAAATGCACACTCGATTTCAACCAATCACAAACGTTTATTTTAAGCCCTATCTGTCCCAATGCTCCATTCTTAGATTGAATGGAGTATAGTTTTATAAATTTACCCAACAGGAACATAAAATATATATTTCTTAGTTAATTTGTTACTTTTGTTTAGTTATTGTTTTTAATTTTATAGTTTATTAGTGTTTTTTTATATAGGCTTTGAAAAAAATTTGTTTTTCCAAAGCCTACTTCCTGAAATTTTCAAATACCAAAACCTTTTTTTAAATGGAACACCCAGTATTTTATTGAGGCATTTTGTTCCTATTTTTATTCCCTTTCATTTTTCTTAAAAGTCATATACCTATCTTTTGTAATTTCTGAGATAATCACTATAGGAGCAATAGCGGTCAATTAAAGAACTACGAGCGCTGTTGTTCTATGCACCAAAATATTCGTTCAACCAATGGAAGGGAGGAATTCAGTTTTGTTAAAAGTGTCCTATAGCTATCTTTTGCAATTTCTGAGATAATCAATATAGGAGCAATCAGCGGTCAATTAAAGAACTACGAGCGTTGTTGTTCTATGCACCCAAATCCAAATATTCATTCAACTAATGGAAGGCAGGAATGGGGTACGACTTTCTTGGTGAACTGTCAAACAAAGTAAATGTTAAATCCAACTATTCCAAAAGTAATCATTTTACAGAATGAAGAGCATCGCATTTCAATCTTTTAATTCCGGCAATGTCCAGGTTCGGTATTTCATTTTTGACACTGTTGGTTAGCATCGAAGTAAAGTAAAGATTATGTTTACTGACATATTTGAAGATGTCTTCAAAAAGTTTTGAAAATCCGAAAAGATATTCTCCTCCATTAACATTTTTATCAAAGAAATAAGGTCCAATTATATAACTACCCACTATTCCTCCCCACAGCTTTAATGACCAACGATTTTGAAAGTTTACAGGTGTGATAAAGTGGGGAGTTTTATGTGTTATAATAACGGAAATTGTGACGATGAACGTATTTACTTTAATAGAAGGTGGCTTCGTTGGTAAACAACAAGAAATTGAGAAAGCCATCATAATTTATCTGCTGCCAATTGACAAAAATGTAAGCGATTCTAAAAATTTCATCTGGCCCTGTGTATGAATATGGTACGGGTGGATTACGTATCTCTTAATTATTCTGGATTCTCAAATTTGACTTACATCTAACTGACGACTAATTTTCGTAGTACAAGTATAGGTGTGTTCGATTACACTCGCAAGTACCATAAACGTCTTATCCTCACCAGTTATTGCCTTTTCCGCTCTTTCCTTCATATTCAATACTTTCTGTTCACTCAAACCGGCTCTTTCTACTTTCGAAGGTTTCTGGCTTCGGTTGACTTCTACCAGGAATCGCTGAGCATAAAGTCTGGATACTAGCAAAGAGTTTCTTTTAGATTCGCCCAAAACGTCAATTATATCTATTAACTCTTCATAAGAATAATTCATTTGGATGATAACTAATAGCGATGCTTTTATAAGTTTGACATAAATGTATACCGACTTTCTTTAACAGTTGATCAGGCAGTCAGCCGCATTCTAGCCTTTATTGGACGAATATTTGGGTGCATAGAACAACGCCCTTACTTCTTTAATTGACCGCTAATTGCTCCTATAATGATTATCTCAAAAATTACAAAAGATAGGTATAGGGCATTGCTAACAAAAATGAAAGAGAATAAAAAAGGAACAAAATGCCTCAATAAAATACTGGGTGTTCCATTTAAAAAAAATAAGTTTTTGGTATGTAAAAATTTCAGGAAGTAGGCTTTGAAAAAACAAAGTTTTTTGAGGTATTGTCGAGTGCAACTTTACCAATCTCATTGTGTCTTTGGATACCTTAACATGACTTATGTTTAACATTAAATTACCTTTCTCGCTCTTGAGTGTGTACCGGTTTGGGTTAAAAACAGTACGAGAAGAATTTTAAATAAAACGTTCTATTGGCTTAACAAAATATATGTATATACAGGGGTGCTTTAAAGGTGTATACAAGTGAACATTCTAAAAAGCGTCATGCCAGTGGTCGCTTTTTACAGGAAAGGCGCTTCAATTTAAAACATAGGCTTTTTACTTTTATTATTATTTTGTGCTCCTTTATTAACGATAGTGGATTTCAAAAAGGTTGACAGGCTTTTACACTTTCACATCAAAATAGTATTGTACATTGTCTTAATAAAAATGGTGCGCTGTTTGATCTAATTGTGTCTTTGGATACTTTAACATTAAATTACCTTTCTCGCTCTTGAGTGTGTACCGGTTTATGTCAAAAACAGTTCGAGAAGAATTTGAAATAAAATATCCTATTGGCTTAACAAAATAAATGTATATACTGGGGTGCTTCAAAAGTTTATAATAGTGGACATTCTAAAAAGCGTTTTTTACAGGAAAGGCGCTTCAATAGGGCTTAAAAATAAAACTTGGGCTTTTTACTTTTATTATTATTTTGTACTTTTTTCTTAACGAGAGTAGACTTTGAAAAGGTTGTCTCGAGGTCTCGATGAAAATGTTACATACAGGGGTGCGTCAAAAGTTAATAAAATCGGACATTCTAAAAGGCGTCATGACAGTGATTGCTTTCTACAGGAAACTATGAAGAAGCTGTAAGCGGGCGCGATAAAAGCGATTCAAACTAAAAGAGATTGACGGACCTGCTGGAAGCGGAGAACACGCTGTAAGCGGAGGATCCGCTGTAAGCGGACGTTAGAGCTATTATATATACTAAAAGTTATATATACTAATAGCCGAGTAGTCAATGGCAACCAAACCCGGTCAAAATCGACGAAAATTGGGTACGCGGGGCGCAGAACTCGTCTCTGGATACGCGAAATTGAAAGCTGCCCCTTGGCGTGAAGTTACCTTGAATTGTTCCTCGCCGGAGAGTTTTTCTTCCCAAGTGGAGCGTGTGCAGAGATACGGGCTTTTAAAGAGGAGCCTGCACTCGATGTTTTAACAGAAAAATGGCTTACGTCATGACGATTCACGTGACAACCGATCAAAATCGTAAAAATGTCAGGTACGACAGGCACGCGCGAAAGAATTGTAAAAGTTTCACATTGACGAAGAAATTTCAGGCCGTCGAGGTTTAGAGTGCGGAAAGAGGGTTGGAAACCAAAAGAGTGGGCTCTTCCGCGACGATTGACTGCACTGTCCACGTGCCAAGTCTGTCGCTGTCGAAGGTGCGATTCATTTAAGGCTTTTCTGCAGGGTAAAAAAATCTCGCGATGACGAGTTTGCGTGTTATTAATGACTCGATCGGTTGTCAAGTTTAAATGTCAGAAGGCCGACAAATAAAGATATTACGAAGAAGAAATGCATTTTTAATTGAAACGTGGTACCTTTCAGATACGTATTAGTGTTATTATTATCAATGGTTACTATTTCTTTTCTATATGAATATATGAACAAAATGCCGGCGGATATGATAAAATAAACTTAAAGTGTATTATCGCACGTAAGTACAGTAACAAATATGACGATTTTTCTATATTTTATTAAGATATGTTAAATACAAAGACACTCTATTCATTATATATGTCATCGAAATGTCGTCACTTCTCGCGAAAGAAGTACGGAAGCAAGACTAAATCAAGAATCATCTGAGTTTTGCTTTTGGGCCTGCCAAATTACGTTAGATGCACACGAATTATACGAAACCTAAATGTTAACAGAATGTTGGAAATATATCAGTGTTCAAGATGTAGTCTTTATTTGTCAGATCAGATGTGTCCGAAGCGCACTTCGAAATAAAATAAATACATCAAATAAAATTCGCATAAGCATTTACGTAATTTCGTTTACCAATTTTCAGTTATAAAACCAAGCATTTAAAGTATGCGCCTGCGGGTAGGCACCAACTAATCAGAAGTACATTTTCGGTTAAATTGTATTAGGAGCCAGCAAGATTTTCGATTGGGTTTTACAAAGTATACTATTAAAGCGTAATATGAAAATTAATTAATTCTCTCAATGACCTGTAAGTTTAAAACATGTTTATTAAAGTTTATCATGTTATGTTATATATTCATGAACAAAATGCCGACGGATATGATAAAATAAACTTAAAGTGTATTATCGCACGTAAGTACAGTGACAAATATAACGATCTTTCTATATTTTATTAAGATATATTAAATACAAATTATATATGTCATCGAAATGTCGTCACTTCTCGCGAAAGAAGTACTGAAGCAAGCCTAAATAAAGAATCATCTGACTTTTCTTTATTTGTCAGATGTGTCCGAAACACTTCGAAATAACATAAATACATCAAATATGTAAAATTCCCATAAGCATTTATGTAATTTCGTTTATCAATTCAGTTATAAAAGCAAGCATTTAAAGTATGCCTCTATGCGGGTTGGCACCAACTAATCAGAAGTACATTTTCGGTTAAATGGTATTAGGAGCCAACAAGATTTTTGATTGGGTTCTACAAAGTACATATACATGACCTGTAAGTTTAAAACATGTTTTGTTAAAGTTCATCATGTAATGTTGTTAATTTCATTTGACAATTGGAAAGACAATTTGGTTAAGCACTCTCAGTCTGAGATTTCGTTCTCACAAGTTTATGTGTGAACGAATACACTACAACGAAGTATTGTCACGATGACAGGTGGAACGACAATTTGGTTAAACATAAACTTTTCATTGTCGTATAAGTGTCACGATGACAGTCTGTCAAAAAATTTGAAGTATACACTATTTTTATCGTAAACTTGACACAAGGCATGGTACTACCAATTTTATAGAACGAATAACATGAAACAACATTTAAATGCCGAACCGTCTTGGTTCTTTTTTTTTTTGGTCTGTCGACGTTCACCTTGGCCTAGATGCACACAATTAGACAATTAGTCTCAGCAATCAGTAAAAACATTAACAAAACCATAAAGATAGAAACTGAAAGTGTCATGAGCTCTGATCACAATCCAATTATAATAACTTTCAACGAAGACATAACCGAAAGAACATATCACACCTTCAAGACAGACTGGGCCGGCTACAAAACAGAACTATCACTGCAGTTCCTAAAATACAAAACACTGCAGAATTAGAACAGAACATAAAATCATTACAAGATAAAATAACAAACGCTCTTAAAAATAACACCATCAAAATAGAAAGGATATATAAATCAGGTTGTCTACCACATCATATTAAAGAACTAATAAAGGAAAAGAACAGAGCTAGGAGAAGACATAATCGTACACTCGCACCACAAGACAAAGCTATACTAAACAACCTTCAACATCAAGTACATAAGGAATTACTGGAACTGAAAAATGTAGAATGGCAAAGAACACTCGAAGAAATAGGTGCAGACTCCTCTAAGACATGGAAAATAATCAAGGCAATCAAAAGAGAACAAATACAAATCCCACCACTTCAATTCAGTAACTCCACACAAGTCACAGCAGAAGAAAAAGCAGAAGCTCTAGCGGAATCACTAGAAGAGCAATTCACTCCCAACTGGGATGAAGTAGACATGCAACACGTAGTGCAGATTCACAAAGTAGTAAGCAGAAAAATACGTGAACCCTACTCCCCTAGCAACGACCCAGTCACAGCCGAGAACCTGAAAGCAATCCTTAAAGCATTAAATCCCAAAAAAGCTCCTGGTATAGACAACATCACCAACAGATCACTACAAAACCTCCCACCAAAAGCAATAATGTCAATTCTAGCAATAGCAAACTCCGTTATCAGACTCCAAACATTCCCAAAGATATGGAAACATGCCAAAGTAATAGTTATACCTAAACCAGGAAAACCAAAAACAATACCAAGCAGCTACAGGCCCATAAGCCTGTTACCATCCATTAGCAAAGTGATAGAAAAAATAATCCTACAGAAGATAAAGTACCACTCTGACAATCAAGACATAATTCCAGAAGATCAACATGGGTTTAGAGAAGAACATTCAACGATAACACAACTTTCAAGAGTCACTGAGATTATCCAAGAAGGATTCAACAAAAATCAAGTGACAGCAGCTGTATTTCTCGACATAGCCAAGGCATTTGATAAAGTCTGGAGGCAGGGACTCATATATAAAATGATAATACACAATTACCCAACACACATCATAAAAATCACGAACAGTTTTCTCCAAGGACGCTGCTTTCAAGTAAGCATCCAGAACACACTTTCCTCAATAAAACATCAAACAGCGGGAGTCCCCCAGGGCTCATGCCTGTCACCTCACCTATATACAATATTTACAGCCCACATACCAGTATCAAATCCTACAAGATATTTAAATACGGCCACCTTTGCAGATGATACGGCACTGGTCTCAACATCAAGATGTCCGACGAACGCGGTACAGGAACTCCAAACGCACCTAGACAACACGATAAAATGGTTCAAACAATGGAGGAGAACAATAAACGAAGACAAATCCCAAGCAATAATCTTTCAAAGGAATCGGAAAACAACAGACAACGAAATAACCATCAACAACAACACTACTTATACCATGGAGTAGAGAAATTAAATACCCGGGAATATACTTGGATATAAAGCTCAATTATAACACACACATATCAAAAACGATAACCAAAACCAAACAAACAAGATGTCAACTATGGCCTCTTATAGGCAGAAAAAGCCAACGAACACGAACAACAAAATTCTACTTTACAAACAAGTATTAGGTCCAATATTCACATATGCATGGGTGCATATGTGCAAGACCAACATCAAAAAACACCAGTCTTAGAATGATACTAAATGCTCCATGGTATATGAGAAATAATCAAATAATGAATGAAACAAATACCCCAACCATTATTGACTACATCAAGGAAAGACCGCTCAGTTTCTATAACCAGATGGAAAACCACTCAAATCAAAAAAAGAGCACTGGCATATGATGGAAATGAAAATTTCAAACACAGAAGACCTAAAATGGTTCTACTTTAATTCTTAATCAAAATAAAGATAAACAATAGCTAATCAAATTCAACTCCAACATTCCAAGATTCACCGCACTCAGATGAAGAGTAAAAGACTAAATAGTCTAACTCAAAGCCACAATAAAGAAGAAGAAGAAGAAGATGCACACAATTGATACAAAACCTGAATGTCAACAAACTTTTTCTTAATATCAGCGTTCAGTAAATTATATAGAAATGTTGTTCGCTTTGTGGGCAAAGTCTTAATAAATAAATTCATTTGCCACTAATTATAAATGTCACAATAATATTTAATTTATTTCTAAGAGACATTTTGCTTAATATGCATCTTCATTCATAAACAAGAACAAACTGAACTGCGGTTGTAATTACTCTACATTGTCGGACGCGAAAAGGCGATTCAAGCTCGAAGAGATTGATGGACAGCTAGTTATATATACTAATAGCCAATTGTCTCGCTCTTTTTAACACGAACGATTAAAACGGCAAAGCTATACCCCAAAATTGACGAATTGGGGAGACAGTTTTCTGAGAACCTGGCGCATCTCCGGTGGGAACGAAAGTGTCACGCGACGGGGACCACGGTCCCACGTGCCTTAGGCTATTTTTCACGTCTCCGAAGAGAGAACGAGGGTCCAAAAGGAGTTTTTGAAAATTTTAGAACGTGCAGAAAAAGAGTGTGCAAAATAGCATGTTGCCATAAGGCCTACGTGTAAAATATAAAATATGGACTAGGTTCGATTTTAAAATGGCGGTGGATCGATACAGATGACCGTGACACCTCAAAGTTCGGGTAAGGTTAAGTTAAACGCACGAAAAATTCAATTTCAGGTTATAAATTATCAAAACCGTCAAATCAGTTTGAGTTCGCGATATGGCATTTGCCGGGAAACGTCAAAATTGGCGGAAATTACCAGTCGTGCAATACACACATAATGACTATCTATTCACGTTTATCGATCGGTTGTCAAGTTTAAATGTCAGAAGGCCGACAAATAAAGGGATTATGAAGGAAATGTGGTACCTTTCAGATACGTATTAGTGTTATTATTATCAATTGTTACTATTTCTTCTCTATTTATGAATATATGAACAATGCCGACGGATATGATAAAATAAACTTAAAGTGTATTATCGCACGTAAGTACAGTGACAAATATAACGATCTTTCTATATTTTATTAAGATATATTAAATACAAATTATATATGTCATCGAAATGTAGTCACTTCTCGCGAAAGAAGTACCGAAGCAAGCCTAAATAAAGAATCATCTGAGTTTTCCTTATTTGTCAGATGTGTCCGAAACACTTCGAAATAACATAAATACATCAAATATGTAAAATTCCCATAAGCATTTATGTAATTTCGTTTATCAATTCAGTTATAAAAGCAAGCACTTAAAGTATGCGACTATGCGGGTTGGCACAAACTAATCAGAAGTACATTTTCGGTTAAATGGTATTAGGAGACAGCAAGATTTTTGATTGGGTTTTACAAAGTACATATATATATATACTATTAAAGCGTAATATGAAAATTAATTAATTCTCTCAATGACCTGTAAGTTTAAAACATGTTTTGTTAAAGTTCATCATGTTATGTTGTTAATTTCATTTGACAATTGGAAAGACAATTTGGTTAAGCACTGTCCGTCTGACATTTCGATCTCACAAGTTTATGTGTGAACGAATACACTACAACGAAGTATTGTCACGATGAAAGGTGGAACGACAATTTGGTTAAACATCAACTTTTCATTGTCGTATAAGTGTCACGATGACAGTCTGTCAAAAAATTTGAAGTATACACTATTTTTATCGTAAACTTGACACAAGGCATGGTACTACCAATTTTATAGAACGAATAACATGAAACAACATTTAAATGCCGAACCGTCTTGGTTTTTTTTTGTCTGTCGACGTTCACCTTGGCATAGATGCACACAATTAGACAATTAGACTTAGCAATCAGTAAAAACATTAACAAAACCATAAAGATAGAAACTGAAAGTGTCATGAGCTCTGATCACATTCCAATTATAATAACTTGGAACGAAGACATAACCGAAAGAACATATCACACCTTCAAGACAGACTGGGCCGGCTACAAAACAGAACTAGAACAAACCATCACTGCAGTTCCTAAAATACAAAACACTGCAGAATTAGAACAGAACATAAAATCACTACAAGATAAAATAAAAAACGCTGTTGAAAATAACACCATCAAAATAGAAAGGATATATAAATCAGGTAGTCTACCACATCATATTAAAGAACTAATAAAGGAAAAGAACAGAGCTAGGAGAAGACAAAACTATACTAAACAACCTTCAACATCAAGTACATAAGGAATTACTGGAACCGAAAAATGTAGAATGGCAAAGAAAACTCGAAGAAATAGGTGCAGAGCCCTCTAAGACATGGAAAATAATCAAGGCAATCAAAAGAGAACAAATACAAATCCCACCACTTCAATTCAATAACTCCACACAAGTCACAGCAGAAGAAAAAGCAGAAGCTCTAGCGGAATCACTAGAAGAGCAATTCACTCCGAACTTGGGTGAAGTAGACATGCAACACGTAATGCAGATTCACAAAGTAGTAAGCAGAGAAATACGTGAACCCCACTCCCCTAGCAGCGACCCAGTCACAGCCGAGAACCTAAAAGCAATCCTTAAAGCATGAAATCCCAAAAAAGCTCCTGGTATAGACAACATCACCAACAGATCACTACAAAACCTCCCCCCAAAAGCAATAATGTCAATTCTAGCAATAGCAAACTCCGTTATCAGACTCCAAACATTCCCAAAGATATGGAAACATGCCAAAGTAATAGTTATACCTAAACCAGGAAAACCAAAAACAATACCAAGCAGCTACAGGCCCATAAGCCTGTTACCATCCATTAGCAAAGTGATAGAAAAAATAATCCTACAGAAGATAAAGTACCACTCTGACAATCAAGACATAATACCAGAAGATGAACATGAGTTTTTAGAGAATAACATTCAACGATAACACAACTTTCAAGAGTCACTGAGATTATCCAAGACGGATTCAACAAAAATCAAGTGACAGCAGCTGTATTTCTCGACATAGCAAAGGCATTTGATAAAGTCTGGAGACAGGGACTCATATATAAAATGATAATACACAATTACCCAACACACGTAATAAAAAATCACGAACAGTTTTCTCTAAGGACGATGCTTTCAAGTGTGCATCCAGAACACACTTTCCTCAATAAAACATCCAACAGCGGGAGTCCCCCAGGGCTCATGCCTGTCACCTCACCTATATACAATATTTACAGCAGACATACCAGTATCAAATCCTACAAGATACTTAAATACGGCCACCTTTGCAGATGATTCGGCACTGCTCTCAACATCAAGATGTCCGACGAACGCGGTACAGGAACTCCAAACGCACCTAGACAACACGATAAAATGGTTCAAACAATGGAGGACAACAATAAACGAAGACAAATCCCAAGCAATAATCTTTCAAAGGAATCTGAAAACAACAGGCAACGAAATAACCACCAACAACAACACTATACCATGGAGTAGAGAAATTAAATACCTGGGAATATACCTGGATATAAAGCTTAATTATAACACACACATAGCAAAAACGATAACCAAAACCAAACAAACAAGATGTCAACTATGGCCTCTTATAGGCAGAAAAAGCCAGCTGAACACGAACAACAAAATTCTACTTTACAAACAAGTATTAGGTCCAATATTCACATATGCATGGGTGCATATGTGCAAGACCAACATCAAAAAACACCAGTCTTAGAATGATACTAAATGCTCCATGGTATATGAGAAATAATCAAATAATGAATGAAACAAATACCACAACCATTATTGACTACATCAAGGAAAGAGCGCTCAGTGTCTATAACCAGATGGAAAACCACTCAAATCAAAATCTTAAAAGAGCACTTGCTCATCAATTATCATCAATTATTATTATTATTACTATTGTATCGGTCATTTATCGTATCTTTAATGTCTTGGACACATCTCTGTCATCTTTCTACATACAAATATACATACTGCGTTTTTAATTTAAATTTAGAGTAGCTTATGATATCAATATTAATTTGGGAATACTGTGCTATAGTAATGTTTTTCATTTTGACTACTGTCATAGTTAAGTCAATTTATTGAAAAGTTCCACAGTGTTTTCAAATTAATATTGAAATCGTAGGTTATTCCAAAAAAAATTAATTGAAGGCACGGTATGTCTACAGTGACATTCAATTTGACAATTCATTCTCGCAATAGATCGAACTGTCACCACCATGACAGTTTGCAAGAAAATTTAACGTATGGGCAACGTTTATCATAAAACTTGAGACAAATAAAGTTAGAGTACTACCAAATTTAAAAAACAAAGAAAGTTATATATGATACAACAAATCTTGATCATACAACCATCTTAGGTTTACCTGTTCGGCCTACTTACATTCAACTTAGACTAGGTGCACACGCATTATATCAAACTTGAATGTCAACGAAATGTTCCTAGTAATCAGCTTTCAGTAAATTCTATAGAAATGTTAAACATTTTATGGGAAATTTTTTAGTTAATAAATCCATTTGTCTATAATTATAGATGCCACAATAATGTATAATTAATTTCTAGAGATATTTCATTTAATTTGCATCTTCATTCATAAACTAATTAAAAGAAAATTTATAACCGTTAAAATTCAAGTGCCTCTGCGACTGGCAGTAGTCACGTTCCAAAGAAGCAATTCAAACTCGAAGAGTTTCATGGAATAACAAAAAGAGCAAGTATTCTATTAAATTAATGTGTCCTAAATAAAAAAAAAAAAAAGGTGGAAAGAGTAAATTGAATAATCAGCACTTGATGACTTATATCGACATTTTATGACAAACATTATGGAGCACTTATGAGCTTGATTATTTGCAACGAACGTCATATAAATTTATTTCTATTGACTATTGTCCCGGAAGCCCTACGTTAATTGTAATTCAAAGAAACGAATACATCATGCTGATCAAAATTGGTGAACATAGTATATTATTAAACTAAAATTAAGTAACAGTTAAAGGGTGTAGCCATCTTTACTCATCTATTATTATTTTAACACCGATATATTTAACTAGAGCATACGCGAAATGTTGGTCAACTCAACATTCACGTTAGGTGGCTTAATGTTACAGGAAACGTCAGAATTGTCAGAAAAAGTCCATCTGACTTTTGATTAATGTTGGCAATTTCACAAAAATTTAATTGCAGGTTATAAAACGTCAAAACGATCAATCGATTTCAGTTCGTGATGAAATCTGAACTGCTTTTATGATTCATTTGAATTATTTCAAAAAAAAAAGGTTAAACACCCTGACATCTGTCTGATATTTCATGGTTCATGTTTTTAAGCTTCATCGATATTTATTGTAGACCTTGACACAAAAAGATATGAAATTA
Organism: Amphimallon solstitiale; assembly: GCA_963170755.1. Classification (NCBI taxonomy): domain Eukaryota; kingdom Metazoa; phylum Arthropoda; class Insecta; order Coleoptera; family Scarabaeidae; genus Amphimallon; species Amphimallon solstitiale. Next base: position 149,118,694 of record OY720675.1, read on the forward strand.
CAAATTTTATACAGCGAAATGACTAAAATATTAATGAGAAAAGTGCTATCAGATCCATTTTAGTTTTGCCTATATACCGTGCCTTCAAATACTTTCCGCATTAGAGACGGCCATGCTTTTTTTTAATGGTTGGTGACAGTGCATAATTTTAATAGTTTGGTTATGTCATATAAATAATAATAGGCGTCTATAATTTGAATTTAAGTATGACAACTGTCAGAATTTGAAGTTTTCAAAAAATTAGCATGTACACCAACATTGATTACTTAAAAACTTCAAAAACAGCCTACTCTAATGCGAAAAGTATTTGACGGCACGGTATTAGACAATTACCTTAAAATATGATTTATATTATTATTACTAGGTGACAGACGAATCAAATTCCAATGTAATGACAATTGTTTTGTAACTATTCCATTTACTAAAGTAAATATTCCAGTCTAATTCAACAATTACTTCTACTAAATAGTTTGATTGTCAGTAGAAAGTTTGAAGTATGGGCAGCGTTCAATCATTTAATGCGATATGTTTGAAAATACACCATTAAATCAAATTGTTAATCAAACATTCTGATGATGGTTGATGATGATCGTGTCCCAGGCTGGTGGCTCTTATTTCGATGGATTGGTTGTAATCATGACCTACCTTTTTGTGTTATTTTTCCTTAAATACTTAATAAAAATCATAAAATGATCCAACAATTACAAATTATATTCTTTTTACAATGTGTGTAAGCAAAATGTTTACACAGATATTCCAACGTCGGTCAGTATTATTTTTGGTTATTGTTTTTAGTTCAAGTACCAGCGTCACTACTAAATATTTAAATTATAATAGGATCGTCTCAGCAACCGACATAGCCAGAGCACGATCTACAGGCGACGACTCAATGCCACTGCAAACTCACTTTGACAGGAACAATTTCAGAGCAGACAAATGAAACTAATTATTAATATGGAAGCGAGTTATAAATTCACTATTATAAATAAAAGTAATAAGTCATACTTATTCTATACCAACATTTTATTTAAAACTTGATTCTTCTGTGTAATGGGCATGCATTGTTCACAAATTTGCATTATAACAAAGCTCAAAAGGTATGTCAAAAGTATGTTTGCGGGCCATGATAATTGGCAGGTTAAATTATGCAAAATTAAAATAAATCTGATATTACATTTTCAATAATGATTTAGTCCTTTCATTGTGTAAAACTAATAAAACTATGAATCTTTTAGTGTCAAGTCTTAGTATTACGCTAAATAGCATCTAAATTTCAAACTCCAACAACGAAAAGTCAGACTGACGTTAAGATGCTTTAAATTGTCGTTCCACCTGTAACCGTGACAGTACTTCGTGGACAAAAATATACGTCTATACAAGGTGTGCCAAAAGTTTAGAAAATCAAAAATGATTTTTTTTTGCGTTTTACAGCGAACTATAATAAAACTGTAAGCGTACGCGAAAGGCGATTCAAGCTCGAAGAGATTGATGGACAGCTAGTATTTATCTAAATCAAATACGTATTTCATTGATATTTCTCCACGTTTTTTAAGTAAATTTCTATAAAACGCGTACACAGAGAAAAAAAGCTCTGAGACTAGTGGCGGCTCGTGAGTCCATAACAGATGTAGCAATGTCGGCAAAATTAATCTCACTCCCCCCTTCTTAGACAAATTAATGTGTATGTAGTCAAGATTAAAAAAGAAATAAATAGTTATTACGGCTAAACTCGCCATTGGTAAAATTACATGTGGAACTATTTCTTGAAAATAAGTCAATTCTTCTATTCTTTAAGGCCGCAAACTTATCAACGATGTCATCATAAGAAGGTTGGGTACACACCAATTCAATCAACAGTTCTTTTTTAATTGAAATTTTCGAAAAATTTGTAAGTCTGTCCTTTGCAGTGGTACTGCACAGATATGTCTTTATTCTTTTTAAACACGAAAAGCTACGCTTTGCAGAAGCACTGGTAGAGGAAATATACAATATTAAATAAAAGAATCAGTATGCCTCTTTAAAAAAGTCACTATTTCCACAGATAGCTTGGCAAAAAGATTGGGGTTCTGCTTTTCGATATTGTTCGGTACCATTTATTAATTGTAATTCAGTTTTGAGCCTTTGCAGTTGCACATCATTGAATTTAGTAGGGTAGCATTCTTTTAAATTATGTTTGTTTAAGTGTTTATCGGAAACCCTTTAGAAGAGTTTTTAAATTTTGAAACATCTATTAACCTAACAAATTTTATTTTATTTATATCTTCAAAACGGATATTAATTTGCATAAAAATTGTATCTAATATTTAGAAGTACAAAACTTTGCATTTTTTAAAAACTTGATATTGTGTAAATGTGACTTTACTGCGACCCTCGTGGTGATCAGTGGGACGTTGTTCGTAATAAAACCGTTTCAAACAATTTTATAAACGCATTTCTATTCTATTTCTTTTAGTATCTAAAAGTTTCTTAACACACACTAATTTGTGAAACGCAATAATTAATGTTTAATGACTTCTTTTGGAGAACATCATAAATGACATCTGTAATTACGAAAATGTCACAGAAAATAATCAGAGTACAAATTCAAAATCATGATTATTTCAGTAAATACTTGTTTTAAAGATTCACAGTCATTATTTATAACATTTAAAATTTTCGAGTTTGAAATCCCTCTTGTTGAAACGACGGCGACGCGACGGTTGGTACACGTCAACTCATACCCGTGTCAGCTACATTAGGGCGTTTGGCAGAATGATAAAACAATGTCGGTAAACCATTTACGCATTCAAAAAAGACACGGCATTATGAAACTGAGTTTTAATTTTGCGGTAATACCATATTTAAACGATGTTCTATACAATGAATAAAAACTGTTTGTGGAGCTACTTGTCTGATTTTTGTCTGGAGACCATTTACATGACCAGACATTACGCTTGCCTCGTCATAACATTGCGCAACAAGTTTTGACTTATATTTATGTTTTTCAAGGCAACTGGTAACTGTCGTTTTGCTTAAGGGAGGAGCGTTCCCCTCTCGTTTAAAATACGAAAATATGAGCATATTACTAATGGTTTTTTTATATAAGAAAGAAATTAGTTTTAACTTATTTTTCGAACGAAAAAAATAAGAAACATGTAATAAAATATTCACTAATTCAACTGAAATTTAAGGTGGATCAGCGTTTCACTTGATTCATCAAGAAAGCTGACACCCAAAATTACTTTAAAAAATAAGCACACTCTCAGCCTGAGAATGACCTTTACTTCTAATAGTATTTTTTGTTTTTTAAAGTTTACCTTAATCGTTGGCGGCTCCATTGTAAGCAGGTGCTTCGTATGAGAATTGATAATTCTTGCATCTATACCAATTATTAAGTATTGTTTTGATTATTTGGGTTCTTAGAAATTTGTCCACATGCCCGTCTTTGGTCCAATTTTTTCGTCTAGCGTGGAGAGTAATGTTTTTAAAAAAGTTATCCGGAAGTTGCTCTAAATTAAGTTATAAATACTTCTATCTTAAAAATATAAACCTGTAAGTGTGTTACGTCAGGTAGGAATTTTGAGAATTTTTTTATACAAAAATTATTGAAAATTCTATTCTATGTACTGCTATTCTAATAATAAATATCTGTAGAATGTGTACATTGCGAGATATTTGTAAAAAAGTGCTACTTGTGTCGCTGAATAATTGCTATACTGAATTGTTTCATATGAGAACTAGGTAAAAGATTTGATTAATTAAACATTTAGCAATTAGCAACTGTACTGGATGCAAGAACAGAGTAATTCGCCCGGTAGCTCAGCCCGCATCCAGTCAGCCCAGGGTCGTTCAATATTTATTATTGTAATAGAATTTATACCACTAATAATTGAATTAACAAAGAGTGAATAAATGCGTATATTTAATTTAATGACAAAACTCACCTACCTTAATCTCAAGTCTTACAATTCCTCAGTCAGAAGTTCCACAGGTAACCGGTGTTGATTCTTTTAGATGGCTAATTGTTTACATGAATGATCTTGTGATTATGTATGAAGTTATTATTGGACGCCACCTATTTTGACTTGAATCGTTATTTTTTTTATTTTATCTATTATCACTAGAATTAGCACATCGTGGCTCCAGGTATATTAGTGAATTAAAATAGGAAACAGTCACTGAGCTTTCGAGTCGCCTCAAGGAACGAGGATTAATTAATTTAAAACACAAGTGTCGTAAACTTAACAATATTTATTACCTAAGACAATTTAAAGCAAAATACAATAAACATTTAACACCAATACATTGATGTTTCACTTCCACATTTTACATTAGATTAAACAATCCCTAATTTAATACTCTGGCCAGATAAAATAAATTGTGGTTACACAAAGACGAACACAAATAACATATGACAATATCTTGGTTGCAAATACAAATAGTAAATTAAAATCGGATATTAACTCTCGAACAAAATGCAACAACTAATGTATGAATGAATTTGACAAAATGAATAATTCGTACTGGAACTTTTAAAAGATTAACTTAAAGTTACGATAACATAGGCAATAGTACAAAGATTCTAACAATGAACTCGAAATTTCATATTAATACTATTGTTTACAGTAGTGTAATGATTCAAACAACAATGTGAATAGAAAAATACAGATTAATCCTATTTTAACTGTTATCCGACGAACTAAATATTAGTTTTATGGTTACCAAACCCGAAGGAATGGCCTTAGGTTTTATTCTACCGACGGTAAAATAATCTTTAAGCGCTCTGAGACATAATTGATGCTTAATTACCTTGAAGTGTGCGGAGACGCTAATAATCGTTGGTAAATGTGCGACGGGTCGATGACTTTCCCCCGAGAACGTGATGGATTTCTTCGGTAGTTTGACGGGAAAGAGAATCCAACGGGTCAGTATCCAGATTGCTTTAAATTCCCCTAAGGTGAATTATCGTGATCTGCCGAATCTTCTTTCAGACTGGACCAATGATCGTTGATAATTTTAAACTCACTATGCACGTTAAATCGTCACTTGACTAGCTTTAACACTGCTGTAATACGTACATTGTGATAGCAATTCTGAAGTTACTACTGGATTATGCGTCAAACATCTGGTGGTAGTCACCGACCGTTAATGGTCTATATTTAAAATTACTTCGAGATGTCGACTGTCACTTGGCGGATAACAACTATTAATCATCATTTTTAAGCGATCTTGCCTTTTTATGCGTACTGTTGGAGAGGGGTGAAACACGCCTATTTCCGGATTCTAGAAGGTTCTCGACTTCTTCAAGAAGGAATTTTTGCACACGACGCATACGATGTAATAGATTTAATGGCTTGGTTCCCAGGGTATTGTTGAATAATGGGCTATTGATAACCCGGGTACACGTGCGGTGCCAATATTTAGTTGTCGTCATGTCATACAAAAGGGGTATTTAAGAAAACTTGTTGTACGTGACTCTAATATTTGCTTTATAAGAAGAATTTTACTTTAGATTATAAATGTTGTTATTCAGATGTTATTTTTAAGAAATGTTAGATGTAGAAGTTATTTTAACAGAAATTGATACGTAGTTGAAAAAAAAATATAAAGAACTGTTTATTCAAGAAGGTTAAACAAGCTTAGCTGTAGAATTGTAATACATATTTAAGTTTTGAATATATTTTGCGTATTGAAAATAATAAATAGTATACAGTATGAGCCAAAAGAATGATATTATAATTAATTTGGAATTCTTAAGTAATTAAATAATTGCTCATTTAAGTAAACAGATATTATTTAATATTTTGAAATGAAATTAGTCAGAAGTGCCAAAAGCACGCAACACTTGATAGGAAAAAAGCGTTACTTCCGGTTCGACTTTTGAAATTTCTTTATACAAACATTATCCTAAATTTAGTTCTAAATGCTTTTGTAATCTTGATAAGTCTGTACAGAATGCATAATTTATGAGACATTTACAAAAGATCGCTATCCGATAAGAGTAAAAGCTTACTTCCTGTCCGAATTTTGAATTTTGTGTGGATTTTCAAACTACAAAAGACATACCAACACTAACGGGAATAAAACAGGGGATAGCTTGAGCCCATTCCTTTTCAACCTCGTCATGGACGAGACTATACACGAGGTGACAAGAGGTGAACAAGGAATACATTCAGACTGAACATCAAGATAATTAGCATGGTTTGCTATGCGGATGATGCAGTAATCCTTGCAGAAAAAGGAAACGAGTTACAAAGGCAAACACATAAGTTTTATCAGACGAGTGAAAAATACAACATGTCAACTTCTATCGATAAAACAAAAAGCACGACTTTCTCCAAGGAACCAGTAAGATGTAAGGTCATAATAGAAAATAAGCCCATCGAACAGGTAATAAGCTTCCGTTATTTGGAAGTGGACATATCAAGCAGCAATAACCCGTTAAACAACATCAAAACACCGGCCAATAAAACCTCAGCAATATCAGGCTGCTTAACAGATATCATCTTAAAAAACAACCATATGAGCATTGACAGTAAAATGCGGATATATAAATCCTGTGTTAGGCCGATGATAACCTATGGTATCTGGACTCGAGCTGACACAAACAAACAAAGAGCATCCTGAGAACACTAGAGATAGAAACCTTAAGAATCATCGCAGGAAAGACACTAAGAGATAGAGTAAGAAACAACGACACAAGAGCGAAATTGGCGTGACCATGTAGATAGAATGGACCGAAACAGACTGACACATTGCTAAGGAACGAACACTAGCAACCAGGCAACCAGTGGGGAGGCCACCCAAGACATGGAAGGACAGTTGGAGTTCCGCCTCACAAGATAACCAAGTAAATTAAGACAGCCTTCGTCATTAACAGAACTCAAAGAGCTTCTCAAAGAAGAAGAAGAAGTAGAAGAAGAAGTATTGAAAATCTAGTTTTAAATACTTTTATACTCTTATATATATTTGTCTAAAAAGCATGACTTGCGAGATATTCGCAAAAAATTGATTTTCGATAAGACCAAAAGACCTACTTCTGGTAGGAATTTCGAAAAACTTTTTTAATAACATTTTTCTCAATTCAGTTTTGAGTACATTTTAATTCTTTATAAATTTGTTTTAACTTAGCAGTCATAGAGTTTTTCACTTACGCAAATTTCTACTTCCGGTCTAACGATTTTACTGAAAATCTAATTTGATCTTAAGAGGGAGTGTTACGCCGGAACCACGTCGCACTAAGATAGCAGACTAAATTAAGTTAAAGATAACGGGGAATCACAATAGGAGATAATAGAATCTGGAAAACGCAGGGGCGAGCTAACTCTGTCGCGGACGGCGTGACGGTTCAGATAAACTTAAACACCTAAAAGTAGAGCGTCGGTCGGCAACGACGCGAGCGACGTTGTCCGGGCACCAGAACACTATGTTACCTTAACGATAACCTACCTGCGCCTCCTATGAGCATCCACTGGCTGTGTTTCTCCAGCGGGTTTCCTATTGATCGCCCTGTATAATCAGTTGCACCTAACCTTACGCACGTGCTTGTCACAAAATTATATGAGATATGTAGAGGTAAAATAAAAGAAAAGGTATTACGAAATGTAGCAAGATTTAATTAAATTTTGAATGTTGTTAATGATTATTTTGTTTTTTTTTTTTAAAAAAGAAGTAGTTAAAGTATAATAGAATAATACAAAGTGAAACAAATCTGTCTGAACAGTTTAAAAAGAGATTAGCAAACGTTGAGTAAAATTGAATTACAAAAAAAAAGAAATGAAAACTAGACAGTTTGATAATTTGACAACAAAGCGTTAGGTAATAATAATAAAATAAAAGAACAAATCTTAACACTAGATCATAATCTCTGCGTTTCAGCAGAAGATGGTTGGTAGCAGAAACGTTTCATTACCTCACAAAATTATATTTACAATGGAATATCATAAAAACGCCACTACGGCAATGTTAACACAAAATGTGATTTAATATGTACGCAAAGTAAACTAATATAAAGTTAGTACTTAAGACTTAGGCTAATCAAGTGAAAATTTGTTAAATTACCAAACACAGGGTTTGATTACATGATCATATTTAAAATAAATGAGGGTATCTTGTTATCAAATGTCAAATAATTAAAGATAAAATAAAAAGGAAATTTTAGAATTTATGCACAAAAATACACTGAGCTTACTGAACAGAATTTACACTTGCAGGGATGAATTTAACTAGCTCAGATATTAAGACAAAAGTCGGCAAGAAAAGTTAGCGTTATAGCGACAAAAATTTACTAGTATTTAAGTAAAATAAAATTTAGTTACATCAACGAGAGCCCTCTATAAAACGGCTACTTAGGGTCACTCGGTATACGGCAAAGCAAATTTTACAATTTAGCAAAAAAAAAATTAATATGAAATTATTGTGACCACACATGTAATAAGTGGTACGACAGGTATCTTATAAACACTATAAAAGTCTCAATTCAAGGACAAAAGATAATAAAACTGTAAGATGTCCAGTTCTCTGGCTCTAAATTTTCATCATAATAGCCGAAATACACATCGGAAAATTAGGCACATGGTTGTACTTAACTGACTTCTCAAGATGGCGGAGGCACGCTAACTGGAGTTAAGATGGCGGAGGTCTCCTAGTTGAACGATGAAATTCCACCCAAAAACCAAGATGGAGAGGTAGGCACAACTCTTACAATAATCAAAACGGGTATCTACAGCGGCCAGACCAGGGTATTACGTCTGAAGGCTTAGCCCCGTACTAACATCCTATTAAATTCAAGACAAAAAAAAACAGAGTTAGAACCCCGTAAATTAGCAGAAATTTACTCACTTACCCCTAGTTAATGGGGATGACGAAATCGACTCCACAAGTCGTACAGAAGCACAAAATTAAAACAATTAAAGCCCTCCAAGAGGGTGTATCGTAGATCCAAAAAAAAACGATAAATCTCACGAAATTCACCTACGTTTAGGTATCGACAAACACTGCTTATTTATTTAAAGCCGCAATAATGCGTAATATCCACTTGGACAAAGTAATTAATACTCAACAGAAAATAAGCAGAAATGCGCTAATGTTCTCACTAGAGATTGACTTGCATAAGTGAAATCAAAAACGTGGTTTTCGAACGCCGACGGATATCATCTTTGCGCAGGCCCACAAAACCGAAACAAACGAAAATTACCCTAGAATCGCACGAAAGATTTGGACCTTCAAATAACCACAAAATGTATCCCGAGGGAAGATTGACAGTAACGTGTCTCTAATAAATCTCGAAGTTTCTAATTACTAGAAACTCTCAATTTACAACAATGACCGCGACAGAAGCAAACTTAGCCTGTCACAGTGATCCGAAACCATGTGATTTCAAAATGAATAGTTACGCACGCAGTTGTACGGTTGGCGGCATGAACTAGCAAATCTAACGACAACGAACATTGGGTGACAATGTCAACAAAACTTAGATAAAGACCAACTTGATTTTAAAAGATCATCGAACCTGCAGCTAAATATATAGACGTCCCAAGCTCTTAATATGCTGCGAGAAGACGGTTAGTAGAACCGATCTGAACATATATTTCAGGGTAACAACAACACATAACCCCTACAGCTGTACCGAGGCAAGATCAACAGATGTTTCCATTACATAGAATATCGATGTCAGAGCAACAGAGCGAACTGCAAAACAATTAATAGTATGCCCAATATTTAATGGAATTCCTTATCTAACATCTATTACATTTTAGTGAGAAATGGATGATAGAAAACATCAATCGGAGCAGCATGTGTGTGTTCTAAGAGACGTATGAATACAAACGCCAGTGAACACAATAAGCCGGACTGTTGTCTCAGAGAATGCAAATCTATGGCAACTACAGCAGTCCCGTAAATGCCACAGGTTAAATGCATTTCTCAGATATCGGAAGATATAACTAAATAGATGCAAACAAGGCTCGAACAGGCCTGTAAAAATAACTCATATTGCACATGGTTGTTGTCACAGGTAGGATAAAATAAGTTAGAATTAAGATAATTAGTTTACGTGCCTTCCAAGATACTGAAAGATGTACGAGGTTTGTTCGAAAAGTCACGCGCTCTAGACAATTCTTTAAGTAATTCAAAAAAAAAAATACACATAACCTTACAAGGCCCAAATACAAAAGTGAATTCCAGGCATAACAAATTCCCCCCTTTCCAACGAAAAGAAATTGATCGCAGAGCAATTTCTTGCACCGAGAACATAGGCTGACGGAATAAAGATAGTGAAAAGGGTAAGCGAGAGTTCTAAAACGGACGTTGTCTACTACACGGACGCACACAGCCACACTCAGTCACAGCAACACCAAACAGCTTGGCCAAAACCACCACGTGGCCCTTCGGCATTCAGCCGGTACGGGAAAGTAACGAAAAATAAATAAAACAAAGGGTGTCGAGATTCTGCACAGACGCGCCCCGAGACCTGTCCAACCGACAGCCCAGCACCATTGGTAGCATCACGAGGGAGAAGGTATAGACGGGTTAGATATCGGTGTGCCCGGCCGGCGGTGATCCTTACGACGGTCGAAGGCACAGGAATAAGGAGTAGGCACTACCAATAGGCCAAGATGCGGGAAAGGCAACCCCCGAAACGACACTCTGCAGACACGCGACGGTAAAAGAGACCCTTGGGAAAGGCCCGCGGTATCTCAGAACAAACAAAAATAAAAGGTCAACTAAAAATGGGACTATCACTACAGATATGGGATACAAAGCGGAATAAGGAAGAGGTAATTAAAGGTAGGGTAAAGCTCAGAATGGTGCAACTGCTCAGAGGTACGGATATGCCGTTGCGACAAGCGTAACATCCGGTAACAACAAAAACGAGAGAAGATCGCCAAACAAAAATAGATATTAGCAAACAAAAGTTTAAAGTCTGGACCGGCGTTGTCCCGACTGAAACGCTGAAGGCAAACGATAAACCAAAAGGCTGAAGTCATAATTAATTCCTGGAGGTAATATTTTGACAGTAAGAAAAGCAAAAAGGTCGCCGGGACACGACCGTTGGAAGGCTGAGGACTATCACACAAAAAGGGACAATCTCTCTTTATACCTTCTCAAATAAGATAAGTCAAATCCGGTAATTTAAGCAATAACCAACATTAGTTAGCTTAAAAAGGTAGGTCATGTCCGATAAGGTAAACGAAAAGTTGTGTGGACTCCCCTAGCAAGGCTGCCACTCCATATATGCAAGGACACGGTCAGTTATATTGAGCCCGGCCGGGAAGGGAGCATAACGGGGGCCAGGCTTAGGGAACTGGGGAAAACATTGCCAGCGGGGCAAATCCCTCAGGCTGGGGAGGTCGAGCGGCATTTCAAGCCGGCGGGGCGGTAAAGCGCTCGGATCGGAAAGTGAAGTATTAGGTCAGTAAAAGGCAGCAGAAGTAAAAGCTTTTGCTCATAGCGGACGTGAAGCCAGCGGAGGTAGGGGTTCGAAGAAATCAAAGGGTGTCAGGCTGCTAGGAGGTATGGTCTACGAAGGTGTGCAAAGACACGGTAGATCCGAACCACACTGAAGCGACAGAGATACGGGAGGACAAATGCATAGACGGAATCACAGATCCAAGCTGTGCAATGGGGCCGGTAATCACACTATCAAAAGGTCGACAAAAGAAAATTGTTTGTCCCAAGGTGGTAGAGGAACAATATTAGACAGGATCCATTTAGAAGACTTTTACTTCACGCAGGTTCACGGTAGGAGAATTCTTTCGGCCCTCTCTACAGGCCAAAATTGTAACGGTAGGTATAATTAACGAAAAGACAAATTCGAGATAAGCGATAATTTAGGCAGTTGAACACGTGAGAAGGTAGATCTTAATCATCACTCGGCTGAGGTTTCAGTAGATTTGCATGCCACGCCCCGGGCAGCAATTTACCTTCGCAAGTTTTGAGTTCATAAATGTCAGTTGAGATACGTTTACTAATTTGAAAGGGCCCGACATATTTGTCGGCCAATTTGGCGGTATAGAACTTGGCGGCATCCGAGAGTACGAAATTTTTACGCCAGAGCAACTGGTTTACCAAAAATTCTTCCCGTCTATGACGAGTGTCGTAGCGCGCCTTAGAACGCTCGTATGCTTTCTGCAAGCGAGATTTGATGTCGCGGTATAGCTTAGAAAATCCTTCGGAACGTTCTACAAGTTTTTCCGGATCGCGGACCTCGACAAGTGGAGTTCCCGCAGAGATAGGAGCATCGGAAATTCTTTCTCCAGTGAGATTCATCTCACGGCCGAAGTTAATGAAATAGGGAGTATGTCCGGTGACTTCGTGTCTAGCAGTGCGCAAAGCGCAAGTGACTTTGGGAAGGTAGACGTCCCATTCATGATGATTGTCAGAGACATACGAGATCAGCATGGTTTTGATAACCCTATTCACGCGTTCCACGGGATTCGCTTGAGGATGGTAATTCGCAGTATAGCATGGACGTACTTTGTATTCTTTTAACATAGAACGGTAGTCGTTAGAGCGGAACTGCACGCCATTATCAGTAATTACAGAACGAGGTACGCCAAAAATCAGAAACACATCTTCTTCGAGATGTCGGATAATAGTCTTGGAAGAAGCTTTACGTAACGGAAAAGTCAGAACAAACTTACTGAAGATGTTAGAGACCACTAAAATGTAATTAAAACCTCGCTTGGACCTCGGAAGAGGACCAACAATGTCGATACTGAGTACTTCCCATGGTTTAGTAACTTTAGAATGTCCACCCATACGACCAACAGGAGCTCTTTGAAGAGGTTTCGCCTTATTGCAATTAGGACAGGCTCTGATGTGACGAATCACATCTCCTAGCATCTTGGGCCAATAGTAGTGTTGCAATATGCGAGCGAGAGTCTTCGCAATGCCCAGATGACCACTCGTGGGCTCGTTATGACATTCTAATAAGACCTCATGGCGTTGTTCCTTAGGAACATAGATTTTCCATGAATCGGTATCCTCAGAGGGAAAAGTACTATTAGGCGGTACGTAACGTCGAAGTATCCCACCGATAAGTTGAAATTGTGGGTACTTCTCGGGATGTCTCTTAAGTTGTTCTAAGGTACGAACGTAACATTTGTCTTGGCTTTTAGGATTGACCTGAACGATATCCAACTTGGGGACTGAACGGGAGAGAGTGTCCGGAACTACATTGAACTTGCCTTTACGGTGAATGATAGTAAAGTCATACTGCTGAAGACGTACGGCCCATCGAGCCAATCTTCCCGACGGAGAATTAAGGGAGTTCAGCCAGCAGAGGGAGTAATGATCCGTTATCACCGTAAAGTGTGAGCATTCGATATATGGGCGAAGCTTTTCTATTGCCCAAAGGAGGGCAAGGCACTCTTTCTCAACGGTAGAGAATTTACGTTCGGCAGGTGATAAAGAACGACTTAGATAACTAATTACTTTCTCCTGACCGTCTATGTCTTGAGTCAACACGGCTCCAAGACCATAGTCACTAGCATCAGTTTGTATGATGAATTCATATTGGAAATCAGGACATGTCAAAATCGGAGAGGAAACTAAACGTTCACGCAAAGATGTCCAGGCTTCTTCACAAGCTAACGTCCAAACGAAGGGACGATTTTTCCTTAACAAATCGGTAAGCGGAGAGATAACAGTAGAAAAATTAGGGACGAAACGTCGATACCACGAAGCCATACCTACTAAGCGTCTGACTTCAGAAACATTTTTGGGAGTGGCAATTCCGATGATAGCCTTAACTTTGTCAGGGTCGACCATCAACCCACGACGATTGACCACATATCCCAGGTACTTCAATTCGTCGCGACAAAACTGACATTTGTCTCTATTAAGCGTTAAGCCAGCGTCACGCAGGCGAGATAAAACTTGCTCTAACATAGTCAAGTGTTTTTCAAAGGTAGGAGTGACGATTATGATATCATCCAGATACACGAAAACGTAGGGTTCTAATTCAGGACCCAAAACTCTATCTATAAAACGCTGCCAGGAGGCAGGTGCGTTGTGGAGACCATAAGGAAGTCGACAAAATTGAAACAAACCCCGATTCGGTACGGTGAAAGCCGTATATTGACGGGAAGACTCGGCAACAGGAATTTGCCAATACGCACTTTTTATATCGAGAGAAGTAAGATATTTGGCGTCTCGTAACTTATCCAAGGTATTTGACACATAGGGAAGGGGATAGGCATCTCTCTCAGTGACCTGATTGAGCTTACGATAATCGACGCAAAATCGATAAGTTTTATCCTTTTTAGGCACGAGAAGAATGGGTGAAGACCAACCACTCTGAGACCTCTCAACAACTCCGAGAGCCAACATCTTATCTAATTCGGCGTCGACTACTTTTTGCACAGCCGGAAATATCGGGTAGTAGCGTTGCTTAATCGGAGGGCTACTAGTGATGATAGTGTGCTCTACACCTTTGGCACAACCTAACACCTCCTTGTCGACGATAGGGAAGTTCTTATTGATGATAGCCTCGAGCTGGTGTTGACGCTCATCAGACAACTCATGCGGCTCGACATCCACAGGAGCCACATAGGGATCCTCAGAAAATACCCATCCGCCGCTGCGCATATTCGGGACAATTCCCATATCACGCCAAAAGTCTGCGCCCAGAATAAGCTGATGAGACAGGTCAGGTACTATCAATACGTCAAAAACTTTAGTCCGATCCTCGACCTTGATTGGTAAGGAAACTTCTCCCAAGATCTTGCAACGTGAACCGTCGGCAATAGTACAAAAGGGTATAGATGACTTGAGTGGAACAAAACCCTTTAAATTGTACCAACCCGATTCACCCAAAATAGTACGGGAAGAGCCGGTGTCTAAAAGACCGAGAAACTCTTTGCCAAATATCTGCACTCTGAGATAGGGACGTTCATCTCCTACGGCTTGTGCGAGAATATAATCCAGTTGTGCTCGATTTCGTCGGTAGGCCGATGTGAAGATAGTACGCACGGGACGGCCACTTAGTGCGCACGTCGGGCGTTTTCCGAACACTGCGGACAAGAAGATACTATGGTCTCTGGACGACCACAACGATAACAGAAGCGTTTACAAGGTAGAGCACATTGGGAGTAACGATGACCTGTCTGACGACAATTCCAACATGTGACAGGATTTGATGAAACGGGTGCCACACGGACACGAGAGCGATTAGAGACGGGAGTAACGGGTGTCACACGACTTCGAGAACAACTTGGGACTGGATCTGCATTGACATAAGCCAAATCCGGTTCGAGTGTTTTACCACGCAAGGGAGGCGGTACATAAGCTTCAGCTGAGGCCTTGCGGGCTTCGAGAACTTTCCCAAATTTAAGGAGTTCTGCGATAGAATTGACCTCTGTCAAACCCAATTGCGTCTGATAAAATGGTAAGATATTACGCTGCAAAATTCGTAATTGAGTTTTTTCAGGGACTGAATCAGAAAGACGAGAAAAGAGATTTTTCATGACCGATACGTATAATCCGATAGTCTCATTAGGACCTTGAGTTCGTTGCTTAATTTCCTCCATAAGGCGGTCGTCATAATCTACGGCTTGAAACTCTTCCCGTAGACCAGCAGCTAACTCTGACCAATTAGAGTAAAGATGGCGATTAGCCTGATACCACACTAAAGCACGATCCTCAAATAATTCTATTGCTGAATTAAACAACAACTGGTCTGAGGAATTCCGAGCGATTTTAAGCTCAGCCACACGCTCCAGAAAAGCACTAACCGAGAAGTTCTTCTGCCCTGAAAATTTAATATTCCAGGAGGCAACTAGGACGGGTTTAGGAGAAAAACTAGCGAAAGTCGAGTGAACTGGACCAGTGAACGCGTTAACTGGAGATCGAATAGGATCATCCTCATCACTAAACTCCTCTTCACTCCCTTGAAGACCAGAGTTACCGGCAGTGGGTGACCGTAACAAACTAAATGTTGAAGCGCGTTCAAGGGTGCGAGCCTTATCGAGAAGGCGAAAGCTCAAAGTAGCAACGCGGCTATTAAACTGCACTTTCTCGTCCGTCTCCTCCACCGATTGTGGACAGGAGTTACTAATACGATTAAGTGTAAAGGTAAAAGCGGTAGATATTTTACGGTAGTCAGAAGACTCACGATTCCCCACAAACTGGTCGATGAGCCCTTCGATAAAAGTAAGCTTTGCCTTTATGGCCGCAGAGTCCTCCGCATAGGTAAATGGATACGTAGGTTTAGCAGAAGCTGAGGAAGACTGTCTCAACAGTTGTCGATACACGCCTCGCATTTCATGCACCGTAGACGACACATCGCCACCAAGAACCGTCAACAAGTACTCGAGGTCTTCCTTCGCAAGACGATTGATCTCTAATTTGGGATCCATGGCGAGAGTTAATTCAGCAGAGAATCGAAGGGGAAAAAAAGAATATAAAAAAATGGCGGTACTGGAATCAAGCAAAGTCTCAATTCCTAAGACACACAAATAAATTCTGGATGACAAGGTAATTTAAATCCTAAGGTAAATCTCAAGTTTTAAATTTTCCCAAAAAAAAGGGAAGAAAAAGAAATATAGACAGTCAAAATTAGATTAGGTGAGGGAGTAGACGGAAATACAAAAAAACTGAGCGGTAAGGGAGGCTTAACGTCCACCTACTCACCTAAATCGAGAGACGGGCTTAAACCGAGAAAATTCCAAGATTTGTTCCTGAAGATGGTCAGGACCGAAACGTTGATTCGAAACAAGTAGCTTCTCCAAAGTATAGCACCACTGTGCGGTACGACGAAATGTTAGTGGCAGAAATACTTGAAGATAAGGAAATATTCCGGAAGATGGAGAAAACTTGTCCGAAACGTTGAGCAACGACACGTTGTCACGTTAAAGCAACCAATAACAAGGAAAAATTGAAAAGGGCGAGAAATTTCCCTGAAGATGGTGAAAACTTGGTCGAAACGTCGGTTGTCAAATTTGTTCCGGAAGGTAGCGAAACTAGGTCGAAACGTTAGGTGTCAACTTGTCCGTCGATGGATGACACACAAAAGAAAAAGAAAATTTGAGGGTGGCGAAAACTTAGCAAAACGTTGGGTGCGAATTGTTGCTCGTTAGGCCCACAACGATGGCATCAAATTGTTACGAAGGTAACGAAAACTTCGTTGGAACGTTGGGTAACAAAGGGAAAAATTTTTATTCCGGAAGATGGCGAAAAGATGGCAGAAACGTTGGCCAACAATTTGTTATTATAATCTCCAAAAGAAAGACCCAAAGCGTTAGTGCGCCAATTTTATTGCTATTGACTCGGAAAGAAAGGCCCTAAAACGTTGGTGTGTCAATTTGTTACAGAAGGGAAGAAAACTTGTCTAAATGATAGGAGACAGAAAAAGAAATTCTGAAAATGGCGGAAAATTGGGCGAAACTTGGTTGACACAAAAATAAAAAAAATTGAAGATGGCGGAAAGTTGGCCGAAACGTTGGTGCCAAATCTGTCACCTTATTTCCCAAAAAGAAAGGCCCAGACGTTAGGGCACCAGAATTTGTTCCCTTATTACCAAAAAGAAAGGCCCCAAACGTTAGGGCGCCAATTTGTTACGCCAGAACCACGTCGCACTAAGATAGCAGACTAAATTAAGTTAAAGATAACGGGGAATCACAATAGGAGATGATAGAATCTGGAAAACGCAGGGCCGAGCTAACTCTGTCGCAGACGGCGTGACGGTTCAGATAAACTTAAACACCTAAAAGTAGAGCGTCGGTCGGCAACGACGCGAGCGACGTTGTCCGGGCACCAGAACACTATGTTACCTTAACGATAACCTACCTGCGCCTCCTATGAGCATCCACTGGCTGTGTTCCTCCAGCGGGTTTCCTATTGATCGCCCTGTATAATCAGTTGCACCTAACCTTACGCACGTGCTTGTCACAAAATTATATGAGATATGTAGAGGTAAAATAAAAGAAAAGGTATTACGAAATGTAGCAAGATTTAATTAAATTTTGAATGTTGTTAATGATTATTTTGTTTTTTTTTTTTTTAAAAAGAAGTAGTTAAAGTATAATAGAATAATACAAAGTGAAACAAATCTGTCTGAACAGTTTAAAAAGAGATTAGCAAACGTTGAGTAAAATTGAATTACAAAAAAAAAGAAATGAAAACTAGACAGTTTGATAATTTGACAACAAAGCGTTAGGTAATAATAATAAAATAGAAAAACAAATCTTAACACTAGATCATAATCTCTGCGTTTCAGCAGAAGATGGTTGGTAGCAGAAACGTTTCATTACCTCACAAAATTATATTTACAATGGAATATCATAAAAACGCCACTACGGCAATGTTAACACAAAATGTGATTTAATATGTACGCAAAGTAAACTAATATAAAGTTAGTACTTAAGACTTAGGCTAATCAAGTGAAAATTTGTTAAATTACCAAACACAGGGTTTGATTACATGATCATATTTAAAATAAATGAGGGTATCTTGTTATCAAATGTCAAATAATTAAAGATAAAATAAAAAGGAAATTTTAGAATTTACGCACAAAAATACACTGAGCTTACTGAACAGAATTTACACTTGCAGGGATGAATTTAACTAGCTCAGATATTAAGACAAAAGTCGGCAAGAAAAGTTAGCGTTATAGCGACAAAAATTTACTAGTATTTAAGTAAAATAAAATTTAGTTACATCAACGAGAGCCCTCTATAAAACGGCTACTTAGGGTCACTCGGTATACGGCAAAGCAAATTTTACAATTTAGCAAAAAAAAAATTAATATGAAATTATTGTGACCACACATGTAATAAGTGGTACGACAGGTATCTTATAAATACTATAAAAGTCTCAATTCAAGGACAAAAGATAATAAAACTGTAAGATGTCCAGTTCTCTGGCTCTAAATTTTCATCATAATAGCCGAAATACACATCGGAAAATTAGGCACATGGTTGTACTTAACTGACTTCTCAAGATGGCGGAGGCACGCTAACTGGAGTTAAGATGGCGGAGGTCTCCTAGTTGAACGATGAAATTCCACCCAAAAACCAAGATGGAGAGGTAGGCACAACTCTTACAATAATCAAAACGGGTATCTACAGCGGCCAGACCAGCGTATTACGTCTGAAGGCTTAGCCCCGTACTAACATCCTATTAAATTCAACACAAAAAAAACAGAGTTAGAACCCCGTAAATTAGCAGAAATTTACTCACTTACCTCTAGTTAATGGGGATGACGAAATCGACTCCACAAGTCGTACAGAAGCACAAAATTAAAACAATTAAAGCCCTCCAAGAGGGTGTATCGTAGATCCAGAAAAAAACGATAAATCTCACGAAATTCACCTACGTTTAGGTATCGACAAACACTGCTTATTTATTTAAAGCCGCAATAATGCGTAATATCCACTTGGACAAAGTAATTAATACTCAACAGAAAATAAGCAGAAATGCGCTAATGTTCTCACTAGAGATTGACTTGCATAAGTGAAATCAAAAACGTGGTTTTCGAACGCCGACGGATATCATCTTTGCGCAGGCCCACAAAACCGAAACAAACGAAAATTACCCTAGAATCGCACGAAAGATTTGGACCTTCAAATAACCACAAAATGTATCCCGAGGGAAGATTGACAGTAACGTGTCTCTAATAAATCTCGAAGTTTCTAATTACTAGAAACTCTCAATTTACAACAATGACCGCGACAGAAGCAAACTTAGCCTGTCACAGTGATCCGAAACCATGTGATTTCAAAATGAATAGTTACGCACGCAGTTGTACGGTTGGCGGCATGAACTAGCAAATCTAACGACAACGAACATTGGGTGACAATGTCAACAAAACTTAGATAAAGACCAACTTGATTTTAAAAGATCATCGAACCTGCAGCTAAATATATAGACGTCCCAAGCTCTTAATATGCTGCGAGAAGACGGTTAGTAGAACCGATCTGAACATATATTTCAGGGTAACAACAACACATAACCCCTACAGCTGTACCGAGGCAAGATCAACAGATGTTTCCATTACATAGAATATCGATGTCAGAGCAACAGAGCGAACTGCAAAACAATTAATAGTATGCCCAATATTTAATGGAATTCCTTATCTAACATCTATTACATTTTAGTGAGAAATGGATGATAGAAAACATCAATCGGAGCAGCATGTGTGTGTTCTAAGAGACGTATGAATACAAACGCCAGTGAACACAATAAGCCGGACTGTTGTCTCAGAGAATGCAAATCTATGGCAACTACAGCAGTCCCGTAAATGCCACAGGTTAAATGCATTTCTCAGATATCGGAAGATATAACTAAATAGATGCAAACAAGGCTCGAACAGGCCTGTAAAAATAACTCATATTGCACATGGTTGTTGTCACAGGTAGGATAAAATAAGTTAGAATTAAGATAATTAGTTTACGTGTCATAAGTTACAAATCACACTCACAAAGAGGGCTTTTTTTTTAACCGAGACCATAGCCTACGCAGCTATCAGAGGCATTTCACATAACTCAAAGGTCCGAGAGCAAACAATCATGTATAAGACACGCTCAGATAAACAATTAAAGGTCACTGCCTTCCAAGATACTGAAAGATGTACGAGGTTTGTTCGAAAAGTCACGCGCTCTAGACAAATCTTTAAGTAATTCAAAAAAAAAATACACATAACCTTACAAGGCCCAAATACAAAAGTGAATTCCAGGCATAACAGGAGATTATACTCATAAATATAAAATTTAGAGTTGATAGCTCTAGCCGTTTAACCGCTATCGTGGTCACACCCACACACACACAGCCACACATACGCATACACACGGACATTTTTTTAAACCACTTGTTTAGTATCAGGGGACGCACACATCTGAAAAAAATCTCGAGATCGAAAATGTTCATCATCACAGTACTTCTTTATACGACGTATAAATAAGTTGAGTTGAAGGAAAGTTTTCTAACTTTTATTAAGGTTACAGAATCAATTAGTGAGGGTTTAACAAACTACTTATTAATTAAGTAGTTCAAAAGAATTTAAATGTAACCTAAATATCAGAAATTTCCATGGTAAAGGGCATGATAATCTACGAACATGAAAGGAAGAAAATTGTTTACAATGACATATCCTAAACATTAACCCCAGAGCATTTAATCCATGTTCCGCATATTCTCTCAATTTAATTGTGACGACGTTGTGAAAATTAATAGGGAAGCAATTACAATTTTTTGGAATAATTCAAGAAATTTATATATTTTTTAGTGCCCACTAAACGGTGAGATGCTTCCAAAAGACATATTATAAATTTTACATTAATACTATTACCAGAAACAGGGTAGGAATCTCGTATTCTTGCACTTAAACATTGTGATATCAAATTCGTGAAACATATTGCTATGATAGTATATATATCTGATGACAAATTCTTATTATTCTTTATTTATAATAAATGTGTTATTGCTATACGTTAGGCATCGCCATCAAATTCTATATGTTATAACTCTGTATTAAAAAAAAATTGATAATCTTGTACGAGCATAACTTAATCAAACTACAATAATACAAAGCTGCATAATTTAAACGAATGTAGAGATAACGTTGTCATGTAAAAAAATTCTTTATTAAATTTGTTAATTCAATCTCTATTAACATTCGTGTATTTCTTGTAGGTTCTAGCAGTGATGTTCCTTTTGTTTTTCTAACAACATTTCTTATTTAAAATTTATAGGATAAGGTTACTAATAAAAAACTAAATCTCATAAAATATTTATATTCAATTTTTAACATCGTATAATAACAGTGTCGATGAAAATAATTTCTTGTCACATGTGGCCGCAAAAGAAATTGTCCTTTTACATTCCAATAACAAGTAAGAAAAAAAAAACGTGTATTTTATAAATACGTGAACACATTACATTACGAATATAACATGTAGATTTAGAATAAATATCGCTCTTTGTTATATTAAAATTTTAACATTGTGTAATTTCAGAGAAATAATATTTTTCTTATACAATGCTAGATTTTGCGGGCAGATACAGTTTCGTCCGATAATCTTCACTTAATCCTTTTCTAATAACGCTAACTACTTTACTATGATACAGTTTCGTCCGGACCGAATTTATCGGTAATTAGGGGTAGGTACAGTTTCGTCCGATAATCTCCAAGTCATTAATGCTTTTATGGTCCATACAAGTCTTGAATTTTATAATAAAAATATGTTGAACACAAACAAGTAGAATGAATTATATGTTAAAAAAAAAAAAATCAAAATTCAACAATTTATTGAATTACAAAAATATACAAAATTACAAAAGAGAAAACAAAAAAAGTCTTGAATTTTATAATAAAAATATGTTGAACACAAACAAGTAGAATGAATGATATGTTAAAAAAAAATAAATCAAAATGCAACAATTTATTGAATTACAAAAATATACAAAATTACAAAAGAGAAAACAAAAAAGTCTTGAATTTTATAATAAAAATATGTTGAACACAAACAAGTAGAATGAATTATATGTTAAAAAAAAAAAATCAAAATGCAACAATTTATTGAATTACAAAAATATACAAAACGTACAAATGTACAAATGTACGTAAATTTCAGCTTGATACTGGCGCAAAACCTCAAGAAAAATGAAGATATTTGGATGATAGAAATTAAAACTCTTATTTAGGTGTGAATGAAAGGATTCGCATGCGTTGGTTGTTCTGGAGCTACTAGCACATTTAGCCGCCCAAGTTTCGGGAGGAAATATTGAATCCTCTTCTATATAAGTTTCGATTAGGTACTCTATAAATGCTTGTAGGTTGTCATGTTCTGGTGCTATATATAGGAAGTAGATCAAATACTAAACAGTCGCCATCGTCCTCTGGTTCTAAGAAAAGCAGGCCAAAACAATATCCAATCCATTTGCCAATATCTGTTTTCTCTTTATAATGTTTTGTGAGCCCTAGCTGTTGTATTTTTCGCCACCAAGCTTGGGATATATGAAATCGGCAGCCAACAAGTTTAATATTGTCCCACATGGAACTGACAGCTTTATGTATCGACATTTCAAAATCGATAACAACTTCTGCAGGACAAAATTGCAAGGAAAGTTCTTCACATTTTTGACTTACAAATTTTAAACACTGTTTATAAGTTTCTGAACTTTTATCTTTGAGTAAGCAAAACACTAGAGGTATATAGTGCCCGTTATATTGTCCATGGATGGTAAATAACTGTACGAAATGTTTTGGACAATATTTAAATGTTCCATCCATAAATATTTTTTCGCACTTACACAAATGTTCGAAGTTTGTGTTACAGGAGAATATCACTATGCCATGATTGCTGTCGTTGACAATCAAATATTCTTCTTCTCTGTTCGTACGAATTTTAGGTATCATGTTTTCCAAAGTTTCAAACACTTCTTCTATATTTTTGGGCAAGTTCGGAAATGTCTTTCTTCTTTCACCGTGAATACTTCGTTTAGCTGATTTCAAGTCACAAATTGTTAATTCACTATTGTCGCATTTTGTCAACAGCGACTGCACAATTCTTTTAGGTTGCACATTAAGTTCCTCTGTTGCTTTACGTTTCGCTGCCACAACAAGAAATTGCTGTAGGATGCGGATGGTTCAAATTACAACGGTATATCAAATTCTCCTCACCCATAATGTAAACAGTAGCAGTGCATTTTGGTGCGCGACATCTCCACTTTTTTTCGTCACTTGACAGTTGTTCCGCAAAACAGTATCTGAAGTTGTTCACAAGCAATAATTCTTTGCCGCGCTTACTAACGCTTTTGATCACATTTAATTTTTCCATGTTGGACTTGTAACTTGTAATATTTAACTGAAGTGTAATGGGACAGCCGGTGTAATATATGTATTATTCCCTTAATTAGGGGTGGGGTAGCGATAGGAAATAATGATAGAGTAAGTTTAAAATGGAATATACTTTAAATGGGTCCGTAATGCATAATCTTGTATTTAAGGATTAAAATTTAAGGATTAAAATCAAACTTTCCACAATCCTAAGCTTAATCCCCCACTTTACCTGCCGGACGAAAGTGTATATGCTAAATTTGACCCTCAGATAATGGTCAGACGAAACTGTATATTATAATTTATGCAAATCTGCTAATCGGACGAAACTGTAATCGCCGGATTTTGCTTCCACAAAGGCATTCATTCACACGAAGTGTCTTTGAAAAATACAAAATTCCGCAGAACAGGAAAACACCTTGATAAGACTGTCACCAACTATCATATGCAAATATTTGCACGTTGTACATATCACAAATTGGCTATTGTTCATCAAAAATGCACCTATCTTTACGTATAATATTTGAATTCCCTATAAAAAATTTTGTATCTAAAAAAAACTTATTAACAAAGTATAGATAACATCGCTAACAAACATTCACACGTTGTGTCATTGATGCCTCTCTTCATTGTTAACAATACTCCCATTATTTATTTATTTAGTTTACTTATAACAAAGAAGATACTAATCTCATCTAAAATATTAAATAAATTCATTAAACGCTTTGCTACAGATGAACATTTTCACGTAGCATCTTTAGCATAATTTATTATTAAAGTATAACTTACTTATGATGCTCATATATTTCATCAAATTCCTTTTTATATTGTTCGGTCATATTGATAGTTAATAAAAATGAAATTAAACTAAATGACAAAAAAAAATTAATTGTGAAATGAAAAATACTTATTTAAAATAAAAAATAACTTAATACATTTGCTAAGGATGATTTCTATGCAGTGTATTATACACCTGCAATCATCAAAATACGAAGATCGAAGATTCACCGCGTCTTTAAAAATTAGACTGCTTCACCCATGGATCGACGACTTCTCTCCCGTACCTCTCTCGTACTTGCCTTCTTATCATTTTCGGTCATCAGAAAAAACCATACATCGTTCGCAGCGCCACACACTCCGCACTAACGTTTATGTTGGCATTGTCCTGCTCAGATTTATTTTCTTGACGTTCTCCCTAAACTGACCTGCACCAATATTGTTTGACATCTCGAAATTACACAAAATTATGCACGCACTTAAATTGTTTGTTATTGTTAATGTCAATGCACATTTGCGATATTCTTATCTTGGTAGGTACATTCCTTTTCATTAACGCAATCCTTCATTATGTTTATAGATGAATTCGTTGCTTCTATCATCATTATTTAAGTATATTCTTTTCTTCTTGTTAACACTATTCGTATCTTTCTTTTGCAGACGTTTGCTTTGAAAATAACAGGAAACACATTGCATACGACTGGAATGCTCCTTTTATTAATTATGTTATTATGAACCTGGACCTTGATAACTTCATCCATATCTTCGAACCATCTTTCCTCGTCTTCTTGTAGGTTGATTTGTATGCAGCTGTTAACAATATTCAACATTGTTTTTCTTTGTAGATTTTAATGAGATTAAACCAATTTTTATGTGTTATTTCCGGAATTTTTCCTGGATAAAACTGGATTCACCCTTCTATTGAAGTTTTTCCACATTATATTGTGTCGAATAAAAATAATATACCTTTTTTACATATACCTTTTAAAAATTATACTTAGATATAAGTGTCAGGTAATACATGAACTTTATTTTTGTATTTATTTGTATACCTTTAAAATAAATTTTGTTACAATTTTAATTGTCATCTACCTAACATTATAATGTTACGCCGTTGCGGTTATGCAACTCATGATACATTTTTCTATAATTACACTTACTACTAATAAATTATTTCCTTATTCTATTACATAATTATTTATTTATCTTACAATGCCTGACCAATGTAGGGCTCACGGCAATATGATGCGTTGTTTGAGTTGTAGGAAAATACTGAGATAGACAATCACAGTAGATATAAGATTATGATTCAACAAAATCAAAAATTTCCATTTTATCTTTACTACTAAATATTGAAAATACTCCAAAACATAAATGCAGACATTGCAACTGCTGCAACAGCCATTAATAATGTAATTACGTCCGCTAGAAGTTATTGTTCACATAAAGTTTTTGTAAAATTCTTAGCAACTTCTACAGAATTAGCAAATATTTCAGAAGGACACCCCGAATTTGCGTCAAAAACGACAATTTTATTATGAACATGCAGAAGAAAAAAACACATAGGGTAAAACACCCAAATGATTGGCACTTTAAGGGACACTTTAGGAATTAAATTATATAAATGATAAATTTATTTTTTTTCGAATCGAAATCTCAGTAGTATGTTCTTAAGTGTTTTAGAAAAGTAAATAAACAATCGTTTTGATATTAGACATATAAAATTCATTTCTCTATTAAAATGTTATAATGCACAAATTCCCAATTATTGGCACTATTGTAAATCGGGTGATTGAGATATATAAGGCCAGCTTTGATTGTTTTTCTTGACATAAAATATTGTTTGAACAGGATATTTTAAAGAATCTGTCTCACTTTATGTTAGATAACCTACACTCAATTAAATGAACACTTTTTTAAATGTTGAAAGGCTTCATTCCAAATTTTTTGAATAGACTTGACATATGAAATGATCTGTATGAAGATTTTTTCTTTTTAGGCATGAGAAATGATAAGTTCGGGTACATTTTTGACATTGGATACCGATATTTGTTCTATATATTTGGTTTGCATAAATGAAACATAGACCTCTTTGCATAATTTTATTATTTTGTGGGAGAGATGGAGACGTCAATGATTCTTCGGTACTGAATAAAGTACGAACATGAGCTTCGCTTGAAATGGTTTCAGTCTTATTTCTATTGGCTTCAACACATTCAGTTTTTTTCTTTTTTAAATTGTTGTTCAATTTTGCCAAATTTTTCTTCGTTTTCTGTTCATCTTTATATATCTTCGCGTCTTCTTTCTCTTTCTTTTTCAGTAATCTCTTCTTCTTGTTTTCTTCTTTATGAATTTCTATTTCTTCTTTGAGTCTTTCTTTCTCTTCAGCAATCTTCTTATATAAGCAGACGAAGTGATAACGTATGGAACTCTATCTGTTTGACGTTTTCCTTTGGGTTCCGGTGTCTTTGGATGAAATAGATGATCTTCAATCCTTGATTTTTCGTTATTCTCTTTGTCTGTTTCAGTGGAATTTATAGATTTTTAATTTTCAGGCGTGGTTTCATTGGGTGGAGTGCATGATGCAGATGGTGACAGTTGGCTTGCAATATTATTTTCGTCGTCTTCTTCATTATCAATAACATACTTAGAACCATTTATTAGGGTATTTTTGAATTATTACTCTCTGGATTCTTCGAGCACAATATATTATCGTCAAAATCATCATTATCACATTGGTTGGGCAAAACAAGAGGCATCGTATCAAAATCGCTTTCTGTGTATAGTGTGGAAGTTGTAAACAGAACGTCGTTGTTATTTTCTGTTCCATTATTGAAATTATCTACGTCGATTTCATTCTCTTCAATATCAAAAACTATCGGCATTTTTTGTTAAATCTTTATTATTCAAATGCAAATAGACACGATATAAACAATCGAAATTTTCGCAGTTATTGCAATCTTTGGAATTAATCTCCAATCTCTTACATTTTTCTTCGTGAAAAATTTGTCTAAATTTTAGCAGATCAAGATTGGAGTCACTTCCGTTTATTATTATAGATTCATCCTCCTTATTGTGCGTTGCTAAACATTTAGTAAAATCAATTGCCTTTGGATTCCATGGTTGAAGACCTGTAGCATGAAAGCCGTTGATTGTAGTCTCAACTTTGAGACGTTTAATAGCTTCTTGAAGAACTGGGGCGAAATGCTCCTTTACCATCTGGCAGTATGGATTCTCTCTTCGCCATTTTAAAACACTTTGCTTTCATAGTGATTTCAATGGTTTGAAACTTGATACATCTGCTGGCTGTAATATACGGGTCGAATTAGGGTAAAGTGCTATCAAGATAATTTTCAAATTTGTACAAAGCTGACTTAATTCATATGTGAGGTGTGTCTTATGACCATCAACGAATAGAATAACTGGAAATACTACATTTTGTTTCTGCAAATTTGGATGTAGGATATTGGCAATACAATCGTGAAAAATTTCGGTGGTCATCGATCCTTTATCACTGCAACCAATGCCCCAATCATCAGGTACACTGTTGCTTATCGCAGCCCTCAGTCTTTTATTGGGGTGGATAATCAAAGGTGGTGTGATATCCCCATTTGCCGAGAACGTAAACCTTACTGTAAGATTTTGTTTTGCTGGCCCTTGGTCCACCTCATATACATTTCTTGCACCTTTTGGCGCAACCACTTTGCCCAGCTTTGGGCAAAAAAGAAAACATGTCTCGTCCCCGTTATAAACTCGAGATGGATCTTCCAGAATCGTGAAAAATTCTTTTTCTTCAGAGAACTTTCTATTTCGTTGAACCATTTCTTTATATCGGGTTCAGACACATTAGCGGATGCGGAAGTGACTGTTTATGTAGTACGTGCTGTGAGAATTGGATGCCTTTTCAAAAAAGAAGCGTACCAGTGGTCACCAGGTGTATTGTTCTTGAATGGATTTGGTTCTTGATTAGCAGCCATAAAACACTTAACAAAAATTTGGACATCATTTTTTCTTCTAGGAAACCCCTTCTGATAACATTTTATAATCCACTTTTTCTTCTTCTTCCCTAGTTAAGTAGGTAGGGGGACCGTGTTCACTTTTTTTTGAATTTGGAACTCAGCCGAAATTGTAAAGTCGATCTTGGAATAGAATATTTTATGGAAACGGTTTTTTTCGGCACACCGTTTTTTATTTCAGTCAGTGCTTTTTGTATTGTATTCTCATCGTATGTTTTCTCATATTTAGGATTACTTTTTTTCACATTTGGCATCTGAAAAAAAGTAAAAACGACTTTTATTTCAAATTTCAAAGGCTGTCAATGACTAGCTTGTTTATTTTTAAAAAAAATCTTAATTTTGGCACGCTGCCAATAACTGGAGTTATTGATAGTTGGAATTACCAATAGTTGGCACCCCAAAAATTAATATTAACCTTACAAATTTAAATACGCTTTAGATCTAAATACGTGTTAAATAGTTCAGTAATTTCGAAAAACATTATGGCGATCACTTTGGTCAAAACTGAGTAACATTATAGGCAATCGATTACGACCACCATCTTAAAAAATAAGTTAAAATCTTACCTTGTTTTAGAGTCGTTACATTTCAACCAACACTAGGCAGACATTATGTGAACATTGACGCATGCGCGAACTAATGAAGAAGTGATAATGTTGCTGGATGTCAATTCCACGAAAATCTTGAAAAAAAAATACAGGAGAGAAAATAACGAATTAATTTGGCTGTGTTTCAATTAGAGTTAAATAATTATGAAAATGATTTAGAATCATCATATATATACATAGTAAATTACTGATATCTTTGTCTAACACTAATTAATATGTTGTAGAAAAATCTTCTTATTTCTCAAGGCAGAATTACGGGTAGAGGTAAATTGAATGAAAACACAATTCTACATAATGTGACGTTTCGACTGAATATCTCAGTCGTCGTCAGACCTGTTTATTAAAAAAACACAAAAAAAATAATTTTAGTAGAAAACCCCATGCTACTTAGTACATTGTGTCAAAATGATACTCACACTAACATAATTAATTGTACATACGTCACGAAAGAACGAAACTGACATGAAACACATTAAAAACTTGTCAGAAAGAAGAAAGGGTACACGCACATTTCAAAATTAGTGTATATAAATAAATAACTTGGATATTACATTTTAATTTAAAAATCTCTCAGAGTGTGACATCAAATATCGTGTGTAGTTGTTAGTCTTCAAATAAAATATAAATGTTTTCCGAAATTTTATTGTTCCCATTTGAGCGAATAACAAAAGGATAAAGAAATCATTCCATTGATGTTTTTCTATGAGAGAAAAGAAACGGCTCTAAAATAACATGACAGGCCCGGGCCTCGTGTAATTTATAGATTTACCTCAAGAAAAATTCTTAATTCATCCTAGTTTTAATTCTTTGTATAATCTGGGGAATGAAAGCAGAATATATATTGCTAAAATTGCTGCAATCATTTCTGTTGTTAATGGTTAGTTTTATTGTTTTAATCGCCATATATATACATGGGTACAAAATAGCATCTACACTATAAAAATTGCGGTAAAGTGAGCATCCGCGGCAAGTTCGCGTCCGATATACGGACGCTAACTTGTCTCCTATGAAAAATTTTATTAGTGAGTTACTTACAGAAAATTATAAATATTATAGGCGCCTTTTTTCGATTTCATTATGGTAATCTACAGGGTTGCGATTATGTATGGATACAGCTAAATATTTTGAAAACGGTTTATTGAAACTGGCTGAAATTTGGCAAACTTTTAGAAGGATTTAGACTACATTATATAAGATGTTCTCCGGTTTTACATCGTCGTTTGTTTCCGAGGCACAAGGCTAACTTGATGTTTTTTAAATAGCACTGGGGGGATCAAATGTAACATTTTTGAAAAGAGTGTTCTTTTCTCTATTCAGCTTTGTAACACATGCCTGCCACAACTAAACCGCTTTTTTTTATTTTTACGAATTCGAATTTGAAGAAAAGTAAAAGTATGTCAGATTTTGAAATGATGTCGACTGTTAGCAACCTCACATCGATCAAAAATAATATAAAAAACGCATTTTATTAAAATTGAACTCATGCATATTAAAAATAATGAAAAATTTTTTTAAATTGTATAAATATTTTATATTACATAAAAATATGCTCAAAATGCTGTCCTTTAACTTCTTGACATTAATGAATTCGATGGACAAAATTCTGTAAAGTGCCAATCAAATGAATTACGAAATGATGATCGCAAAATTATCATATTTTGACTTTGTTGTTGATACTATTATCCTTAAAAGGTGCCAAGTTGCCACTTGTTATATTTTTAAAAGGATGCTGCTCTAATGGTGAATTACGTAAAAGAAAGAAACACAAAATATATAATAAGAAAATAAAACAAATGTAGGATTATTATATTTATTTTCCTGTAAAAGAATTTTTAATTAGAACATAAGGGAAGAGATAAAAAAAATTAAGGAAAGTAAAACAACAAGAGTGTCATCAAATTCTTTAATAAATTATTACTAAATAAAACACAATAATACAAATATTGATTCACGTAAGGAGTAGGTGAGATAGAGAGGAAGAGAGTGAGAGGAAACGAGTGGGTTGTTCGAATGATTGTTAGTTAAGCAGGTATTATCGGAACAAGGGTTCGAGGGATCGTTAATCTCAAAGTCGTGATTTTTAGGTATATTAAGACGGCGAGTCCGAGTAGAGTCCCAAAAATTTTCGACACCTTATAACATATCCGAGTAGAGTCCGGACCGATGTCCGAGTAGAGTCCGGCGTATAATCCGTATTAAGTCTAACGGGTGATTAACTTTAAAGAGGGTTTTATCACACAGAAGACAGTATTTATTTACAAATATAGTACATACACCTTTTTACATTTTAAAGTAGCTTCCAACTAACTTTACAAATTCAAAATTGCTAAGTTCTCCATTTTTTAATTTTAAAATTTTTTCATCCAAAAACATTTGATTTTTTATTACTTGAGAAGCATAAATCTTTTTCTCGCACTGTTGAGCACTTCTTATTTTTACATATGTTAAATTCTGACAACTTATTAAAACATTGATAAATTGAAATATGTTAGGGTGAGCATGGTAAAACATTGAATTGAAATGTGAATGAAAGCTTTCACAAGCGTTTGTTGTTCTTTTGATACTGCTGGAATTTTCAGCCCATAAATTTGGTGGGAAACGCGATGACTCTGAAATATAGTTGTCAACCAAATAATCACAAAATTCGGTTATTTTTGAGTTTTTTGGTTGAATAGCAGCAAAATCAATTGCGAAGCAGTCACCAACATCTTCTGGGTCCAGAAAGGGTAAACCGAAGCAATATCTCAAAAATTTTCCCTCTTCTAAATCTTTGTTTTTATAAAAACTTGCAAGACCAAGTTTTTGTATTTTTCTCCACCTAATTTTTTATATCATATTAGTACTGAATTACTAAAATGAGATAATAGGTTACTTACCATGACTGCCCCAAGTGAAATCTACACCCTGTTAGGGAAACTTCACTCCAAACTTCTTTCATAGCCTCGTGGATTGCTTCTTCAAAATCTGCTACGACTTTACGCGGTGCAAATGTTAGTTCATGCTTCTGAGTTTCTTGATTTATTAATTGAAATGCAAGCTTGTAAACCGACTTACATTTACTTGGTAATAAAAAAAAAACCAACGGAATATAATGATCATTTTTTAACCCGTGAATTGTGAATAATTGGGTATAAAATTTTGCAGAATAATTAAAAGTTCCGTCTATATATATAGTTTTCAAGCTACTCAAAAATTCCAAATTTGTCTTACAGGAAAACATAATTATATGATTTTTGCTGTCATTTACCAATAAGAAATTTTCTTGGCGATTTGTTTTCGCGACATATGAATTGAGGACGTCGTGCACTTCTTTCAAATTTGTCGGGAGCTTAGGTAAAACGTTTCTTCTTGTGGTATAAATGTTCTTTCTTATACGACGAATATCATGCTCGGTTAGTGTTTCCGAATCTCCTGCACTCAATTCTTTATGAATTATCTTTAAAGGCTTTTCATTCAAGTCTTCAGTCGCCTTTCTCTTCACGGAATTGTTAAAAATATTCCTATTTAAGATTTTTTCATCCAATGTCGGGTGATTGTGTTTGTCATTTGTTTCTAGTAAAATTCTTGTTTCGGCGTAAATTTTTAAATAAGCGGGACATTTTTTACTTGCAGCCGTTGAACATTTCCAGCGACGTACTCCACCCGATAAATTTTTATGAAAACAATACGTAAACCCGTTCAGTACGACTAATTCTTTTCCTTTTTCACTTACGACAAATTCTATGGCACTCATGACGTATAACACACTTGGAAAATCAGAAATACACGAAAGGAGAGACAAAACCATACTGATATTTTAATATTATTTGACTTAATATTTTGCAGAAGTTTTATTTTTCAGGGGGATGGGGGTGATTTATGACCAATCGTAAAAGCTTTTAGTGACAAATATTCATTTAGAAGTAATGATCTTTAATGACATTCCAGTGGGCAGTTAGATGGGCAATAAAAGGGATTATCTCCATCGGACTCTACTCGGACATATACATTTTTAGTCCCCGTATTAAAGCAGGTAAATGGGACTCTACTCGGACCTGCCCTATTAAGAATGAATGGAGTAAAATTTATTGTAGCGAATAGAATAATTAATAAACAAAATAACAAGTATGGATGAGGAATACTTATACTTTGTGATGTCTTCGTTGTCCTCGGGTCCCGTAAGTCTGGAATCGGAGCGTAGATTAATCGGCGAATCAGAATAGGGATCTGACAAAGTACGCGAACTAATTAATCGAACCAGCGAAGGAATCGCGGCACTATAACTTGACTTTGTTACGTTAAAGCACAATGGGGGCACTAAAACAAACGTGACTTAGAACTGGGAGGGACGCGAACTTGGAACGATGTAAAGCTGTGGATGCGTAAGAGGAAAAAAAAATTAAGAGAGAGCTTTTTTCTTCGATCGTGATTTATATAGGCCGTGGTTAGAAGCAGGAGAGTGGGGGTGGTAAGGGCGCGAACTGTTTTAAGAGAATCAAAACAACGTAATTCGCGGTCAATAAATCATGATTCAGCGAAACGAACATTATGATGAGATTCTTTATTAAATATAGAAAAGAATGACACCTGACTCGAGGTAATTTGTTTGAGGATTACGGCATCTACCTCTCAGGTAGCAAAGACATTATGAAGGTGAGTCACAATAAGGTGCTTCCTATAGCAGGTTATGCGTATTTAATGCAATTGGAAAGGGCGATGAAGAAATACATTACACCTTACATTAAGACAATTAAATAAGAACAAATTACTGAATAACTCGCAAATTTTTGATCCGAGAGTAATAGGCTTCGAATGGGAAACAAAAGGGCGATTAAGACACATCGTGACGGGGGATCTGTTGTCGTCTGATAATTAGATCGCGAGTAAATTAATAATTAAGAAATTGCAATGCTAAGTATTTCGTGTTTAAAATAAGCGAAAAGGCTTCATTTGTAGGTAGGTGGGTAAGGGACTAGGTAGACCTTCCGGGAAACGGCCGTCCGAACGTGATCTTAACAAAGCAATTTTTATTTTAGAAATCTCTCCTGTCATAAAGCCAAAGTTGTTGATGTACGGAAGAAGCGATGAGTAATTCTTTAGGCGCGAAAATGTATTACACGACTAAAATAGATAAATTAATAATAATAGAAAAAAAATCGAATTAAAGAAATTACGCGATTCTTTTGTACATGAGGTTGTTAACAATACGTGCGACTTACTTACATCGTATCTGACGGGCAGGCGCCAAAGGGTTTGCATTGCCAATTCATATTCCGGTGATATCGACATTGCCACTGGTGCACCGCAAGGCTCAGTACTCTCCCCACTGCTCTTCCTTTTGTATACCGCGCATTTTACCAGCAACCTAAAGTATTGTGTCCCGCATACATTTGCGGACGACACGCAGTTTATTGTCGCTTTACCGTTGAACAGATGCCAGTGTATACTAATAGAATAAATTCTGACTTGGGTACATTGTTCAGGGTATCGGCCAATCACTGCTTAAAGGTGTTGTATAGGTACATTTTCAAAGAATTACATATACAGGCTACCTTTAAACTTTATGCAAAAATGATTTAGATGAAATATTCTTATAATGTTGACCTACATGTCCCTACGCATTTGGTTTTTTTTCATTTTTTATCAATAGTCATCAAATATTAAATATAAATAGAAAATTGATATATAAAATGCGTACCGACCTATAAAATATTATTATGAATATTAATTTCTAGTAACATTTTTTTGTATTTATTAAGATAAATGTGTAATTTGATAAGTACGAAATGTAATTTTTGCACTGTTTTAGTACGCCACCTGCAGTCAAATATGTGACATATTCAATCCAAGACAGGGCGGAGTTACTTTGTTTAGGTGGGGATTTATCTCACCGCCAGAAATGTGAATATAGAAATAATCGTTCTTTTATGTATGTACGGTTTAGTAAATATTTGATTAAACATTATTTATATTATTTTACATTTCATAAAATTGATCTAGTAATCTTCGTTTAACATGATAGAATTAATAAATATTTTCTTTTTGCAAAAATTTATTTATATTAAGTTGTATTACATTTAATAAGATTGAACACATTCTCTGGTATGCTTTGATAACTTTTACATAAATACAAACTTAAAAAAAACATAACATATGAGTCATTAAATAAAACTAGCTTTTTTAGATCTTCCACTATTTTACATTTATCAAGATAAAAGACTACTAACATTTACAAGTGAGTGAAAAATAATGTAAACCTAATACAGAAAATTTGTCAGAATATTTATTTTCGAAAACTTCACGTTACAGAAATCTCTACGTGATATCGGTGTAAGATTCTGTAACTTTGTTTAGAACAAGTAATTTCGATCTTTTGACGATATCTTTTGATCTGTTGCTACCCCTTGTATATCAAAATTACCAAACGCTTTAAAAGGCCATAGCCATCTCAAAACCCAAAAATACAAGTAGTAGTAAGTATGGCGCCACCACGATATCTAACCTTCTATTTATTAAATCAAATTATCCGATGGCTTAAAATTTTGAGAAACGCTATTCAATTAAACACACCAACTCATAACCCAACTTTGGTCTTACCTCATACTTCCCCAAAGGTTGTTGTAGAATAAGATGTATAGCACCGCCTCTAGCCAGTCGAGAAAATGGGCGTGGTTCAAACTCAAATAATTCGAAGGTCTTATAAAATGGACGCCAGTTTCGCTATTGTATCTATGCCATACACCTAGCCGACGATTATAAACCCGAAACTAGTTTATTCATGACCCTCAGGTAGAATGATAAATAAAACCATCACACTCATTCACAACTCAACATCAGGTATATTAAAAATAAACATATATAGAACAGAAAACAGTAGACGCACGAGACATTAACAGCATCTATTCATTTGGTCAATCCAATTGTCGTTACAACTTTACAAAAATAAATAATAAATATAAGCAACATGACATAATTAAGAAAACAATGTCCCACAAGGGTACTCAAATGTAATTAATTAAAACACTGAAAATTGACTTAAACGTTGTACATGGTCACCAAATGTGTACCAAAAAAAAAGAAAACAAATGAATTACGCAAACGTATTATGTAAAAGTTGACAAAATAACACAGGCAGCATTGGCCAAAGAGTTCCTTCCAGTGTCGAGCAGCTTGTACACAGTCCAACAAAATCTTAGCCAAGTAAACGTAACACTCTGTATATCAGAGCCTGACAACAAGCTGATCGCACTAGGGCAATAACTCTAAAGGATGTTTATTACTAATACTAGTATAATCACTAATAGCTTCAGTTAACTTTGCCTTACATAGAGTGAACGTGATTTAAACATTCAGATCGTTGATGATCGTTCAAACTTATACATACTACAGGGTCTAAATTGATTAATTACAAGTTTACCAAACAATAAATTTTATACAATGATCACTGGATTACTACAAAGCAAATAGCATCCAAAATATACATTAAAATTGATACACCAAAAATAATTCTGCTATATAACAAGCCGAAAATTGATGTTGTAACCCCACATAGGTCACAAGTAAAATTTAATTGAACGTTACAAGAAAAGAGACAAACTTAGTGGCTCGTATGTCACCATAAAAATTAATTAAAAGATTAACGTTGACTCTAATGAATAGTTATACAAGAATTTACGAATACACTGTACGATACAAATTCAAAATGTACACAACTTATGCAACTTAGTCGTGTTTATCTGCACTCTTATGATGCAATTACAGACAATGGTAATAAACATAAATTAAATTTGTCACAATACCTGTTCGATGTTGACACACATTCAAATACACAATTCTTTTCCTCCAAGGATACGAAACACGTACAAGGGATGTCCGATCAAAAGTCTGTTTGGTTACTCACACTTCCAAAATATCGCAGAACAGCAACAGCAACATATAAGTGTACGAAACTGTGCCAAAAATATGTGTTTCACCAAAACATTCCAAAGATACAGGTTTCCAATTTCCTACATAACCTCCAAGGTACACGTGCTCACAATTCCCAGCGGGACGGTATTTAATACTTGTCAGGCATCGGCAATTTACAAACTCCTGAACAACTGTTATTAACCGCTACTAATTGTAATCAACCGCTACTAATAGTTATCAGCCGCTACCAATTGCAACATCTGCCAATAATTGCAACTAAAAGAAATATAGGAAAGACAAAAGGAAATTACCAACAGTCCAACACGCTAATAAAATACTTACAACAACGGCAACCCTAACCAGCTAAACAAATATCCATTTATAGCTTTTCTTCAAAGCGACAGAACCAAATTTATGCTTGTGAATTCCTTCATTTAATCCATCTTACGACGATGATTCACGATACAACTAAAAGGTATTAAATCCACAAGTGCCGATCAGCCACCGTGTTTTGCAATTAACCACGTGTTGATTGTTCACAAGACAAGACAAAAGAGACCAAGAATTCTTCTCACACACACAGCGTGAAGCACATATCCGACCAAATGAGC
Organism: Amphimallon solstitiale; assembly: GCA_963170755.1. Taxonomy (NCBI): domain Eukaryota; kingdom Metazoa; phylum Arthropoda; class Insecta; order Coleoptera; family Scarabaeidae; genus Amphimallon; species Amphimallon solstitiale. The sequence continues at coordinate 149,156,351 of OY720675.1, forward strand.
TAATGCCCACAAACCCCAACAGACAAAGGATAACAACTACGTACATATAATTAGCGTCAAAGCAGTAACTTAGAAGTGGAAAATTACACCAATATTTTTAAACGACAAACCATGAATTGTAAAACCCAAAACAATTAAAATAAATGCTTCCCGAAGACTAATTAATCAAGCCATCTCAAAAATCACGAGGCCCACGCCATCTTCCATCAGTCGGTAGTGATACACACATGAACAACACCACGACAGGGAAACGAGATGGCGATAGGGTCGACAAACATTAACATTAAAAACACAGATCACCAAAAATAATCTAGTAATCCAGTTCTTATTGTCCGAAACAAAACTAACAATTTCTCAATATTTAAAATAAAATAATACCGAACGAAAATCCTACAGGGTAAACGTACAATTCACAATACTGAAAATAATAAAAAAAAACAAAGTGTAACACTGTAAGAGACATGGTTTTGCCATAAACAACAGAAAAGCAACATCTGAGTATATTACATTGTTGTGAATTTTCTTATGTCAAAATTATTCAGCATGTTCAACGGGAGACGGGGAATGCTTACTCACTTTAACATTCGAAATGTTTAAACCATCATGTGGAAACTCTTATGTGTGAGATGTAGAACCTTTCTTTGTTCAAAAAATGTCATACCTACTCTTACGTTGTAGTCTTCGTATATGAATTCAGTGACTAATTTTAAGCAAAATGATTCTATTCACTTCCAATTCCTAGCGGTTCTTGAAATATCGGAGTTTGAATATAAAGTAAATTACTAGTGGGTTTAGGAACAAATGTGGATAATTATTAGGAAAAGCGTAATGACAGTGCAATTATTAAAGCTCCTCTCTATATATATTTTTTTTCGGTCCTTCAAATATCGGAATTTGAAGTTGGCAGGTCGTATGGATAGATCCTATAAGTTTTTGTTATTATCAGTTCGTTAATTGTCATCACTGACGGTTGGTTATTTTCTATTGTGTCATTCGTGTTTAAATTATGCCTGTAATTTATTCAAGTGAAGAATACGCGTACATGATTTTCGTGAACAGGCATTGCTAGAACCTTCACAACTTTTTGATTAACAGGTGCGTTTTTTAAACCGACTTGTGAAAGAGAACTTATGCGAAGACACAATGCTGCGGAAGTGCTTGTGGTTATTGAAAATAATTCTGGTGTTAGTACGAGAAGACTTTCTGTACTTACTGGACAAACTAGCACGGTTGTGCAAGACACTGACTGCATCCCTATCGTTACCAACCCAACTGGTACAAGCAAGAACTTCTCCCTACGGATCTTTCCCAAAGAGTTCGTCTTTGTAAATGGAAATTACATTTACAAGAGATTTGATTCCATCTGTTGTAAAAGTAGTTTCGTTACAGAAAAGGGTGCTTGAAAGAGAATTCAGATGATTGCTCCACAATTCACAAAGACGAACTCCTTGGGGAAGATCCGTAGGGGAAGTTCTTGCTTGTACCAGTTGGTAACGATAGGGATGCAGTGTCTTGCACAACCGTGCTAGTTTGTCCAGTAAGCAATATCCATACACGAAAATCATATCTGCGTATTCTTAATTTGAATAAATTACAGGCATGATTTTAACACAACTGAGAAACTACATTTACAAGGGGTGGAATAAAGAATTTCCACAACGAACATGTGTGGGCATCGAAAACCCTCATGCTGTCCGTGAAACTCATTTCCAGAGAAGATTCTCCGTAAACGTTGGACTGGAAATTAATAACGAAGTCATCGGATCACATACCTTCGACGCAAATTAGAACAGCAAAATGTACAGTTCTCTTAGCAAAAAAGTTGCCAATCTAAAGTATAAATTCTGACTAATATTTGAAGGTCGAGTTATAACTTTATTATGAATGAAATAGTCAATATTTCCAGCGACAGAGTTTCGACGTAAACTATATGGATACATTCATAAAGATGCACTTAATGTAAACATAATAAAGAATTATTTTATCATAAACCAAAATATATTTAACAATTTGTATACATATATACACTCCAATACATAATAATATCAGTAACATACATTGTTTTTGGTATGTATAAGCATATTTTATTTGTTTTACGAGAACCCAGCCCACAGAGATAATTTTTTAAATAGGTGGAAATAAATATGGCATATTAGAATCTCCCCATCATGCAATTTGTTATTCACATTGAAATTGTAAATAGAAATTTTCTATCTCCCCCATATAAACTTGCTTAATATTGAAGATACTGGATCAGTTTAATTCCTAAAAGTTGTTAACAAATTTGAGGAGTATTTGATAGTATTTTCATATTCAGATTTAACATTTGTTGTCAACTTTTGAAGATATTTAAAAAAATGAAAATTGCCAAAATTTTTAATTATCCATATCTTCGTAACAATTAGAGATAGAATAAAACTAAAAACGGCAGCTTCTAGTATTTTCGTAACGTACTTGTCCAGAAAGCATAACTTGCGAAATATTCGCAAAAAAACTTATGGATAAGAGTAAAAGACCTACTTCCGGTAGAAATTTCGAAAACTTCTTCGATAAAATTTTACTCAAATTTAATTTTGAGCACATTTGAATTCTTTACAAATTTATTTAATATTAGTAGTTGACGAAATATTGGCAAAATTCGATTTATTCACTGAAATAAACTACTACTTCCGGTCTACCAATTTTACTGAAAATCTAATCAGATCTCAAGAGGGAGATTTTACTCGTAAATACAAAATTTTAAATTGATAACTATAGTTGTTTGACCGCTATCGTGGTCACACACACATCGACAGTCACACAGAGAGATCCGAAACATTTTTTAAAAACCACTTTTTCGGTAACAGAACACTTTAAAACTTGGCCGTCTGCAAAAATCTCGAGGTCGAAAATATTCATCAGAATACTTCCTTATACTACGTATAAGAAAGTAAAATTAATACTGCAATACGTTACTTTGTGATATTCCCTATTACAAATAAACAAAAACAACTTTTATACTTTTGTATACAACTATAATTCGATAAATGGGTGTTTTACCCCATCTCAGCATTCCAAGACGAATTGAAATAAAATATACACACAAAATTGCATATCATTATTTCTTTTTAATACATTTCAAACTTGGTACTGGTGCACACAGATTCTTTGTTATTTATGTTTTTCATGTGGTTTAACAAGCGAGTTATTGTGTGTGTTTGTAATGTGCCTTACATGTGTCTTTCGTTATATGGTTTGAGTTATCAATTTATGAATGAATATAATGCCTAGGCGTTCAAGTTAAAGTCTGTCTTAAATGCGCTCGGCTCGTGTAGATTAGCAACCTTTTTGTTGAGAGAAGTGTACCGGGCTTTTCTGGAGAACGATATATCTCTACTACTTGAGGTTATTCCTCTTCAACTCAGAAAGGCGATGTTATTTTTATGATGGTGCTCCAGTCCATTCTGGAAGAGGTGTCACTAATTGATGGATAGGTCGTGGTGGTCCCATAGCTTAGGCACCGCGATTTCCGGATCTCTACCCACTAGATTTACTCGTATAGAGCATGAAAAAATCTAGACACTTACATATTCAAGGGGAAAGCCCAATAATACCGGATCATCAATAAGATTAATGCGACATTTTATGAGGTGAAAAACAATATGGAGAACTACAACTGGGAACGAGGACTCTGACGGAAGATTTAGTTATGCATTATACAATGCGGTGGCCACATTGAGCAGCTCTAATAATGCTCATTAGGCTTTCCATAAAATAAATCACATTGTTTTCTAAACCCTCTAGTAATTTATTACAGCTTCGAACTCCGATATTTCAAAAACCGTTAGGAATACGGGAAAAGTGAATATATACCGGGTCGTCCAAAAGTCTGGATTCACGTGGATTTTGAGTAAACTATTCACTTTTTTGGAAAACTGAATTCTGTATCTTGAATGGGAATAAAATTGCAACTCAATAGTATTTTTTATTTCAAAAAAATTGTTTATAATTTTGAGATAAAGTTAATAACAATGTTTTTTTAAATGGAAACCTACCGTGATTTTTATTTCAGAGAGAGTACTTTCGATAAGAATTGCATTGGCATAGAAATTTTGGCTATAAACCTTACGATTATTGTTTAAATTAATATTAAATTTTCGATCCGAACACTCGTTCGCGCTTGTTCGGAAAATACACGAACGTGTCTTCTCTTACCACGTTTCCAACTGTAGGCATGGGTCCACCCCCTAATAAAGCATTCTATTGAAGGCGTTACGTTTATCTTGAATGAAAGCATTTTTTTTTTATAAAATGGAGATCTACCGCTTTTTGTCGCCGTATCCCACCATAATTAGAATTTCTATCCGTTCTCTCTCTACCAGTTCCATATTTACGCAAATTGTTCAAAATCACAGATCACAAAAATAATAGATAAAGTCAATACCAAAACAACACAATTAACAACAAACAAAACGTTCAAGAAAACAGAAAATAAAAATTCAAATTCGCTCCGTAAACGTACACTAGTAATACCAAAAACAGAATGAGATAAGATTTGGACCTTCCAAGTGTCTAAAAACGGAAAAAGACCATAAAATTATTTTTTATTAAACTACGTTGTACTTTCTCATAACGTTTAAATATCGTAATCGCGGTAGATCTCCATTTTATAAAAAAAAATGCTTTCATTCAAGATAAACGTAACGCCTTCAATAGAATGCTTTATTAGGGGGTGGACCCATGCCTACAGTTGGAAACGTGGTAAGAGAAGACACGTTCGTGTATTTTCCGAACAAGCGCGAACGAGTGTTCGGATCGAAAATTTAATATTAATTTAAACAATAATCGTAAGGTTTATAGCCAAAATTTCTATGCCAATGCAATTCTTATCGAAAGTACTCTCTCTGAAATAAAAATCACGGTAGGTTTCCATTTAAAAAAACATTGTTATTAACTTTATCTCAAAATTATAAACAATTTTTTTGAAATAAAAAATACTATTGAGTTGCAATTTTATTCCCATTCAAGATACAGAATTCAGTTTTCCAAAAAAGTGAATAGTTTACTCAAAATCCACGTGAATCCAGACTTTTGGACGACCCGGTATATTGAGGTAGTGCTAGATACCTAGCATCAATATTTATATATATGGTTATGATTTGTAATTAATTTTAATGTTAAAAGATTGAGAAACTTATGAATAGAAATAGTATTATGAAGGAAAATATTTATTATACTAGTATTAATATTTACAATTGATGAATTGATATAGTTGTAAAGTCCTTTGGATAAGGTCCATAGTTCAGCAAATGATACCAAGACCTGTAAAATAGAGATTTTGATATTAATTGAGTGTTTGTTATGTAATATAAAATTGTAAAAACTTGTTCAATTGTCTTAAATGATGAGAATTGATTTTAAGAGGGAAATTTTGTTTAAATGTAACGTCAAAATAGATTAAAAACTCCCGCCTTAATTTAATTAGAGGAACAGTCAGTGGATGACAGATTTTGACATTTACAGAATTTTTAATATAGTATGTTTTAAAATTGTTCTGAATACTGAAATACATTTGTAAATTCATGGTTAAAATTGTTAAAATATGTGTATTGCAATATAGAAAGGCATACAAGAGAATAATAAAATATAGAATGTATTTTGAATATAAATAAGAGGTGTTTAATAGAGATTGGTCAATTCAAAAATATAAATTATCACTAGGGTAATGATAGTAAATAAAAAGTAGATTCTTCTTCTAAAAATTATGAGAAGAGATGTGTTATGAATTCGGCGAGAAGAGATTTTAGCCGAAATTTCATGATTTAAAGCAAAAGAAAAACATATTGTGTGTTAGAAATTATTAATCTAATATTTTGTTACATAATTTGTAACCAAAACGAAGTATTAGTGCAATATCGTATTAACGTAGGCAGTATCAAGTGAATAGAAAAGTGAAGGAGATTATAGTGATCAAAAGCATTAAATATAAATAAAAATTTACTTACCATAAAAGGATTTTATTTATCGAAGAATTCCTGGAGCGAAGTCACAGTAGAATAGGAACATCAGTCGTGCATAACCTGTAGGAAATCCATTCCGAAGTAATTCCATTGCAAGTTTAACCATAGAGGGGTTTTATTTATCGTAGAATTCCTGGGACGAAGTCACAGTATAATAGGCTCATCAGACGTGCATATCCTGTAAGAAATCCATACCGAAGTGGATCCATTGCAAGTTTATCTATTAGCCGGAGGGAAAATCCGAACGAGATAGGACTATTCTTCATAATTCCAGCACAAGAAATCATCTTTACGAAGCACAAACAGCTGTTCCATTGTAGAGGTATAACATCACCATAGGATTCCAGTTCAACCGAGACTACAAAGAAAAAAAGATCAGTTAGGAACTCCTTATCAAGAAGTAACACATATGTTAAATAAGGTTGTATCAGTTAATTGTTTATATTAATATGAAAATCTCTATTATTCAATGAATTGGCACATTATAGATAAAAAATTATATAACTAAATATTTCAGTGATAAAATGCTGAATTCTAAATAACAGTAACATAGTACTATTTGTATTAAAAAATCTTTAAAAAAAGTTTTAGTATATGCGTTAGATAAACCTACCTTTAAAAATAAAATAGGGTTATATTCAATTCTAATCATAACCATATGTGAGTAGATATTGGACAAGTTTGACTAGGAGATTGTTAAAATTCTGCATTTATGGTTGATGAACCTCCTAAAAATAAAAGTAAACATACCGATTAATGTATAGGGAAGATATAGTAACAGTTCAAAATTAACTTACCATACTGTGAGACAATAAAAGGTGTAGTATTGAAATTAAACTGATTATAAAGATTTTAGTATCGATTGAATATAATATTTAGTAGATTTATCAAAGTTAGTTCTCATGTGTAGCGGTAATATCGTTTTAGTTACGAATTACCAACTTATATAGTGAAAAGTACTTGAACAATAATCTTTCTTAGATAATATTAAAGAGACAGGACCGGACTAAGTTTTATATTAGTAATGAGAATATGAAAGTACAAATAACAAAGAAATAAATTTATTTATAGTAAATATATGATTTACGATATCAGAAGTACCTGGTAAAGAAGTATACTTGTTTTTATTTAGAAAAGAATATCCAAGAATTATAAATTATAACGACTGAGTTAGTTAGGGCATATAAATATTTAACTTATATACAAGTAAGGTATTATATTGAAAACACTCTACTATAATTTATTGGCTAACCCAACGTGTGACGTAATAAGAAGTAAAATGTCTAACCCAACGTGTAATTAAGGGATATTATGAGTGAATGATAATTTCTTAGTTTGATTTTACTCAGGTATTTTGTTACACCTGGGATTAGTACAATATATATATATATATATATATCTTTATTTGCCATCAAAGTGTTACATAGCTTGTCATAGGTAATAAAAATAAGGATAAATACAAAAGTCTATACAAAACATATCAAAGAACTTACACACATGTAGAAGACATGAAGATTTCAATACACGTATTCACGGTACATATGCATACACTACCCTAGCTTCCGTTCGATCACCGACTTACATCATTATATTATCAACATCATCTAAATACTCCTGAACAGAGTAATAGCCTTTGGCTATCAAACATTTCTTAAGAATTCTACGAAAAGAATTCATGGACATATCCCTAATAGTTTGAGGCAACCTATTATAGATTTTCATTTGTATATTATTTCTTTTACGTTTGGTTTGTTTATACTGAGGCTCATTCAACTGATCCATGGATCTTGTATTATAACTATGTACATCTCCGCGAGAGCTGTAACTATTGATATTTTTTTTATGTAGATTAGTGTTTGGTAAATATATGTACACGGAAATGACTGATGATTTTTTTTGTGATGAAAACATCCCTACATGAATGATTGTAAGGTAATTTGTAGATTGTTCTGATGGCCCTCTTTTGTAACACAAATATCCTTTTTGCATCAACGGAATTTCCCCATGCTATTATGCAGTAGGACATTACAGAATGGAACATAGGAAAGTATGATAATCTTGCCGCTTCCGCACTAACACAATATGACAACTTACGTATAGCATACATGGTCTTTGATAATTTTATGCATAGTGAATCCACTTGTGCTTTCCAATTCAAACCGTCGTCCAAAAGTAATCGCAGGTATTTTATAGGCTCTTGGTGTGTCTCTTTCCTGTTCCTAAAGTTGATGGTTTTTGTCTTGTTTACGTTTAATGTTAAACGATTTCATGTTGCAAATTTATACCCTCTACATCGAGAAAATGTTGATCTTCGTTTTTTGTTAGAAAAACAGTGTCACCGGCAAATAATACTGTTTGTGCGTGAATATTACTAGGTAAATCGTTCACGTATATCAGAAAAAATAGCGGTCCCAATATACAGCCTTGGAGCACACCGTGTTTAACTACCTGCACGTCACTGAGCTTAGAGTGTACCTCGACCTGCTGAACCCTGCCAACCAGATATGATTCCAGCAATTCCAAGGGTTTACCACGGAATCCATAGAACTCCAATTTCTCCAGCAACACACCATGCGACACACAATCGAAGGCCTTGGAGAGATCACAAAACAGTGCGTTTACAGTCTGTGAGTTCTCAAAAGCATCAGTAACATAATTTACAATGTGCAGCACTGCATCCAAGGTAGATACCCCTTTGCGAAAATCATATTGTTCATGCGTTAAAATGTTATTTTTTTCTAGGTAACTTAGAATTCTATTGAATAAGACCCTTTCAATAAGTTTCCCTAACACTGGTGTAATTGCTATTGGTCTATAGTTTTCAACTTTTCCACGATCACCATCCTTATATATTGGAACAACCCTCGAATGTTTAAGAGAACCAGGAAGAAGTCCCTGCTCAAAACTACTGTTTACTATATATGCCAAAACATCAGCTATCGAGCAAATCATGTCCTTCAGTAAGTATGTGTTCATTCCAAATATATCTTTGCTGCCCTTTGATTTAATAGTATGAGCAGTACTGATTAGTTCATCACTAGTAACAGGAGCAAGAAAAAATGTTGCATCGCTACTCTTCATTTTTGCTTTTAAGTAATTTCTAGACTTCAAATTGGGAATCTCCAACCCCGAAACTAAACGGTCCGCTACTGTAGCGAAATAATTATTTAATGCGTCTGGTGAAGGACCAAGAAAGTCACACCTACTGGTTTTGCAATTATTTAATTCAATATTTATTATTGACCATGTTTCCTTACACCTATTTCTAGATTTGAGTAACCTATTTCTGTAGTATTCCTGTCGAGCCCGCAGTAGTAATTCATGAAATTCATCCCTGAAAGATTTATAGAAAGTCATGTGCTTACCGTTTATCCTAGCTGCATCATGAGCAAGGTCAAGTAGTTCCTTCTTTTTTTGTAGACATTCAGTGGTTTTTATCAAATATGATGTAGATGGTCTATCAAATACCTTTTCTATAATTGGGAACGAATAATTGTGTATGTTTGCCAGGGTGTCCACTAAATACCGCATTGTCTCATTCGGATCACTTGATGTGTATATACAATGCCAGTTTTGATTTTGCAATGCCGCGATAAATTTCTTCTTATTAGATGAACTGTATGAATGTATAAGTTTGCAAGATTTTTGATTGATACAGCTATCACTGGAAATGCTTATTTGTTGCGCCTCATGATCAGACAAATGCACCTCCTGTACCCTAGCATTAGTGAATTCTAGGTAGTTACTGACAAATATATTATCTAAACAAGCACCCCTTCCCCCCTGATATCTCGTAGGTTCATATATAAGTTGCCTCAAACCAAAGCCATACATTATCTCTAGAAAAGTCTTCCGTTTAGTATCATTTAGTTCTAAAAATTTTATATTAAAGTCGCCTAAAATCACAATTTCATTACTTGAATTTAGTTTGTCAAATTTATCTAACATATCAAAAAGATTATTACAAAACACATCAAAATTTCCAGAAGGCGATCGATAAACCACCACAACAAAAACACCCGAATTAATTAGTTCAATTGCACAAAATTCACAATCCTTCTCCACACAGAACTCCCCGACATATATTTCTTTACAGTATATGTATATCTTGCTTAAGGGCAATACAAACCCCACCATGACTAAATTTGGTTCTACAGTATGAGGTCACAATTTTGTAATTTATTATTGGAAAGTTCTTTATATTATTTGAATTAAGCCAGTGTTCTGATGCACAAAATATATCAACATATGCTCGACTTGAGCTACCTTGTTTGAGAAGGATTGCACATTTAAATGCATAATATTTAAGAGACAATGTCCATCCATAAAAAATCCTTGACACCACAGTTCTTATTGTCTTTTTCTATACCCCCGCACACATTAGAAACTGTATCCATATTCTTCGCCGCAATATCGCCGGCAGGCCGCTGCTCCTGCTCCACCATCGATGGATGCTGCATCTCTCTCGATACTCCCACTGTAGTGCATTTCTCATCCTCTACACGGTGTTCGTAACATGTTTCTGGGTTCGTGAACATCATATTTGCGAGAAACTTGCTTACTCGTCTTTTGGATGTCATCTTTAAGTGAATACCATCCTTCGTGTAGTCATCCACTGTTATAATATTATTTATGCATAAGATCTCAACATGATCATATAGCATAGCAGAGTCATAAATTTTATAATTTATATGTTCAATAATATTGTTTGTGTTTTTGTTAACACAAGTAAAAGGTATTGTGATGATTATCAAATTGGTGTTTTGAGTAGTTTTCATCAAATCTCGAAAGTTCCCCACAGTTTCCAGTATGCTTGAGCTGTCATAACAGTATTCCATGTCATTGGTTCCTCCCATTACAAGAACGTAGTCAGACTTTCCAAAACTCCCAATGTTTTCATGCAAATTTCCAATGACGTCGTGAAACCTGGCATTGGGCTTTACAATACCCGTTACCAACTTATCAGGCACCCGGTCCCCAACCAATTTACTCAAATGACGACCATGACTGTCACACAACAACAGTATTCTTTGTGTATTCGTGGTACTCAAGTCGGACGTTAATATTTCCCGTCCCAAAACCTCCATACTCTCAATCTGCTTTGGCATTTCATACTTTTGAGAGTCTTCATGTAAAGAGTCAGTTTGAGAGTACCCGTCTCTCAAAAAATTATGCGTTTGCGTATAGACTGTGTTTAACATTATATTTGATCTATTTGTCAGCGACCGAATGATTTCATTTTGTTTAGCTATAGTTTTGTTGAGGTGTTCTATTTTTGTTTCTAAAAAGATAATTTTGTTATTCCTTTCTTCTTTCAACTCTTCCAGTGCTAACACTTTATCCCCTGATTCCACTAATTTATCACGTAAATCCGTTATAATATCCAGCGGTTCCTTTATATTGGTATCTTGCTGATTAACATCGGCTATGCCGTCATATTTCAAACTAATATAACTATTATTTGTTTTCTCTGAAGCAGAAGTGTTTTTAATATCAGATTTAAGTTCATTTCCTCTTAACAACTTACTTTGTTGTGATCTGGTAGTCGGTCTACTAGACATTTTGTTATACTTATTTATACCCTGTATATTCCTTACTTAAATCGTGTATATACCTATACGGCTATATATGTTGCACGTATATACGTTTTACCGATCCGTGTGCCTGGTGTAAAAAGAGTGGACGATGTTTTATGAGGTTCGGCAGAAAGAATATTTCCAGGAGATTATTTCATCTTATTCTCATATAACTGATTTATCTTCGTGTCTTTATAATCATAATTTAGCTTGGCCCATGTAGAAATTTCCGGTGAACACACCGATATAACTTTGCATTTAAAAACTTTCCATTTACCACATTTTTCGATTAAAAATTTGATTTAAAATGAAAAATAGACATGGACTACACGACACGCACATATACTTATATAATATAGAATAGAAACATTTTTGCTTAAAATTAGTCATTGAATTCATGTACGAGGCTTCTCGGATACCTTGGCAGCCACCCTGTATAATAATAGTACGTATAGATATAAATAATTATCCTGTGATTTTCAATACGCCCAATGGATAAGATAATCAAGACTATGATATTAGTGCCGATCAACAAAATATTATTATTATTATTATATAATATTCATAGGCACTAAGTAATATTTCTTTTAATCAAAATTCTATCTTACTTATTAACTTTTGACTTATTGAACACATGTCTGACTAAAAAAACTTACAATCTACATTCCTGTAGCGCCTAGACTCGGCTAGACATCAGACTAAATAAATCATACAAAATATTACTAGCACCTACGTTATGTAGAGTATGTGTAGCCTGAACAGAGACAATTAGCATTTAACGCATCATACGTATGTCATTTCGAATGCATCGCTCCATAAAGGCGGTACTTATAAACTGGGAACTCTACAATTTAGATTTTTACTATAGCATTTAGCAAGACAGTACATGGTAGTGGGGTATTGGCAAACTCCACCCATGAGTAGTAGCCCCCGATACCCGCAGCGATCACGTCGAAATTTTTAGTTTGGTATACAACACCCTTAAGCGTGAATCACTCTAAGTCGCAAATATTAGTATTTTCAAAATGAAAACACGGGGCCGTGCATGACTTAGGGGTACGTATCGATGGTCACGCCCTTGGCGTCTCAGAAGTTGCAAAGAACTTGGGCTTGCTGATTGATATTAAATGAAGGTTTAAAGCTCATATACATAAACTTATTCAGAAGTTCTTCTCGGTATTAAAATGCCTTTACAGTAACCGAAGATCTATGACTACTGGACTCAGAACAATGCTCTGCGTTTCTTTGGTGCTATCATCCTTATTATTTCGACGTCGTGTACAGCCCGTGTTTGGATTCCGAATATGCTTCAAAAATCCAAAAAATACAGAACGCACGTATACGTTTTATTTTCGGACTACGGAGGAGAGATCACGTGTCACACTTGGTGAGTGAGGTGAATTGGCTGAACATGTCAAATAGAAGGTATTAGCACATTTGCTGTTTCGTCCACAGGGCACTGTTGATGAAATCACCAAGGTATATAACGGATCTGTTGGCGAGGCGAGATGCGGTTCACAGCAGGCATTTTAGATTCGTAGATAATCTTGCACTGCACTATTCGAAAGGTCCTTCTCGTACGTCGCTCCAACATTCTATAATAACCTCCCTAGGAAACTCAGGTCCTACATCAGCTCTCATACATTTAAAATGCATCTTAAAGGCAAATTACTTGAAAATCAGAGGGCCCCCCATGACATATAATGCTATTTTAGTGTGCGCGCACCGCGTTTGCTTGGTAAGTGGTTAATAAATAGTTAATGGGTAGTTAATGGGTTGTTAATGGGTTCTAGTTCTGGATAGTAAGTAAGTTATTTCTTATAGTTTGTAATATGATTGATGCTTGGGTTGGACAGCATTGGCTGGATTCCGTTAAATAAATAGAGACACTTTATTGTTATTATTTTGATTATCATTATCTTATTTTTTTTAAAATTGTTCAATGGCGTACTTAGATACATTTTACTTCTATAGTTTTATTTGTATGAAATAATATATCTACATGTATTTAAAAATTGTAAAATAATTTACGGTTGAGTTGAATAGTTTTAGCTGGACTCCGCCGAATAAAGACGATTTATTGGTTTATTATTATTATTATAAAGTATGAGGAGAAATCACGGAAATCTCATTTCCTATTCGTTCTTGCAAATCTGCGATATTTAATGGTCAGTTTAAATAAACTCGATGTTTTAAATGACCACACAAGAAAAAATTAAGTGGAGTCAAATCAGGTTGGACCTTGCTTGCCATTCAATTGTTCCCCTCCGTTCTATCCATTTATCAGAAAACGTTTGGTTTAAATACTGACGTACTACACGACCAAAATGGGGCGGTGCTCCGACTTGTAGATACCATATGGTGTCCGCTGGTATATTTCGGTTATTGTAGGAAGATCTCTCTGAGCCGGGAAACAATGTTTTGTTGTAAAAGTTGAAAGTATCTTTGAGAAGTTAAATTGCCATTAATTAAAAAAGAACCAATAATATTCCGACTAATAATTCCACACCAAACATTAATTTTTTGGCGATACTGCGTATGAACTTGCTCCATCCAGTGCGGATTTCAGTCAGACCAATACCTACAGTTATGGCGGCTAATATTCCCAATTAAACAAAAAGTTGATTCATCAGAGAAGAGAATGTGATTGATAAAATTACCATCTTGATTTATTTTGTTCATCATTGTTTCGCAAAATTCGATTCTGCGGTCAAAATCATCTTCACTCAGTTCCTGTAACAGGTGCATTTTGTAGGGACGATATTTTTCCCGTTTCATTATATTGCGTATAGATCATCTACTCATATTATGATTTAGAGTCAACTGGTGTAAAGAAGTTTTTAGATTTTCTTCCACATCTAATATAACATTCAAAGAATCTTCTTCGTTTGTAACAGCTTTCGGTCGTCCGGGTTTTACACGCTTTTTTGTGCTTCCAGTTTCATTGAATCTTCTTAAAGTTTTTGAAACCGTTGTTCTAGAGATCGGCTGTCGATTGGGATGTATTTCATTAAAAGGAGTTACGACCTCAGCACAACTTCGTCTTCTATCGCCATATCCAACCATCATCAGGATTTCTATACGCTCCCTTTCACTTAAATGCACCATTATTAAACTAATTATATGACATAAGCATATTTATTGAATGTAATGCAAATGACAGAAGGCTAATGGCATCATTTTCAAAGCTAACTTACTTTTACATTTCTTCAAATTCGAATTCGTAAAAACAAAACAAAAAAGCGGTTTTTATGCAAATTAGGGCTGACATATGTTAAATCGCTGAATAGAGAATAGAGCACCCTTTTCAAAAATATTACATTTGACCCACCGTGCTATTTAAAAAACATAAAGTTACCGTTGTATCTACAAAACGAATGACGACATAAAACTGGAGAACATCTCAAATAATGTAGTCTAAATCCTTCTAACAGTGTGCCAAATTTTAGCAAATTCCAATAAATCGTTTTCCAAGTATTTAGCTGTATCCATACATAATCGCAACCCTGTGTGTGTAACGCAGGTTATGGAAAATATTTTTAAATTGTAAATTTTTAGTACTGTAAGTAGCATGTAAATATACATAGAATATTTATATATATGTATATTAGATTTTTAGAACTTTTAGCTTTAGGGATTGGTTTGTAATTCTAAATAACACGCCTTAAAATGTCAAAATAAAAATCAAATTCACTGAAATGATATCTCTACAGTTTAGCCCATAAAAGTTCTTTCATCGTTAAGCGCTATTTCATAGTAATTTCTCAAAAGTTGTACAATTTTTGACAAAAAATTACCATCTCTCAGAAAACAGTTGAAAATCGACTAATACAAATTAACTCAAGTTTACTTGAACAGCTCTTATAGGGCTAACATAAAACGTAAAAAACGGCATTCTATTTAAGAAAACATGTTTATGTTGGTTTTTCGTTGTTAAACAAATAACAAATAGATAAATGAATGAAAATATTTTTAAATTGGGGGGATCGTGCTACAAATTTTTTACTTAAAAATGTTCACTATGTAAATTATTAGATGCCAATAATGAACTTCACCGCGTCGCTGGGATACCTGGCAAATAAAAAAATCAATTACCACAATTACCAAAAAATATGCGGAACTACTTTTTATAATACTAGCCTAGTTTTAAAATACCTACCTACTCCACTAAGATTTTAGAGTCATTTGTTATCTAAAAATTAGTGACACTATAGGCAGCATATGTTGAATACCTAAATCTTGGTAATAAAAAAAGAATTAATTTAAAATTCCAAGGACACTAAAGTTTCCGAGAGTTACAAGAATACATTTTTTGCTGTATTAGACTTTTTAACAAAAGAAAAATATGAGAAGTACAGCTGATGACATTGACGTCGTACATTACAAATTGAAGAGCGGTTTCTCAATCTTCGGATTTCGAAAAGGCATTAAGGGTCGGCTTTCCCTAAGAAAAATTCTCGAAAGGCGTATGTCGGGTTGCCTGAAATATATTGAATATATTTACAGAGTTTAATATGCCTGTACCTTTTACACGATGCAGGTATACGACCAGCAGCATGAAGCGATGCCTGGTCAATTGGAAAGCAAATAAATTTGGGATATTTGTCTCCTGTATTTATTGCATGAAACTAGCTGTCCGTCAATCTCTTCGAGCTTGAATCGCCTTTCGCGTCCGATTACAGTTTTATTACAGTTCCCTGTAAAACGCCAAAAAAATCATTTTTGATTTTCTAAACTATTGGCACACCTTGTATAGACGTATATTTTTATCCACGAACTACTGTCACGGTGACAGGTGGAATGGCAATTTAGAGCATCTTAACGTCAGTCTGACTTTTCGTTGTTGAAGTTTGAAATTTAGATGCTATTTAGCGTAATACTAATACTTGACACTAAAAGATTCATAGTGTTATTAGTTTTACAAAATGAAAGGACTAAATCATTATTAAAAAAGTAATATCAGATTTATTTTAGTTTTGCATAATTTATCCTGTCAATTGTCATGGCCCACAAACGTCATTTCTGGGCTGTAATATTTAATAATAATCATACATCTTTTGACATACCTTTTGAGCTTTGTTATAATGCAAATTTGTGAACAATGCATGTCCATTACACAGACGAATCAAGTTTTAAATAAAATGTTGGTATAGAATAGTATGACATTAATTTTATTTATAATAGTGAATTTATAACTGGCTTCCATATTAATAAATTAGTTTCATTTGTCTGCTCTGAAATTGTTCCTGTCAAAGTGAGTTTGCAGTGGCATTGAGTCGTCGCCTGTAGATCGTGCTCTGGCTATGTCGGTTGCTGAGACGATCCTATTATAATTTAAATATTTAGTAGTGACGCTGGTAGTTGAACTAAAAACAATAACCAAAAATAATACAGACCGACGTGGGAATATCTGTGTAAACATTTTGCTTACACACACTGTAAAAAGAATATAATTCGTAATTGTTGGATCATTTAGTGATTCTTATTCAGTATTTAAGGAAAAATAACACAAAAAGGTAGTTCATGATTACAACCAATCCATCGAAATAAGAGCCACCAGCCTGGGACACGATCATCATGAACCATCATCAGAATGTTTGATTAACAATTTGATTTAATGGTGTATTTTCAAACATATCCCATTAAATGATTGAACGCTGCCCATACTTCAAACTTTCTACTGACAATTATTTAGTAGTAGTAATTGTTGAATTAGGCTGGAATATTTACTTTAATAAATTGAATAGTTACAAAACAATTGTCATTACATTGGAATTTGATTCGTCTGTCACCTAGTAATAATAATATAAATCATATTTTAAGGTAATTGTCTAATATATAGGCAAAACTAAAATGGATCTGATAGCACTTTTCTCATTAATATTTTAGTCATTTCGCTGTATAAAATTTGTAATTTCATATCTTTTTGTGTCAAGGTCTACAATAAATATCGATGGAGCCAACCAACATTTCGCGTATGCTCTAGTTAAATATATCGGTGTTAAAATGATAATAGATGATTAAAAATGGCGACATAGATGTGCACTATTTTTTTTATTTTTGCTACACCGTTTAATTGTTACTTAATTTTATTTTAATAATATACTATGTTCACCAATTTTGATCAGCATCTGGGGCGTAATGCTTAAATTATTTTTTCTAAGGAAGGGGTGCTTTTGTGTAATAAAGTAGATCGCGATCTTAAAGTAACTGATAATTAGTGAATTACCATATATGATAAATTTTTAAATCGCATTGTCTTTATATGTAGTAGTAGTTCCATTTTTAAAATAGTAATTACATTACCTTTTAAATCGTTAAATTAAAGGTGATATGTATGCATGATGTATTCGTTTCTTTGAATTACAATTAACGTAGGACTTCCGGAACAATAATCAATAGAAATAAATTTATATGACGTTCTTTGCAAATAATCAAGATCATCAGTGTTCCATAATGTTTGTCATAAAATGTCGATATAAGTCATCAAGTGCTGATTATTCAATTTACTCTTTCCTCTTTTTTTTTTATTTAGGACACATTAATTTATTAGAATACTTGCTCTTTTTGTTATTACAGTGGTCCATGAAACTCTTCGAGTTTGAATTGCCTCTTCGCGTCCACTTCTTCGCTGTAAGTTTCTCCATAAATGTGCCTCTTTGGAACGTCACCACTGCCAGTCGCAGAGGCACTTGAATTTTAACGGTTATACATTTTCTTTTAATTAGTTAAGATGCAAATTAAATAAAATATGTCTAGAAATTAATTATACATTATTGTGGCATCTGTAATTATAGACAAATGGATTTATTAATTGAAAAATTTCCCCATAAAATGTTTAACATTTCTATAGAATTTACTGAAAGCTGATTACTTGGAACATTTCTTTGACATTCAGGTTTGATATAATGCGTGTGCACCTAGTCTAAGTTGAATGTAAGTAGGCCGAAAAGGTAAACCTAAGATGGTTGTATGATCAAGATTTGTTGTATAATATATAAATTTCTTTGTTTTTTAAATTTGGTAGTACTCTAACTCTATTTGTCTCAAGTTTTATGATAAAAGTTGCCCATACGTTAAATTTTCTTGCAAACTGCTATCGTGGCGACAGTTCCATCTATTGCGAGAATGTATTGTCAAATTGAATGTCACTGTAGACATACCGTGCCTTCAATTATTTTTTTTTGGAATAACCCACGATTTCAATATTAACTTGAGAACACTGTGGAACTTTTCAGTAAATTGACTTAACTATGACAGTAGTCAAAATGAAAAACATTACTGTAGCAAAGTGTTCCCAAATTAATATTGATATCACAAGCTACTCTAAATGTAAATTAAAGACGCAGTATGTATATTTGTATGTAGAAAGATGACAGAGATGTGTCCAAGCCATTAAAGATAAGATAAATGACCGATACAATAGTAATAATAATAATAATTGATAATGCAATAAAATGTAAATATTAACGATTATAATATTTCTTTTAGTGGCCGTTAACTGTTATTAATCACGCCTTTGCTTTAATTTTTATAACTACGATATTGGACACTGTAACTGAATGACCGACAATGTAGAGTAATTACTACCGCAGTTCAGTTTGTTCTTGTTTATGAATGAAGGTGCATATTAAACAAAATGTCTCTTAGAAATATATTAAATATTATTGTGACATTTATGATTAGTGGCAAATGAATTTATTTATTAAGACTTTACCCACAAACCGAACAACATTTCTATATAATTTACTGAACGCTGATATTTAGAAAAATTTTGTTGACATTCAGGTTTTGTATCAATTGTGTGCATCTAGCCCAAGATGAACGTCCACAGACCAAACAAAAAAAAACCAAGACGGTTCGGCAATTAAATGTTGTTTCATGTTATTCGTTCTATAAAATTGGTAGTACCATGCCTCGCTTTGTGTCAAGTTTACGATAAAAATAGTGCATACTTCAAATTTTTTGACAGACTGCCATCGTGACACATATACGACAATGAAAAGTTGATGTTTAACCAAATTGTCGTTCCACCTGTCATCGTGACAATACTTCGTTGTAGTGTATTCGTTCACACATAAACTTGTGAGACCGATATGTCAGACTGACAGTGCTTAACAAAATTGTCTTTCCAATTGTCAAATGAAATTAACAACATAATATGATGAACTTTAACAAAACATGTTTTAAACTTACAGGTCATTGAGAGAATTAATTAATTTTCATATTACGCTTTAATAGTATACTTTGTAAAACCTAATCGAAAATCTTGCTGGCTCCTAATACCATTTAACCGAAAATGTACTTCTGATTAGTAGGTGCCAACCCGCAGTCGCATACTTTAAATGCTTGCTTTTATAACTGAAAAATTGGTAAAAGAAATTACATAAATGCTTATGGGAATTTTATTTGATGTATTTATTTTATTTCGAAGTGTTTCGGACACATCTGACAAATAAAGAAAACTCACCCTGTTAATTGTATGTAGAAAGATCGATGACAAATGTCATTAAATGATCCCATTCGTAAAATGGCTTAAATTTATATAACTACATCTTGAACACTGATATATTTCCAACATTCTGTTGACATTTAGGTTTTGTATAATTCGTGTGCATCTAACGTAATTTGACAGGCCCAAAAGGCAAAACTCAGATGGTTCTTTATTTAGTCTTGCTTCAAGTTCTTCGTTGTATGAAATTAGCCTGACTTTTTTGCGTCCAGTTTTAAGCAAAAAGTAGCCCGTACTTCTCATCGTGACGACATTTCGATGACATATATAATGAATAGAGTGTCTTTGTATTTAATATATCTTAATAAAATATAGAAAAATCGTTTTATTTATTACTGTACTTACGTGCGATAATACACTTTAAGTTTATTTTATCATATCCGTCGGCATTTTTCATATATTCGTATAGAAAAGAAGTAGTAACAACTGATAATAATAACACTAATACGTATCTGAAAGGTACCAGATTTCAATTAAAAATGCAATTTTCCTTCCTAATCTCTTTGTTTGTCGGCCTTCTGACATTTAAACTTGACAACCGATCGATGAACGTGAATACGTAGTCATTATGTGTGTATTGCACGACTGGTGCTTTCCGCCAATTTTGACGTTTCCCGGCAAATGCCATATCGCGAACTCAAACTGATTTGACGGTTTTGATAATTTATAACCTGAATTTGAATTTTTCGTGCGTTTAACTTAACCTTATCCGAACTTTGAGGTATCACGGTCATCTGTGTCGATCCACCGCCATTTTAAAATCGAACCTATTCCATATTTTATATTTTACACGTAGGCCTTATGGCAAAATGCTATAATGCACACTCTTTTTCTGCACGTACTAAAAATTTCTCTCTTCGAGCTTGAATCGCCTTTCGCGTCCGCTTCCAATTTTATTACAGTTCCCTGTAAAACGCCTAAAAAATCATTTTTGATTTTCTAATCTTTTGGCACACCATGTAAAGACATATATTTTTGTCCACGAACTACTGTCACGGTGACAGGTGGAAAGACAATTTAAAGCATCTTAACGTCAGTTTGACTTTTCGTTATTTAAGTTTGAAATTTAGATGCTATTTAGTGTAATACTAAGACTTGACACTAAAAGATTCATAGTGTTATTAGTTTTACGTTTTACAGAATGAAAGGACTAAATCATTATTAAAAAAGTAATATTAGATTTATTTTAGTTTTGCATAATTTGACCTGTCAATTATCATGGCCCACAAACGTCATTTCTGGGCTGTAATATTTAATAATAGTCATACATCTTTTGACATACCTTTTGAGCTTTGTTATAATGCAAATTTGTGAACAATGCATGCCCATTACACAGAAGAATCAACTTTTAAATAAAATGTTGGTATAGAATAGTATGACTTATTAATTTTATTTATAATAGTGAATTTATAACTGGCTTCCATATTAATAAATTAGTTTCATTTGTCTGCTCTGAAATTGTTCCTGTCAAAGTGAGTTTGCAGTGGCATTGAGTCGTCGCCTGTAGATCGCCGTCTGGCCATGTCGGTTGCTGAGACGATCCTATTATAATTTAAATATTTAGTAGTGATGCTGGTCGTTGAACTAAAAACAATAACCAAAAATAATACAGACCGACGTGGGAATATCTGCGTAAACATTTTGCTTACACACACTGTAAAAAGAATATAATTCGTAATTGTTGAATCATAGAACACACAAAAAGGTAGTTCAGGAGTACAACCAATCCATCGAAATAAGAGTCACCAGCCTGGGACACGATCATCACGAACCATCATCAGAATGTTTGATTAACAATTTGATTTAATGGTGTATTTTCAAACATATCCCATGAAATGATTGAACGCTGCCCATACTTCAAACTTTCTACTAACAATCAAATTATTTAGTAGTAGTAATTGTTGAATTAGGCTGCAATATTTACTGTAATAAATTGAATAGTTACAAAACAATAGTCATTACATTGGAATTTGATTCGTCTGTCACCCAGTAATAATAATATAAATCATAGTTTAAGGTAATGCTAGTTATGTCTAGTTATCACTGACGGGCTGGTGAAAAGTAAAACAATGAAAACACGTGCGATAACTTGTTTCAAAATAGCATTTATTATCTGTCAAAACCGGTATCAAAATTCATACACATTTATTTACACTTACATACACAAGAATATTTACATAATTGTTTATTATTCAAATCATCTTTATTATTGTCTTTGACTTATGTCCAAATTAATGCTGACAAAAGAAATTTTGCTTACTATACATTAAAATGCTATCGAATATTTTGGAAAACATAACCCTAAAATATGATCAACAGGTTCTAATACATTTTTATTATTTTCAATACACAAAAGATATGTCTTTGTCAACTCGAATTAATTCCTATAAACAAATTAATAATCTTACTGAAAATTATTTCCTTTCTATGTCATGCTCATTGATAAAACTTTATTTCGTAAAATAATAATAATAATAATGTTTCTCTTAAGGATGAAAATAAAATTTCGCGGGTATCGGTTTGTTTATTTACGGCAAAGTCTTTGATAAAAATACACGATGCGGGTTTGTATGGAATCTATTAGATTTATATTGCAATTAACGGTCGTAAAATCTGAAATAGTAATTTTAAATTAATCTCAGGTTTTCAGAAAGATATTTGATCACGACATCAAAGTCTGATCGAGACGGAAAATAGGTTTTAAACGGAATTACTTATTCTTTCCACGCCGTCGAGGCTGTATAAGAATAATAATACGGGTAAGAACAAGGGGCCAAGAGCGTTCGTCTCATGATACAAAATGACCTAAAACAAAACGGTCTTAGACGGATTTCCTTAACCCTTCCATGCCATCTAGGCTGAATAGGGTTATGAAAAGGGAGAAGGATCGGAGCGGTTTGAAACAGAAAAGTAAGTGAACGAGACGAACCCGAAAACGGTCTTTTATATGGTCAGGATCGTCTACGTATATAGATAAAAAATAGTTCAAAATACAAAATTTGCACACGAGACTGTCGTGAATCGCGCGAATCTGAGCATGACGTAGTCATTCGGTATTTTTCCATATACAAATAAATGAATAACATGAATTATTACGAACAATATGATAATATATACAGGTAGATTCATGTCCTATGACACAATACTGATATTTGAATAAAATAACATTCGTACATATAATTTGATAATTACAAATAAATTAAATATGAATTTAAAAATGTTATTTTATCGTAATTAACGAAGGGACTTCGTTACAAACGCCACACCAGTGACTAGTGCACGTTCGATTCCCCCCTTCAGTGATAGCAAACACTAAGTTTTTATTCATCACGCGGTATATAACCTGTAATCTTTGTAATATACGTTAATATATTATTTTACTTGTGTTCAACTCCTGTTTTATTTTGTTACTATCGCCCTAAGAGTCTCCGCCGCGGCTCTGACACCAAACATAAAGTGCGTGGTAACAATAGTGCCGCCCAACTAAAGTGTGTGATAAGGAAGACAGACGTCTACCTAGGACCCACACCACCAACACCAACCTCAACAACAAGATGCCGAAAGGAAAGAACCGGAAGGACAGGAGAAGCAGGGATTTTCTGGACGAGCCCGAGCCCAGCACTCCACCACAACAGTCTTCACCTAGGACAGTCACCCCCGGAACCGCGGATCCAACAATCCAAATGGCCATCTTAATCGAAGAATTGAAGCTAGTGGGGAACGCCTGCAGGCTGTGGAACTAAGGCAAACAGCACAAGCCACCAACACTGGTGCCATCTCCAGTCTAGAAATCACCAGAGACGCACCACCAGCAACCACTCCTGACCCAACAGCAGCCGCCACCGAAATCGTCACCATTTCAGGCGGCACGCCTGCCAAAACACCAATGGCCCATCCGCACCCCATACAATGCACGGGTTGCTGTCACGGATGTCCAAACGCACCAGTCACACCCGCGCCTCCGAGGCCTGTTGGAGGCCACCTTATTGAAGACCCTGAGGTCTTCTTGATCCGGTTGCAGGCCCACCTATCGACAGCAGTATTCGAGGTACCGGAAGACATCGACGACGCCGTGCGTCCGTTTTTGATTGACGGAGCGGCCGCTTGGGGGCGTAAGAATCAGGGACGCTTTGATACTCTGAGCGAATTTTGCCAACGTTTTCGCAGAGAATTCCTCAACCCCCAACGCAGGCGCGAACTACAGGCCTGCGAAGTCCGGCAAAAGGCCGATGAAGACTCCGCGGCTTTCGTCACTAGAATGGGACGTTTGTGTCTACGATTGGATCCGCATTGGCCGTAAGAAAATCTGACCCAACACATCACCATGCTGTTGACAGAAAATTACTGCGTCCAGGTGGCCCAAACTAATCCCAGAACAGTCGGAGAACTTCGGGAAGCGGTCGAGAAATGGGCAGAGATTTTTAACAACTTCACAAACAAATCACCTCCACTCAAGAAGCAGGTTAAGACGCTCCCCACGACACCCCACCCAGAACGGCAGCAAGAAAAATCGCTCCCTAAGTGTTGGTTTTGTGCAGGTCGCCATTATAACCGGGACTGTCCGCAACAACCAAGGAGCTTTGCCGACCGCCACCCAGCACCATCAAAAGGTTCGGGGGAAGATCAAGGGCCCGCCCCACAGACCACACAGGGACGGCCCTAATCACCTCAATACCTCAGTGGCAGACGGCGACGATTCGGCTACGGATCAACGGACAGCACGTCCTGGCCCGGATCGATAGCGCCGCTAGTAGAAATCTGGATAAATCAAGGTTGCTAACTGGACCTATCATCCCGTCAAAACAAATCAACCTGTGCATGGCGTTGGAAAACCACATCCTTACGGCTGGCCGTGTCGGAACCTTAAGGGCAACCTCTGACAACTACGCCTTCAGCTGTGAAGCATTGGTAGTGGACGACCTACAGACAGACATAATTCTGGGCCAACCCTGGCTGCAGGAGAACCACGCCGTCCTGGACTACCAAAGGGGATGCCTCCACGTAGGGACTCGACAGCGACAGACTTTATATTTCGACAGGGCTCGACCCGGACGGGTGACCCCTGGGCTGGCATCAGAAGATATCCCAGTAGATATGATAGGATGGACGGGGGCCCAGCAGGAAACTTTCCTGGCAAGCCTGCGAGATTTTGATGGTTTGTTCCAAGAAGGAGGACCCATCACTACGACCGCCACTACGCAGCACGTCATCAGGCTTAGGGATGATATACCAGTGAAGGTACCCTCGTACAAATACACGACACACAAGAAAAGGCTGATTGCCGAACAGGTGGAGGAAATGCTGGCAGCTCGAGTCATCCGGCCCAGCCACAGTGACTATTCATCTCCTGTGGTCATTGTCACTAAGAAGGATGGCGGGCCTAGATTCTGCGCCGATTTCAGACGTTTAAACGACAAGACGCACGACGAAGCCAGCCCACTGCCGCCCATCCAGAAGTCCCTGGGCGATGCAAAAATCTTCACCACTTTGGATCTGCGCAGTAGGTACTGGCAGATTGCGATGGTTGAGGAATCTAGGCACCTAACCGCTTTCACCACCTCCGATGGCTCGAGTTACGAATTCAATGTGATGCCCTTCGGCCTAAAAGGGGCCCCTACTACGTTCCAGATGCTCATGGCCCAAGATATGCTCGTGGGATATATTCAAGAATTCGCCCTCGCATACTTGGACGATATAATAATATACTCCCAGAACCTCAACGAGCACTTGCGACACATCAGGATGGTGTTTGAGCGACTGGAGCAACATGGCCTCAAGTTAAACATTAAGAAGTGCCACTTTGCTAGCCGACAAAGGAAATCAGCCTCAAACCATCCACATCCAGGCGATTCAGGCCGCGGAGGCCCCAAGAACCAGGAAGGCTCTACGTCAGTTTTCGGGGACTGTGAATTGGCTCCGAGATTACATCCCGGACGCCTCTCGGATTATGGCTCCTTTGACCGACCTCTTGAAGACAGGCACAACTTACAAATGGACGGGAGCCGCCCAGGGAGCTTTCCACGCTATCAAGGCCGCCGCAGCCAAGCCATTGTTCCTACATCGGCCCGACTTTCAACGCCCCTTCATCCTGCAGACCGACGCTAGTGGAATTGGCGCCGCCGCCGTGCTCTATCAGGAAAAGGATGGCCAGCGACAAATAGTCAATTACGCTAGCCTACGGTTCAACCAGACAGAAAGGCGGTACCATGTGAACGAGCAAGAATGCGTGGCCGTCATATGGGCTATCCGGAGGTACAGGCCCTACTTGGAGGACAAACCGTTCGTCCTGAGGACGGACAGTAAGACCCTTACCTGGATGAACCAATTTAGAGAAGCAAGATCCAAATTGATGCGCTGGTCACTCCTGCTCCAGGAATTTACATATACGGTAGAGCACGTGCCAGGCAAAGACAATGCGCTCCCCGACGCCTTATCACGTCATCCTGATGCCGAGGAGACCGGCCCCAGCTTAGAGAAAGACTAGTCCCCGAAGCCCGACGACCATTACAACCAAACGTTGAGGAGCAGGTATGCCTCTTGGAAACAGACGAACCACTGTACCACCTGATCCAAGACGCCCAGCAGGCAGACCCAGCCATCCGGGAATTAGCCCTACAACTCCAACAAAACGGGCCCGAGACGGAACAGCATCCTGACTTCGTATTCACTAATGGGTTCGTACGCTACAAGGATGGTGCACATCGACCAATTTTTGTGCCCGACGCTGCCCGAGCTCGAGTACTCCAACAGTACCATGATGACCCCACCGCTGGTCATCCTGGGGCAGAGGAGACCTATGGAACTATCACTTGGCGCTTCCACTGGCCGGGAGTACGAGCACAGGTCATTGATTATGTGCACGGCTGTCGCCTGTGCAACGCATTTAAGCGGGGGCCGATCCAAGGCAAGGGTCCTCTACGACCCCATGCACCCAGGCAACCATTGGAGGTGCTCTCCGTAGACATCGTGGGCCCTTAACCGAATCATGTAGTGGCAATCGATATGGAATTGTCGTTATGGACCTCCACACGAGGTGGATCGAGGTCAGGGCAGTCCGAACCACTACGACCACCGCCGTCACAGACTGCTTGGAAGAGGTGTTCCAGCGTTTTGGTTATCCGATGGCCATCCTCACCGACAATGGACCGCAATTTACTTCCGTCGCTTGGGACGCCTCATTGCGTAGGTGGCAATGCCTTCATTGGACAACCCCAATCTACCACCCGAGGGCGAACCCAGTTGAGCGACGGAATCAAGAGTTGAAGAAAGTCCAGCTTGAGGGCCAAACACCAGAACGCTGGGACGAAAAACTCGGGCAGGCACTATTTAACCTACGATCCAGGCGAAATGCAGCCACCAATTATTCCCCGGCTCAAGTCTTTTTTGGATATGAGCTACGCAGACCGGGCGAATGGAGGAATCCGGTGGAAGGACAACCCGAACCCAGACCACAATGCACTCAGAGGGTGCACGCTAACGAATTACGATATAGAGAGCGACGATACGCTAGAACAGACGCACCGATGCCCATCCGACCAAACCCGGGCGACTTGGTGATGGTAAGAATACATCTTCCGCCGGGACAACCTTTTGGGCCGAAATGGGCAGGCCCGTACCCGGTTCTAGAAGAAGCAGGACCAGCGGCGATCTGGGTGGAGCGACCAGGGGCCCAGCGCGCTAAATACCAGCCAGGCGCCCAAACATACAACGCCCAGCTCGTCCAAATGAAGATACCGGGCCGGCGCCTCCGCCGAATCAAGAACCGGGCCCTCACCAACAGCCGCAACCGGGAACGAGCCGCACAGACCCATAAATACCAGAGATGTCACGGATACACGGCTTTTTGAGGGGGAGGCATTTGTTACCCACGCCGACATCGTGACGCAGTGTACCATGACATCATGCGGTCATAAACATCTCACAGGCTCCTCCCCCATAATGTACACCAATAGAATAACGGCAGTCTCGCTATATAAGCAGGACGCTAAATCCATAGGGATTCATTCGACCTCCGATAGAGCTAGCAGCTACTACTACTACCAGCAACTTCCAGAAGAACTACTACTTCCTACTTCTACTACTAGAACTACAACGCTAGCATCAGAAGACATCACATCACGGCCTACCTACGATAAGAGGTCCAACGCATCTTGGCCATCTACGATAAGAGGCCCAACGCATCTTGGCCATCTACGCTAAGAGGCCCAACGCATCTTGGCCATCTACGTTAAGAGGCCCAACGCATCGTGGCCATCCACGATAAGAGGCCCAACACAACGGGCCTTCCATACTCCAGGCCGTTAACGTCACTAGGCCCGAAGGCATCCAGGCCTTCTGCAACGACGGGCCTTCCGTACTCCAGGCCTTTAACGTCACCAGGCCCGAAGGCATCCAGGCCTTCTGCAACGACGGGCCTTCCGTACTCCAGGCCTTTAACGTCACCAGGCCCAGAGGTACCCAGGCCTTCTGCAGCCACGGGCTTTCCGTACTTCAGGCCGTAACGTCACCAGGCCCAAAGGCACCCAGGCCTTCTGCAACAACGGGCCTTCCGTTCTCCAGGCCGTAACGTCACCAGGCCCGAACGCATCCAGACCTTCTGCAACGACGGGCCCTCCGTACTCCAGGCCGTAACGTCACCAGGCCCGAAGGCACGCAGGCCTTCTGCAACGACGGGCCCTCCGTACTCCAGGCCGTACGTCACCAGGCCCGAAGGCCCCAAGGTCGTCTGTAACAACGGACCACCAGCATCACCAGGCCCACCACGTCAACGAACCCCAGCATAGTGCTCGTGAGTGCGGACCACAAGTGAGTGAGTATCGCCCCATTGTGCAAATGAACACGTGATTCCCCCCAGTGACTAGTGGACACAATCCCCCCAGTGTCTAGTGAACGCCATACCAGTGACTAGTGCACGTTCGATCCGCCCCCCCCCTTCAGTGATAAGCAAACACTAAGTTTTTATTCATCACACTGTATATAACCTGTAATCTTTGTAATATACGTTAATATATTATTTTACTTGTGTTCAACCCCTGTTTTATTTTGTTACTATCGCCCTAAGAGTCTCCGCCGCGGCTCTGACACCAAACAGAAAGTGTGTGGTAACAATAACTGAATTTTGCTAATAAATATTATAAGTGTTAATTGCGTGTGTAAAATTTTCAAATAATTCGTTTGCAGCGAGAAAAGTATTTTATTATCTGATATATTAATAATATATTTATTAAAGCTTTTACTTTTAATATCAGCATAAACATAGTATGCCTGTCGATGTAAAACGATACACAGAATATCTTAATTCAAATATTCACATATTCACTTTTTCGATTTATTCTATTCATTTTTTTATCAAAAGCGGTCTACGTGTGCGGTCTTTTTATACAATTGTATGAAAAATAATTAAGAGTACAATTACTCGGCTTAAATGGTAAATTTAATAGGCATTATTGAGTTGTATTTGATACAGTTGAGTTTGCATTTAGCCATCTTTAGAATTTTATCTCAATTTAGTCACACGTTTAGATCGCATACAAAAAAGTAAAAAAGGATATTAGAAACAAGCAATCTATATCCAGTAAGTTATATAACGCTGCATCATATATCACAGCATTAAATTACAAATCCATAGTCACTTGAAAAGAAATTTTTTCTTTCAAGTCCTTTCTTCTAAAATCTCTTATGTATGTACATTGTATGATACATACCTAAGACTAGATCCTATTTAGTGAAAGATGCGTGTACACTGTAGAAACTACTGCACATGCATACCGCATAATTATGGCACTTACAACTAGTTTTATGGCTATAGTCATTTTCTGTAATTATTATATACGTCACTACAGTAAACAAGGAAGAGTAAGTATCGTTTGAATGAAAAATGCTTGTAATAAATAACCCATAGTAATGTGCCGTTTCTGTTGAAAGGTGACTGATCTCCATGTAAGTTCCGCGATCAGTTAATTTAATTTTAATTTAAATATTGTCCTGTTATGAAGAGTACACCGCGGTAAATGTATGTAATGCGCTTTTATTGGTTGCTATTTATGAATCTCTTTCTTTCTACATCTCTACAATGAATTTCCAGATATCATTTGTAGCTTAGATATATAACTACGCGTGTTTTTATTACATCTTTTATACAAATATTTTAAAATACCATCTTATAGAATTATTGTTATATAAAGTGATTTAAACCAACCAACTTATAACTAACTTTTCTTTTTAAATAAAAATATACAACCCAGATTTTTTGTAATGAAAATTTAGAAAAAGTTATATAAAAGCACCAAATTAGAAGAATCGTTAAAGAAGGGCTAACAGGAACTTTATACTAGTGAAAAATTGCTGAGTAACAGTAGATTTGCAGGTATACTATATACATTTGCGTTTATAAAAGGAAGAAAGTTAACGTACAGTTTTTTTAAAACTAGGCACCTACGACGATGTCACTGAATTACCCAAAAAAATAATGCCTTAATGAAACCTGAAATTGACATATGCGTGATACCGAGATTTAAACCGCATTGCATAACTGAAGAAAGATGAAAACTTATGTATATGGGTCTTTCGGTTCAGTGAAGTTGACAGACCACTGTAAGTCCAAGGAAAGTAACTTCCGCTACACAGATAAATATCTGTTTTTTATATGTTATTTGAAATGTCTCTTTGATATAGCTAAAGTGCATGTTTTCTGTCTATATAATTTTAAGTTGTGTGTTGTAATTCAGCCAGTCATAAAACAGATGTAGCCTTACGAAGTTTTTTTGTAAATTGATGCTTTCTTGCTTCTGTAATATTATTACCGTTGTCATACGCATATTGTACAGAGCGATGTTTTACCAAATTTGGCATGTTGCTGGTGTAGACCAAGAACTTAGAATAGAATCCTTTTTTTTTTTTAAAATTTATACTGAATTTTAATATATTAAGAAATTTTATACTACATTTTAATATGTTATGGGTGTAACTGTGCTGGAGTAATTTTGTAATGTGTTCTTTGTTGGACCGTTTTTTCTTAAGCAGTACTTGTTAGTGTAAGTCGATAAATGATGTAATGTTGGACGATATTGTATATCCTTGTTTTTTTTCTTTTAATTAAAGGTCTGATGAAGATCGTGAAATACGATCGAAACGTCACATACATATGAAACTGTGTATTATTTACTTATTAGCTAAACCCATCATTCTGCGGTAAGCAGTAACGAAACGTTTTTCAATACATTAGTCAGTTGACTGAAAGCCACTTGATATCTATATATATATATATATATATATATATATATATATGTAAATATATATTAATTTTTATTGGACGATTTGTAGGTCGTTATACTAGTTTTAAATAATTTTAAAACTCGCTAATTTGCAGTGTTTGAAAATTACAATTTTCTAATTTTACCACTGACTATTAAATTAATTAGGTAATTTTTTCTTTTTAAAATTACCGACACGGCTGAGATTCGAACTCAGGACATACCGATTACTAGCCGGTTGCTCTACCAACTGAGCTACCGTCGGTGTCTGAATTCGAATTTCTAAATCGTACTGATATATGTATATCAAGTAACAGATGGAAATGAGAATGTATATATTAAGCACTAAACATCCATGTGCTGTATATATGTGATATTAAATTTTTATTGACCTTTAATTCATATATGTAAATATATATTAAGTTTTATTGGACGATTTGTAGGTCGTTATACTAGTTTTAAATAGTTTTAAAACTCGCTAATTTGCAGTGTTTGAAAATTACAATTTACATACATATACAGCACATGGACGTTTAGTGCTTAATATATACATTCTCATTTCCATCTGTTACTTGATATACATATATCAGTACGACTTAGAAATTCGAATTCAGACACCGACGGTAGCTCAGTTGGTAGAGCAACCGGCTAGTAATCGGTATGTCCTGAGTTCGAATCTCAGCCGTGTCGGTAATTTTAAAAAAAAAAAATTACCTAATTAATTTAATAGTCAGTGGTAAAATTAGAAAATTGTAATTTTCAAACACTGCAAATTAGCGAGTTTTAAAATTATTTAAAACTAGTATAACGACCTACAAATCGTCCAATAAAAATTAATATATATTTACATATATGAATTAAAGGTCAATAAAAATTTAATATCACATATATACAGCACATGGACGTTTAGTGCTTAATATATACATTCTCATTTCCATCTGTTACTTGATATACATATATCAGTACGATTTAGAAATTCGAATTCAGACACCGACGGTAGCTCAGTTGGTAGAGCAACCGGCTAGTAATCGATATGTCCTGAGTTCGAACCTCAGCCGTGTCGGTAATTTAAAAAAAAAAAAATTACCTAATTAATTTAATAGTCAGTGGTAAAATTAGAAAATTGTAATTTTCAAACACTGCAAATTAGCGAGTTTTAAAATTATTTAAAACTAGTATAACGACCTACAAATCGTCTAATAAAAATTAATATATATTTACATATATGAATTAAAGGTCAATAAAAATTTAATATCATATATATATATATATATTCCAAAACTACCTAAACCCTAATTCTACCATTGCGGTAGTAAGCTACATACATAGTGATATACGCTATCAGTAACAACTGAATTTCGTCGAACACTATATATATATATATATAAGAGAAAGCAAGAAGTCTTTGCCGTTAGAACACAGGAAGTAATAGGTTCTTGGGGAATCTAGCAATCATAAACTGGTTGTGCTTTAGTTGTTTATTCTTTCTGCCAATATTTCGTACATATGATTGTGTACTTCATCAGGGCATCAACTGTGGAAGCAGATCACAAGAATTGAGTGTGTTGATATATTAAAAGTTTACAAATGTACTTACAATGCGAACTGTTTATGTGGACAATATTACATGATATAGAAGTGCATGTTTCTCTGGGATTGATTTTCATTACCATTATTGGTCTTAACATTGGTTATGATAATGATGTTCACAGATTAAAATTCATTAAAAACTCTAGACGGAACACAACAAAAAAACACGTTAAAATTATTCAGGTTAACACCTCGTTACATTTTAAAAGAATATAATTTTTCTTTTTTGAAACCACTGTAGTGTAAAGTTTATTACTGAACGGTCAAGAACAAAATGTCAAGTAATAGATGGATGTCAACTCGATCATCTGTGTGCATCAATACCAACCTCCAACATTGTTGTCTAGTGAGAAACACAACAGCATCGAAAACCCTATGTGTGTTTTAATTTGACATATCAAAGTATGCATGAAAATATAATTTCAAAATAAACCGCGAAAATTGATGATTTAAAGGTAATCTAAATTGACAATACAATACTATGTAATAGAATGCATGATTAAAGTTTGTGTTATCGTGTGTAAATGTTAACTCTTAGTTATAAAACAAGATTATTCATTGGTTGACTGCAAAGTTACATTTATTGTTCTGTTGCCAGATGCACCAAGTGTTAAAAGAAACGCATATACTGAATTAAGGTTATCAATGTCTGATCTGAAATTCATAGTGTTACTTAACTTATTAATCTCGACCATTTCTAGGAACTCTCTGCATTTCTTGCTCCGTACTGTTCTCAGTATTTTAGCGTCGTCAAAGTTAGGTACATGTTTATTGTTTCTCATATGTAAAGAAAGTGCACATCTATCCTTCTTAGTTGCAATGTCACTACGATGCATCGTGAGACGTGTCTTTAACCAGGTTGACGTTTGACCTATATATAGTTGTTCACAATCCTTACAGGGCACCGAATAAATGACATTAGAGCGGTATTCTAAGTCCGTTTTGTCTTTGACTCTGCTAAAACAAATTCATAAACCTAATGTTCCCTACAGACCTATTGTCTCATGTATAGATGCTCCCACATACGGGGTTTCTTCGTACGTTGCTGGCATCCTCACAAACGCTTTCAAAGATAACAGTCCTTATGACATACCTGATTCTTTCACTTTTGTAAAACAATATCAAAATTTTCAACTGCCTAATGACTATCAAATTATTTCTCTTGACGTTGTATCACTCTTCACTAATATTCCACAAGACGTAGTCTTACACATTATTCGGCAAAATTGGACATCAATATCAGAACATACAGACCTCACACAAGACTCATTACTTAAATTAATAGAATTCATTATTTCAAACAGTTATTTTTCATTTAATGGAGGTTACTATACACAAGTGTCAGGCATGCCGATGGGTTCGCCCCTCAGCCCGATTCTGGCCAACATAGTGATGGATTTCTGTTTAGACAACATACTCAGAGTTTTGCCCTTTAAATTTGCATTTATACATAAATACGTTGATGACATTATTTGTGCTCTTCCGGGGGCGGAGATACACTCCACCTTAAACGTGTTCAACACTTTCCACCCTAATATCCAATTCACCTTAGAAATGGAGGTTGAGAGGGGTGTACCGTTCCTAGATACTAGAGTAATTAGAGACAATAACAATAAAATCATCACAGATTGGTACATGAAACCGACCAACTCTAGCAGATTACTTAACTTTCATTCTAATCACCCTATGAAACAAAAATTAAATCTCTTAAGAGCTATGAAAGATAGAGTGTCTAGGATTAGTCATCCCTCTCTATCATCAAAGAATGTTAGAATACTTAGTAATATTTTCATTAATAATGGTTATCCGAGAAGTTTAGTACACAAAGTCATGTTTAACACACCGGTGGACTCTGTCCTGACCCCTCGTACGGTAGACGTCACGAATAATGTTAGATATTTCCGGTTTCCATATATACAACACATTTCAGAAAGACTTTCCCCTCTATTAACAACCCAAAACACAGCTCTTGGTTTTTATAACAACAACCCCATACGAAGGTGTTTTAGCAGAGTCAAAGACAAAACGGACTTAGAATACCGCTCTAATGTCATTTATTCGGTGCCCTGTAAGGATTGTGAACAACTATATATAGGTCAAACGTCAACCTGGTTAAAGACACGTCTCACGATGCATCGTAGTGACATTGCAACTAAGAAGGATAGATGTGCACTTTCTTTACATATGAGAAACAATAAACATGTACCTAACTTTGACGACGCTAAAATACTGAGAACAGTACGGAGCAAGAAATGCAGAGAGTTCCTAGAAATGGTCGAGATTAATAAGTTAAGTAACACTATGAATTTCAGATCAGACATTGATAACCTCAATTCAGTATATGCGTTTCTTTTAACACTTGGTGCATCTGGCAACAGAACAATAAATGTAACTTTGCAGTCAACCAATGAATAATCTTGTTTTATAACTAAGAGTTAACATTTACACACGATAACACAAACTTTAATCATGCATTCTATTACATAGTATTGTATTGTCAATTTAGATTACCTTTAAATCATCAATTTTCGCGGTTTATTTTGAAATTATATTTTCATGCATACTTTGATATGTCAAATTAAAACACACATAGGGTTTTCGATGCTGTTGTGTTTCTCACTAGACAACAATGTTGGAGGTTGGTATTGATGCACACAGATGATCGAGTTGACATCCATCTATTACTTGACATTTTGTTCTTGACCGTTCAGTAATAAACTTTACACTACAGTGGTTTCAAAAAAGAAAAATTATATTCTTTTAAAATGTAACGAGGTGTTAACCTGAATAATTTTAACGTGTTTTTTTGTTGTGTTCCGTCTAGAGTTTTTAATGAATTTTAATCTGTGAACATCATTATCATAACCAATGTTAAGACCAATAATGGTAATGAAAATCAATCCCAGAGAAACATGCACTTCTATATCATGTAATATTGTCCACATAAACAGTTCGCATTGTAAGTACATTTGTAAACTTTTAATATATCAACACACTCAATTCTTGTGATCTGCTTCCACAGTTGATGCCCTGATGAAGTACACAATCATATGTACGAAATATTGGCAGAAAGAATAAAGAACTAAAGCACAACCAGTTTATGATTGCTAGATTCCCCAAGAACCTATTACTTATTATATATATATAATAAATATTTTCTTTGAAGTTATATATATATATATATATATAACTTCAAAGAAAATATTTATTTGCCGTCTAATTAAATATATGTGTGGAGGGTGTTGGGGAGTCCGGCAACAAAGACAACAAAATGGAAGTCTATTAACTTTATTTTCTCCAATATTTCGCAATTACATTATTGCTTCCTCAGGGAAAAAGTTTCGACTTCTATGTGGAAAAATTGTAACGCTATCATATCTCGTATGTTCTAATGTACGAAAGAAAAAAACAATATAGTTCTTTCTCCTTTCCCATTTACATATAACATTTTGAACATTTTATATTTATAAACAATTTAAAACAATTACTTTAACACTCCGCAGCAAGACAACAGGCACAATATAAACGACAACACATAGCGATGTGATCGTTTAGCAGCATAGATCAAGTAAAATTGTTATTGTAGTTTATATTGTGCCTGTTGTCTTGCTGCGGAGTGTTAAAGTAATTGTTTTAAATTGTTTATAAATATAAAATGTTCAAAATGTTATATGTA
Source organism: Amphimallon solstitiale (assembly GCA_963170755.1). NCBI lineage: Eukaryota > Metazoa > Arthropoda > Insecta > Coleoptera > Scarabaeidae > Amphimallon > Amphimallon solstitiale. The sequence goes on from OY720675.1 coordinate 149,192,956, forward strand.
AATGGGAAAGGAGAAAGAACTATATTGTTTTTTTCTTTCGTACATTAGAACATACGAGATATGATAGCGTTACAATTTTTCCAAATAGAAGTCGAAACTTTTTCCCTGAGGAAGCAATAATGTAATTGCGAAATATTGGAGAAAATAAAGTTAATAGACTTCCATTTTGTTGTCTTTGTTGCCGGACTCCCCAACACTCTCCACACACACACACATATATATATATATATGTTGTCACTGGATTCCGGGTTTTCTTCCGCGTTTCCACTGCTTGGTCTTTGGAAAGACCAATGCTGGTTTCTTGACGACGTTTCGGCAAAATCACACTTGCCATCTTCAGGTCTGCGATAACTGTCTGCTTCTGCTTCTTGTTATTCGTAAACTGACGTTTTCGGGATTCGGATGGTGGTTATATACTCCGTTAGCGTTTGGGTTGGTTGCCCTTGGATGAGTGTGGGCATGGTTCCGTGTCGTTGGGCTCGTGTTTGGAGTGTGTCGGCTGGTTTGCGATGTAGATGTATTAGTTTGATGTTTTTTGTTGATATCTGATCTTGTTAGTGCTGGTTTCCATGCTGTTGGTAACCTCTGGGTATCATCTCGTGAATTCAGATTGTTCGGATGTTTTTCAATTTCGATGGCTTCCCTGATGATTCTGGTTTTAGTATGTTCGATGTTCGCTAATAGCTTGGTGTTACTGAAGTCTATCGTGTGGGATGTTTCTTTTACATGTTGAGCCAGGGATGAAGTTTTCTCGTCTTTTCTTACGGAATTTTTGTGTTCGTCTCTTCTTGCGTTTACCCTTCTGTTCGTTTGTCCAATGTAAGTTTTTTCACAGTTGAGGCACGGAATTTCATAAACTCCTTGGTTTTCTAAAGGTATTTTTGTTTTAGGGTTTCGAAGGACTGTACTGATTTTTCTGTCTGCTTTGAATGTTGTTTCAATGTTGTGTCTTCGTAGGATTTTGGATATTCTATCGGTGGTGCCTTTAACATAGGGTAAGTAGGTTTTGGCAGTTGGTGTATCTTTTTCCTCTTGTGGTGTTGTTGGTTTCGGTTTGGATGCTCTTTTGATAGCAGATTCACTGAAACCATTCTGCTGGAGTGCCTTGTGGAGTTTGTCCATTTCTTGGGTGATGTTATCTTCGTCTGCTAATCTCTGCGATCTTGTCACTAGGGTTTTCACAACTGATTGTAACTGAGCTGGGTGGTGGTGAGACTGAGCGTTCAGATATCTGTCTGTATGGGTGGATTTTCGGTATACCGTGTGACTTAAGTTCCCATTTTCTTTCTTCTTGACCAAAACGTCGAGGAAAGGTAATTCGTTGTTCGATTCTATTTCCATCGTAAATTTTATGTTTGGATGGGTTTTGTTTAAATGTTCCAGGAAGATGTCGAGCTGGTCCTTTCCATGTGTCCAGATCACGAAAGCGTCATCGACGTAGCGTAGCCAGAGTTTGGGTTTGTGTGTGGCCGTCCTTAGTGCTGTTTTTTCTAAGTTTTCCATAAAAAGGTTTGCTATTACTGGTGATAGTGGAGAGCCCATTGGGGCGCCTTCTATTTGTCTATAGCGCTGATCTTCGTAGATAAAGTATGTGTTTGTCAGGCAGTGTTTCACCAAGTTCATTATGTGCACTGGGGGTTTGTATATTCGTTCGATGGTCTCTAGAGCTTCGGCAACTGGTATATTGGTGAACAGTGATACTACGTCGAAGCTTACTAATAACCATTCTGGTTCTACTTTTTCTTGTCTCAATAGATCGATGAAGTGGCTTGCGTTCTTGACGTAAGATTCGGCTTCTTCGACATGAGGTTGTAGTTGTTGGGCTAGGTATCTAGCCAATTGTTGAACAGGTGATCCAATGGAGCTGACTATGGGTCTTAAGGGTGCACCTTCCTTGTGGACTTTAGGTAAGCCGTAGAATTTGGGGCATCTTGATGACTTCTCCCTTGGAATGAGTACTGTCTGGATTTCCTTGTCGATGGGACTCTCCTTGATTTTAGTTTTGGTTGTTTTCTCCAGGTATGTTGTTGGATCCGTGGAGATTGGTTGGTATGCTGGATCCTCCAAGAGGGTTCTTATTTTGGCGTCGTAGTCGGTTGTGTTCATTACCACGGTTGCATTTCCTTTATCGGCTGGTAGAATAATAATGTTTTCGTTTTCCCTTAGTTGTTTCAATGCCAGGAATTCTTCGTGTGATAGGTTCTTCTTTGGTGGTTTGGCTGTCCTTAATATTTGCGATACATCTTGGCGGATAGTTTCGGCCGTATTCTTGTCAATCCCAGCTATAGTTGCTTCTACTCCACAAATTATTTCTTCTACTGGTATGCGGGCAGGAGCTATTGCGTAGTTAAATCCTTTAGCCAAAACACTGTGGGATGCTGCGTCCAATACATGGGTGGATAAGTTGTATACCACTTTGATCGATTTGTTCTCTACTCTGGTGTTTCTGGGTTTTTGTTCTGCTTGCAGGTGGTTGAACTTCTTTATTTGTTTTGCTTTTGTCCAATCGGTATTTGTCTCTGAACGGAATTCACTGAGCTGGTCCAGTATTCTCCAAATTATCGGGTGGATGATGTTGCTGAGGTTAAGATGTAGTTGCAGTAATTGTTTGTTGGTATCATCCAACATTTTTCTCGTCTCGTGGATGGATTCCCTCAGTAGCGCCATACTTGCTTTCTTCAGAATGTTCTTGGTTTGTCTGGTGTTTCTGTTGAACTTCAGTTTCAATATCTGTGGCACGATGTTTTCCTCTCGGCAACGTTGTAGAAAAGTCAGGTCACAAAGCAGTTTGCTTCTTCTTGTTCGTAGTTTTTCGAAGGTCTTGGTTTGGTGTAAAGTCTTCTCCCCGTAAAGACGTAATATGTTCTCTTTCAGGTTTCCGCGGGTAGTAGTATGTGTTGTCACTGGATTCCGGGTTTTCTTCCGCGTTTCCACTGCTTGGTCTTTGGAAAGACCAATGCTGGTTTCTTGACGACGTTTCGGCAAAATCACACTTGCCATCTTCAGGTCTGCGATAACTGTCTGCTTCTGCTTCTTGTTATTCGTAAACTGACGTTTTCGGGATTCGGATGGTGGTTACATACTCCGTTAGCGTTTGGGTTGGTTGCCCTTGGATGAGTGTGGGCATGGTTCCGTGTCGTTGGGCTCGTGTTTGGAGTGTGTCGGCTGGTTTGCGATGTAGATGTATTAGTTTGATGTTTTTTGTTGATATCTGATCTTGTTAGTGCTGGTTTCCATGCTGTTGGTAACCTCTGGGTATCATCTCGTGAATTCAGATTGTTCGGATGTTTTTCAATTTCGATGGCTTCCCTGATGATTCTGGTTTTAGTATGTTCGATGTTCGCTAATAGCTTGGTGTTACTGAAGTCTATCGTGTGGGATGTTTCTTTTACATGTTGAGCCAGGGATGAAGTTTTCTCGTCTTTTCTTACGGAATTTTTGTGTTCGTCTCTTCTTGCGTTTACCCTTCTGTTCGTTTGTCCAATGTAAGTTTTTTCACAGTTGAGGCACGGAATTTCATAAACTCCTTGGTTTTCTAAAGGTATTTTTGTTTTAGGGTTTCGAAGGACTGTACTGATTTTTCTGTCTGCTTTGAATGTTGTTTCAATGTTGTGTCTTCGTAGGATTTTGGATATTCTATCGGTGGTGCCTTTAACATAGGGTAAGTAGGTTTTGGCAGTTGGTGTATCTTTTTCCTCTTGTGGTCTTGTTGGTTTCGGTTTGGATGCTCTTTTGATAGCAGATTCACTGAAACCATTCTGCTGGAGTGCCTTGTGGAGTTTGTCCATTTCTTGGGTGATGTTATCTTCGTCTGCTAATCTCTGCGATCTTGTCACTAGGGTTTTCACAACTGATTGTAACTGAGCTGGGTGGTGGTGAGACTGAGCGTTCAGATATCTGTCTGTATGGGTGGATTTTCGGTATACCGTGTGACTTAAGTTCCCATTTTCTTTCTTCTTGACCAAAACGTCGAGGAAAGGTAATTCGTTGTTCGATTCTATTTCCATCGTAAATTTTATGTTTGGATGGGTTTTGTTTAAATGTTCCAGGAAGATGTCGAGCTGGTCCTTTCCATGTGTCCAGATCACGAAAGTGTCATCGACGTAGCGTAGCCAGAGTTTGGGTTTGTGTGTGGCCGTCCTTAGTGCTGTTTTTTCTAAGTTTTCCATAAAAAGGTTTGCTATTACTGGTGATAGTGGAGAGCCCATTGGGGCGCCTTCTATTTGTCTATAGCGCTGATCTTCGTAGATAAAGTATGTGTTTGTCAGGCAGTGTTTCACCAAGTTCATTATGTGCACTGGGGGTTTGTATATTCGTTCGATGGTCTCTAGAGCTTCGGCAACTGGTATATTGGTGAACAGTGATACTACGTCGAAGCTTACTAATAACCATTCTGGTTCTACTTTTTCTTGTCTCAATAGATCGATGAAGTGGCTTGCGTTCTTGACGTAAGATTCGGCTTCTTCGACATGAGGTTGTAGTTGTTGGGCTAGGTATCTAGCCAATTGTTGAACAGGTGATCCAATGGAGCTGACTATGGGTCTTAGGGGTTCACCTTCCTTGTGGACTTTAGGTAAGCCGTAGAATTTGGGGCATCTTGATGACTTCTCCCTTGGAATGAGTGCTGTCTGGATTTCCTTGTCGATGGGACTCTCCTTGATTTTAGTTTTGGTTGTTTTCTCCAGGTATGTTGTTCGATCCGTGGAGATTGGTTGGTATGCTGGATCCTCCAAGAGGGTTCTTATTTTGGCGTCGTAGTCGGTTGTGTTCATTACCACGGTTGCATTTCCTTTATCAGCTGGTAGAATAATAATGTTTTCGTTTTCCCTTAGTTGTTTCAATGCCAGGAATTCTTCGTGTGATAGGTTCTTCTTTGGTGGTTTGGCTGTCCTTAATATTTGCGATACATCTTGGCGGATAGTTTCGGCCGTATTCTTGTCAATCCCAGCTATAGTTGCTTCTACTCCACAAATTATTTCTTCTACTGGTATGCGGGCAGGAGCTATTGCGTAGTTAAATCCTTTAGCCAAAACACTGTGGGATGCTGCGTCCAATACATGGGTGGATAAGTTGTATACCACTTTGATCGATTTGTTCTCTACTCTGGTGTTTCTGGGTTTTTGTTCTGCTTGCAGGTGGTTGAACTTTTTTATTTGTTTTGCTTTTGTCCAATCGGTATTTGTCTCTGAACGGAATTCACTGAGCTGGTCCAGTATTCTCCAAATTATCGGGTGGATGATGTTGCTGAGGTTAAGATGTAGTTGCAGTAATTGTTTGTTGGTATCATCCAACATTTTTCTCGTCTCGTGGATGGATTCCCTCAGTAGCGCCATACTTGCTTTCTTCAGAATGTTCTTGGTTTGTCTGGTGTTTCTGTTGAACTTCAGTTTCAATGTCTGTGGCACGATGTTTTCCTCTCGGCAACGTTGTAGAAAAGTCAGGTCACAAAGCAGTTTGCTTCTTCTTGTTCGTAGTTTTTCGAAGGTCTCGGTTTGGTGTAAAGTCTTCTCCCCGTAAAGACGTAATATGTTCTCTTTCAGGTTTCCGCGGGTAGTAGTATGTGTTGTCACTGGATTCCGGGTTTTCTTCCGCGTTTCCACTGCTTGGTCTTTGGAAAGACCAATGCTGGTTTCTTGACGACGTTTCGGCAAAATCACACTTGCCATCTTCAGGTCTGCGATAACTGTCTGATTCTGCTTCTTGTTATTCGTAAACTGACGTTTTCGGGATTCGGATGGTGGTTATATACTCCGTTAGCCAACTGCCAAAACCTACTTACCCTATGTTAAAAGCACCACCGATAGAATATCCAAAATCCTACGAAGACACAACATTGAAACAACATTCAAAGCAGACAGAAAAATCAGTACAGTCCTTCGAAACCCTAAAACAAAAATACCTTTAGAAAACCAAGGAGTTTATGAAATTCCGTGCCTCAACTGTGAAAAAACTTACATTGGACAAACGAACAGAAGGGTAAACGCAAGAAGAGACGAACACAAAAATTCCGTAAGAAAAGACGAGAAAACTTCATCCCTGGCTCAACATGTAAAAGAAACATCCCACACGATAGACTTCAGTAACACCAAGCTATTAGCGGACATCGAACATACTAAAACCAGAATCATCAGGGAAGCCATCGAAATTGAAAAACATCCGAACAATCTGAATTCACGAGATGATACCCAGAGGTTACCAACAGCATGGAAACCAGCACTAACAAGATCAGATATCAACAAAAAACATCAAACTAATACATCTACATCGCAAACCAGCCGACACACTCCAAACACGAGCCCAACGACACGGAACCATGCCCACACTCATCCAAGGGCAACCAACCCAAACGCTAACGGAGTATATAACCACCATCCGAATCCCGAAAACGTCAGTTTACGAATAACAAGAAGCAGAAGCAGACAGTTATCGCAGACCTGAAGATGGCAAGTGTGATTTTGCCGAAACGTCGTCAAGAAACCAGCATTGGTCTTTCCAAAGACCAAGCAGTGGAAACGCGGAAGAAAACCCGGAATCCAGTGACAACACATACTACTACCCGCGGAAACCTGAAAGAGAACATATTACGTCTTTACGGGGAGAAGACTTTACACCAAACCAAGACCTTCGAAAAACTACGAACAAGAAGAAGCAAACTGCTTTGTGACCTGACTTTTCTACAACGTTGCCGAGAGGAAAACATCGTGCCACAGACATTGAAACTGAAGTTCAACAGAAACACCAGACAAACCAAGAACATTCTGAAGAAAGCAAGTATGGCGCTACTGAGGGAATCCATCCACGAGACGAGAAAAATGTTGGATGATACCAACAAACAATTACTGCAACTACATCTTAACCTCAGCAACATCATCCACCCGATAATTTGGAGAATACTGGACCAGCTCAGTGAATTCCGTTCAGAGACAAATACCGATTGGACAAAAGCAAAACAAATAAAAAAGTTCAACCACCTGCAAGCAGAACAAAAACCCAGAAACACCAGAGTAGAGAACAAATCGATCAAAGTGGTATACAACTTATCCACCCATGTATTGGACGCAGCATCCCACAGTGTTTTGGCTAAAGGATTTAACTACGCAATAGCTCCTGCCCGCATACCAGTAGAAGAAATAATTTGTGGAGTAGAAGCAACTATAGCTGGGATTGACAAGAATACGGCCGAAACTATCCGCCAAGATGTATCGCAAATATTAAGGACAGCCAAACCACCAAAGAAGAACCTATCACACGAAGAATTCCTGGCATTGAAACAACTAAGGGAAAACGAAAACATTATTATTCTACCAGCCGAGAAAGGAAATGCAACCGTGGTAATGAACACAACCGACTACGACGCCAAAATAAGAACCCTCTTGGAGGATCCAGCATACCAACCAATCTCCACGGATCGAACAACATACCTGGAGAAAACAACCAAAACTAAAATCAAGGAGAGTCCCATCGACAAGGAAATCCAGACAGCACTCATTCCAAGGGAGAAGTCATCAAGATGCCCCAAATTCTACGGCTTACCTAAAGTCCACAAGGAAGGTGCACCCCTAAGACCCATAGTCAGCTCCATTGGATCACCTGTTCAACAATTGGCTAGATACCTAGCCCAACAACTACAACCTCATGTCGAAGAAGCCGAATCTTACGTCAAGAACGCAAGCCACTTCATCGATCTATTGAGACAAGAAAAAGTAGAACCAGAATGGTTATTAGTAAGCTTCGACGTAGTATCACTGTTCACCAATATACCAGTTGCCGAAGCTCTAGAGACCATCGAACGAATATACAAACCCCCAGTGCACATAATGAACTTGGTGAAACACTGCCTGACAAACACATACTTTATCTACGAAGATCAGCGCTATAGACAAATAGAAGGCGCCCCAATGGGCTCTCCACTATCACCAGTAATAGCAAACCTTTTTATGGAAAACTTAGAAAAAACAGCACTAAGGACGGCCACACACAAACCCAAACTCTGGCTACGCTACGTCGATGACACTTTCGTGATCTGGACACATGGAAAGGACCAGCTCGACATCTTCCTGGAACATTTAAACAAAACCCATCCAAACATAAAATTTACGATGGAAATAGAATCGAACAACGAATTACCTTTCCTCGACGTTTTGGTCAAGAAGAAAGAAAATGGGAACTTAAGTCACACGGTATACCGAAAATCCACCCATACAGACAGATATCTGAACGCTCAGTCTCACCACCACCCAGCTCAGTTACAATCAGTTGTGAAAACCCTAGTGACAAGATCGCAGAGATTAGCAGACGAAGATAACATCACCCAAGAAATGGACAAACTCCACAAGGCACTCCAGCAGAATGGTTTCAGTGAATCTGCTATCAAAAGAGCATCCAAACCGAAACCAACAACACCACAAGAGGAAAAAGATACACCAACTGCCAAAACCTACTTACCCTATGTTAAAGGCACCACCGATAGAATATCCAAAATCCTACGAAGACACAACATTGAAACAACATTCAAAGCAGACAGAAAAATCAGTACAGTCCTTCGAAACCCTAAAACAAAAATACCTTTAGAAAACCAAGGAGTTTATGAAATTCCGTGCCTCAACTGTGAAAAAACTTACATTGGACAAACGAACAGAAGGGTAAACGCAAGAAGAGACGAACACAAAAATTCCGTAAGAAAAGACGAGAAAACTTCATCCCTGGCTCAACATGTAAAAGAAACATCCCACACGATAGACTTCAGTAACACCAAGCTATTAGCGAACATCGAACATACTAAAACCAGAATCATCAGGGAAGCCATCGAAATTGAAAAACATCCGAACAATCTGAATTCACGAGATGATACCCAGAGGTTACCAACAGCATGGAAACCAGCACTAATAAGATCAGATATCAACAAAAAACATCAAACTAATACATCTACATCGCAAACCAGCCGACACACTCCAAACACGAGCCCAACGACACGGAACCATGCCCACACTCATCCAAGGGCAACCAACCCAAACGCTAACGGAGTATATAACCACCATCCGAATCCCGAAAACGTCAGTTTACGAATAACAAGAAGCAGAAGCAGACAGTTATCGCAGACCTGAAGATGGCAAGTGTGATTTTGCCGAAACGTCGTCAAGAAACCAGCATTGGTCTTTCCAAAGACCAAGCAGTGGAAACGCGGAAGAAAACCCGGAATCCAGTGACAACACATACCACTACCCGCGGAAACCTGAAAGAGAACATATTACGTCTTTACGGGGAGAAGACTTTACACCAAACCAAGACGTTCGAAAAACTACGAACAAGAAGAAGCAAACTGCTTTGTGACCTGACTTTTCTACAACGTTGCCGAGAGGAAAACATCGTGCCACAGACATTGAAACTGAAGTTCAACAGAAACACCAGACAAACCAAGAACATTCTGAAGAAAGCAAGTATGGCGCTACTGAGGGAATCCATCCACGAGACGAGAAAAATGTTGGATGATACCAACAAACAATTACTGCAACTACATCTTAACCTCAGCAACATCATCCACCCGATAATTTGGAGAATACTGGACCAGCTCAGTGAATTCCGTTCAGAGACAAATACCGATTGGACAAAAGCAAAACAAATAAAAAAGTTCAACCACCTGCAAGCAGAACAAAAACCCAGAAACACCAGAGTAGAGAACAAATCGATCAAAGTGGTATACAACTTATCCACCCATGTATTGGACGCAGCATCCCACAGTGTTTTGGCTAAAGGATTTAACTACGCAATAGCTCCTGCCCGCATACCAGTAGAAGAAATAATTTGTGGAGTAGAAGCAACTATAGCTGGGATTGACAAGAATACGGCCGAAACTATCCGCCAAGATGTATCGCAAATATTAAGGACAGCCAAACCACCAAAGAAGAACCTATCACACGAAGAATTCCTGGCATTGAAACAACTAAGGGAAAACGAAAACATTATTATTCTACCAGCCGATAAAGGAAATGCAACCGTGGTAATGAACACAACCGACTACGACGCCAAAATAAGAACCCTCTTGGAGGATCCAGCATACCAACCAATCTCCACGGATACAACAACATACCTGGAGAAAACAACCAAAACTAAAATCAAGGAGAGTCCCATCGACAAGGAAATCCAGACAGCACTCATTCCAAGGGAGAAGTCATCAAGATGCCCCAAATTCTACGGCTTACCTAAAGTCCACAAGGAAGGTGCACCCCTAAGACTCATAGTCAGCTCCATTGGATCACCTGTTCAACAATTGGCTAGATACCTAGCCCAACAACTACAACCTCATGTCGAAGAAGCCGAATCTTACGTCAAGAACGCAAGCCACTTCATCGATCTATTGAGACAAGAAAAAGTAGAACCAGAATGGTTATTAGTAAGCTTCGACGTAGTATCACTGTTCACCAATATACCAGTTGCCGAAGCTCTAGAGACCATCGAACGAATATACAAACCCCCAGTGCACATAATGAACTTGGTGAAACACTGCCTGACAAACACATACTTTATCTACGAAGATCAGCGCTATAGACAAATAGAAGGCGCCTCAATGGGCTCTCCACTATCACCAGTAATAGCAAACCTTTTTATGGAAAACTTAGAAAAAACAGCACTAAGGACGGCCACACACAAACCCAAACTCTGGCTACGCTACGTCGATGACACTTTCGTGATCTGGACACATGGAAAGGACCAGCTCGACATCTTCCTGGAACATTTAAACAAAACCCATCCAAACATAAAATTTACGATGGAAATAGAATCGAACAACGAATTACCTTTCCTCGACGTTTTGGTCAAGAAGAAAGAAAATGGGAACTTAAGTCACACGGTATACCGAAAATCCACCCATACAGACAGATATCTGAACGCTCAGTCTCACCACCACCCAGCTCAGTTACAATCAGTTGTGAAAACCCTAGTGACAAGATCGCAGAGATTAGCAGACGAAGATAACATCACCCAAGAAATGGACAAACTCCACAAGGCACTCCAGCAGAATGGTTTCAGTGAATCTGCTATCAAAAGAGCATCCAAACCGAAACCAACAACACCACAAGAGGAAAAAGATACACCAACTGCCAAAACCTACTTACCCTATGTTAAAGGCACCACCGATAGAATATCCAAAATCCTACGAAGACACAACATTCAAAGCAGACAGAAAAATCAGTACAGTCCTTCGAAACCCTAAAACAAAAATACCTTTAGAAAACCAAGGAGTTTATGAAATTCCGTGCCTCAACTGTGAAAAAACTTACATTGGACAAACGAACAGAAGGGTAAACGCAAGAAGAGACGAACACAAAAATTCCGTAAGAAAAGACGAGAAAACTTCATCCCTGGCTCAACATGTAAAAGAAACATCCCACACGATAGACTTCAGTAACACCAAGCTATTAGCGAACATCGAACATACTAAAACCAGAATCGTCAGGGAAGCCATCGAAATTGAAAAACATCCGAACAATCTGAATTCACGAGATGATACCCAGAGGTTACCAACAGCATGGAAACCAGCACTAACAAGATCAGATATCAACAAAAAACATCAAACTAATACATCTACATCGCAAACCAGCCGACACACTCCAAACACGAGCCCAACGACACGGAACCATGCCCACACTCATCCAAGGGCAACCAACCCAAACGCTAACGGAGTATATAACCACCATCCGAATCCCGAAAACGTCAGTTTACGAATAACAAGAAGCAGAAGCAGACAGTTATCGCAGACCTGAAGATGGCAAGTGTGATTTTGCCGAAACGTCGTCAAGAAACCAGCATTGGTCTTTCCAAAGACCAAGCAGTGGAAACGCGGAAGAAAACCCGGAATCCAGTGACAACACATACTACTACCCGCGGAAACCTGAAAGAGAATATATATATATATATATATATGTATTGAAAAATTGAAAATCTTCTTGGTAGTGGCATAAAATGAATTAAAAGTAATAACAATATGACAACTGGTTGTCAATTAGAAAACAATGACAAATATAAAATGTAAATCAAAATGTATAAATGAAAATGTAATCAATAAGCATAGGACAGTCGAGATTATTTCTATAATCACATTAAAAGGCTTGGGGTCTACCACAAACTGTTCAGTCAATCCAAATATACAAATAACAACGACGCAACTATGTTTACATAGTTGCGTCGTTGTTATTTGTATATTTGGATTTGGGTCTACCACAAACTGTTCAGTCAATCCAAATATACAAATAACAACGACGCAACTATGTTTACATAGTTGCGTCGTTGTTATTTGTATATTTGGATTGACTGAACAGTTTGTGGTAGACCCCAAGCCTTTTAATGTGATTAAAGAAATAATCTCGACTGTCCTATGCTTATTGATTACATTTTCATTTATACATTTTGATTTACATTTTATATTTGTCATTGTTTTCTAATTGACAACCAGTTGTCATATTGTTATTACTTTTAATTCATTTTATGCCACTACTACCAAGAAGATTTTCAATTTTTCAATACATTTGTATAATTGGCAAAGAATTGTAATATATTTTATATATATATATATATATATATATATAATATAATATATGTTTTTCTTGGGAATAGCGGCATATGTGAATAGAACTATAATTGATTGTGACGTTTCAACATTTATTTATGTTTTCTTCAGACCTCTGTAATTTTATAGAAAAAAGATAACTTTACATATAATTAAAATTAGATCTATAGAGTTATTATTAATTTAACTTTGTTTTAAAATTGATTTGTGTAAACACTCTGTACACATAAGTTTATAAAGACAAACTATACATATAACATATAAAAACAATTGTATGAACGATGAAAATATACATTAAATCTACTTACATTTATTTTTGTTTATTTCTCTATTAATGATCATCTTTTGTATTATTTCTTTTTTTACTTCTACATTTTTACTTTCCGTTGTATTTTCTATTTTCTTGGTGGTAATGCATTTTAATTTAAAATTAGTATATACTAAATTCTATTTTTATCAATTGGTCAATGTTATTTCTGTGTCAAACCTTAAAATGAGAAACTCTAACATCTGCATTTGTTGTTAAAAACATAATGAAAGAAAAACAGACAAAAATAATGCACACACAGAGTATTTATTCGTAAATACAAGGGTTACACCAAAAATAAGCTGTTTCCAATTTATTACATTTTCAACCTAATCAAATAATTCCAAAATAAATGTCAGAGAGTCCCTTGATCTCTGTTCGATCATTCACAGCATGTTCCTCCTTTTTTATGTGGATCATTTCTAACACGTACCTTTACATTGTATGGAGCTAAACTTTTATTTAATTTTTGAGTTAAACCTCGAATATAGGGCAGGCAGACATATTTGTTTATATTAGATTGATTTTCATTTTTCTTTTTGTGTTTGCTTTGGTTATAGAATTTGTGTAGTCTGTGTTTTCTTATCTTTTGAATAAAGTTTAGTGGATAGTCATTAGTTTGTAACATACTCTTGATGTTATTTAATATGTCTTTTCTGAATTTTGCACTTGTTAATCTGATTGCTCTGTCAACTAAAGCTGTAACTACATTTTTTATATATATATCCGGTTGGCAAGAATTGAAATTTACGTATCTGCCTGACGCTGTTGGTTTTTGGAAAAATTTCGTTAGAATAGTATTTTTATGTCTTATCATTGTCATATCTAGAAAATTCATTGATCCATCGTTTTCGATTTCTAGGGTGAATTGAAGTTTACTATGAAAACTGTTGAACTGTTTCAAAATGTAGTTAATTTTTTCAATGGGTGCAACCATAACGCAGTCATCAACATATCTCATATACAAATTTGGTTCAAAATTTAAATTAGCAATCACTGTTTGTTCTAATTCTTCCATTACTAACTGAGCGATGACACTCGATATTGGTGCACCCATCGCACAACCGTAAACTTGTTTAAAAAATTTGTTTTTGAATTGAAAGTACGTTGTTGACAACGTCAATTCAATTGCTATGAGAAATTCCTTCAGTGGCAACTCTGTGTGTTGACTAATTTTATTCCATTGTTTTTCTATGGTATATTTTGCCAGATCAATAGGTATATTTGTATATAATGAAGTGACATCCATTGAGATAATCCTTTCATGTCTATTTAGTTTAATTTTATCTACTACATATATTATTATATTCGAGGTTGAACTGAAAAATTAAATAAAAGTTTAGCTCCATACAATGTAAAGGTAGCTCACAGAAACCATAATAATATAAAACATCTGTTTACTAAAACCAAAAACAAAGTACCAATTACGCAAGAAACACACGTTGTATATAAGGTTCCTGGTGCAAATTGTAAGGGTGTTTACATTGGCCAAACACAACAACATTTAGCAGAAAGATTAAAGGGTCATAAATATGCTAACAATGTTACATCATTAAAAAAACATTGTAACACCACGGGACATGGTTTTAATTTTGATAAAACAAGTATTTTAAGCAAAGCACAAAATACCAAAGTGCGAAACGTGTTAGAAATGATCCACATAAAAAAGGAGGAACATGCTGTGAATGATCGAACAGAGATCAAGGGAGTCTCTGACATTTATTTTGGAATTATTTGATTAGATTGTAAATGTACTAAATTGGAAACAGCTTATTTTTGGTGCAACCCTTGTATTTACGAATAAATACTCTGTGTGTGCATTATTTTTGTCTGTTTTTCTTTCATTATGTTTTTAACAACAAATGCAGATGTTAGAGTTTCTCATTTTAAGGTTTGACACAGAAATAACATTGACCAATTGATAAAAATAGAATTTAGTATATACTAATTTTAAATTAAAATGCATTACCACCAAGAAAATAGAAAATACAACGGAAAGTAAAAATGTAGAAGTAAAAAAAATAAATAATACAAAAGATGATCATTAATAGAGAAATAAACAAAAATAAATGTAAGTAGATTTAATGTATATTTTCATCGTTCATACAATTGTTTTTATATGTTATATGTATAGTTTGTCTTTATAAACTTATGTGTACAGAGTGTTTATACAAATCAATTTTAAAACAAAGTTAAATTAATAATAACTCTATAGATCTAATTTTAATTATATGTAAAGCTTATCTTTTTTCTATAAAATTACAGAGGTCTGAAGAAAACATAAATAAATGTTGAAACGTCACAATCAATTATAGTTTTATTCACATATGCCGCTATTCCCAAGAAAAACATATATTATATTATTGAATATACGGCAAAGAAAAATCTAATTATATTATATATATATATATGTATATATAAAACAAGAAAAAGAGAATATTGGGTAAAGTCCGCTGTAGTGCAACCGTAGACACGTGTTTCTGACTAAATGGTTGTCATCAGTACGGTGTAGCCAAGGAATAAGGTGGAATAACCTTGGAGATGTGAACATAGACGGAAAACCATCAGGTGACAGACTGCCACTTGTAGCTTCAAGGCAGTCTGTCACCTGATGGTTTTCCATGTATGTTTACATCTCCAAGGTTATTCCACCTTATTCCTTGGCTACACCGTACTGATGACGACCAATTAGTCAGAAACACGTGTCTACGGTTGCACTACAGCGGACTTTACCCAATATTCTCTTTTTCTTGTTTTATTATATGTGCGCGATAATTTTTCTATGTACATGTATATTGAAAAATTGAATATATTCTTGGTAGTAGTGGCATACAATGAAATAAATGTAATAACAATATGACAACTGGTTGTCATTTAGAAAACATTGGTAAATTAATATAGAATGTAAATCAAATATGTATAAATGAAAATATAATCAAATAAGCATAGAACAGTCGGTATTACTTATATAGTTATATCAAAAGGCTTGGGTCTACCACAAACTGTACAATTAATGCAATTATATAAATAATGACGCAACTTTGTAATGAAAAATTACGAGTAGAGCTGTTGATATTATAACAAATATAGAATGTAAAATCAGTCATGTATAAATGTAAATGGAAGCCAATAAGCATAGGACAATCGTTATTACTTATGCAGTCCTATCAAACAAATCTAAATGACAACCAGTTGTCATATTGTTATTACTTTTATTTCATTGTATGCCACTACTACCAAGAAAAAGATATTCAATTTTTCAATACATTTGTATATTTGGCAAGGAATTGTAATATATTTTATTAACTGCCTGGTTGAAATGAGGCACTACACAGTATTAAGTAAGTGCACAGTTGTTTTACACTTGAACATTTTGGATTGACATTTTAAGGTAATACTATATTATTTTTATTCAACACATATCAATGCTTCAACATACACCTTCTTTGTTATGCTGCACTGAAGAAAACAAACTAGGTAGAAACATATATATCTGTAGCTACAAACACATCTTAACACATACATCGTTGCATCGTTGATTGTTTGTGTATTTCAATCAAATTGTACCTACATGTTTAGGTAAACCTAAGCTGTTTGATAGGATTGCATAAGTAATAACGATTGTCCTATGCTTATTTGCTTTCATTTACATTTATACATGACTGATTTTACATTCTATATTTGTTATAATATCAACAGCTCTACTCGTAATTTTTCATTACATAGTTGCGTCGTTATTATTTATATAATTGCATTAATTGTACAGTTTGTGGTAGACCTAAGCCTTTTGATATAACTATAGAAGTAATACCGTCTGTCCTATACTTATTTGATTACATTTTCATTTATACATATTTGATTTACATTCTATATTTGTCAATGTTTTCTAAATGACAACCAGTTGTCATTTTGTTATTACTTTTATTTCATTGTATGCCACTACTACCACGAAGATATTCAATTTTTCAATACATTTGTATATTTGGCAAAGAATTGTAATATATTATATATATATATATATATATATATATATATATATATAAGTAAAATTTATCATTAAAGTCAAATTACAATTACACGCCAAATTATTATTTTTAAGTTTTTAGAATTAATGACCATTTCTTTTATTTACTCATATAATTTGGGAAGCTGTGATGAAATCCGTTACTAAAATTGTTTACTGCGATTATTTGATGCTTCAACAAGTTTCTACTTATAAATTATCCAGGTAGTGATTTTTAATTGATTAATATTATTTCCACTTTCTCTGAAGCAGTACAGTAAATGACTTTATTCTTGGTTAAAGAATTTGTTATTAACAGTAACAGTAGCAATTTTCACGGACTAACGCAGTAACGATTTCTGGGGTGTCGAATTTAACGTAGCTCTATTGTTAGTAACAGAGGCTACGCTCTTATTCTCCCATTTATAGTCGACCAGCTTGTCTAGTATATTCATCCGCAGGTAGACTGCGTGCACACTCTCTAGAAGGTTGCGTTGTATAAAAAGAAGAATTCGATTTAGAGTCAAATGACTCACAAGCGTTCGTGGTTCGTGTAACAGATGCGCTTTGATTTGCCCATATACACCGATGAAATGTAGCATTTTCTTCTATATATGTGTATATTTCTAATAAATAATCAGAGTACTTATCCAAGTGACTGAATTTTTCTAAACCGTACTTGGTGCAAGTGAAAACGACAGACATTAATGTGTGTGCTAAGCCAAACGTAAATTATAGCGTTGTTTGACTTTTCAAAATCAACGAAAACCTTGCATGGATTGAAAGATATATCATACCGGGTGTCCACACGAAAACTTTATATTGAATTATTTCTGGTCTTTTTGAAGACAAAAACTTGAAATTTTGGGTGGTTGTTCAGGATATAGGGGGACAATGAATAGTGTATTTCATACCGCCCCATCGGGTCACCCGCCGCCGCCGGCCACCCCTACTCCAATATTTTAAATGACACCCTGTATTTTTTTTTGGTGGTTTTGAAAGAACACAATTTTCTTGATATTCCTATGTGAAAAAACTAGTAACACACATTATGACATTTATGAGATATTTAAATTTAAAAGTTTCAGATATCAGAAATTATTAACTCCGAAAAATCATAAGTTAGTCATGGAAATAGTTTGCTTTAAATTAGAATTGTCAAAATTGTGACTTTTGTGTTTCATTAATATTAATACTTGTAAAATTGTTCTTAAAGTTTCGGGAACTGAAATAGTGATTTTGTATGGGATTGCAAACAAAAATTATTCCCAAGCGGCGACGTTATTCAATGAAAACCATCCAAACAGAAACGTATCTGTTGCTTATGTCAGAACGCTAATAGAAAAATTTTTGCAAACTGGATCTGTAAATAATAAAAAACGGAATACGAATAATTGTGGTGTACTAAATGAAGCTATGCAACTAGCAGTTCTTGGGCATATTAATTTAGACCCAGAGCTTTCGTTGAGAAAATTATCCGAAGTTTCGGGAGTGCCAAAATCAACCTGCCATAAGATATTAAAATTAAACAAAATGCACCCTTATAAAATTCAACTTCACCAAGAGTTGGGTGACGGTGATTTCGACAGAAGAGTCGAATTTTGTGAAATAATGACAGATATGATTCGGCAAAATGGAAATGTTTTGCGAAGTATTTGCTTTAGTGATGAAAGTTGCTTTTACTTAAATGGTCTTGTGAATAGACACAACTGTCGATATTGGAGCGACGTAAAACCCCATTTTTTCCGAGAAGGCAACACACAGTATCCCCAAAAAATTAATGTATGGGCTGGAATTCTTAATAACCAAGTAATTGGCCCGATATTCTTCCAGGAAAATTTAAATGGACCTAAGTACTTACAATTTTTGGAAGAGCTAATACATCCTCTTATCATACAGTGTCTAGAAGAAAACTTGAATGAAATAGAGGAGGAGCAATTATATTTTCAACAAGATGGAGCTGGGCCACATTACTGTTTAGACGTTAGGAATTATTTGGATAATATTTTCCCAGGACATTGGATTGGACGTAGGGGCTCTATTGAATGGCCAGCTCGCTCCCCCGATTTAACTCCCCTAGATTTCTATTTGTGGGGACATTTGAAGTCTGTTGTTTATAAGACACCGCCACAATCAATAGCTGATTTACGTAATAGAATAACAGAGGAATGTCGAAATTTAACGCCACAAGTGTTCGAAAATGTTAGAAATGCTTTTGAAAATAGACTTTATTTATGTTTAAATGTAAACGGTGAACAATTTGAGCATTTAATTTAACTAAAATGTTGTGAATAAATCTTGTTTTAAGTATTTCCATGACTAACTTATGATTTTTCGGAGTTAATAATTTCTGATATCTGAAACTTTTAAATTTAAATATCTCATAAATGTCATAATGTGTGTTACTAGTTTTTTCACATAGGAATATCAAGAAAATTGTGTTCTTTCAAAACTACCAAAAAAAAATACAGGGTGTCATTTAAAATATTGGAGTGGGGGTGGCCGGCGGCGGCGGGTGACCCGATGGGGCGGTATGAAATACACTATTCATTGTCCCCCTATATCCTGAACAACCATCCAAAATTTCAAGTTTTTGTCTTCAAAAACACCAGAAATAATTCAATATAAAGTTTTCGTGTGGACACCCGGTATGTTTCTAAAATCTTATACTTTAGTAAAGCAAACAGTTTTACATACATATCAGTTGTTTTGCTTGCTAATAAACAAAATAGTAGTGGAATAGTGTCTATTATGGTACCCATGAATTGTAAATAACTGTGTGAAAAATTTCGTACAAAAGCGAAAACGTACCATCCATATACGAAACGTTCATTTTACATAATGTTCGAATATTAGTTTCACATGCAAATACAATAACATTATCTTCTCGACTATTTATAAACAAAAGTCTTGGTCCTTACATTTCAATGTGTTTTGCAAATATGTGTACTGCATCGTGTACTTCCCGTATGTTTCTAAGTAAAACACTTGGAAGTATCTTGCGACCACAGTTATATATATTTTCCTCAGATAACTGATATCAGCTGTTGTAATTGAATCTGGTAAATCATTAGACAGCTGTTTACGAATAATTTTCAAAGGGTTTTCAGATATATCTTCTACTGCTTTTCGCTTGTACGAATTTGATATAGTTTTTCTATTAACTTTCTGCTCATTTGGTTCATGGTTATAAACTAAAACACTTCTAGTTATAGTAAGATTAGTACCAAGTGTAGACCCTTTCGCAGTACGCATTAATTTTTTTCGTGTGGACCTCCAGGAAGGACATTTCTCCGCTTTTCAGATCTTTATCTTTGCAGAACAAAAAACCACCCAAAACAAGTAAATCTTTTCCGCGATTGCTTTGAATCACAGATGCTTGCATTTTATACAAAACACAAATAGAGAGTGATTGTAACAACTATCAGAACACAAATGTCTAGGGACTGCAACAACTAACAGAACACAAATGGCGACGGACTGCAACAACTAACAGAACACAAATAGCGAGGGAGTACTATTTAGATAATTAGATAATTACTATTTAATCGTGGAAGTGGTCCTGCGCCTAAAATACCTGTAAGATTATAATAAACCTTGGCTAAAGCAGGTATAGATGGCATCCTGGCGCCCAATCTATCAGCGCCGTTTCTAACGTATGTACATACATGCAGGTATACATGCTCAGCGAAAATTAGTCACTGAAAAAAATCAGGCTTTAGAAGTAGAGCTTCTAGAAATGTTGACTTGGTGCAACAATGTTACTTTTGGTTTTATTTCATATTAATAGAATTATACGTTGATAATTAATTCCATAAAGTGCCAGAAATTATTCACACGTATCTATATGAACGTGCCTCTAGAATACACTAAGCATTTGTAGAATTCACTTTCCTTTAAACTGTTATCATTGTATGGTACTCGTTGTTTCTAAGATTTCCATAAATATGCTACAGATTTTTTTTAAAATCGCTCCTTCCACTATTATATACTTTCTTTTTAAGTGTGAAGTGTGTATCACTCGCAAAAATAGCAGATTTGGAAGGAGAATTATTCCTTGGTAAATTCCATATTTCTTCAAGAATCATTTTTGTATCATTTGTGTTTTAAAACAATAATGCCCTTCGAAAAAATGATATAGTTAATAAGACGTTTTCATAAATTGTTATACACATTGCTAAAGAATATAGTATTAAAAAATAATAATGATAAATTATACCAAACTTTTAAAAAATTATGTTAAAATACTCATCTTTTTTTTGTTAACAAATAAGAAACAATAGTAGATAAGGCAGCAAAATTTAGAAAGCAAGGACGAGAACATAAAAGAGGTTCATAAATGCAATCGGCTCACAAATTACGAGATGAATTTATAATAAATCTTCTTAATGGTAGGATATCGGCATTTTTTCTCATTTATGTATTTATCAAATAAATTAATATACCGTAATGAAATTAAAAATTGCCCCACTTTCTTTTTCTCAGTAATTCCATTGTTCGGTTTTTATTTTAAAATTTAAGACCAGTATCATTATTTTCTAATACTATGTGTTATCCTTGTTCGTTCAGCGACTTAGGCCGCTGTATAAGAGCAAGGTTCATAAATTGATTTAACAAACATACATAGTTAATATAAATTGATTTTTATATACTGTAATGATACCTTTGGCTGCAAAGGTATGTAAATAAAATAATCATAAAAAAGGCGTACCTCAGCCAGAAAATTCGGTTTACGAATTCATTAATTTAATAATGCTTAACCAAATCAGACCATTATTAAGATCATTAGTTTTATTAAATGAAATTATGTTATTTTGTGTTCCGATACAATGAACTCGTGTATTTTCGAGCCGCACTTCTAGATAAGAATCGAACGCATGAAATATTTATCTAACAATAACAACAATAAATATGGTAGCTGAGGCTGGGGGAATTTTGAATATTGCACTCTTATAACTTATTAGTGCCACAAGTTACTCTTCCGCTTCCAATTGTTGTTTGTTTAATATATTAATAATATAGCTACGTCATGCCAATAAAGTATCTCATATGTCTATCTCTATTACGTAAGCCAAACAAGAACACCTTCCGTATGAATGATTCGAATGTATGTGGTCATCAGAAATGTGTTTCAAGTTTCAATATTATACATAATATATATTTCTTAATAAGCTACGGTTATTTGGCTACATCACGATAATTATTTATTTAGGTAACTACAAGTAGTTTGAAATAAAATATACGTTTGAGATAAGACAGTATTAATAGATTATAATTTGAGTAATGAGTAAGTAAAAGCCATCTCAAAAGAATATATAACAATTGTCCGCATTTAATTTGGTAATTTACCAATACGTCTAAATTATTAAATCTGCCTTACAATACCAATAAAATTCTATTCTTAAATATTTTCACTCAAGAAAAGTAATTTGTATGAGAACTTGGTAAAACATTGCTGAGAATTGTAAACACATTTTGTTTTTTACTTTTTTATACGTATTATAAGGAAGTATTGTGATGACGAAAATTTTCGACCTCGAAATGTTTGTCCACGATATCGACAAAGTAGTTTTTAAAAAATGCCTGTTTGTCTCTCTCTCTCTCTCTCTGTGTGTGTGTGTGACCACGATAGCGGTCAAACCGCTATAGATCTCAATTCCAAATTTTATATTTACGTGTAAAATCTCCCTCTTGAGATCTGATTAGTTTTTCAGTAAAAAAATTGAATTTTGCCAATATTTCGTCAATTACTAAGTTTAAGCAAATTTATAAAGAAACCAAATGTGTTCAAAATTAAATTTAAGAAGAATTTTACTAAAAAAGTTTTTCGAAATTCCTACCGGAAATGGGCCTTTTACTCTTATTAAAAGTCAGTTTTTTGCGAATATTTCGCAAGTTATGCTTTTTAGACAAGTACGTTACGAGTATAAAAGTATTTAGAACTTAATTTTCAATACCTTTTGTATAAAAAAAAGTTCAAAATTCGGACCGGAAGTAACACTTTTATTCTTATCGAAAAACGATTTTTTGCAAATATGTCGTAAATTATGCATTTTATATATATTTGTCAAGAGTACAAAAGTATTTAGAGCTGGATTTGCAATGTTTTTGGCATACATGAAATTTTAAAATTCGGACCGGAAGTATCACTTTTACTCTTAGGAGAGTAGCACTTTTTTTCGAATATCTTGCAATGTATCCATTCTATAGAAATTTATTAAGAGAATAGAAGTACTTAGAATAGAATTTTGATTAAAAAAAAATCTGAAAATTTTGTTGTTAAATAAAAAGCAGTATTTAGTATTTAGGATCATTTGAAGCATATACAGTAGAATTGTCTATTACCAGTACCACTTAAGGCAAAAATTCGTTCCAAATTAATTTATTTATCAGTTACTTTCTTTTTTTTTTGTACTTGTAATTTATATAATTGATTTTCTTTTACTTTAGAGTAAAATACGAATCTTACAATATTTGAATTAAAATATTAAATTTTACAATAATTACAACGAACAAATGAACTTAATTGAAGAATGTTTTGTCATAGTATCTTGTTTTGCACTTGTGTAATAATTATCGTTTTTTTAATTTCTGTGTTCAAAGAATCTTTCTTGTGGGCATTTTAGGTATGTGCCGCATTTTTAGAATATGTTCTGTATTCATCCGTTCATATATGTATATACAGGGTATACCACGACGAGATTTCATTAGAACAATATAGAAAACTAATAAGAGTTGAGTTTTGAAATTTCGCAAATATTAGTTTCGCCTTAAGCTCTTTCGATTTAAAATAGTTTTGAATTTTTGCTTCTTCCGGATACACCGGAAATGGATATCAACTTCCTTATTTTAAATGGAATACCCCATTTTTTATGATTGAATCGTATTTCCAACTTAATTTTAAGGGTAGTTTGTCTGATAAACTTTGCCTCTAAAGTTAGCCATTTTTGAAGTATTTCAATTTTTGTAAAAAAATTGACAGCAGCAGACTATTACTCATAACAACATTCCCAATAATTGAATGCATGCACATATTTAAAATTTTAGGTAATCATTTCGGAAAGTATACTGCTTCGAATGCGGTATTATAAACTTTTCAAAATAATACAGGGTGATCAGAAAACTATGTTAAACATTTCATCCAGAAAATATCAATATCTAGTAATTTTTAAATAGCAACCTACATTTTTTTTAACTTCATTGGATTGCACGTTCAAAATTAGGGTCAGTATGTATTTACTTCCCTATACCTAAACGTCTTAGTTTCAGAGTTATTTTGGAAAATGTATCAATTCCTATAAAGTTTTATTTTGTATAATCAATTAGGCTATGGAAATTCATGTGAATAAATAAAAACAAGTTGCAATCATATTACCTGTCATCAGTAAGGTATTTACTAGTGCTATTTAGCGTTTTAGTTGTCTTCCGTTTCTGAATACTTGAATAATAGTAATGTCGCTATCTGGATTTAATAACGAAGATTTTTTAAATCTAAAACATATGGCGAATGTAATAGAGTAATCGAGAGGACATGTCGTGTTTATGCAGAGAAATATCCAAATTGGTCAAGACCTACAAAGAGTATCTTACGCAATCTTTTAAAAAATTGCATTTCCTTCGGATCATTCTTGCCCAAAACAACCAAAGGAAAACCTGTTGTTGATAGTGAAAATGTGGAAGTAACAGCACTTGCTTACTTTACAGCACATCCTAGTAATTCTCTAATGGATGCAGAAGCTGAAGTAGGTGCATCCAGAATGAGCAAACATCGAATTTTGAAAAAGAACAAGTGGCATGCTTACAAATTTCAACCTGTTCAACATATTAATCAAGCTGATTTTGTAACAAGAGCGCAGTATTGTGAGTGGTTGTTAATAAAATCACAAGAAGACGACGATTTCACAAAAAATCTTATATGGACAGATGAAGCAAAGTTTTGTAGAAATGGAATATCTAATCGACACAATAGTCATTTTTGGTCCGAAGATAATCCTCGAGTTGTTAGGCAACGACGTTTCCAAGAGTCTTGGAGTTTTAATGTATTTTGTGCTATTAAACATGACAAAATATTTGCTTTGCATTTTTATGAAGAAAATTTAAATAGTGAGCGGTTTATAGACATCTTAAGAAACGTCATAAATTTAAATTTAAATACACTGCCCGCAGAAGAAGCTCGTAGTGTATGGTTTCAAATGGATGGTGCACCAGCACATAGTACCAGAGCTGTTGGAGAAGTGTTAGACAACATATTTTATGATAGGTTGATCGCAAATAAAGGGAATCTTATAGGTTTCCACCGCGATCACGCGATTTAACGCCCCTAAATTATTATGTTTGGGGCTATGTTAAAGATAAAGTATACAGTATACCTCCAACCACCAAAGAAGGTATGATGGCGAGGCGCGTTCAATAATCTAGACGGTACCATGATTCAGCGTGCCACGCGTACGAATATTTTAAAAAGAGTAAGAAAGTGTTTAGAAAGAGGTGGTGATGTGTTTGAAAACTAGAAGAAGCTATTATTAAGACTATTTCTTCTCGATATTGTGTAGTTTTCATTTAAATGTTTTAGGACATTATTAAATGATGCCTTGTTTTGTTTTTATTTATTTACATGAGTTTCCATAGCCTAACTGATTATACAAAATAAAACTTTAAAGGCATTGATACATTTTCCAAAATAACTCTGAAACTAACACATTTAGTTATAGGGAAGTAAATACATACTGCCCCTAATTTTGAACGTGCAATCCAATGAAGTTGAAAAAAATGTAGGTTGCTATTTAAAAATAACAAGATATTGATATTTTCTGGATGAAATGTTTAACATGGTTTTCTGATCACCCTGTATTATTTTGAAAAGTTTGTAATACCGCATTTGAAGCAGTATACTTTCCAAAATGATTACCTAAAATTTTAAATATGTGCATGCATTCAATTATTGGGAATGTTGTTATGAGTAATAGTCTGCAGCTGTCAATTTTTTTACAAAAATTGAAATACTTCAAAAGTGACTAACTTTAGAGACAAAGCTTATTAGACAAACTATCCTTAAAATTAAGTTGGAAATACGAATCAATCATAAAAAATGGGGTATTCCATTTAAAATAAGGAAGTTGATATCCATTTCCGGTGTAACCGGAAGAAGCAAAAATTCAAAACTATTTTAAATCGAAAGAGCTTAAGGCGAAACTAATATATGCGAAACTTCAAAACTCAACTCTTATTAGTTTTCTATATTGTTCTAATGAAATCTCGTCGTGGTATACCCTGTATATACGCCGATATTATCAATTTCTAGACCAAAATTGCGTAAGTATATGCTGTGATAACTTTCTGTTATGTTTTTTGAACCTCGTTCTTTCTGTGCTTCTTTGTATTTCCTTTTTGGTATTGATTTTGTTTATGTATTTGTGATTCTTAACATTGCTGGAAATATACAAGGTGTAATTTATTGTACAAGTGGATAATAAAATTTTGAAAGTCCCTTTATTTCATTCCGATCATTAACTGTATGTCATTGCTAACAATGTTAATCATTTCTAAAATGTTGCGAGTTTTCGTGTTGTTGTGTTTTGTAATAATCCGTATATTGTTAAAATCAAATTTGTACTTAAGTGTTGTCTCATGTTTTTTTAATGCAGTTGGATTTTTTGCATATTTATGCCCCTTCATAATTCTCTTCTCAAATACCTGTTTCTTCTGTTCAATATACACTTTATCACAGTCTCCACACGGAATATTATACATTACATGTGCTTGTTTGGTTGTAGGTATTGGGTCCTTTAATTTGGAAAGTAGAAATTTTAGATTATTTTCATTTTTGTGCGCAATTCTGAAATTGTAAGGCTTAACTATGTTGTTAATTTTTTCCGATAGTCCATGTACGTAAGGTGGTATGTATGTCTTGTCTTTTTTTCTCTTGGAACGTTTTATTATTGTATATCTTGTTTAGTCTACTTTTTATGATATTTTGTATGAACTCTATTGGATAATTATTTTTTGATAAAATGGTTTTTAATTTTTTAATGATTGTTGTTCTAAATTTTGCGTTTGTGAGGTTAATAGCTCTGTCTACCAAAGCTATTACTACATTTCTTTTGTGTGCAAGGGGTTGGTTAGAATTGTAATTTATACCTACCAGATGCGTTGGGTTTAGTGTACCATTTTGTTCATATTTTATTGTTTTCTTTCATCAATCTTAAAATGTAAGGAATTGTTTTTTTCTATTTCTACTGTGCATTTTAAATTTGGATGAAAATTATTAAAACTATCTTGTGTATCTTTGATTTCCTTTTCTGGGATCATCATTATGCAATCGTCAACATACCTTTTATAGAATGTTGGTTGGTAATTAAGGTTTTGTAACCTTTCTTCAACGTATTCTAAGACAAGTTGGGCTACTACGCTAGATATCGGTGCCCTCATTGCAACACCTTCTTTTTGTTTGTAAAAACGTTGGTTGTATTGAAAGTATGTGGCTGTTAGTGTTAACTCTATTGCTTCTAAGAAATCATCTAGTAGTAAATCAGTGACTTTTTTAATTTTGTGCCAATTTTCTGTTATTACTATCTTCTCTAGTAATAATGGTATGTTAGTGTATAATGTTTCAACGTCTAATGATACTAATTTTTCATTGTTAGTAGTTGTTAATGTATCTAGGTACTGCTTGAATTCAAATGCATTTTTTATGTAATATTCGTTTTTAGCTACTATTTTTGATAGAATTTCCGTTAGATATTTTGATAGTTCGTACATAAGGCTTTGGATGCATGAGAAAATTGGTCTTAATGGGTTGTTTTGTTTGTGTAATTTTGGTAGTCCATATATTTTGGGAGGTTGTGCGTTATGTACTTTCAATTTAGTAGCCATATTTGGTGGAATAATTTGTTTGCTTTCCCATTTATTTATCAACGTATTATTTAGTTCTTGGTATTTTGTGGTGGGATAATTTTTTAATTTTAGATGTGTCTTTTCATCATTTATTAGTTTCTCCATATTTTCATTGTACTGATCTTTTTTCATTATTACTGTTTTATTTGTTTTGTCAGATTGTACAATTATCAATTGTTTGTTAAGTCTCAGGAATTTCTTTGTTTCCGCTATTTGTTCATTCAGTATTATATTATTGTGTTGTTTTTTTTTTGTTTTTACTTGATTGTTTGAAGTTTACTATGTTATTACAAATTTTAGTTCTTATATTATTTTTGTCATTATCTTTTAAGCTTTCTATGTATGTTTCAATGCTTGATATTATCAAGTCTGTTGGTAAATTATTTTGTTTGTTATTGTTATTAATATTATGTTGTATTGCAAATTTAGGTCCGTGGCTTAGTATTTTTAATACTTTGTTAGGGACATTGTAATCTGTCACATTTATTATATAATCTGTGTTATATAAGTCATCTGAATGGTTAGTAAACATGTTGGTTTTTTGTTGTGTTCTTTGTTTTAGGATTTCTATCTTTTTTGTTGTTTCATTTTAGTACTATTATAAATTTGTACTATTATAAATTTATTGATAGGTATTTTTACGTTAGTATTATTATTAAATAACAACTTTCAATTCAGTACAAATGAATTAATAAAATATTACTGAGCTTTTAGCTAAATAGAAACCAAATAAGATTCATTTGTAAGCCAGACAACTTTCTAAAATAAATAGGTTGTGTTTACAATATTTATATAAATCTTGAATATGTTTCCAATAGTACTTTGGTATAAATGATCAAATTTATTAATTGAATTAGTGTACCTGCATCATTACTTGTATTGATACACCTATCCTTTTGATAGAATCTGCTTGCTGCTTTCCCGGTCAAATTTGTCCATCCAAATCAGTTTCTTGTTACGGGTTCAAGGTCAGCTAATGCTTCTCCCAATGATGGATGGTTCAGCCTTTGTCCTTTTCTTTAACAGCTAAATTTCTGTATACAGTATCGTCCTATTCTAATCGTAGTTTTCTTTTTCAGTAATGTCAAGTGGTCAGATATTTTCTGTTAGTGTTAATTTGAATATCCTATCGGGGTCGTACACTTTACGAACGTAATTTCCAGACGTGCAAATATTTTACGCGGGATACGAAAATAGATACGTTAATTTCTTGAATACTTAATTCTTCGTGTCTACCCATTTTTTTTTAATCGCTGACTGACTTGTTGATTCGCAATCCTCTCCTCGCTTACTTTCCGTCGCTATAGTTACCACTCTCGATACCGAAGTACTCATATTATTTTTGATTGATATTATTAAAAATTATCGTTGAATTGTCGCAAAAAGTTTTTTAATAATTATTAATTATCTGTTGCTTCCTTTTAAAAAATGAAAATTATTTTAATGTTCTTTATTTCTTAATATAGAAAATTAAAATATTTTAAACGTCAGAAAACCTCTTTGCGATTGTTTTTTTTTTTAAATTTTATACAGTCTTCACCATAAAACTCAGTACCACTATTATTAATTTTAAATTATGCCTAAATTTGACCTTATTTATACCTATTCATTTTAGAAGATTTATTTTCTTATTTAATTTTAACTGTTAATATTTGATTTTGAATCTTGAAATTATTATCCTTTCTAAATTCAATACAATGCCATTAATTTACTCTTACATGCTCTATTTAAACATTTATTAGTAACATTTATGATAAAATATGGGTCATATGTATTAAATGTATACTTGAACTAATCTATTATTCAATATGAAATAACTTTTCCCTTCCAATATTTGTAAGTATGAAAGAGTGTTATTTTTTATATATGGTTATTTATGAACCTTTTCAAGAGTATTAAATTTTTATATGCTTCTTATCTCTTAATGGATCAATAGCTTATAACTATAACATAAGTATTGGGTGATTTAAAATATTATAACTATTTACTAATACTTCACTTACTGGCTTATTAATTTAATTAGGCATCAAAACTTCCCAATTATAACGAACTATTTTCCTATATTTATATTCAATTATATACAGGCTAGTCCTGTATTGTAACAATATATATATATATATATATATATATTGATGATGGGTACGTAGTCAACTCCAAAGTAGGTAGTAAGTGTGTGTTGTCACCCATATATATCGCAGTTTTGCCTTTCTTTTTACTTTATCATGATATAGATGACCTCAGAAGCCTAAAAATAAAATTTTGTTCTGGAGGTAAAAAAGTTACCCTAATGCTCATAAGCGACGCTTTTAGTTCAGCTGTAGATCACAGCGCTGCTCTCGCTCTTGCATGTGGAATTTGCAACGCGAGGTCACCTCCGCCGTATACAGCAAGAGCGCGCGAGGTATGATCACCCGATGGTATACGTAAACTCGCATCTAAACGTGGTCCGATAATACATATTAGAGTACCGGCACAACATACTAGCATTGCCTGCTCATATTCGAACTCATAGTGATCTGATTATTTTTTCGCAGATTGACAAAAAGAACAAATTAAATTTTCTCTTTAAGTGATGACGATTGCTTATTTAACTAAGTCGATAATAACGCGAAGATTGTAATACTTATAACGTAATTATAATTATCCTTATGAAATTAAATAATAATGTAGTTGTGTAAAAAGTTATAGCAGTACAACTGGGTTTTAGAATGAAATAAAAACAACATGCCTGAAACATCTGCAGAATAAACTAAGATGTCTAGAGAAAAATAAATAAATAGAAATTTCATGGTAAAAAAAAACTATAAATAAGTATAACAGAAATACCATAAAATAACATAAAAACGACCCTTGAAATAGAAATTAAAACTGCAGCGCAAATTAAAACATCTCGTTCTTCATTTTGTGTGGCTTCTTTTCTATGCTTTATAGGGTATAAACAACCGTGCGTTTCAAAATTGTTAATTATATGACGCACTGTCCCGTAAGCAATAGTTTTTTCAAACTGCGTTTGAAAAGAAAGCATGTTTTGTCGAATAGATTGACCACGATGATAACATTTTACAACAAACTTTCGTTCTTCGATGGATAAAATGTCCATACTTAAATTTATAAAATGAGCAACCACTAAGAAAAATAATATTATGAAATATTATACGCAAACAGTGCAAAGTATAAACCTACATGCATTCCTCTTTGCAGCCAGCACGCAACTGATGTAAATATCAAATATCTATATCTGGCGAACACCGCTGGCGGAGATCATTTTTCGGAATATATGTCCGAAGAATATCGAGTGGCATTGATCATACCCCGCGCGCTCAAGCTGTATATTCTTTTCTTGTGTAACAGTCGGCACGTTGTTATCTCTGCATATTGGCAACATCGGTTCAACCGTTGTTATGAGAACAAACGCTGTTGATGCAAAACAACTCTGGCAAGGTCTCGCTTAGCTTGCATTACTAAATTTCGTTGCGATTACTGTATTATTTAAAGTAACAGCACATATTAACCGGGCTTATTATTAAAAAATATGAGATATAGAGTGCACGTAATAATTAATAGATATAATTTATTAGATAAATTAGTGTTACGAAAGTATCTTATTTATTAAATATAATATTATTTAATATATTTTTAAGCTTAAGTAGAATTAATTAAAAAACATTTACATACATTCATTTTTACACATAATTTGAAATAAATCGATAGAACAAACCAACACGTAATATTTGATAATCAAAATACATTCTGTGTTTTATAAATCTTCATTGGATAAATAATTTTGGTTGTAAAATAAAAAATATTTACGCAAAATAGATTCACATTAATTGTAGGTGATTTGTGTTGAGATCAATAAAAACTACAGAAAATATGCTTTTAATTTAGAAAGGTTAAGATCATATATTAACTTAATGTATAAACAAACTGTACTTAATTAATAATAATTAGAAATATGTGTTCTTTTCACTTTACATATATGCACATAGAATTGAAATAGAGAACATGAATAGAACACGTACTGAAATTGAAAATAAATGAATTAGATATTAATTGTATTTTGTTTTCAGTGTTACAAAACATTTACATTCAATTAATAATACATAAATGACATTTTATTGACATCCCTTGTCAGAAGTATTCAATAACAATAAAAAATTAAAATGTAAATGAAAAATTAAAACTTCTTTGAGATATTAATACAAATTATAATAATAATGTTAAGAAATAACGCACACTACAATAAAATGCATATACAGGGTGAGTCATTAGTAGTCGCTTCTTTGATTGCTCTTTTGCGTTTTAAATAAAAGAAAAAACAATTAGTGGAAGATTCATGGTTGCCTGTGACGCATATTGTAAAAATACTTTAAGCTCTGACGCACTTCCGGTTTCACCGGAAGTGCACGGAACCTAATTTTTTTAAATGACTCGCCCTATATATTTTTGGATTTTCTTGTACTGCTTTAAATTCCCTGTTCAACTATTTTTTCTTTTTCAAAATTGAGCCAATAGTTTTTGAATTATTATTTTTTTTGACAATATTTGACGAAAACACGTGTTTAGAAAAAAAATCATTTTCACATTGTTTTTAAAAGTAAAAACATTAACTTTGGTGGTGCTTGTAGCCAAGAAAATTCCGCATCATTTAGTAAAGTTGCACTCGACAATACCTCAAAAAACTTTGTTTTTTCAAAGCCTACTTCCTGAAATTTTCACATACCAAAAATTTATTTTTTTTAAATGGAACACCCAGTATTTTATTGAGGCGTTTTGTTCCTTTCTTTATTCCCTTTCATTTTTGTTAACAATGTCCTATACCTATCTTTTGTAATTTCTGAGATAATCACTATAGGAGCTATTAGTGGTCAATTAAGGAACTACGGCTGCCGTTCTATGCACCCAAATATTGGTCCAATAAAAGCTGGAATGCGGCAGACTGCCTGAGTCAACTGTTAAAGAAAGTCGGTATACATTTATGTCAAAACTTATAAAAGCATCGCTATTAGTTATCATCCAAATGAATTATTCTTATGAAGAGTTAATAGATATCATTGACGTTTTGAGTGAATCTGAAAGAAACTGCTAGCGATCCCTGGTAGTAGTCAACCGAAGCCAGAAACCTTCGAAAGTATGAAGTGGACGGTTTGAGTGAACAGAAAGTATTGAATATGAAATAAAGAGCGGAAAAAGCAATAACTGGTGAGGATAAGACGTTTATGGTACTTGCGAGTGTAGTCGAACACCCCCATACCAGTACTACGAAAATTAGTCGTCAGTTAGATGTAAGTCAAATTTGAGAATCCAGAATAATTGGGAAACATGAAATTCACCCGTAGCATATTCATACACAGGGTTAGATGAAAGAAATTTTCAGAATCGCTTACATTGTTGTCAATTGGCAGCAGATAAATTATCCTGGCTTACTCAATTTTTTGTTATTTACCAACGAAGCCAACTTCTATTAAAGTGAATACGTTCATCGTCACAATTTCCGTTATTATAACACATAAATCCCCCCACTTTATCACACCTGTAAACTTTCAAAATCGTTGGTCATTAAAACTGTGGGGAGGAATAGTGGGTAGTTACATACTTGGACCTTAATTCTTTGATGAAAATGTTAATGGAGGAGAGTATCTTCGCTATCGACGGACGGATTTTCAAAATTTTTTGAATACATCTTCAAATATGTTAGTAAACATAACCTTTATTTTATTTCAATGTTAGCCAACAGAGTCAAAAATTAAATACTGCAAATGGACATTGCCGGAATTAAAAAATTGAAATGCGATGCTCTTCATTCTGTAAAATTATTACTTTTGGGATAGTTGGATTTAACATTTACTTTGTTTGAAAGTTGACTAAGGAAGTCAAGCGCCGGTCCTGCCTTCCATTGGTTGAACGAATATTTTGGTGCATAGAACAACAGCGCTCGTAGTTCTTTAATTGACCACTAATTGTTCCTATAGTGATTATCTCAGAAATTACAAAAGATAGGTATATGACTTTTAAGAAAAATGAAAGGGAATAAAAATAGGAACAAAATGCCTCAATAAAATACTGGGTGTTCCATTTAAAAAAAATAAGTTTTTGGTATGTGAAAATTTTAGAAAGTAGGCTTTGAAAAAACAAAGTTTTTTGAGGTATTGTCGAGTGCAACTTTACCAAATGATGTAGAATTTTCTTGGCTACGGGCACCACCAAAGTTAATGTTTTTAATTTAAAAAAAAAAAGTGAAAAGGATTGTTTTCTGAACACGTGTTTTGGTCAAATATTTTCAAAAAAAATTAATAACTCAAAAACTATTGGCTCAATTTTGAAAAATACAAAACAGTTGAACAGACAATTTAGAGCAGTACAAAAAAATCCAAAAATATATAGGGTGAGTCATTTAAAAAAATTAAGTTCCGTACATTTCCGGTGAAACCGGAAGTGCGTCAGAGCTTAAAGTATTTTTACAATATGCGCCACAAGCAACCATGGATCTTCTACTAATTGTTTTTTCATTTATTTAAAACACAAAAGAGCAATCGAAGACGCGGCTACTAATGACTCACCCTGTATATTATCGATCCATACAATTTTTTGGCAAAATTGTTTTGTAAGAGAGATCGGTTAAACTTAAATCTGTGAATTTTATAAAACGCGTGTCAATTGTGCGGAGTTGTGCCGTTATTAGTTTTTTTATGCTCTTGTGTTTTCAGAGATTTTTAAAAAAGGGCGGCCAACTTGACGATCCCCCCCAAAGTTAATTTTGTTTAAAACTGGGTGCCTTCGCACTCACTTTATACCTATATACCATAAAATGTGTCAATTATGCTCCATTGGTAGCATTATTAGTTTTATTTTCCTCTACTGTTTACAGGTATTAAGAAAAATCGAAAGGGGGTGAATGACATTCAATGACAGTGGTAGAAAAATATAATAATTTTATGAAGTACATACCTAATTATTGCTGTGTGAAAATAATTACCTACCAAAAAAGTACAAGAGTTATTACAACTTTAATAGACAAAGAAGTTTTAATTTTTCAATTACATTTTAATTTTTTTATTGTTATTGTTGAGATTTATTTAAAATTCAAAACTGTTTTTTTTATTATATTTATTTAACTCAAAAAAATAATTTATTTTATTCGGCTTTAGTCGTCATCTTATATAAACAGTCCTAAAATTTCGAGAAAGGGTTATATGAAAGACGCTATACGGCATAATTGAGCACAATTAACGTGCTTTGCGAAGGCACCGTTTTTTTAAAATAAATTCAAGTTTTTGGGGAGGCCATTCATCAAGTCAGCCCCCTCTTCGACTTTTTTTGAAAATCTCTGAAAACAGAAGACCACAAATGAAACTGAGAACGGCACAGTTGAGCACCAATTAAGCACAACTGACTAAAATGCGTGTCAATTGTGCTTCTATTTGTACTCAATTGTGGTCTGTTTTCAGAGATTTTTAAAAAAAGCCGATGAGGAGGCAGACTTGACAAATGACCTCCCCAAAAAGTTGAATTTATTTTTAGAACTCGATGATGAATATAATAGCAGAGGGTCAACATGATAGACCTGTTTAACATGTATTTCCTAATAGGTTGATAACAGTTTTTAAAAGAAATTGTAAAACATTTAGTTTATTACAAGCAGTACAATCCCTCTGGTTTATATCCAAAATGAACATGTCTTTTACTAGTATTTTATTTAAGTATTATAATTATGGTAATATACTACAACTCAACTCATTATTGTGTACTCCAACAATTGATAATTTTATTGTATATTATAATTGTATGGACAAAAATATATTCACTCTTAAAATAAATCAGTTTAAATTACCATATATAAAATAAAAATAAAAAGAGCTTCTGCATTATTTCATTAATATGTACATACAAAATTTCAGTCAATTTTGTATATGTCTGTCCTTTTGTAGCGGATATTTTAAAAACCGTCAAATCTACTCATAGCTGTTAGATTGCATATTTTCTCACCTTTTCGTATTCAAAACCGTTAAATCTAACAGACAAACTGCTAAAACAGCAATATTTTCAATACCATAGACTTGCCGAATTTAAAACAGCTGATCCGAGATAGCGTGATACCTTTTGCGTATGTTAGCAAGGCAGCGTACAATCTCGTCACAATAATATAACGACTTTTTAAATGCCGCCCGTTTAAATGATATCAGTTTTTTTACTTATTTTCTTGATTTTGAAATATCTTTTCATTGTCCAACTAACAGAATAAAAATGTTGCAAAAACGACAATAATAATAAATTTTATTATGGAAAAATGGCTTTACAAGTTTAGCATCCATTTATCAATTTGTTTTGAATAAGTTTTTTGAGAAAAATTTACTATTTCCGTCTATGAAATATAAACCTGTAATATGATTATTTAATATTCCATCAACACATTTTGTTTACTAGGACACTGCATTTTAGCATCATAAGTTATCTGTGTGATTGTGTATGCGAACCGACGATTCATCGGTTAATAGAATATTTTTCATTAACAAAATTATTAGGCCTATATTTTGGTATTGAGGTAGGACGTTTTTCAACATTTGCATAAATAAAACCATGACATTGTCCGGTTTTTTGTGATGAAGAGGAAGAAAGCAACTACGTATCTTAATTTTTTTTATTATCCGACTATCGGTAGTTGATACGATTTTTCAAATAAATCACCATTTGACAGTTTTCCTCTGTGGAATATTGTAAACCACCATATTAATTTATGAAAACGATATTTAGTCGAACGTCAGTATGTACGACTAAAACGTTATATTAGTGCACAGTGCTAATGTATGACATTTGACATTTGAATGCCCGTTTGAGTATAGGGGGTGGGAAATATTTTCCTTGCTAGTTTTGTTTAATACTTGATGATTCACTGTCCTATTAGGACACAACGTGGCATCATTTGAAGAAAATTGCTAATACAATCGTCCATTTTCAAGGTACAAATCCATCATAGTTTCACAAACCTCTGGTCGCCGGTCGGACACGTTTTCGGTTGAGTTCCTACATGAGTTGAATTCAGATATACTGTTTTCAGTAATTTTTGAATATCTTTAACAACACCAGTTTTCCGAAATTTAGACTGAATCTTACTAACTGTAGAGTGGCTGATCGGACGATCTGGTTATATTGTATTTAACAAATCGTATACGTCTTGCTCGGAATAAAATTCAAATTTAATTCCTCTTTATGACAGTAAATGTGCGACTATACTTTAATTACAAACGATTTTTGTACCGCTAATAGGTTAAGTAAGAAGTATAAAACTCGTACTTTGTAATGACTTATATCTGAATGAACTACAAAAAAACGCAAAACACTTTGAAAAACTGTATCTGACAACGTTTTGCTATATTTGATTTTCGTTTCTAACATTCAATTATTTGTTGGAAAAACTTATGTAATATGGCAATATTTTATCAATAAAAAAAAACATTTTCAAAATCAAGAAAAAAATGGGGGTTACTATTTAAAAAAATGATATCCTCGTTATCTAAAGAAATGATTGTTGAAAATCGACTTTCATACCAAAACGTGTTTTTATCAAATAAAATCGGCCTGTTCTGGGATCTTTTCTAACAAAATTTTATTTCGCTCTTACTAAATTCCTGCTGTGGGTACATACTGTACAAATATACATCTTAGGGCTCCCGCGCAAACTTGACCGTTACACTGATATGACGTGTCGAGATTTTCCTGATATTTCTGCATATTCTGTATAAGCATTTCAAATGTTCAAATGATCTACGAAATAAAACGCAAACAGCTGGTTTTTCATTTATATTTATATTAACATGAAGGTCGATATAAATGTTCCTACTAAGCAATCCATTATATAAGCAACACGTATACATTATTTTTTTTGATAGGTCAAGAATAGCTTACGCTGCTTGTAGATACGAGGTATTATATCGTAGCACAAGTTCTCTTCTCTAAAAATATGTCCTCAATCACTTTGTTGTTTACTCGATCCATTGATAATTTTTTTAGAATTACTTGCTATTTCATATAGGAATTGAATTCATTGAATTTTAGTAAGAAAAAACCGATCATTAAATTACATTATCATATTTAATGAAAAAAGCTTCTTTTATATTATTTCAATAATATACAATATTTCAATCCATTTTCTACATAACTCTGACTGTATTTTGTTCGCTAGCATTTTAAAAATCGCCAAAACAACCGTTAGCTGCTAAATTGTATATTTTCCCGCAATTTCAATTCAAAACTGTTAGATCTACAGGCCTTCGAGGGACTTGGCTTTTATTTCTTCTACTACTTTCTTCCAAAAAGGGTACCAACAAAAAAATCAGAAATAGTTGTAGTAAATGTCATATAGCCTTGAAATTTCTATATACAGTAAAGGTTCGCTAATCCGGACCTCCATTAATCCGGACTTCCCTGTAATCAGGACAAAATTAAAAATTGTAAGTTTAACGTTATGTACCTTGTAATCCGGATCGGCCATAGATCCACTACTCCGGATCGCGCGTCGTGTGTTTTCGTTAAGTACAATGAAGTCCCGGTTACATACGACACATAAACAGGGCAATCCCCGAATCAGTTTGAATCAACATGGCCGCGAAAAGAGCGCACAAAACGTTGACCATCGGCGAAAAACAAGAAATATTACAAAAGCTGAATAGTGGTGTTAGTGGAAAAGTGTTAGCAGACAAATATGGTGTCGGAACATCCACAATTTCTGACATTAAAAAGAATAAGGAAAAAATTACTAGGTATGGACTTTTATTCATTAACTGCTAATTCATTCATTATTGTATTTTTGTATTTACACAGTTATATCGCAAGCTGTGTCTCATTACCAACACGTAGAAAAATTATCCGAAAACCAGAATATCCAGAAATGGAAAATGAATTATACAAATGGTTTCTGTTGCAGCGAGAAAGATATG
Organism: Amphimallon solstitiale; assembly: GCA_963170755.1. Lineage (NCBI taxonomy): Eukaryota > Metazoa > Arthropoda > Insecta > Coleoptera > Scarabaeidae > Amphimallon > Amphimallon solstitiale. Next base: position 149,231,655 of record OY720675.1, read on the forward strand.
CAACCATCTCAGCAAATATTTTATACGAAAAAGCCGTCCAAATTTATTCTAAATATTATAATGACAATAAATTTATTGCTAGCAAAGGATGGATACATAAATTTAAAAAGAGGCATGGCATTCGGCATCTTAAAGTGGTTGGAGAGAAACTATCGAGCGATTCGTCTGCGGTAGAACCTTTTTTACGAAAATTTACTGAAAAAATGAATGAGTTGAACCTACTCCCAAACCAAATATACAATGCAGATGAATCTGCATTGTTTTGGAAATTGCTGCCCGATCGAACATTGGTACACGCCGAAGAAAAACCGCTCCAGGACGAAAAACTTCAAAAGAAAGGTTGACTTTTCTTGCCTGCTCAAACGGTGATGGTACTCATAAAGTCAAAATGATGGTCATTGGAAAAGCAAAAAATCCCAGAGCATTTAAGAATTGCGGGAGCCTCCCCGTTGAGTACTACTCAACAAAAAATGCTTGGATGACATCTGGACTTTTTGTGAAATGGTTTCATGAGTCTTTCGTTTTGCAAGTGAGAAAATTTCAGGCACACAATAATCTTAATGGAAAAGCTATTTTATTAATTGACAACGCTCCTAGCCACGCATCAGAAACCCAGCTTACAAGTGATGATGACCAATTTGTCACTATGTTCCTACCACCCAATTGCACCCCACTTATTCAGCCCATGGACCAAAATGCGATACGTTTAACCAAACTGTATTATCGAAAGAGCCTTTTGGTCCATGTTCTGTCTTTGGAAGCAAGTGATATTACAAAGACTCTTAAGAGCATTACTTTAAAGGATGCCGTATTTTTGCTTGCTGATGCTTGGGAGAAGCTTTCGCCAGATGTTATAAAAAAATGTTGGAGGAAAATACTTTGTTATTCAGCTAATAAGATCACAACAAATTCAGAAAGTGAATGGGATTCAGATGAGGAAATTCCGCTGCTTACTCTTAAAGAGAGATGGAATTTGAACGTCAAGAATTTGTTGAACTCGGAAATATGTTACAGCGAATTAACGATGACAATTATCTACCTGAAGAAACTGAAATTGATGAATGGATCGTTGGAGATGAAGAGCGTTTGCCATTAGATAGCGATGATAGCTTCTCTTCCGATGAAGAAGCTTCCAAAGATGAGCTGAGAATTAAGCATGAAGAGGCTATTAAGAGTTTCAGCACCTGCATTCAATGGGCTGAGGAAAATAAAGTTGAATTAAACAGTTTAACTAACCTTAGAATGCTGCGACAGCGCGCGATGGAGGCTAAACAAGGCTGTATTCGTCAAACCAAAATTTCTGATTTTTGTCAGTAATATATGTAGTTAACTGTTTACGTATATTTGTATGTTATATACTCAGATATTTTCTATAAAAGACGTGTCACCATTTATTTTGCTTTTTACTCTAGTTTTAATATTACCTCCACTAATCCGGACGTTCTCATAGTCCGAATCGAGCCAGTTTTAATTGATCCGGATTAGCGAACCTTTACTGTAAATCAGTTTCACTTGAGCTATTACCGAAATGAGGTAAAGTCGAAAAAGTATATCCATATATCCAAAAATATGAAGGAACTAAGTTTAGGGAACAGTTTAGTTTACAATATCCCTAGAATTAGTATTAATTTACGATTGCTGCAAGTGACAGCAACATATGCAAATGTGATTTTAATTGTAGCGAAAATACTTTTAATTCTTATGATCATCTAAAGAGAAAACACTAAATTGTTTTTTTCTAATATAGATAAACGTAACGGAATAAAAATTAATTCTAAAATATAAAAGCACTCATTTTTCTAAATTAAAATATTATCTCATTTTAGTCCGATTTTAGATAATATATATACTTATCCTTAATATTTACATATATATTTTATATGCTATTATATTATGTATTCTGTAATATATATATTTACTGCAAACATATTTCTCAATACATTTCATCTCATATTTAATTATGCCCTACATGTTGCTTTTAGATCATATTTATTATCTATGTAAATTTGAATAATCCTATAGAAAGTAGTTAATAGCAATTATCGATAGATACTTACTTTCGATAATTAAATGGAATTGGAAACGTAATTTTAAATTTATATTACATACCTACGCTTAAGTTAATGTTGAGATCATTACTTTAATCCCTTAAACTGCACTTAAAATAAATAAATATTATTTAATTAAATTGCAAACTAATGTATACTTGGTGAATCTTTAGTAATAAATGTTTTACAATTCAAAGTATTTAAAAAAATGTGATAGTAATTCTTAATAGAAAATAGTACTGATTATTCTTTATTATGATTTAAGATTTAAATTTATCTTATATTTTAAACTTCAATAAATTTTTATTTTATTATGCTAAAAATGTTTCTTAATATATTTCGTATAAGTACATATTGCCGTGAACTTTACCTTAGAATTTAAGACAATACTGTACATAAATATATAATGTTAGAAATAAACATGATTAATGTTGACACCAAGATATACTAGTACATTTAGATTAATATTAGCAATAAGAAAACACACTCGTAGTTTAAGAAACATTTATTTTAAAATAAATTTTATTAAGCCATACAATAACACAGGTATGCGCAGGGTATAAGCATTTTAATTAAGATTATATGTATATAAACACTATTTAGATATAAGTGAGGCAAAACCTCAACAATGATAGTAAATGTCACAAATGAATATTTATTTTCAGAAGTGATAAACCAGAGGTAATGTTTTATTTAGAAAATAAAGAACCTGACTACAGGTTAGGAACAAAAAGAGCTCTGAGTATATTATGCAAAGAACCTACATTTAAAAATGGAAAGACCCTTAAAACCAACAACCGTGAAAGAGTGATGTTAACCAACGGGATGATTGTAAGAGTCAATCATTTAAAAGCAATTAAATTATACTCAGAGAATAAAATAAGATATGCTCGTAATGAATATGAAGAGGCTTAATGCACTCATATAACTTAAAGATAAAATACATACAGTTGCGATGAAAAGGATATTAAAATAAAGTATATCATAAAGAACAGCACAGAATCGTATAATATTTCAATATACACAACAAAAAGTATTAATTCTCTTCGCAATACGAATAACAGAAGTCCTTTTCATGGTTCCAAACTTTGTGCACATACAAATAAACATCTATAACCAAAGAAATAAGCAGCATTATTATAAAAGCAATGATTCATTACAGCATATTAAACATACAAAATTCTCCAAGAACGGAAAAATGGTTCGAGGAAAGAGCAGCACAGACGGAGGGACTGGCAATTGAAACAATAACCAACTTCTTTCCATTTTTTCCGATCAAAAGCAACAAAACAAAGGTGCGAGTAAGGCTAGCGCTCGGACGAAGAATCTACCTGAAAAACAGTAAAAGTAGCAATGAATACATTTATAAGTACAATAAATATTTACGATAGCAATAAAAGAATAAAATAAATATCAATATACTTACTGTACATTAGATATAAATAAATAAAACAACAAATACCGTCGTGGGTAAATGTGGAGAAACATCAAATGTCAGAAATAAACATAATAAAAATAAACGCCAACCTAAAATTTGAGAAGAATAAGAAGAGATATGGAATAAGTATCGAGATATCCGCTAGAGGCGCCACGACGAACAATTTGAAAATAAAAGCACGCAAAGACAATCAAATAACGAGCGGCATTTATTTTCAACTATAAAAAGGGAGTTTTTAAAGAAAAAGAGTTAGTTGTTAGCTGATACCTGTGACTTTAAAAACTTCCAATACACAGCAAAGTGATAGCATCTTTTAATACATGTATGCGTCAAGCGAGTAGTGGTTAAGTGGAGTTTTTACACACTTACCATTACTATCGCAGTGTAAATAAATAAACAAACCAACTAACAACTCACAAACTAAGTAGAAGCATACACGCTCCTAGAGGAATAATTCCCAATTGTTTTATCGTCGCCATATTTACAAGAAGTAAGCGTCACCAGTAAAATTATAGAAGATTCAACGGAAGGAAGAATCAACAAGAATGGACAAACAATTTCAAGCAGAATTCGAAGAATTGTATGAATCTACGCAGTGAGTAGTTAATAATATTGTCATTACAATTAAATTCAATCAAAATACACAGGTTCTCTCCAAGCACTCCATTTCTTTTAAATAATTATTTATTTAAATAATAGAAAGTAAATATAGGGACACAATATTTATTAAAAATAAAGAACACTTGTCTTAATAGTGTACTGTGTGCGAATACTTGCACAACGGACCAGTGTTCAGTAAAAAAGACATTAGTAAGCATAGCTTTGAATAATAGTCAAACTTTTACAAACAGGAACGCCTAAAAGCTTCGCACTAAGAATCTAAAGACTCCGTGAGAATAGAGGTTTAGACAATTAGTTTGTGATGCATTAGGAACGTACCTGGGGTGGTGATTGATCCAAGCTTTATGTAGTACGTGTGAATGTTTGCATAAAGCCGATTAGTCAGTACCTTCATTATCAAGTCAACATAATTTGGACCTAATATACAGGCCTTTAGTAAGAAAAGAGTGAAGGTGGAGAAACCCTGTACTGACTGAATTCATATTAAAATAAACGATTACAATATTATCATGAAAACTGCTACTTATATAGTATTGTAAACAAGCAAATAAAATAAGTAATATACATGCAACAATAAATTTTAATTATTGTAATTATTAAGCAGATAATACATATTTTTATACATAAATAATCTGGTGTCATAGTTATTTGAATTCCTATCCCACACAACTTTAAAATAATAATAATTAAGGAGAAACAAGTAAGGAAAGATGTAAATCACAGTAGAACCTACGAGAGATAACAATTTATGTTGTTTTGCCTATAAAGCTAACATAAACTACAATTTTATTTATTTATCTAACTAATAAATAAATAAATTATATAAATTTCATTTAAAGGCAAATACTACAGCATATATACGGCGCCCAACTTGCTGGCTGTGTTTTTCTTACAAAATAAATTAAATACACAATTTGTCAAATATCAAAGCTAAACTTAAAAACACAACTTGCTGGCTGTGTTTCTTTCCTTGCAAAATAAAATTGTTTCTTTCATGTAATCTTATTCAAGTGGGATAGGATTCATTTAAATTTCTATTAAGTAAAATATTAGATAGAAAGCGTTATTTGTACACAACAAAAATGTCAGACAAAGAACAAAACAGTAGCAAAGGTGAAAAACCCAATATTGAAAAAGAAATAGAAACAAAGCCACAATTCACTCAATATAGGGAACCTACGCAACTAACCTCGGACTCAGAGTCGGATAAGACTGAGACAAAAGAGGATGATTCAGGAAATGCGACAGTTGAGGGAAGCATACTCACAGAGGGCACAAGTAGTACAACAATGGAACAAAAATTTGAAAGCTTTTTCCATAAATTATTCTGTAAAATAGAGGAAAATAATAACAAAATAGAGGAAAATAATAAAACTCTAAGCCACAAAATAGAGGAAAATAATAAAACTCTAAGCCAAACTCTAAGCCACAAAATAGAGGAAAATAATAAAAATTTAAACAAGAATTTAGAAAGAATCAACTCAAAAATAGACGAGGGATTTAAAGAACTAAGGCAAGAAACACTAGAAATAAATGGCAGATTAGAGGAAAAACTGGACAAAACAGTAGCAGACCTGAGAAAACAAATAAATGACAACACAGAAACGTGCAAGAATACAAGAAAATTCTTTGTACAAGAAATAGTAGAAAGAACTGCGAAGACGCAAGAAAACTTCAACATAGTGAATGAGGAAATAGTAGCTATCAATAGAAAAATAATACACAACGAAGTGGAAAATAAAGAACAAATAGAGAAAATTACACACAAGATGGAAGACTGCGAAACAAAATATGAAGCTTGCAATAACGCCGTGTCCAATCTACAAGGGAAAACATCAACTTTTGAACACACGATCAAACAGCTTGAGGACAAAGTAATGCACGGGGTTCATACACCTAGTGTGTCTTTGCCACAAACTGTGGGAAGCATAGACAATGCACCGAAATTCTCAGGACACTATAAGGACAATCCAATGATATTCCTGAGAACAATTAAGACATACATGAGAGGCATAACGGATGAGACATCCAAACTACACTTTATAAGAGCATGTCTCAAAGACTATGCACTCCAATGGTATCACATGATAATGGATGATGTGATAGACTTTAACGATTTCGAAAGGCGATTCACAAGACAGTATTGGGGTCGAACGCAACAAAGAAACATAAGACACGACCTGATATTTGGAAAGTATAGGTCTGGATTATCTCGAGAGAACTATGTCATAAGAAAATATTCTTTTCTCAAATACATTATACCCAGAATAGAGGAAAGTGACATAGTATCGCAATTGGCTGCACACTTTGATCACAATGTTACTCAGACCGTCGCACTTCAAGGAATGGAAACAATAGAAGAACTCCTTGAATTAGTAAAAAGATTAGACGACATAGATGAAAAGGGCTATAACGTGAACCGAGGGAATGGAAACATGAACAATCAACCTCGAAACAACGACAGCAACAACAGAAACAACTACAATGGGAATAGGCGAAACAATAATAATTACCAAAATACCTATAACCCGGACAGAAATAATGAGGGCAAAAGGAAAGATAATAGCCAAAATTACAAGAGGGAAGAAAAGACAAGTAAAGAAGATAAAAGAATTCAAAATATACAAATTGAAAAGGAAGTAAAAGAAGCAACAACAAAACAAAATCAAGAATCTAGGGGTGCGATACCAAAAGAAAACAGGCATAACTCAACAAACAAAGAGTGGGTGAATGCAGCATATTATTCTGGTGCAACGTCGCTGGATTTTTAAATAAGCCAGCCAAGAGAAAACGTAAAATACAAAATATCTATAATTACGATGATTTAAAAAAGATAACCACGGAACTACCACATATAAAAATCAAGATTGGGGAACAAGAGATAGAAACATTGCTGGATACTGGAGCTCAACTTTCACTTTTAAATAACAATATCATGAACAAAGATATTGAAAGTTTGGGGTGTTATAAACCCATAAAGAAAATAAATCTTATTACTGCAAACAAAAAATGTATGATAACAGTAGATAAAATCTTCTGTATAAATATAAAGATAGATAATTTAAATTTATTAACCGAATTCATCATAGCACCTAATTTGAATAGCGACTGTATATTAGGGATGGACTTTTTAAGCCAGTATGGTACGAAATTAAATATGGAAAATAAATTATTCCACATAAAGGACTCAACAATATCATGGAGCAAAGAAGCCCATGAGGAAGAGATCCTTATCAATAATCTATATGAAGAAGATGCTCAAGAAGAAATCACAACAAAAATGGATTGTAGTTTACACAATGAAGTTAAGAAAAGTGCACATCCTGTGAGGCAACTTCAATGCGGAGACCTCACGCAAAATAGGGATGGTACTAAATTAAATTGTAATAAACTGTATATAACCCATGTGAATTATCTTTTGAGTAAGCATATAAAGTTATTTGATGATAGTCCAGGATTAGCCAAGGGTTACGAACATAAACTTAAAGTCGACGAGACACAGCCCTTCAAAATAAAAACATACCCCATTCCAAAAAAGTATACAGAGCAAGTCAAATTAGAAATAAAAGAGATGTTGAAAAACGGCATAATTACAAGAACGGAATCAACGTTCATAAATCCAATGGTTGTAGTAATAAAGAAGAAACTTAATGATGAAAAAGACGTCAAATTACGCGTATGCCTTGACGCCAGATGTCTGAACTCCAGAACCGCACCTAATTTTGAAGCCCCACAAAACATTGAAACCCTATTGACAAAATGTACAGACGCAAAGTGGTTTACGAAACTTGATTTAAAAAGTTCTTTTTGGCTGGTACCATTGCACAAAGATTCTAGGAAATATTGTTCCTTCATGTTTAATTCATTAGTATACTCTTACAATGTGGTTCCATTTGGATTATCGTCAGCTACTGCAGCACTAGTAAGAGCAATGCAGCAGATCCTGGATCCACACGAAGAATACGTCTCACACTACGTAGACGATATTCTAATATTTAATAAAGACATAGAAAGTCACAAAGAATCAGTAGAGAAAATCCTGAATACATTAGCAGAAAATGGTTTAAAAATAAACCTCGAGAAATGCGAATTCTATAAAAATAAAGTGAATTATCTGGGATACATAATTGATGGAAAGACGATATCAATAGAGGAGGAAAAACTTGAGGCGATACGAAAATATCCCAAACCAAAAAATATTAAAATGCTTAGAGGATTCCTAGGAATGATAAACTACTATAAACACTTCATTCCTAAAATATCCGACCAAACTCACACGTTATACAAAATGATCAAGAAAGGAGTAAAATTCAAATGGACCCATGAAAGGGAAAAGGCATTCATCGACATAAAAGAAATTTCTACAAGGCATTGATCATAAATCTACCAGATTTCAATGAAGAATTCATACTAAGATGCGATGCCTCCAGCAATGCTGTAGCCGCAGAACTCCTACAAATAAGAAATGGGGAAGAAATACCCATATGCTTCCTATCAAGAATTCTAAAGGATTATGAGCAAAATTATTCCTCGTCAGAACGGGAATTGCTATCCATTATATATGGAGTGTCAAAATTAAAATATTACCTACTAGGAAACACTTTCCTACTTGAGACAGATCATTTATCTCTAATATTCTTAATGAAAACAAGGTTTAATAATTCACGAATATACAGATGGTCTCTCATACTATCTGAATATTCATTTAAAATAAAGCACAGGAAAGGTACAGACAACATAGTTGCAGACGCACTAAGCAGAGCCCATGGAGGTAATAAACAATCACACTCATATCAGATAAATGAATATGATATCGAACATGCTCCAAATTTATACAATCGAGAAGATATCGAAGACAGTCAACGAACACCTGAGATACTAGAAATAAAGCACAGAGAAGATAGAGAACTCACGTTAAATAAGAATAAAACATATCAAATAGGAGACCTAGTTGTAGTGAAGAACTATCGACTAGGTAGGAGACATCTAAATAAATGTGCAAAACTGGACCTACCCTACAGTGGACCTTACAGAATAAGTAGGACACTAGGAGATGTAACTTATGAACTACAAGAAGTAGACAATAGAAATATAAAAGGAAAATACCATGTGTCCATGCTACATGACTACGATGAAATAAATGATCAATAAAATTGCATTTGTAGTTCACGTTAGTTGTGAAAACATAATTTACACATTTGTCAATTCATTATTTCATAATGGCAAACCATGGTTTTAACAACTAAGGGATATGCCGTGAACTTTACCTTAGAATTTAAGACAATACTGTACATAAATATATAATGTTAGAAATAAACATGATTAATGTTGACACCAAGATATACTAGTACATTTAGATTAATATTAGCAATAAGAAAACACACTCGTAGTTTAAGAAACATTTATTTTAAAATAAATTTTATTAAGCCATACAATAACACAGGTATGCACATAGGGTATAAGCATTTTAATTAAGATTATATGTATATAAACACTATTTAGATATAAGTGAGGCAAAACCTCAACAATGATAGTAAATGTCACAAATGAATATTTATTTTCAGAAGTGATAAACCAGAGGTAATGTTTTATTTAGAAAATAAAGAACCTGACTACAGGTTAGGAACAAAAAGAGCTCTGAGTATATTATGCAAAGAACCTACATTTAAAAATGGAAAGACCCTTAAAACCAACAACCGTGAAAGAGTGATGTTAACCAACGGGACGATTGTAAGAGTCAATCATTTAAAAGCAATTAAATTATACTCAGAGAATAAAATAAGATATGCTCGTAATGAATATGAAGAGGCTTAATGCACTCATATAACTTAAAGATAAAATACATACAGTTGCGATGAAAAGGATATTAAAATAAAGTATATCATAAAGAACAGCACAGAATCGTATAATATTTCAATATACACAACAAAAAGTATTAATTCTCTTCGCAATACGAATAACAGAAGTCCTTTTCATGGTTCCAAACTTTGTGCACATACAAATAAACATCTATAACCAAAGAAATAAGCAGCATTATTATAAAAGCAATGATTCATTACAGCATATTAAACATACAAAATTCTCCAAGAACGGAAAAATGGTTCGAGGAAAGAGCAGCACAGACGGAGGGACTGGCAATTGAAACAATAACCAACTTCTTTCCATTCTTTCCGATCAAAAGCAACAAAACAAAGGTGCGAGTAAGGCTAGCGCTCGGACGAAGAATCTACCTGAAAAACAGTAAAAGTAGCAATGAATACATTTATAAGTACAATAAATATTTACGATAGCAATAAAAGAATAAAATAAATATCAATATACTTACTGTACATTAGATATAAATAAATAAAACAACAAATACCGTCGTGGGTAAATGTGGAGAAACATCAAATGTCAGAAATAAACATAATAAAAATAAACGCCAACCTAAAATTTGAGAAGAATAAGAAGAGATATGGAATAAGTATCGAGATATCCGCTAGAGGCGCCACGACGAACAATTTGAAAATAAAAGCACGCAAAGACAATCAAATAACGAGCGGCATTTATTTTCAACTATAAAAAGGGAGTTTTTAAAGAAAAAGAGTTAGTTGTTAGCTGATACCTGTGACTTTAAAAACTTCCAATACACAGCAAAGTGATAGCATCTTTTAATACATGTATGCGTCAAGCGAGTAGTGGTTAAGTGGAGTTTTTACACACTTACCATTACTATCGCAGTGTAAATAAATAAACAAACCAACTAACAACTCACAAACTAAGTAGAAGCATACACGCTCCTAGAGGAATAATTCCCAATTGTTTTATCGTCGCCATATTTACAAGAAGTAAGCGTCACCAGTAAAATTATAGAAGATTCAACGGAAGGAAGAATCAACAAGAATGGACAAACAATTTCAAGCAGAATTCGAAGAATTGTATGAATCTACGCAGTGAGTAGTTAATAATATTGTCATTACAATTAAATTCAATCAAAATACACAGGTTCTCTCCAAGCACTCCATTTCTTTTAAATAATTATTTATTTAAATAATAGAAAGTAAATATAGGGACACAATATTTATTAAAAATAAAGAACACTTGTCTTAATAGTGTACTGTGTGCGAATACTTGCACAACGGACCAGTGTTCAGTAAAAAAGACATTAGTAAGCATAGCTTTGAATAATAGTCAAACTTTTACAAACAGGAACGCCTAAAAGCTTCGCACTAAGAATCTAAAGACTCCGTGAGAATAGAGGTTTAGACAATTAGTTTGTGATGCATTAGGAACGTACCTGGGGTGGTGATTGATCCAAGCTTTATGTAGTACGTGTGAATGTTTGCATAAAGCCGATTAGTCAGTACCTTCATTATCAAGTCAACATAATTTGGACCTAATATACAGGCCTTTAGTAAGAAAAGAGTGAAGGTGGAGAAACCCTGTACTGACTGAATTCATATTAAAATAAACGATTACAATATTATCATGAAAACTGCTACTTATATAGTATTGTAAACAAGCAAATAAAATAAGTAATATACATGCAACAATAAATTTTAATTATTGTAATTATTAAGCAGATAATACATATTTTTATACATAAATAATCTGGTGTCATAGTTATTTGAATTCCTATCCCACACAACTTTAAAATAATAATAATTAAGGAGAAACAAGTAAGGAAAGAAGTAAATCACAGTAGAACCTACGAGAGATAACAATTTATGTTGTTTTGCCTATAAAGCTAACATAAACTACAATTTTATTTATTTATCTAACTAATAAATAAATAAATTATATAAATTTCATTTAAAGGCAAATACTACAGCAATATGTTAAATGATTTATGAATTGGAACTCAAACTGTTGGCTTCTCATTTATAGTTATTATAACGGTCGATATATATGCTCCTACTAAGCAATTCTTTCTATAAACAAAACGTATACATTATTTTTTTTAGATAAGCCAGCGTGTCGATACGAGAGAGTATATATATTGTATGTAATTAGTGCAAGTTCTGTCCTCCATAAAATTGTCAACGGTGCTAGAGGTAACAGAATGCTATCAGTATTTACACATATACACACGTTGGTGGTCAGTTCGTATCTTAGGTGATTCTCCATATATGATGAAAAATATGAGGAAATTTGTTTTCCCTCACGTGAAATCCTGATTCCAGAGATTCCCCTTTACACAAATATACAAAATTTAGGTATATATATCAACAGGTAAACACGGAAGTCAGGCCGCCACCTTTATTAGACGGAGGTGACCACTTAACAGCCATCAATATATATATATATATAGGAAGTTGTGATGTTAGACACTGTTTTCAGGGTGTATTGGTATGTATATTTACTGATCCAGGAAGGTCAGAATGTGTGGGCTGGGTTAATTAAAACATTCTATTTGTGGCTGGTAACGTTTCGGAATAATTTATTCCATCATCAGACTCTACAATAAGTTGAAAAAATTTTTTTTATATATATATATATATAGAAAAACAACTGTCGTATCCTCAACTTAATTAATAAAGTATCCAGTCGTCGGTATTAGGATAAAAAAATAAAAACAACTTAATTACACTGCTGACGTTTCGTTCATTTAATCAACGAACTTTTTCAAAGCTATAACACAATAAAACACATATAACCCAATCCATAAATCTATCACAGTTATTTGTTTACCTTCGTAATCTTTTTACATACATAAAATAAGAAAAGTAAATGATATTTCGTTATTACATATTAACATGTACATTGCATTCGATATCTTATTCACTAAAACGATGCTATTATACTCATAGTATATGATCTTAACTACGAGCCCGTGACCATGTACATACAGTAATACATGTGCCTTATTCTCAAACTATATTATTTATTTATGAATAATAAAAACAACACCCACAAAAAAGCAACAAGAAATAAAACAAACCGAGGTCATTACATTAACAAAACAATACAAGAATATAATCTAATAGTTAAATGATAAAATCTCTACAACAATTAAACATTATTATAAATTCAAATGAATGGAAGAATACAATTGTTATTTTATAACTCCTGCATATACATTCAATACCTGTAATACTGAATCGTCTTTAACATTTATAGTATACTGGGACTTATATATATTTATTTTCTCAAGAAACAATCTCTTCGTGAGATTATTCTCCTTATCTAAAATTTCAGGATTGTTAAAATCAAAATCATGGTCAAACTCAAAATGATGTCTCGATAACGCATCATAGTTTCCATAGAAAGAATTATGATTTAATTAGGGATATTCTTGTGAAGAATGGGTATCCTAGGGTGTTCATAAAGAATGTGTTGTATGGGAATAATGGTAGCGTTTCAGGGAGTCTCATGATGAGCAGTAGTGTTGGGGACAATGTTAGTTTGCAAGGGTTGCAAAAAGAAAAGATGAATAAAAGATATTTCAGAGTACCATATATAAAAGATTTGACACCTAGTGTGATAAGAATTCTAAAGAACAACGACACATGTCTAACAACTTACAACCCAAAAACTATAGCAAATCTTTTTACAAAATTGAAAGATCCAGTCTCATTACAGTGTACTTCTAATGTCATATATAGAATAAATTGTAAGCAGTGGGAAGGGGTTTATGTGGGCCAAACGAAGCAATACTTATCGAGAAGAATGCAAAATCATAAACAAGATTGCTTTGACAGGAACAAAACAAAAGAGAACAAACAGCGTTATCGAGACATCATTTTGAGTTTGACCATGATTTTGATTTTGACAATCCTGAAATTTTAGATAAGGAGAATAATCTCACGAAGAGATTGTTTCTTGAGAAAATAAATATATATAAGTCCCAGTATACTATAAATGTTAAAGACGATTCAGTATTACAGGTATTGAATGTATATGCAGGAGTTATAAAATAACAATTGTATTCTTCCATTCATTTGAATTTATAATAATGTTTAATTGTTGTAGAGATTTTATCATTTAACTATTAGATTATATTCTTGTATTGTTTTGTTAATATAATGACCTCGGTTTGTTTTATTTCTTGTTGCTTTTTTGTGGGTGTTGTTTTTATTATTCATAAATAAATAATATAGTTTGAGAATAAGGCACATGTATTACTGTATGTAGATGGTCACGGGCTCGTAGTTAAGATCATATACTATGAGTATAATAGCATCGTTTTAGTGAATAAGATATCGAATGCAATGTACATGTTAATATGTAATAACGGAATATCATTTACTTTTCTTATTTTATGTATGTAAAAAGATTACGAAGGTAAACAAATAACTGTGATAGATTTATGGATTGTGTTATATGTGTTTTATTGTGTTGTAGCTTTGAAAAAGTTCGTTGATTAAATGAACGAAACGTCAGCAGTGTAATTAAGTTGTTTTTATTTTTTATCCTAATACCGACGACTGGATACTTTATTATATATATATATATATATCTTTGTACAACGTCAAACTCGCCTCCAATATACAAACATAAGCATCGAATTGGGCTCCGAAACGGAGGCCAGTGCGGAAAAAGTGGAGCCCAGTACGTATCCATGTGTATAAATGCACCAAACGCGTTCATATGTCGTTAAGAGACGTTTGGGAGATTTTTGCCTGGAGGCCATTTTCAGTGTTACACACCTACAGTTACACAATGTAGTTCTGGAGAGCTATCACTACGTGGCGCTACCGTTTTATACACATATACTTTATGCTAATAGCGCCAGCCGTATGTGCCTCTGTACACTCGCAGCATTAATATTCCTCCACGACGTGGCAACAGCTCTCGAAGGCAACTTCGTCGAACGTACTTGTATCTTTGTATAACAGTTTGTTCGCTTATTCGTTAGTAAGAATATAGTAATATAGTAATATGTATATGCAAGCCCAGACATTGGGTGAACTTGGCACCATCAATATAAAGAGAGCGGGCGCTGACATTTGTAAAGGAAAACAGATTGGAATTGAGATATCATGAGTGGGTATGATTTACATTTCAAATAAATATATGTCAGATTTGGTATACAGGTGCCCCTTTGCTATATCCTTCCAAGGGTAATTTTCTTAATATTGAAGATACCAGATCGGTTAAATTAGCATAGTTATTAAGAAATTTGAAAAGTATTTGATAGTATTTTCAGATTATAACATAAACTTGAGTTTTTTAAATGGCAATCATTGGCTGGTTAGTTGATTTCATGGTATGGTAATCTTTTAAACTTTTTATTATAGCGAGAGTAATTCAATTGCTGTTAATTTTTGAAAAAAATAATCAGCAAGAAACACTCAAAAAACTATTTTAATGTGAACTACATATTAAAATAGTTGATTGAAGACGGAGATACGTGTTGAAACTCCATAATTTACAAGTAAAAATTGAAATAAATTCAAATTGAGTTCAAAACAGTTTTATTCAATTTACTACAATTGTTTCACCCTACTAGGGCTTCATCAGGTGATGAATATTATAATACAGAATATTTGTAGACGTTCTTATTTATGTCATGTGATGAAGCCCTAGTAGGGTGAAACAATTGTAGTAAATTGAATAAAACTGTTTTGAACTCAATTTGAATTTATTTCAATTTTTACTTGTATATTAAAATAGTTTTTCAAAGCTTGCTTGCTCATTATTTCCTCAAAAATTAAGAGTAATTGAATTACTCTCGCTATAATAAAATTTTTAAAATATTACCATACCATGAAATAAGGAAAAAATAAGCATTTTGATGGTCACTGCTAACTATGATTGCAATTTATGTTATATATTGATAATTAAGTGCCATGTATTTTTAATTAAGATTATTAACTTCTACGTAAAAGTTACTATCAACAAAATTTATTTTAGTTCTATCTTCGACTGTTACGAAGATATGTATAATTGAAAATTTCGGCAATTATCAATTTTTTAAAAATATCTTCAAAAGTTGAAAATAAATGTTAAATCTGAAAATCAATAATAGCGGAAAAGATGTATTTAGAATGGATTAAAATTAAACTAGTATCAAACTATATCAGATCAAATTTATTCTCCTACCAAAATATTTAAAAAAAAAGTTAGATAAACTATTTGTTTCGGTAAACGATGTAAGTGTACGTTTTTATTCTAACCCAGTCTTTATTATGTAAGAGATCTGGATATTTCTTTAATAAATCTTCGCACTAGTGCTTCTTAGGTGGCTGTTTTAATTGAATATGTCTTTTAAAGTATTTTTAAAAAATGATACGTTATATTGGGATGAATCTAGCAGTACATGTGTAGGCAAGCAAGCTCGCTGTACAAGTGAAACATAAACACATAACATATACCGGGTGTCTGTTTAAACTCGGCCACCGGCCATATCTCGGCAACCGTTTATCGTACAACCTGGCGGAAAAAATCTTGATAGTAAAATAGATCACGGGAAATTCAACAAAAATATTTTTAAGTTTCCAAAATGATCGCAGGGGGCGCAGTTGTCAAGATGAATTAAAATTTCGATAATTTTTCATTAAATTCTAGATTAAGATAGATTAAAATTTTTACTAGCAACATTTTATGACGTTTTTATACAATTTTCATTTGAAACTTTTTGATCTAAGTCGCATACGGGGGGGGGTATGTCTACATACACAAGTAGGTATAATTTCGGTTTGCCCCAACGGATTTGAATGTTTCTGAGCTCATTAGATAGAGAATTTTACAAGGAATTCAAGGATATGTAGTACGAAATTACGTGGTTGTCAAAAAAAGTAACATAGGGCGCTGTTCTCAAT
Organism: Amphimallon solstitiale; assembly: GCA_963170755.1. Lineage (NCBI taxonomy): Eukaryota > Metazoa > Arthropoda > Insecta > Coleoptera > Scarabaeidae > Amphimallon > Amphimallon solstitiale. The sequence goes on from OY720675.1 coordinate 149,248,505, forward strand.
TTATGTATATTACTTGTTTTTTCTTTAAAATTTTAAATGGAACGGTGTATATTTTTAATATCATAATATTGAAGCACATAAAAAACTAAAGAGAGTGATGAAAACCGGAAGTTGCTACCTCTTTTCTTGACGAAGATATAGTCATACGAAGACAATCCAGAAAAATAAAAAAAAATTAAATATAAATATATTTATTTATTGGGAGTAATAATTTAATTTTAATTTTAAGAGAGTATCTAGACAGTGTATAGTTCGTATTCACTTGAATTTTCATCATACTCTTTCATAAATGTATTCATTTTTCATTTTAATCTCTTTATCGATTTTTTAATTCATTGCATATGTTACGTCTCCAATTAAATGTTTTCAAATTCTCTACCTATTATTTTTTAAATATCTTTTCTTGTCCTTTCCAATATTGAAATAAAATAATAATAATACTGAACAGTGTAGTTCGATTTTTTTTTTTAAATTTTCATCATACAACATCGCATGCGCCGTGATACTAAATTACATTATTATGAGCTTTCCAAGATGGGCCATGAAAATTAAAATGTAAAAATAGTAGTATCACTTGTAGTTAAACTTTTTGTATCTATTTAGCAAATTAAGCGTCTTTGGACACCAGCACATAATTATTGAGTTTGTAAAATGTCATATTCTAAGTTTGAAGCTTATAACGTGATCAGAATGTATTTTCAATTCTTTGAAAATGAATTCTTGCTTCCCGGCAATATCCTCTAAATCAGGGGTCTCCAAACTTTCCGGCCTTAGGGCCATACTGATTACTCCAGTAAGTTCCGAGGGCCAAAACCATATTATCATTGTTGCCGGTGGTAAAAAGTGAAATAGTCCACTGATGAAAAAAAGTCCGAAAAAGTACACAACGTTTAAAAAAGACTGCAAAACGGCAACACTGCATATTATTAATTTTCCTGTCATTATCTGTAATTTCTAGATTAGTCGTAGAGTACGAGCCATGAGGAGTAACGTGACACGACATCTGGTGGACACAAGCGGAAATAGGTAGTACCTTCTATCGCTAACAGATGGCGCTAATAGCACGTACAGAATAATCTCGTTGGTTCGAGAAAGTTCTGGTGTCTTCCACTCACTTCTAGATGGCAGTAATTGGAATATATAAGAAGGCTAGTGGCGCAACCACAAGTCAGTTCCTATGACACAGTTGTGAAATAAAATAGTGCGTACCTCCTTAAAACGTGTTTGTGCGTGTTTAAGTTTAAGACATCTTTGTAACAGTATTTTGATTTGAATTGTTGCTTTTGTGTGTGATTTAGTAGTATGGAAAAGAAGCGAAAAATTGATAGTGAATGCAGAAAATTCAAAGATCAGTGGAACATTCAGTATTTCGTAATTGAGTCCAGTAAGAAGGCGCTATGTTTGATTTGCAATGAAAGCATAGCCGTTCTCAAAGAATATAACATTAAACGTCATTATGAAACAAAACATTTTCAAAATTACTCAAAATATACAGGAAGTTTGCGGACAGAAAAATTCGAAGCTATGAAGCGCGGATTGAAATCGCAGCAATCTTCATTTACAAAACTCAAAACTGAACAAGAGGCTGCAACGCGTGCCAGCTTTTGTGTGGCTCTTGAAATTGCAAAACGTGGAAAACCATTCACCGATGGAGAAAAGATCAAAGAATGCATAATTGCAGTAGCCGAAGAAATGTGCCCTGAAAAGGTAAATTTATTAAAAAGTGTCAGTATGTCAGCAAACACTGTGGCTCGAAGGGTAGAAAACATCGCTGAAAATATATCCTCTCAACTGTTCGACAAAAATGGACATGTTGAGTGGTTTTCTTTGGCCTTGGATGAGTCAACGGATGTGTCAGATACTGCTCAGGGGTTGATTTATATTCGAGGAGTAGATAAAAGCTATGAAGTGCATGAAGAACTTCTTGATATGAATAGTATTCATGGCACAACTACTAGTACAGATATTTTTAAAGGAGTTGAAATGGCCATTAATCAAAAGAACCTTCGATGGAAAAACTTGAAATGTATTACAACTGATGGAGGCAAAAACATGAGTGGAAAATATAAAGGAGTGGTCGCTCTTGTGTCAAAGGCTGTAGAAAATGACGGTGGTTTAAAACCATTAGTCTTACATTGTATCATTCATCAACAGTCTTTGTGCGGAAAATGTTTGGATATGTCTGAAGTTCTGAAACCAGTCATATCAACTGTTAATTTTATCAGATCTTTTGGGCTGAATCACCGACAATTCCGACAATTTATTGAAGAGATTGGAGAAAATGACATACCTTATCATACTGCCGTACGTTGGCTTAGTTGTGGGAAAGTCCTTCAGCGCTTTTTTGAACTTCGAGCAGTGATCGAAATTTTTTTGAATGAAAAGCATCGCCCTCTTACTGAATTACAAAACAACGCATGGCTGTGGAAGTTAGCATTCTATGTTGATTTGACTAAACATGTGAACGAACTGAATTTGAGATTGCAAGGAGAAAACCAGCATCTTCCTGATTTATACACTAATATCAAATCATTCCGGAAGAAATTGATACTGTTTCAATCACAACTACGAAGTAAATGTTTTTCACATTTTAAAACATGTGAAATATTCAGCCACACTACTGAGACTGAGTTTCCTATCGATTTTGCAATCGAAACTTTGAGTGCTTTGAAAATAAATTTTGATACTCGTTTCTCGGACTTTGATGCCATTGCGAATCAAATTAAGATTTTTCAGAATCCTTTTGATACTGACATTGAAACCCTAGCCCCGGAACTTCAAATGGAAATAATTGATCTACAGTGCAGTGATATAATTAAGAACAAATATCAAAACTCATCTTTGTTGGAATTTTATAAGAGTCTTCCACTGACACAATTTGATAATTTGCATAAATTTGCTCGTGGGCTGTTTTCTGTTTTTGGTGCTACTTATTTGTGTGAGAAGACCTTCTCCAAAATGAAGTACACAAAAAATGTTTACAGATCTAAATTAACTGATGAGCATCTTAAATCTCTTTTAATAATTGGTACAAGTAAAATTAGTCCACAACTACAAACTATTGTCAGTGGAAAATCTCAATTACACAAATCTCATTAGTATTTCATATGTCATTATGCTTGTTATAAGTTATGTTTTTATTTAAAATGTATAAAATGTTAGTTGGATTCATTTCAATAATTTGTTAGTTATTATATACTGAAGTAAAATTTTCAGCATATTATACATGTCTTTACTCATTACAATTCTGTGTTTCTTTATCCAACTTATCATAAAAACAATAACAATAAGCCTACAACAATGTTATGAGTAGTTAGCCCATGACCATATCAATGTAGATGTCATATTAATAATTATTCAACATAAAATTAGAATACTTCAGTAAACTAAATTTAATTTGCTATAAAAAATATGTTCTCTAAAAGGAGTTTTCAAGTATGCTAGCTCTCCGCGGGCCGGACAAAATCTGTCCGCGGGCCGGATGTGGCCCTCGGGCCGTAGTTTGGAGACCCCTGCTCTAAATTATCGGGAAAGAAGACATTATTGAGTTTTTATTCGCTTTGTGAGATAGTCTTGATTTTTATTTATGGGGCAGAATAAAGGACATAGTTTATCACAAACAGCCGATTACAACAATTGCTGCTTCCGAAATTGAAGTAACTGTGCTCTCTACTAATCGACAAGTAAACATGTGTATTAAAAATAATGGTAACACTTTGAACATTTGTTAAGTTGAAGTTTTTTTGTTTTTTTTTTGTACTTTCTGATTTAAATACATTTTTTTCCGTTTATTACTTGGTCAATATATTTTCTTATTTATGTTTAGGTATAATAATAGGTTCTTTCACTTAATTTCTGCTATAGGAGTGGATGAATTAGATATCAATTTTTGTACCCTTTGGTTACTAATAAGTAAATGATTTGTTTATAGCTAATGCATTATATTATATTGTTTTTTTTCTTGTTATTGTCTACTTAGTTCATGAGTTATGGAAATTATTTTTGCTGTTTACCTATAATTAGATGTATATCTTTTGGGTAATAAAGATATATTATTATTATTATTATTGTTATTATTTTATTTCAATGTCTAAAAAGACAAGACATGAAATTTAAAAATAACTAGAGAATTTGGAAAACATTTAAAAGGGTAATCAAACATAACATATGCAATGAATTAAAAAGTCGGTGAGAAGATTGAAATGAATAAATTTATGGATGAGTATGATCAAAATTCAAGTGAAAACGAACTATACACTGTCTAGAGACTCTCTTAAAATTAAAATAAAATTATTACTCCCAATAAATAAATAAATTTCTGCTTAAATTTTTTTATTTTTCTGTATTGTCTTCGTATGACTATATCTTCTTCAAGAAAAAAGGTAGCAACTTCCGGTTTTCATCAATCTCTTCAGTTTTTATGTGCTTCAATATTACGATTTTAAAAATATACCGTTCCATTTAAAATTTTAAAGAAAAAACAAGTAATATACATAAATTGAGAACAGCGCCCCCTGTACTTTTTTTGACAATCACGTAATTTCGTACTACATATCCTTCAATTCCTTGTAAAATTATCTATCTAATGAGCCCAGAAACATTCAAATCCGTTGAGGCAAACCGAAATTACACCTACTTTTGTACGCAGACATACTCCCCTTCCACCTACCCCTTCGTATGGGAAAATTGTATAAAAACGTCTAAAAATGTTGTTAGTGAAAATTTTAATCTATCTTAATCTAGAATTTAATAAAAACATATCGAATTTTTAATTCATCTAAATTGCGCCCCCTTGCGATCATTTTGGAAACTTAAAAATATTTTGCTTGAAATTCCCGTGTTCCATTTTACTATCAAGATTTTTTCCGCCAGGTTGTACGATAAATGATTGCCGAGATATGGACGGTGGCCGAACTTAAACAGACACCCGGTATATTTTTCCTTAACCGTTGCGAAATCTAAGTTTTTTCCCTTAAAATGGATATGTGTCTCTTATTTCTCCTTCCTCTATAGTCAGTTAATAAAAAAGTTTTTTTACGTTTCTTGTGTTCATGCCTGCATATATTAAAGTAAATATTGCGAGAAATAAAAGCCGTTTTTGTTAATTTCAATTCAGTTATGCATCAATTACTTTAGGGTTCCGCAAAATTAATGCTTTTCTTCGAATCGATCATATTCGAATATCTTATTTTTAGAAACAAGACAACAAACTATGTTAGATCAGCGTAATTTGTGATTATAAAGACTAGTATACAAATTTAAACATACAATTTGGTATTGATTAAATTAGCTGTATTTGCTTCTTGCAGCGTATATAGTTTAAACTCTCTTGTATAAATAAAAATATCATGTCATAAAGATTTAGTGTAACTGTGACAACACTGTTAGAGGCGTAAACGATAGTTACACATGTCAGACCTTATACAAAAGAGGCCGATTTAGCAATCAGGCACATCGGAGCCGAGTTCCATTTAAGAATATACAAATATTTTTGTATATAAAATATAGTAAAATTATTTACCCCTCTTGTGTTGCTCATATTGTTATCATATAATATAATGCATTTTTAAACAATACACACGGTTATCTGTATTTGTTAACATGGAGGCTTGGTAGTCTTATTAACATGTGGAGGCGAGTAAGATAGATATGCACGTATATATATATATATATATATATTGCTATGGAGGTATGGTTCTCCGTTACTGCCCCCAATAGTTAATGTAATTAAAGAGCAATGAGACTAATTAAATTAAAATTGAAAAACTGTTAAAAGTTACGAGAGAAATGTTAACCAAATTAAGTTTTACAAACACTAAATATTATGCAAGTGAAAGTCTAAACTAAATTACTGCTAACTGCATATGTGGGTCTAATATAATAAGTCAATGAAATGTGACTATCACTGTGTATTAAATTTCAAATGTAATAAGTTTCGCGCTTGAAATTTTCTTCCTATCTCTTATATTTTGGCCAATGATCTATTTCTAATAGGAGAAGGGGTTGTTTCCGGCATTCTACAATGAATTATGCAAGTATACAGTAACGCTAGTGTACGCTTCGTTAAATTTAAACTCAGGGTCGTTAGCTGGGGTTTCGCGTGATACCTACTTCTCAGAGTGACTTACACAATTCCTGTTATTCGCACACAATCCTGGGACTCCTGTTGTGAACACTTTGTGGGCCGCTGCTAGTACCTATAGAAATCGAATAATGTGCCTCCACAAAGTGACGATGGATGTTACTCAAACACAAATAATAAACACAATGGTAGGTATAAATTCTAATTCTTTATATAATTCAGTTTGTTACATACACATAAAATTAATTGAGTTATGATCGTAGATGGAGTGTCTTTATTACCAGACGAGAAAATTAATGAGAAATATATTATAACACAGAGAGATAATGGTACACAGATCCACATTGATTGTAATAATTTCTACAAAATGAAAGCACATCTGTTGTCTGAACAGATATGAATGAAATGAATTTAAATTTGATTATAGTGAAAACGTTTTATAAAAGCAAACTGTTTAGTTTCAATGACTATGGTGCAGACTGGAGACCACAAATCTATCTTATCGGTGAGTTATTTATGTTGTTTTATCTAAATTTGAGCACCATAAAATTCTCGTTTACCACTCTAGGTTAGGTTCGAATTCAGAGAGATGTGACTGACTGTACGTTCAAATGAATGACTTCAATATCTAGTTATTTTTACGCAAAACAATTTATTGATACTTGACTTCGATAGTTATGACTTTAGATGACTATTACTACATTTAATATACTGACGTTGATTTTAATCCTCGTAAATGATACGGATAACAAAATAATCGACATAAATATTGTGACTTGAAAGTTTAACCCTTTTGAGTGTTGATAATACTCGTGAACAAATTACGATACCTTCCTTTAAACATAGAAAAATGTCCTTTAGGTTTATGGCGGCTTCTTTGTGCGACAGGAGCGGAATTTTCAACTGGTTCTCCTAGGAATCTTCCTGTCTTTGGTGTGGACGGACCTCAGGGTTGATAAACCAGGAACCACTTCGAGGGGGCCTCTTTCCAGGACGGTGGTGCCGGAATGTGGAGTCAGCTTCGGTGGTGTGCAGAATCTAGTTCTTGGTGTTACGACAGCAGCAGGTCTCGGTGTGGTAAATGTACGTAAGGCTGAATTATTTTTCCTTGGCTTGTATTGTTATTTGTTCGTCTTGAAGTTTTCTTAGGTTATGTTCTTTGTTGATATGTCTTTCTCTTTCTAGCACATGGAGTTTATGTTCGTGCTTTTATGTCGATAAAGCAAGGCCGTTGCTTCACCGAAGGTGATATTGGTTCGACGTTATGTGCCGGGCTGCCTTCGCTTGGATATCTCGACGACGTTGAAGATCGCCGCACTGGATTTATTTCGACTTATCGGTTTGATTTTTGTTTTAATCTCATCGACTGAATCAGTGTGTCAATCAATGAGTGTATTATGATTGACTGATCTATTATGATTCATTAATGTATTGTGATTGATTCCAATGAATGAATGTATACCTATTTTATAGGTCACGGTAGTCTATTGTTTTACGCCTCGAACCCAAAGCGGTCGGGCATTACAATTATAATTAATTAAATTGTAATGCCCGACCGCTTTGGGTTCGAGGCATAAAACAATAGACTACCGTGACCTATAAAATAGGTATACATTCATTCATTGGAATCAATCACAATACATTAATGAATCATAATAGATCAGTCAATCATAATACACTCATTGATTGACACACTGATTCAGTCGATGAGATTAAAACAAAAATCAAACCGATAAGTCGAAATAAATCCAGTGTGGCGATCTTCAACGTCGTCGAGATATCATTACAATTATAATTAATTAAATTGTAATGCCCGACCGCTTTGGGTTCGAGGCGTAAAACAATAGACTACCGTGACCTATAAAATAGGTATACATTCATTCATTGGAATCAATCACAATACATTAATGAATCATAATAGATCAGTCAATCATAATACACTCATTGATTGACACACTGATTCAGTCGATGAGATTAAAACAAAAATCAAACCGATAAGTCGAAATAAATCCAGTGCGGCGATCTTCAACGTCGTCGAGATATCCAAGCGAAGGCAGCCCGGCACATAACGTCGAACCAATATCACCTTCGGTGAAGCAACGGCCTTGCTTTATCGACATAAAAGCACGAACATAAACTCCATGTGCTAGAAAGAGAAAGACATATCAACAAAGAACATAACCTAAGAAAACTTCAAGACGAACAAATAACAATACAAGCCAAGGAAAAATAATTCAGCCTTACGTACATTTACCACACCGAGACCTGCTGCTGTCGTAACACCAAGAACTAGATTCTGCACACCACCGAAGCTGACTCCATATTCCGGCACCACCGTCCTGGAAAGAGGCCCCCTCGAAGTGGTTCCTGGTTTATCAACCCTGAGGTCCGTCCACACCAAAGACAGGAAGATTCCTAGGAGAACCAGTTGAAAATTCCGCTCCTATCGCACAAAGAAGCCGCCATAAACCTAAAGGACATTTTTCTATGTTTAAACGAAGGTATCGTAATTTGTTCACAAGTATTATCAACACTCAAAAGGGTTAAACTTTCAAGTCACAATATTTATGTCGATTATTTTGTTATCCGTATCATTTACGAGGATTAAAATCAACGTCAGTATATTAAATGTAGTAATAGTCATCTAAAGTCATAACTATCGAAGTCAAGTATCAATAAATTGTTTTGCGTAAAAATAACTAGATATTGAAGTCATTCATTTGAACGTACAGTCAGTCACATCTCTCTGAATTCGAACCTAACCTAGATTGGTAAACGAGAATTTTATGGTGCTCAAATTTAGATAAAACAACATAAATAACTCACCGATAAGATAGATTTGTGGTCTCCAGTCTGCACCATAGTCATTGAAACTAAACAGTTTGCTTTTATAAAACGTTTTCACTATAATCAAATTTAAATTCATTTCATTCATATCTGTTCAGACAACAGATGTGCTTTCATTTTGTAGAAATTATTACAATCAATGTGGATCTGTGTACCATTATCTCTCTGTGTTATAATATATTTCTCATTAATTTTCTCGTCTGGTAATAAAGACACTCCAGCTACGATCATAACTCAATTAATTTTATGTGTATGTAACAAACTGAATTATATAAAGAATTAGAATTTATACCTACCATTGTGTTTATTATTTGTGTTTGAGTAACATCCATCGTCACTTTGTGGAGGCACATTATTCGATTTCTATAGGTACTAGCAGCGGCCCACAAAGTGTTCACAACAGGAGTCCCAGGATTGTGTGCGAATAACAGGAATTGTGTAAGTCACTCTGAGAAGTAGGTATCACGCGAAACCCCAGCTAACGATCCTGAGTTTAAATTTAACGAAGCGTACACTAGCGTTACTGTATACTTGCATAATTCATTGTAGAATGCCGGAAACAACCCCTTCTCCTATTAGAAACAGATCATTGGCCAAAATATAAGAGGTAGGAAGAAAATTTCAAGCGCGAAACTTATTACATTTCAAATTTAATACACAGTGATAGTCACATTTCATTGACTTATTATATTAGACCCACATATGCAGTTAGCAGTAATTTAGTTTAGACTTTCACTTGCATAATATTTAGTGTTTGTAAAACTTAATTTGGTTAACATTTCTCTCGTCACTTTTAACAGTTTTTCAATTTTAATTTAATTAGTCTCATTGCTCTTTAATTACATTAACTATTGGGGGCAGTAACGGAGAACCATACCCCCATAGCAATATATATATATATATATACGTGCATATCTATCTTACTCGCCTCCACATGTCAATAAGACTACCAAGCCTCCATGTTAACAAATACAGATAACCGTGTGTATTGTTTAAAAATGCATTATATTATATGATAACAATATGAGCAACACAAGAGGGGTAAATAATTTTACTATATTTTATATACAAAAATATTTGTATATTCTTAAATGGAACTCGGCTCCGATGTGCCTGATTGCTAAATCGGCCTCTTTTGTATAAGGTCTGACATGTGTAACTATCGTTTACGCCTCTAACAGTGTTGTCACAGTTACACTAAATCTTTATGACATGATATTTTTATTTATACAAGAGAGTTTAAACTATATACGCTGCAAGAAGCAAATACAGCTAATTTAATCAATACCAAATTGTATGTTTAAATTTGTATACTAGTCTTTATAATCACAAATTACGCTGATCTAACATAGTTTGTTGCCTTGTTTCTAAAAATAAGATATTCGAATATGATCGATTCGAAGAAAAGCATTAATTTTGCGGAACCCTAAAGTAATTGATGCATAACTGAATTGAAATTAACAAAAACGGCTTTTATTTCTCGCAATATTTACTTTAATATATGCAGGCATGAACACAAGAAACGTAAAAAGACTTTTTTATTAACTGACTATAGAGGAAGGAGAAATAAGAGACACATATCCATTTTAAGGGAAAAAACTTAGATTTCGCAACGGTTAAGGAAAAATATACCGGGTGTCTGTTTAAGTTCGGCCACCGTCCATATCTCGACAATCATTTATCGTACAACCTGGCGGAAAAAATCTTGATAGTAAAATGGAACACGGGAATTTCAAGCAAAATATTTTTAAGTTTCCAAAATGATCGCAAGGGGGCGCAATTTAGATGAATTAAAAATTCGATATGTTTTTATTAAATTCTAGATTAAGATAGATTAAAATTTTCACTAACAACATTTTTAGACGTTTTTATACAATTTTCCCATACGAAGGGGTAGGTGGAAGGGGAGTATGTCTGCGTACAAAAGTAGGTGTAATTTTGGTTTGCCCCAACGGATTTGAATGTTTCTGGGCTCATTAGATAGATAATTTTACAAAGAATTGAAGGATATGTAGTACGAAATTACGTGGTTGTCAAAAAAGTACAGGGGGCGCTGTTCTCAATTTATGTATATTACTTGTTTTTTCTTTAAAATTTTAAATGGAACGGTATATTTTTAAAATCGTAATATTGAAGCACATAAAAACTGAAGAGATTGATGAAAACCGGAAGTTGCTACCTTTTTTCTTGAAGAAGATATAGTCATACGAAGACAATCCAGAAAAATAAAAAAATTTAAGCAGAAATTTATTTATTTATTGGGAGTAATAATTTTATTTTAATTTTAAGAGAGTCTCTAGACAGTGTATAGTTCGTTTTCACTTGAATTTTGATCATACTCATCCATAAATTTATTCATTTCAATCTTCTCACCGACTTTTTAATTCATTGCATATGTTATGTTTGATTACCCTTTTAAATGTTTTCCAAATTCTCTAGTTATTTTAATGTATTGTGATTGATTCCAATGAATGAATGTATACCTATTTTATAGGTCACGGTAGTCTATTGTTTTACGCCTCGAACACAAAGCGGTCGGGCATTACAATTTAATTAATTATAATTATTTTGCGTATCTAAATGTGATTTTGGATACTGTTCAGTAGTTTTTTTATATTTATAACAAATTAAAAAAATATTTATAGTGCGTATAATTTCCGAATGCTCATTTTTGAATTTTTGATGCGTCTGACGGAAATAAGGATATTAAGAGATTATGTGGACCTGGTTTACAAATAATCTTAAGTTTTAAATACATGTAAATTCATTTCCGGTTTTTTACTTGATTAAAATCCGTTCATTAATAAAAAAATGTCTGCTGCGAATTTTAAATTTCCAAATTAAAGTCAAATTCATTTTATATAGTCATTTTGGTTTAAATTGCTTAAATGCTTATCAAAACTTTATCAAGTCAGTCATATCTTACCATTCAAGGAATTATATTAACATTTCTAAATGCGCTTAATTGTACCAAGTGCTCACTTAATTTTTGGATTTCAAATAACATTTTAGTTTTGAGAGTAATTAATTGCTAATAGCTTTATTTAAATAGGGCATCTATTCGTGCACACAACTCATATTGTTAATTTGCCATACATACTTATATTTAGTGAGTTTTACTGCATTCAAAATATTGATGTTTGACATTTCTTACTGAAGCTACTCGGCCTAAATTTGAAAAGATGCTTTCGATAATTATGCATTAGTAAGGGCGTAATTCATGACAATTCCTTATCCTAACTGTGCTGTGATATATGTTGTTAATGTATTTAACATCAGATATCAGGCAATTACTAAATATAGTCAGGAAATTCTAGCTTTAATATGACATGTGATCTAGGTCTCTTAGTGATACTTTAAATGCTGTTTGTACTTAAATTAAAGTCCTATTGATATTCATGCCCTAATTCTAATCTGTTCTAAATATAGAAGAGGCTGTAGTTAATTTATGTTTTCACATTAAAATTGGTTTCCTCACCGAGTTAAATTGTATTTGACTTAATAATGGGCGTTCATGATGAACGTCCATTCTTTGCATTAAGGCTGGACGCCCGCTTCAAGCTGAGTTCGATTTGAAATGGGCGTACCACTGCTTTTCGTGCAAATGTAAATAAAAGACAAATGTTTAAGGGTCCGCGTGCTCTGTCTTATGCTGAGGAAAAAGATAGAGAAAAGAACTTGTCACCTAATCTAATCTGCCCGTAATTTATGGCTGCGTTATGGTCTCAGATAATCGGCGGTTGGCTCACATGTTTGCCAGTCGGGAAGCAACCGCCCCTAAATTATACAATCTATATTTTCTCAAACACACAAAAAAAGTGAAGCTGAATATGTAAAATCACCTGCCGGATTCAAATTTTGAGTTGGAAAATAAAATCGAAATCGCAAAAAGGTCGAAAAATCGTTTTTTTGTGTAAATTTTAAAATGTTCATTTTCTTCAATTATTAATACTTATCTCGTGATATCTCAGCAATGCAGAGAGCTAGGGATCTGTTTTTTTTAAGGTTATACCCTAAAGTATTTGGATGATACTAGTGTTTTCGATTTTTCTTTATGGTGTGTAAATTTTATAAAAAAAAAAAAGTTTTAGTAGACCACCAATTTGTGTAAGCTATTTTTCAGCTATCGAGTAACTAATCTTATTTTTCAGAATTTACCCATATATGTGTGAAACAAAATAAAGCCAACATTCCAAACTTATTTTTTGTGCAAGAAATAAATTTCTAGATCGTTTCAGAAGCAAATTATTGCGAGTCAAATATAATAATTATACTCCCTGCGCGCAAGCCGTGTGAGTCCTAGCATGCGCTTCTGGCAGGTATACCGTTAAGGACGGGAAGAGATATTGCTTTTACTTTCTGATACGTAGTATAAGGAAGTATTGTGACGCTGAAAATTTTCGACCTATTGTAAAGAAAATATCAACGGTTTCGATAAAATAATGTCCGAGTCACGATTACTTTCTTAACATACACCGATCTCAGAAGTATTTTACAAACCGCGTAGAAACTGTCCGAAATGGTAGGCGGAGCTACCTCTCGAGACCATGTGCGAGCGTACCACATACTCTATTTGATTTCAGTGAATTTCGCCCAAATTTCAAAATTTTGTTTTCCGTTTCGTGACCTTATTTTTAAAAATTAAGAAAAAATAAAATTTATGTATTGCTGTTGAGTGTTACATAATTTTAAATAAAGGCTTGTTTTTTGAAATTTCTTACCATTTTTTCTTAAATTAGCGTGTAAATTCGGTAAGGTTTTCATGAAAAATACGATTAGGAAATGGGAAAAAAGATTTCGAGGCCGGGCGTATAGCCTTAAATGATGCTATTGAATATTTCTCGGTCAATAATTCTATTTGTGCTTTTAAAAACGTGGGATGTACAATCAAAGAGCTTTGGAGTATCACTCCTAGTATGTACAATTCATGATTATGTTTTGATTCAGTCATAATTGGCATTTTTATATCGGCCATATTTGTATGCTCTAAATGCATGTGTTGTGTGTGCTAGACAAGATGCTTTGTCAAAACTCAATGTGTAATGATAATGAAAGATTGAAAATAATGTATGCTACATAAGTACAAGACTGTATAGTGCGTTTCTGTTGTATTTAAGTTTGTTCTCACTAATATAGTCATGTTTTTATGCTATTTTCTTATATCTTATCTTTTTTTAAATAAACTTTATGACCAAGATATAATTGTTTGCTAATTCGATTATATGGGATTGATTCTGTGTGCATGGTGGATTTGTTATTTCTCTCATCTATTTAAATAAATCCATGGCAACTACAACATTTCAACATGTACAAGGGTTCGTCCCTAATAACAAACTTAAAAGTTAAAAAAAATGAGTGTTGTAACTCGCAACTATTTATGTGTATTTGAATAGTCTAGGATCAGATACGAGACTAGTTCAATATATATATATATATATATATATATATATATATATAATAATTGAAATATCGACCGTACTCAATAATACAAACAAATTTACGGGTGTTCGGTCTGTGTGTGGAAATATAAAAGTATTTGTTCAAAGGCTCAATATTTCGCCATTTATTTTATGGCCTCTTCAGGAGCTACCACTAAAAAAACAAACACATACAACTAATACAACAAGTCAACAAACACAATCAATATAAACCTACAACAAAAAATTAACATGGAAACACTTCGTCAGACATATAAAGATTTGATGGTAAACACCAACGTTAACCGGACATACACAAACTGTTTGTCATGGTCATGACTAAATAAAATGAAAATTATTTCATACTAAAATGTTAACAGATAAAACATTCATGTGTATACAAATAGCGTTTTTTGTTATTTTTTCTTTTTTCTTTACAAAAATGTTTACATTTCTTTTAAATTTTCTTATATTGGATGTGAGCAAACCAAAATTACAATTCATAGATAAATAACTGTATACAAAGGTGTACGAAGTAGTAGAAAAACCCAAACATCATTTATTTATAATTTGAAAAATGTTGCAATAAATACTACTCAACTGATTGGTATCGGATTTGAAATTAATCGCATCGTTATGTTTGTTAATGTGGACCATTTCCAAAAATAATCGTTTTTTATAATGCGTTTCGACGTCCAAAATAGTTATATCATCATAGTTGGTCCAAGTTTTGAGAATGTATCGCTAGGGCACATGATTTTTTTCCCAACCGAACATCGCTCTTATGCTGAGTGATACGTGCTTTTAGCGTTTGTGACGTGTGACCAATATAGCAACCACTACAATCACTGCATGGAATTTTGTAAATAACATCACTGCGCATCAAAGGAGGTGTCTTATCCTTAGGCTTAGAGAAAATACTTCTGCTTGTTAACATGTTGTAGTTAGCTATTTTTATATTTTTAAAAGGCTTGAAATGTGAATTTATTTTCTCAGTAAGAACGCGTACATATGGCAACTTTTTATACTTGATCTCAGTGCCACCAACATCAACCGGACCATCAAAAAAATTGGAACTATAAATCAATTTATCCAAAATGTGCTTGGGATACCCATTGTTGGCAAACATATCAAAAACCATCCTCAAGTTCTCCTGCAGGAAAGGTTCATCACTTATATGCGAAACTCTGTTTTTTAAAGCAATTACAGTGTTCAGCTTTTGGCTCGGTGGATGGTGCGAGTAATAATTAATGTATCTTCCCGAAGAGGCAGGTTTCTAATACCAACTTAAAATTAAGTTGTTCTCCAATCTTATAACCTTCGTGTCCAAAAATGGAACCCCATTATCAGTCTTATGTTTTATAGTGAACTGTAACTTTACATGAAACGCATTGAAAATCATTAATGTCGTATCAGACTTATCTCGCGGTACAGCGGCAATAATATCATCAACATATTTATATACAAAAGGTGGTTAAAAGGGCAACCTAGGAATGACGTTGTCCAGCAGAAAATCCATCACAATCAAAGCCAAAATAGGACTGATAGGGGACCCCATCGGAGTTCCAAAAATTTGTGCATACACTTTGTTGTTAAACGTGAAATAGCAATTGTGTTTTATCTGTTAACATTTTAGTATGAAATTATTTTCATTTTATTTAGTCATGACAAACAGTTTGTGTATGTCCGGTTAACGTTGGTGTTTACCATCAAACCTTTATATGTCTGACGAAGTGTTTCCATGTTAATTTTTTGTTGTAGGTTTATATTGATTGTGTTTGTTGACTTGTTGTATAGTTGTATGTGTTTGTTTTTTTAGTGGTAGCTCCTGAAGAGGCCATAAAATAAATGGCGAAATATTGAGCCTTTGAACAAATACTTTTTTATTTCCACACACAGACCGAACACCCGTAAATTTGTTTGTATGATATATATATATATATGATATTAAATTTTTATTGACCTCATATAAGTAAATATATATTAATTTTTATTGGACGATTTGTAGGTTCAGAGACCGACGGTAGCTCAGTTGGTAGAGCAACCGGCTAGTAATCGGTATGCCTGGGTAGCCGTGTCGGTAATTTTTAAAAAAAAATTACCTAATTAATTTAATAGTCAGTGGTAAAATTATAAAATTATAATTTTCAAACACTGCAAATTAGCGAGTTTTAAAAATTATTTAAAACTAGTATAACGACCTACAACTCGTCCAATAAAAATTAATATATATTTATATATATATATATATATATATATATATATATATATATACATATAATATTTGTCGGAGTTCAGTTGTGACTGATGGTGTATTTCACTATGTAATGTGTTTTACTACCGGATAGTAGAATTCGGGTTATTGGAATTTAATTAAACAGCGTTTTTTAGCTTATGACGTTTCAGAATAAGATAAGAGATATGAGATTTAAAACCTTATATGAAATTAATGTAATTTAAAGACTAAATATTTTAAATGTATAGTAATATTTTCAATGTGTTTTTTGTGTTAACCATGATACATAGTATACAGTGTGAGCAAATGTCTGAAGAAGGTTGTAATAAAATGACCGAAACGTCATAAGCTAAAAAACGCTAGGTAACTAATATAAGCGAATAGCCCTGTATATTTAATCTTTTAAACGTATTTTAGCATGACTGTAAATTTAAAATTTATTTCAATTATAAAGAATAGTTGAATACATTTAAAGCATAATTTATTGCTGTTATAATATTTGGTATTGAAGTAGACATTTCTTGAAGGAGTGGTAATGGAACAGGTTCTGTGTCGTATAAATTTTCATCACATTCTGAAAATAGAGATGTAAAGGTTATTACTTTTGTTAAAATGTAGATTATAATTGTGTAAAACTTGTCTAATTAACAATATTGTTAAGCATAGTAATTTAGTGTTGAATGTTGAAATATGAAAGGAATTAATTGGTAAATTTGTTCGCGGGTAAAGTTTAAAAAAGCGGAACTGTCAAAATTGACATCTACATAAAAAATGTTAGTAATATATTTTTGAAATGTAAAGTATTAGAAATTCATTATAAAAAAATTAATAGAGATTTAAAATGAAAGATTTACTGAAATTTGATAAACACTGATACATATCAATTAATTTGAAATAAGCTGTATTGAATATGGATTTAGAGGAAAGGAATTTTATTGGTTGTAATTTAAAAACTATGGATTGTCTAGGAGATGATAAACAAACAACGGGGAGAATTAAAAATTTTTCAGAAGAAGCAGACGTAATTTTCGGATAAACGAAGTTTTATTCCGAAAATTGTTTAAATAAAGCGCGAAAATCGCGAAAAGTAGTGAATAAAGTGTTTATTTCAGAGTGAAAAATATTTAGACAACAGAATATTATATATTTAGTAAAAGAGTAGAAAATATTCAAGATATTTTCTGGTACTCAAAACTACCAAGAGTATAAACGCTATAAGAAGATATTTATCAGAAAAGGAAGTATATAAATTTGTTACTTACAATTTTGAAATCTATTACGAGGTCCAGAGCGAAGTTTAAACTCTTAAATTGTTCGCTATAGACAAGCAGAATTCCAAGTATTAACAGTCCAGTTAGGTTCATAAATACGAGAAATATCAACAAGTAAGAAACATTTGGAAAGTCCAGGATTCATTTAAAATTTCCAAAAGGAGCCGTTATTTCAAGAAATTCTTAAGAGTTCCAGTCCCAGAATCAAGTGTAATGTTCAAAGGTACAGCTGTTATAATTATTCCAGAAGAAAACCATTAATCTACGTGGACACAACGAGATAGTAACGGTACATCACCTTCGTGGAGTTCCAGAGTCGGGATATTGTTCGAGAATAGTAAGTTCAACCAGGATATTGTACGGAAGAAGATTCAGAGGTGTATTCTTGCTGTATAACGTTCCAAGGAATGCTGTATTTCGTATAAGGAAGCATTTACATAATATCTTCCCAAACAAATTAGTTGTAGCTGTAAAGAAAAATTGCTATAATACGTGAAAAAGGCCAGAGATAGAAGAACAAAGTTGTAAAGAGGTTGTATAATTTTATATAAAAGGAACAATTAGAAATTTATATTTTTCATCGATAAAATGTCATTATTTTAAACAAGATTTACTGATAGTCATAAAAAGTCACATATAAATATTCGTTGTAAAAGTTTTACATCTCTATTTATACCAGAAATATCAGAAATGAAATTTATATTCATATTTGTTAAAGTAGAATAATACTGACACGTAAAATTAGTATAGAAAATCATTGAGCGTTTTAAATTAAATTAATTTGGATAAATTCAGATCTGTATACATTAAGTATACTAAATTTATAGATTTACCGGTAATTGTTTTGAAACACATACCTTATCGAAGAGGTAAGAGTCATTACCTATCCTTCATATGTCAACAACAAACAAAGTTTGGTTAGGCAAGTGACCAAGTTGATGTAAATGTCGTAAAAGATTGTAAAATATTCTTCGTATTTTATTTGACGTAATTATTATTATTATTAAACGGATCATATATAAATTCTTCTTTTATTTGATAAAGTAGGGACATAGATTTAATAACTGCCATATAAAGTATAGAATTTCGAAAAGTTTATAACCTACAAGTAACATAAGTATTAGAGTATTATTTGGTTAAATATTGAAGAAAGAGCATACATACCACATCATATTATCCCAAATTTATCAATAATTTATAAGTATAAAGCAATACTAAATCAGAAGGGATATATTAACAAAATACTTAAGTGAATGTATAGGTTGGAAAATAGTTTTCGATTTATAATGGAGATATTCAGTGCCAACAAGTTTGTAAAAATAATTGTACTGTAGGTACTGCGTTATCAAGATAAAAACCAGTTTCATTGATGAAAATTTAATGCAGTGGCAAAGTTAAATATTTAAAACAAGGGATATAATAAGAAATGAAATAATTGATCTCAATTTTTTTAAGTAAAAAAAAGTTATATAAAATATTAGCTTAATAAATTGAATTACTGAGTTAGTTTTGGGCATAATAAAGAGAAATAATAAGATTTGAATTATTGATAGATCATATTATTGGATACATAATCATATAAATTTGAATCTATATACGGAGGAGAGTTAAAAAGTTTCGTTAATATTTACTTATGGTTTTAATAAATATTTGAATGTCTAGGTGAGTGAGGTGTTGCGTATACATTACAAATACCAAGATTTGAATTATTTTGGTTATAATATAAATAATAGGTGTTTGTAATTTATATTTCCCCCTCCCTAGTGCAATATATATATATATTTATCCTGGGTTGGACGGCACGCGGGTTGACAATGTCTGCCTCGCGGCGGTGTTAGTTGTTGTCACTCAATTGGTGGTCTGTCTTCCCGATGGTCTTCCTTTTGTTTCTATCTCCAAGGATATCCCACCTTATTCCTTGGCTACACCGTACTGACGATGACCAATGAGTCTGAAACACGTGTCTGCGGTTGCACTACAGCGGATTAACCCGATATTCTTTCTCCTATTTATATATCTATATATATATATATATATATATATATATATAATATTTAAAAATAAAACGTTTTCTTGGCCTTTAATGCATATATATAAAATAAAATATTTTTCTTGGTTTGTTAGGCCATTGTTAATGTATAAAATTTAAGGGAACTAAAACAACATTCTCATCGACGTTACGGTTTTATTATAACATCAAAACCTTTTTCCAGATAACTGCAATATGACAAAAACTGTACATTTTCATAATATTAACAATGTGTATAAGAAAACATTTCCAAGAAATTACTTTAATACAAGGAACAATTATTAAAAACAATGTCTAGAAAACATGTCTAAAAAATACATATGTTTACTATAAACAATAAACGCATATAACAATCAGAAATACTTACATTAAAAATAAAAGTAATTGCCTACATACAATTTTTTTAAGGGAAAAAAAACATTTCCCTAAGTCATGTTCCAACTACATTTTTGATAATTGTAAAATTAATTTATCTGATCGGCTAGTTTTATGAACTTGTGTGATTTCACCAAGTGTAATGCCTATGGTTTATAACATCGAACTAAATGTATATCTGTGATAAAAGGTCTTAAAATATTTTAACGTACAAAATTTTATACAGTTTTTTTGGTCTAGCATGTGTTTTGAAATTGTTTCTTTAAAGTATTAAACCAAAACTGCGATACACATTAAGAGAGAACGAGAAAATGGAAAAACATACATATAGGAGAGAAGAACAGCTTTAATCTTATCATATAATAGTGTTGTAAATTTTAGACAAATTTTTTATGTCCGATCTATCATTAATTGTTTTGTCATTTCCCCTTATATGCAGCATCTCCAAAAAACACCTCGGTTTATATTTGTTCTCCACCTCTAAAATTTTAACATTTTTAAAATCAAACGTGTGCTTTAATGAATCACAATGTTTTTTTAAGGCTGTACTGTTTTTTTGGAATTTATGGCCATCAATACGATCACACAGATGCTGCTGTGTTTGACCTATATATATTGCATCACAGTCCCTACAGTTTAATTTGTAAACAACATGGTTTTTTTTTAATAACGGAATACGATCTTTTAAATTTGAATGAAGGCATTTTAAATTTTTGTTATATTTGTGTACTACTTGGATATTATGAGGTCTCACAATGTTTCTTATTTTTTCTGATAAACCTCTTACGTAGGGAAGAGGTAAATAATTAATGTTTTGGTCTTGACATTCATTTGATTTTTTTGATGTATATTTAGTTTAATTATAAAATTTGAACAGTCTTTGTTTGATTATTTTATTTATTAATTTAATAGGATAGTTTTCTTGTGATATGTTTCTTATTTCTTTTAAAACTTCGCTTCTGAATAGTGGACTTGTGAGATTAATGCCTCTATCAATAAGTGCGATCAGTACATTGGTTTTGTGTGTAATTGACTGTGTCCCTTAAATTTTATACATTAACAATGGCCTAACAAACCAAGAAAAATATTTTATTTTATATATATATATATATATATATAATTTACTATGGTCATCATGGGTGTAGCGGCCTCTTATTTAATTAAGGTTTGTTTATGTAAGAGAAACGATGGTTTTTACGTTTCGATATTATCTATAATATCTTTTTCAAAAAATTGTATATAACTGTAATATAATTAAGTACAACAGATTAAAAAGTAAAGTAGTAAAATATAAAATAACTTACGTTGTATGTATAGTATGTGTAAAAGTAAAATGTGTTTGACATTGTTTTTTTCCATTGGGCTTCTTAAAAAAACAATGTCAAACACATTTTACTTTTACACATACTATACATACAACGTAAATTATTTTATATTTTACTACTTTACTTTTTAATCTGTTGTACTTAATTATATTACAGTTATATACAATTTTTTGAAAAAGATATTATAGATAATATCGAAACGTAAAAACCATCGTAGAAATTAAGAAAAGGATAAGAAATTTTCCTTTTGAAATACTATATATATATATATATATATATATATACCTAAATTGATTTTTCTGCTTCGCGCTGAGTAAATTAATTAGGAAATTTTTATCACAAAAATTTGCCCACGATGAGATTTGAACTCACGACCTTCCTAATACCAGTAGGACGCGCTAACCAACTGCGCCACGAGGGCCTGAGTTCATATCTACTTAAACGTCTTGATCTCTTCAAGTAACAGTTGAAATAATACATCTTTATCCGGCAGTTCGGAAATGAATGTGTAAATTTGAATTTTAACTGCCGGATAAAGATGTATTATTTCAACTGTTACTTGAAGAGATCAAGACGTTTAAGTAGATATGAACTCAGGCCCTCGTGGCGCAGTTGGTTAGCGCGTCCTACTGGTATTAGGAAGGTCGTGAGTTCAAACCTCATCGTGGGCAAATTTTTGTGATAAAAATTTCCTAATTAATTTACTCAGCGCGAAGCAGAAAAATCAATTTAGATATTTCTACGCTGAGAAAAACAGAATTTTAAAAATAATTAAAATTCAAATTTACACATATATATATACATACATATATATATATATATATATATATATATATATTAGGGTGGTCCCTATTATTAAGAAAAAAATTTTTTTTCTTTTATTTTACGGGGCACCCCAAAATTTGATTATATACCTTAAAAAAAAAATTCAGTATTTTTTTCATAATTTTTAAATAACTTTTAAAGGTCGCTACCAAGCTTTGAATATTAAATAAATACTCAAAATTTCTGAATTAGTTAGAATTTTTTATTCATAAGTCAGGACGTCAAAAGTGTAAAATTATTGTTATTGTTACAAATTAAGACATATTATCAAAACATTAAAATCCTTTATTATAAAGATACAAGGGTTGATTTGTTAGTGTTAGGGTATCTTTTCCTATACTCCTTCACCAATAAAAGCAAATATTGCTTTTGTTCTTCATCGGTTGTGATCAATTTATTATACTCTTGAATTAATGCAACACTACGCTCAGCTATATCGTTCACTACTCACATAGAGTGAACGATTTTTTTTGCAGCCACAAAATCAGCATCATCGTTCCAAGTTTCCACATCTTTATTCAAAAACTTTGATGAGATACCCAGAATTTGGAAAAATCGCAAAGAGTTGCTAGTTACGAAGTCCTCAATGTTCTTTTCGTCGATGTGCTCGATGTCAATGTTTATTCTTTTTGGGCAATCTTCTATGGCTTCAATTTTTAGTGCATCTACCATTTTCTTTTTATCTTGTACTGGAAGTTCGTCGTCGAAAAATGCAAAAGACACCAGTTCCTCCGACAAATACCACAAATGGCCCAGTATTTTTTTTAGGGCAACAGTAGCCATTTTTTGATTTATTTTTTCAAAGGCTGTAAGATCTTTCAATAATTGTAAGTCGTTTGTTGGTGCTGACCATCCGGTAGAGGCTTGAAACCAATATTTTACATATATTATCACTGTGAAAATGCTTATTTCTCTTACAGCTTTCTCTTCGTTTTTTGACAGTTTAAACTGATGTTTAAATAGGAAAATTTTCAAACAGTACAAAGCCCTTGCCATCCATCTAGCTCGATGTATACCAGCAGGTTTCCTAAATGAAACACCTTTTTCGGGAACTCCTCCTAAGAAAATGATTGTGAGATTCAATAATTCCCTGTAGTCATCTCGAGGTTGATGTGCTTGTAATTGTTTTTTTGCAAAAGAAATTCTGTCTGCGGCGGATTCGACAAGGATACTTGATTCGGTGTCATAAGTAATTGATTTGTAGTCGCTTTGGTCAATGCTGACCCAATTTTTCTTAAACCTTTTGAATAATTGAATATCAGGACCACTAGACGAACCGAGCGATTGATCCACTACAGCTGATAACATAATTTCCATTATATGATGGCGACATGCAAGCCAAAGCATGTCTTTCTCCATTTTTCGCTCTAAAAGAACACAAACTCCATTTCTTAAACCAGTGTTTACAGCAGTTGTATCAAAACACAAACTACTTACTTTATCGCTCAAATTCCATAAATTTATTGTTTCGTAGATAACTGACGCACTTGCTTCACTTGCTCCATGTTCCAGTTTTGGAACTGCTAGAAGTTGATCAATCCCATCTCCCGATACCAAAATTGGCAGCCGATCTACAGTTTCCTGCCCAGTAATATCTTCAATTAACTTGCCATCCCAGTGAATTGTTAATGGCAAATTAGGTTTGAACTCGCTTTTGAGAGACTCTGCAACTGCTTTTCGATTTTTCAAACGGTGCCGACGAATGGAAGATCTGTTGACATTAAAGTCTGATGGATCACATCCAGCACTTTTCAAAGTAGATGTTACGACCATGGTTGCTTTTCTGTCACTCAATTTAGAGACATCAAGACTAGAAGCTAATGGGCCGCTAATAATGTCTTTTCGAGCTCGTTTTTGGGGTGGTTGCACTTTCGGAGATTCTGATGGAACTTCTGAATCAGTTGTACTTGTTTCTTCGCTGGTGCTGGTAGATGACGACGAAAGAAATGACAAAGAAGAAAAAGAGCACTTTTCTGTCAAAGTCAAGATATTTATGTTTTCACGTTCACGCAGTTTTTGAAGCCGTTCTTCTTTCTCTTTTATTTTCTTAATTTTTTTTAAACTTTTTCTATCTACTGAACCAATAAAACCCTGGCGATTTTTTGTCTTTGTGCTAATAAAAACTGCTTGTCCTCTTCGACAGTTATAATATTTAAAGCATCACAATGAGCTATATCAAATAAATCGTCTAACTTTTGTTGCCAGTCTTGTTCTTTTTTCTTTAATGCTTCCGTACGTTTTTTCTTGTTCTCTTTATTTTTTTTCAGATTCTGCCACTCTTTGACGTGTTTTTCGATTTTACAGATTACATGTTTTTTTAATCTCGTTGGTATATTAGCTTTTTCCCACAAGTTTATCACTTCACATGCAGCCAAAGTCGCAGATTCATGAATGGTTTTCTTTTCTTCACTTTTGTAATAACAAAACAAACGTAACACTTCACCAATAGATGGTAACCTTAACTGGTTTAGTTTAGGCAGTAATTGGCCGATCAGCCAAATGTTGGTTTTATTTCTAGTAACTACGCTGACTCCGCTACTAGTAGATGCCATTGCAAGTTGAAACAAGTTTGTATGTTTCTTGAAACAAAACGCGTGTGCTCTCTCGTCAATGAATTAATACCGACTGAATTGCGGGCGGGCTTTATCTCGATGCGTAGGTGCAGGAGAGGGGGACCTATACGTGTCTCTGCATGTTTCACTTTAACAACGCAAAATAAGCACTTATCTTAATGAATTAGTGAGACTCATAGTCGAAGTAACCATAAAATAACTTTTCGTTAGTTTGACAACTGGTAGCGACCTCTAAATTTTGTCCAAAAATTAAAAAAAAAATTACTACTTCATATTTTATAGTAGAGAATCGAATGAAAAGGTGCCGCGATAATATTTAAAAACTCGAAAAATAAGGACCACCCTAATATATATATATATATATATATATCTAAATTGATTTTTCTGCTTCGCGCTGAGTAAATTAATTAGGAAATTTTATCACAAAAATTTGCCCACGATGAGATTTGAACTCACGACCTTCTTAATGCCGTTAAGACGCGCTAACCAACTGCGCCACGAGGGCCTGAGTTCATATCTACTTTAAACGTCTTGATCTCTTCAAGTAACAGTTGAAATATACATCTTTATCCGGCAGTTCGGAAATGAATGTGTAAATTTGAATTTTAATTATTTTTAAAATTCTGTTTTTCTCAGCGTAGAAATATCTAAATTGATTTTTCTGCTTCGCGCTGAGTAAATTAATTAGGAAATTTTATCACAAAAATTTGCCCACGATGAGATTTGAACTCACGACCTTCTTAATGCCGTTAAGACGCGCTAACCAACTGCGCCACGAGGGCCTGAGTTCATATCTACTTTAAACGTCTTGATCTCTTCAAGTAACAGTTGAAATATACATCTTTATCCGGCAGTTCGGAAATGAATGTGTAAATTTGAATTTTAATTATTTTTAAAATTCTGTTTTTCTCAGCGTAGAAATATCTAAATTGATTTTTCTGCTTCGCGCTGAGTAAATTAATTAGGAAATTTTATCACAAAAATTTGCCCACGATGAGATTTGAACTCACGACCTTCTTAATGCCGTTAAGACGCGCTAACCAACTGCGCCACGAGGGCCTGAGTTCATATCTACTTTAAACGTCTTGATCTCTTCAAGTAACAGTTGAAATATACATCTTTATCCGGCAGTTCGGAAATGAATGTGTAAATTTGAATTTTAATTATTTTTAAAATTCTGTTTTTCTCAGCGTAGAAATATCTAAATTGATTTTTCTGCTTCGCGCTGAGTAAATTAATTAGGAAATTTTATCACAAAAATTTGCCCACGATGAGATTTGAACTCACGACCTTCTTAATGCCGTTAAGACGCGCTAACCAACTGCGCCACGAGGGCCTGAGTTCATATCTACTTTAAACGTCTTGATCTCTTCAAGTAACAGTTGAAATATACATCTTTATCCGGCAGTTCGGAAATGAATGTGTAAATTTGAATTTTAATTATTTTTAAAATTCTGTTTTTCTCAGCGTAGAAATATCTAAATTGATTTTTCTGCTTCGCGCTGAGTAAATTAATTAGGAAATTTTATCACAAAAATTTGCCCACGATGAGATTTGAACTCACGACCTTCTTAATGCCGTTAAGACGCGCTAACCAACTGCGCCACGAGGGCCTGAGTTCATATCTACTTTAAACGTCTTGATCTCTTCAAGTAACAGTTGAAATATACATCTTTATCCGGCAGTTCGGAAATGAATGTGTAAATTTGAATTTTAATTATTTTTAAAATTCTGTTTTTCTCAGCGTAGAAATATCTAAATTGATTTTTCTGCTTCGCGCTGAGTAAATTAATTAGGAAATTTTATCACAAAAATTTGCCCACGATGAGATTTGAACTCACGACCTTCTTAATGCCGTTAAGACGCGCTAACCAACTGCGCCACGAGGGCCTGAGTTCATATCTACTTTAAACGTCTTGATCTCTTCAAGTAACAGTTGAAATATACATCTTTATCCGGCAGTTCGGAAATGAATGTGTAAATTTGAATTTTAATTATTTTTAAAATTCTGTTTTTCTCAGCGTAGAAATATCTAAATTGATTTTTCTGCTTCGCGCTGAGTAAATTAATTAGGAAATTTTATCACAAAAATTTGCCCACGATGAGATTTGAACTCACGACCTTCTTAATGCCGTTAAGACGCGCTAACCAACTGCGCCACGAGGGCCTGAGTTCATATCTACTTTAAACGTCTTGATCTCTTCAAGTAACAGTTGAAATATACATCTTTATCCGGCAGTTCGGAAATGAATGTGTAAATTTGAATTTTAATTATTTTTAAAATTCTGTTTTTCTCAGCGTAGAAATATCTAAATTGATTTTTCTGCTTCGCGCTGAGTAAATTAATTAGGAAATTTTATCACAAAAATTTGCCCACGATGAGATTTGAACTCACGACCTTCTTAATGCCGTTAAGACGCGCTAACCAACTGCGCCACGAGGGCCTGAGTTCATATCTACTTTAAACGTCTTGATCTCTTCAAGTAACAGTTGAAATATACATCTTTATCCGGCAGTTCGGAAATGAATGTGTAAATTTGAATTTTAATTATTTTTAAAATTCTGTTTTTCTCAGCGTAGAAATATCTAAATTGATTTTTCTGCTTCGCGCTGAGTAAATTAATTAGGAAATTTTATCACAAAAATTTGCCCACGATGAGATTTGAACTCACGACCTTCTTAATGCCGTTAAGACGCGCTAACCAACTGCGCCACGAGGGCCTGAGTTCATATCTACTTTAAACGTCTTGATCTCTTCAAGTAACAGTTGAAATATACATCTTTATCCGGCAGTTCGGAAATGAATGTGTAAATTTGAATTTTAATTATTTTTAAAATTCTGTTTTTCTCAGCGTAGAAATATCTAAATTGATTTTTCTGCTTCGCGCTGAGTAAATTAATTAGGAAATTTTATCACAAAAATTTGCCCACGATGAGATTTGAACTCACGACCTTCTTAATGCCGTTAAGACGCGCTAACCAACTGCGCCACGAGGGCCTGAGTTCATATCTACTTTAAACGTCTTGATCTCTTCAAGTAACAGTTGAAATATACATCTTTATCCGGCAGTTCGGAAATGAATGTGTAAATTTGAATTTTAATTATTTTTAAAATTCTGTTTTTCTCAGCGTAGAAATATCTAAATTGATTTTTCTGCTTCGCGCTGAGTAAATTAATTAGGAAATTTTATCACAAAAATTTGCCCACGATGAGATTTGAACTCACGACCTTCTTAATGCCGTTAAGACGCGCTAACCAACTGCGCCACGAGGGCCTGAGTTCATATCTACTTTAAACGTCTTGATCTCTTCAAGTAACAGTTGAAATATACATCTTTATCCGGCAGTTCGGAAATGAATGTGTAAATTTGAATTTTAATTATTTTTAAAATTCTGTTTTTCTCAGCGTAGAAATATCTAAATTGATTTTTCTGCTTCGCGCTGAGTAAATTAATTAGGAAATTTTATCACAAAAATTTGCCCACGATGAGATTTGAACTCACGACCTTCTTAATGCCGTTAAGACGCGCTAACCAACTGCGCCACGAGGGCCTGAGTTCATATCTACTTTATATGAACTCAGGCCCTCGTGGCGCAGTTGGTTAGCGCGTCTTAACGGCATTAAGAAGGTCGTGAGTTCAAATCTCATCGTGGGCAAAAATTTTTGTGATAAAATTTCCTAATTAATTTACTCAGCGCGAAGCAGAAAAATCAATTTAGATATTTCTACGCTGAGAAAAACAGAATTTTAAAAATAATTAAAATTCAAATTGACACATTCATTTCCGAACTGCCGGATAAAGATGTATATTTCAACTGTTACTTGAAGAGATCAAGACGTTTAAAGTAGATATGAACTCAGGCCCTCGTGGCGCAGTTGGTTAGCGCGTCTTAACGGCATTAAGAAGGTCGTGAGTTCAAATCTCATCGTGGGCAAATTTTTGTGATAAAATTTCCTAATTAATTTACTCAGCGCGAAGCAGAAAAATCAATTTAGATATTTCTACGCTGAGAAAAACAGAATTTTAAAAATAATTAAAATTCAAATTTACACATTCATTTCCGAACTGCCGGATAAAGATGTATATTTCAACTGTTACTTGAAGAGATCAAGACGTTTAAAGTAGATATGAACTCAGGCCCTCGTGGCGCAGTTGGTTAGCGCGTCTTAACGGCATTAAGAAGGTCGTGAGTTCAAATCTCATCGTGGGCAAATTTTTGTGATAAAATTTCCTAATTAATTTACTCAGCGCGAAGCAGAAAAATCAATTTAGATATTTCTACGCTGAGAAAAACAGAATTTTAAAAATAATTAAAATTCAAATTTACACATTCATTTCCGAACTGCCGGATAAAGATGTATATTTCAACTGTTACTTGAAGAGATCAAGACGTTTAAAGTAGATATGAACTCAGGCCCTCGTGGCGCAGTTGGTTAGCGCGTCTTAACGGCATTAAGAAGGTCGTGAGTTCAAATCTCATCGTGGGCAAATTTTTGTGATAAAATTTCCTAATTAATTTACTCAGCGCGAAGCAGAAAAATCAATTTAGATATTTCTACGCTGAGAAAAACAGAATTTTAAAAATAATTAAAATTCAAATTTACACATTCATTTCCGAACTGCCGGATAAAGATGTATATTTCAACTGTTACTTGAAGAGATCAAGACGTTTAAAGTAGATATGAACTCAGGCCCTCGTGGCGCAGTTGGTTAGCGCGTCTTAACGGCATTAAGAAGGTCGTGAGTTCAAATCTCATCGTGGGCAAATTTTTGTGATAAAATTTCCTAATTAATTTACTCAGCGCGAAGCAGAAAAATCAATTTAGATATTTCTACGCTGAGAAAAACAGAATTTTAAAAATAATTAAAATTCAAATTTACACATTCATTTCCGAACTGCCGGATAAAGATGTATATTTCAACTGTTACTTGAAGAGATCAAGACGTTTAAAGTAGATATGAACTCAGGCCCTCGTGGCGCAGTTGGTTAGCGCGTCTTAACGGCATTAAGAAGGTCGTGAGTTCAAATCTCATCGTGGGCAAATTTTTGTGATAAAATTTCCTAATTAATTTACTCAGCGCGAAGCAGAAAAATCAATTTAGATATTTCTACGCTGAGAAAAACAGAATTTTAAAAATAATTAAAATTCAAATTTACACATTCATTTCCGAACTGCCGGATAAAGATGTATATTTCAACTGTTACTTGAAGAGATCAAGACGTTTAAAGTAGATATGAACTCAGGCCCTCGTGGCGCAGTTGGTTAGCGCGTCTTAACGGCATTAAGAAGGTCGTGAGTTCAAATCTCATCGTGGGCAAATTTTTGTGATAAAATTTCCTAATTAATTTACTCAGCGCGAAGCAGAAAAATCAATTTAGATATTTCTACGCTGAGAAAAACAGAATTTTAAAAATAATTAAAATTCAAATTTACACATTCATTTCCGAACTGCCGGATAAAGATGTATATTTCAACTGTTACTTGAAGAGATCAAGACGTTTAAAGTAGATATGAACTCAGGCCCTCGTGGCGCAGTTGGTTAGCGCGTCTTAACGGCATTAAGAAGGTCGTGAGTTCAAATCTCATCGTGGGCAAATTTTTGTGATAAAATTTCCTAATTAATTTACTCAGCGCGAAGCAGAAAAATCAATTTAGATATTTCTACGCTGAGAAAAACAGAATTTTAAAAATAATTAAAATTCAAATTTACACATTCATTTCCGAACTGCCGGATAAAGATGTATATTTCAACTGTTACTTGAAGAGATCAAGACGTTTAAAGTAGATATGAACTCAGGCCCTCGTGGCGCAGTTGGTTAGCGCGTCTTAACGGCATTAAGAAGGTCGTGAGTTCAAATCTCATCGTGGGCAAATTTTTGTGATAAAATTTCCTAATTAATTTACTCAGCGCGAAGCAGAAAAATCAATTTAGATATTTCTACGCTGAGAAAAACAGAATTTTAAAAATAATTAAAATTCAAATTTACACATTCATTTCCGAACTGCCGGATAAAGATGTATATTTCAACTGTTACTTGAAGAGATCAAGACGTTTAAAGTAGATATGAACTCAGGCCCTCGTGGCGCAGTTGGTTAGCGCGTCTTAACGGCATTAAGAAGGTCGTGAGTTCAAATCTCATCGTGGGCAAATTTTTGTGATAAAATTTCCTAATTAATTTACTCAGCGCGAAGCAGAAAAATCAATTTAGATATTTCTACGCTGAGAAAAACAGAATTTTAAAAATAATTAAAATTCAAATTTACACATTCATTTCCGAACTGCCGGATAAAGATGTATATTTCAACTGTTACTTGAAGAGATCAAGACGTTTAAAGTAGATATGAACTCAGGCCCTCGTGGCGCAGTTGGTTAGCGCGTCTTAACGGCATTAAGAAGGTCGTGAGTTCAAATCTCATCGTGGGCAAATTTTTGTGATAAAATTTCCTAATTAATTTACTCAGCGCGAAGCAGAAAAATCAATTTAGATATTTCTACGCTGAGAAAAACAGAATTTTAAAAATAATTAAAATTCAAATTTACACATTCAT
Organism: Amphimallon solstitiale; assembly: GCA_963170755.1. Taxonomy (NCBI): domain Eukaryota; kingdom Metazoa; phylum Arthropoda; class Insecta; order Coleoptera; family Scarabaeidae; genus Amphimallon; species Amphimallon solstitiale. Next base: position 149,280,038 of record OY720675.1, read on the forward strand.
TTCCGAACTGCCAGATAAAGATGTATATTTCAACTGTTACTTGAAGAGATCAAGACGTTTAAAGTAGATATGAACTCAGGCCCTCGTGGCGCAGTTGGTTAGCGCGTCTTAACGGCATTAAGAAGGTCGTGAGTTCAAATCTCATCGTGGGCAAAAAAATTTTGTGATAAAATTTCCTAATTAATTTACTCAGCGCGAAGCAGAAAAATCAATTTAGATATTTCTACGCTGAGAAAAACAGAATTTTAAAAATAATTAAAATTCAAATTTACACATTCATTTCCGAACTGCCGGATAAAGATGTATATTTCAACTGTTACTTGAAGAGATCAAGACGTTTAAAGTAGATATGAACTCAGGCCCTCGTGGCGCAGTTGGTTAGCGCGTCTTAACGGCATTAAGAAGGTCGTGAGTTCAAATCTCATCGTGGGCAAATTTTTGTGATAAAATTTCCTAATTAATTTACTCAGCGCGAAGCAGAAAAATCAATTTAGATATTTCTACGCTGAGAAAAACAGAATTTTAAAAATAATTAAAATTCAAATTTACACATTCATTTCCGAACTGCCGGATAAAGATGTATATTTCAACTGTTACTTGAAGAGATCAAGACGTTTAAAGTAGATATGAACTCAGGCCCTCGTGGCGCAGTTGGTTAGCGCGTCTTAACGGCATTAAGAAGGTCGTGAGTTCAAATCTCATCGTGGGCAAATTTTTGTGATAAAATTTCCTAATTAATTTACTCAGCGCGAAGCAGAAAAATCAATTTAGATATTTCTACGCTGAGAAAAACAGAATTTTAAAAATAATTAAAATTCAAATTTACACATATATATATATATATATATACCTAATAAGGCATTAAAATTCGTAGCAACATAAACATTGTTGGTATAACAACTGTACCTAAGATTTAACCCTGTGTATAAACACCACTATAATTTGATAATAGGTATACTTAAAGGATGGACGATAGATAGTAAGATAACTGTAATCAAAAAATAGAAAAAAATAATTATTTAAGCTAGGAATCTTATTTATTGCAGTTAATTTTATTATTACAAAGATAATAGATATTGCAAGATGTATATTAAAAAGGAAACAAAAAATTATAAAGCAAAAAAAACAAACCAATAAACTTCTCAAGAAAAACAAAAAAATAAACTTGTAATCAACGTTTTAGTGTTTTAACAATTAATATTTCTCAACTTATTGAGTAAGGTTACAATTTTAGTAAGGCTTCTTTTGTTGCCTTTCATCCCCTGATCAGGGTTGATTTTTAAAAATACCTTTGAATGAACTCAAGTACATGAGAAACTTGGCAAGGGTAGTTCATATTGAAATTGTAATAAAATGCGAAGAGAGCTTTAAAGGAGGAAATAAAGTTTTCGCAACTTAACACCTTCTGCTTTTCTATGTACACGTGGTACCTTGCAACATTTTCGGTAACAAAAAAAGACAAAATTAAAAAAAGCAACATTTTAACATGTTAACATTACCTTCATTCGTTATTACAATGCACCGAGCATTAAATTTGGTTTGGTCAGAAACATTCAAATCCTGAAACAATTGGGACCGTAGGTAATGAGAATATCTTTCACTTATTATTAATAATTATTAACGTACCCTGTCCTCCAACTTAATTATTAGAAAATTTATATCTTCTTTAAAGTATTCACCCAGTATAGATAAGCATTTTATATATGTTTCTTCATCATCTCGCAGTGGAATATCGGTTATAGTGTATTTTTCAATTGCAAATTGAAATAATTTCCTGTGTTTTTGCTCAAACGTCCTCTCCAAGTCATCGATTTTGTGAAGCGTCAACTTGTCAAAATGCCAAAATGCTACTTCTTTTTTGAAAAGAATTGGCCATTCTTCTATGATCTGACTGACAGTAGGTTGCGAACGATTTATAAATGTTCTTTGCATTGTATACGTGTCATTAAGAAGTTTCATGGAAGCTTCATCTAATATAAAATCTCCGGGTCATTTAAATACTGTTTTTTTCATCAAGGTTTTCCGGTGTTGCAGATTCAGTGTCTGGCTACCAATTGGCACAACCTGTTAATGTTCATACATCGTTAGTATTGAATACCTACTTTATTAAAAACAGAATACTATAGGTATATAGTTACTTACCCGCTTTAATGCTCATCAAGAGCCTTCTCTTCTTGGGCTCGACTTCTATCCTCTCAGATGAATTTGATGGACGTTTGTGGGGTCTGTTAAGATAATTATTTCTTTCTAATACTTTTCTGCACAAGTTATGGTATCCGCAGTCAATTGTTACTTCATCATCATCAACATCCCTAAACTCTTGCGGATATTTATTGACAATCTTTTTTGCGACCGCTTTGAAAGCTTGTATACCAGGATATTTTTTTATTTCTCTAATGGCATCGACAGCCACAACAACAACCCTATTAATATGGTCTGTAATCCGTGTTTCCTTTTCAAAATTAGCAATAAGAGACTGACTGAATCGATGCCAAGGCATCTCAAAAGCTTCCTCCTAGTAGTTTGCAGATACTATAACTTGCTTAATTGCTGAATCATTAGTTATATTTTCTGATGTAGCATGATGTGTGCTTGATTTTCTAAGTCTGATTCAAAAATTACCGAGAAAGATGTATTTGTAGGACCATCAGATTCAAGAGTTACTGTAGAACATGTTGATATGTTTGAATCATCTATCCATTTTTCATCTTTAGTTCTAAAAAGGTATTTTTGATTATATATTTTATTATCAACTGCTTCGATAACAAACCGTTTAAGATTAACTGTTCACATAATTGGCTATTATTCAGGTTGAGTGATACAAAAACTTTTTTGTCCCTCTTTAAGTTCCAAACTTTAATGAATGTCATCATGTTTGGGGGAAACTGATAACGCAAAATAAAGATACGTCTAATTTTAACGACATATATTTAGGACGTGTTAGACGAAATTTTATAATAGGCAATTCGGAATAATCGAAAAAAACAGCAAACTTAATATTAATTTTTTCAAAAGAATATCTGATCAACCATATAACTTCTGGTTAATTGTTTCACCATAAACATAAATAGGTTTTTCAAAGTTATATTACACTGATATACTTATTGAGACTAAACACAAATCCAAAATGTACATACTAATTATCCGAAAACTTAATTTTTCATAGACGACTGTATTAAGAAAAGATACCTGCATGATAATGTACTTAATACAACGTAACCAAAGGGGCTGATTTAAAAGAAAAAAATAGTGTACGATTTGGGGTTGAAAATACTAATAAAGGTTTGTGTGGCGTTACAGAAGAATACGGAATGCAAGTCAGGTCTGTATCGTTACATTTCTTCATTATGGTGAACAAGCCAATATCAGAATTTTCAACGATTTCAAGTTTCTTACCAAGAAAATAAATTCTATCATATGATTTACTTATAAGTAAGTTCAGGATTTCGCATAAACAAAAATATCCATCATCATTTTGGCCGTAACATACAAACATTCCTTTGTTATACCGCACACCTCTAACAATTGCACTTTCAGAAATAAATGGTTCTTTAAAAGAACATTGTGGTTCCACTAGTTTCGACATATCCCTAGAGTAATGAGTACTTTTAAAAACTGTTACAGCATCAGATGTAACGCTATCAGTAAATGTGGAATCATTGGATAAAAGCACTGCCTGAAGTAGCTGATGTTCGGATAAGGTAAAAAGGATATTTTTGAAGTTGGGGCTATGCCTCACAATATTTTTGAAATCGCGGTGCCTGCTTTCAAAACGTAGAGTCCATAGGTGACTTAATGGGCCAAATCTTATAATTAAATACGGATAATGTAGAATATAATAGTGCTTAGGCCTTAGTTTGACGTTCGGAAAGAGTTTCCATCTAAGTTCAACATATTCAATTAATAAACAACTTAGATGCGCGGCTTGACCAATAGAAATATTAAACGCCATAACCAAATTACAAATATTTCTCAAATGTAACAGCATTTTCCAAACATTATCTGACGTGTTTATTACGTCATATACAGCCAACGGTATAATTAGCAAAAGTCTCAAGTTTTCACTCGCATTACCGGGAAGCTTTTTTTGTCATCTTTTTTTAAAAGTGGTACTTTCTCGTACACAGACTCCTTAATAGATCTTACATTTTGTAAACGATTATTAATAAAATCGTAAGTAAAAGCCTTTTTAGACACAAAATAATCCATTACAAGCATGACGTCATATTGTACAATGCCTTCAAATAAATCATGGTTTACCACCATGTGCAGGGTGGTAAACCGGGTGTGCAAACATGGAAGTATTTTAAGAGATGTAAAACAGAATTCCCATGGATTCCTCGAGAAGGTTTGCTTGTGACATTACAAAGATCAATGTCATCCTTGTAGCTACTTTCACTTCTTAAAGGAAAACCGTGTAATTTATAGTTATCAAAATCAGTTCTGGTAATGTAACAGTACCTACAAAAATACTCATTTTTTGAAAGTTTTCGATATAGCCACCAATTTGATGATTACCCAAATTATCCCCTGCCATGGCCACCAGAGTGTCCCTGATTTCTTCAGTTTTTTTGTTAAGAATAATACCCCCAGTCTCTAATACATGAAGATCGTTTATTATTAATTTAAAACATTCTGAAAATCCGTATTTTTTAAAATCGCTTTCTAGGCAAAGCCCAACTAATTGAATTTGATTCACACGGCATCTATTATAAGCAGGTATATTTGCTAAAACCATATATATACCAATGACTTCATGAATTTTTTTGGAAGATCCCAGAGGATTGCACAATTCAAAAGAATCTTGATACAGAATTATGCGCAACGCGAATGGATTCTCTTTAAAAAATTTACTGTTCTTATAATTTTTACCATCACATATATCACTAATAATATTATCATTTAAATTTAAGCAAATAGTATTCTCCACCCAATGTTTATACACAAAAGAATTTTTCAATAAACCTTGTATTGTTTCAAGAATGGGTACATACGAGTACATTTTCGCTCCCTTTTTGTCATGACCCTCAAAGTACACACAAACTGGTTCAATATAATTAAAATGTACTTTGAAATACTTTTCTCTAGAAAATGCTTTCTCATTTTTCCATTACTATCGTTATGAAATATTTGGAAAAGGTTATTATCACTAATAAAATTTGCTGGTATATTTAAACCTAATTCAGCAATTTTTGTTGCCATTAAGGAATTTGAAACGTTACTAATATCAAATAGGCTATCGATCAGTATTTGTAAGGCTGAATTAGGAAGAAAATGCTTTGTTTGTAAGGTCGGGTACATGGTTGCTAATATTCTTAGAAAATTATTTTTTAAATCAATAATATTGTTGTTACTGATATTTTCCAAACTTGTAGAGACACTTTTATCATTTATCTCTGTATCATTTGTTACTGAGTGCTGAGATTCTTCTGAGATACTAGCAGAGCTTTTGGCTGTCTAAAAGGGCTGATGTACGTTATTCATTCTTTGTTGATAATGATTTCGATAATGTGTGATTTCAGTTGTGGAACTTACCAAATATAATAAATTCACTGTTGGTTTGGTCCCACTGCAGAGTGCGAACTTGACCTTCATCACAGCCAAACTGACGCCAAAGTTTGTACTGTCAGATGCTAATAATGAACCACAAGGATTAACTTGCCTTATAATAAGTTATAAATTACAAGTTACAACTATTAATTGTATAACCAAAACACAAACAACAGCACGTAATTGAAATGAAAACCACTAGTAGACCGAAATCACTGCACATGTGTAAAAACAAAACATTAGAGACTCGCAAACATACGAAAACTACATTCGAATTTTATTCCCTTCTCAAAGATGATGCACGTATGTGCTTGCTGAATATAACTTCATTATCATACAATATAACGAGAAGTTGTCTTTTTTCGCCAAAAATTAATACAAATCAGCTAAATGGAATGCCTTCTTTAATTTATTATGGGTGGACAACAGTTAGAAAGTTTGTGATTGAGATTTGACACTCAGACTTTAACAGATTTATGGCGGGATTGAATATTATAGAAACTTGGATGGATCTTGGATCTATATTTTGGCAGGATTTATAACAATTGTAGCAGGCAATAAGATGATTATTACATAATTATTTCGTTTACTTATCATGCTATTTAGGTACCTATAAATACTAAATAGTACTTATTACTAGTTTTGATTTTTAAATTACTTCTCATGAACGTGAAATTACTTATTCACACGTATCAAAATCACAAGGGGGATGAATCAGTAAACATGTTATAAACTTTTAATGAGAATACTTATTAAGAAACCTTATTATGTATTGTAATATTACAGTATTTTGAATTTAAAATTACATGAACTAATAGCGAATTTACGTTATAAGTGATGAAAACACACTAAATGTTGCAAAAGTTCTATGAGTAATTTTATATTACTTTTAAATCTAAAATTACATGCTAACTGTGAATTTACAGAAAAATTGCAATTTCACATTAAACTTTAGGCGATCTTACATTACATGGATTATTACATTTTAATTCTTAGAAAAATTAGAGTTATAATAAATGTATTTTTCAACCGATTTTTTACAGTGTACACTTACTAATACGTATATACAGACCGACCGCTGAAAATATATTTAAGGGTTGTTTCTGATTGGATGTGGAACATATTTTACTCTGCATGTATGTACTACTTAGTTTGCGAGAGATAAAAACTGTTTTTCGATTTGAGTAAAGTATTATTTCTGTGTCAAACTTTGAAAACTTGTTAACATAAGAGTCGTTCTAAATTAAAATTTAAATACTTTTCCTAACATTATGAGTTAAAGAAGCTGACTTACCGTTAATAGATAAACCCATATTCACATAGTAGGCGACCACGAAGAAAACCCTATTGCATATTAAATTTTCATAATCATTAAAGAAGCTGACTTACCGTTAGTAGAGACATTCGTATTCACATAGTAGGCGACCACCAAGAAAACCTTACTACATATTAAATTATGATTTAAACAATTCTTGTAAATGTTTGATATCTTGGTAATATTCGTACTTTACTTTACTTTGTTAATTTTCATAATCATTTTAAAGTACTAGCTGTTATGCCTTATTTTTACTTATGCCTATGTTTCGCATGACTTATGTATTTCGCAGGGTGTGGTACTTTAAATTTCACTTTTCGACCGTGCCTGGTATATTTTGTGATCTAGTTTGACATGCCTTATATCTATTGTGTGAACACCTTTCTGTTCCTTGAGCTAACTTTACTGGAATTTAATTTTGAGTCCCTACTGGTATTCACACGATGAATGTAATTATACGTTTAGGTTTATTTAAGTCTACGTTTTTAATGAATAATTTCCGAGCCCGTTAACTTATGCTAGACTACCCTACCTGCATCTATCCGTTTGCTCTAATTATCGGATGCACACATTGTTATTTCCATCGACATTCTATGCTTTCGGGTTACGATATCTGTGAACTCCGGTTTGTATTCATTTTTAGTTTTATTGCACTATCATGCAGCCTTGCTGTGAAGGAGGTTATTGTACTGGGATACTCTGTCAGCACCTTATCTACATCTGTCCAAATGAATCATGTATTGTGGCAATCGAAAACTTCCTTTGGTTTTATTGATTGTTTGTTTGCTTAAAAAAAGGTTTATTTTAACTTAGGAACAGCTTAGGCACTGGACATACTTATGTTCTCCTTCACGGACATGCTTTTGATGGTAATAAGGGGGCCTTTCACAGGGATATTATCGTTCCGAGTGATTCGTTGGACATAACCTTAGAACATATCGGCCGTACCTACGCCGGTTCCATTGCCTGTAAGATCAATTATTGTCGGGTATATATCCCGCCGCTAACCTGTGGGCATTATTTGGTCATATTTAATCTATTTACCTGGGTGCCAGACATTTATAATGTGTGTATAGGTTGAGTTGCGTTTATTTACGAACCTGTTGGTTACTTGTCATTACGAACATTGCGCTAACAATTGCATGATTACCAACTTTCTAAGCGTGAAGTTTCTCCTCTCGTTATAACTATCTATATAATCTTACGTACGTTGTAAGTGTAACTCGAATGAATTTTGTCATCATTTCGAGCTCAGAAGATGGTTGTGTTTAATTATAAAGGTCACGTTACTAATGTGCTCTTCTGCAGGATAATTTTGTGTTCGTTAAATTTTTCGAATTTTTCCCGCTTACATACAGAAACTGTTTCCGCGACTCGCTTGTTTTAGAAGCCTGCGTAGTGCCTAGGGCGCATTGGTTTGGAGGATGCACGTTTTCTGACTTTACTTCTAAGTCGATCTTCGAATGCAGAACTGCTTATTTCTAGTAAATTATTTTGTATGTCTTATGTAGACATTATCGCTTCGGCGGCTTTAACGAATAAGTAGGAAGTTTCGTTACCTTAGTTAGGTAATTTTCGTGGGCGTTATCGTGGTTACCGTCACCCTAAATTTTGTAGTTCCACGAGGTGGGCTCCAAGTTTTTTTATTTTGTGCTTTTGGTGACTTTTGAAGTCGGTTTCGTTGTTCTCCAGAAACCTGGGGTAAGTCTGAGAAAACTTTTGTGTTAATTTTCAGAGTTTTTATCTCTGCTTTTTCTTTTTCTCTAAATCACTAGGAACTTGTAGTACGGTGCTGAGTCTTCAGTAACTAACGCCGACTTTGCCGCCGTACATTTCCGTTAAGGATCACTGTGTCTACCATAGTCGATCTACCAGTTGTACCTTAATATCCGACTCAGCGGCTTCTGCGTGGAATTTCTCCTGCCGGCCAGAATGATGCCGAAAAACTATCACAAGCTAGGGAGTTTTCCTTCGCACCGTTTGCCAGATAAGTACAACACCAAACATAATTTACGACGTGTGTCTCGACTAATTTGTCAATATCTTGTGCCAGTAAGCTGGACATTTTACCTGTTTTAAAAACTAATAGGTGATTTACAAGTTTCTATTGCACCACCTTTTCATATGTAAGGTCACAATTACTACTAAATAAAAGTTTGCTTATATTTTAACTTGATATCGCTGTATTCTGAGTGACCCCAAGTAGGATTATTGTTAGAGCTCTCGTTGATAGCCTACTTTTGTAACTTCCTGAGGTACGACTCAGATTAATTTTTCCGGAATAATTCTTTGCAGTTCAATTCAATAATTTCCTTTTGCAATACTATTTTTACCTTTGCTAAAACTGTGCTAATTAAATTTCATTTGTAACTATAAATTCTGTACAGTAAATTCAGTAAATTCTCTTTATATATACTATTTTTCCTATGTTTAAAATAAACTAAATTAAATATCATTTGTATACAAAACCTCTTTACGGTAAATTCAATAATTTCACTTTTATGTTTTTTTATATATCTAAATGTGTTATTTAAGTACCAATCGTATACCCAAGCATTTGTGTATCACGTTTGAACCTCTCTCAAAATTTAGATCTTCCTTATATAATTTAGTAGATTAATTAACGTTTATTGTAATAACTCCGCCGTTGGTTGGCGTCTTATTTAAGATCACATGTAAATAAGCTTGTGAGGCTTACGAAACGTTTCAGCAGCCGACCTTTTCTCTGCCAATAAAAGCAGAGGTTATGTCAATTTTCTACTGATGAAATCTTGTTTTGATAAGGCTTAGTAATCAAATGTTTAGACTAAATTTGCCGCTCATATTAGTTTTTTTTCTTTGATATATTTCACTAACTTTAAATAATTCACTAAGTGTCACTATATTAGTTGAACCTTTTTTGATAACCTTTAAAAACAATTTTCGTAAATACCATAATAGTTTTGAAGCATTGTGTATTGATAACCTTTCATATGTTAAATAATATATAGCATACCATCCATCTTACTCTCTCTTTTATTTTACCTCAACATATTATTACGTGTCAAGCACTTGAATAAGGTTGGTGTATCTGACCTATATAGGGTGATCCGTAGGTGTATCCCGCTGGAGGGACACAGCCTGTGGCAGATCATAGAGAACGCAGGTAGGTTACCGTTAAGGTAGCGCAGTGCCCTGGTGCCTAGAGACAACGTCGCTAGCGTCGCCGCCGACCGACGCCCATTTCTCTAAGTTTAGTTTTCTGAACCGACACGCCATCTGCGATTAGAGTTAGCTCGGCCCTGCGATTTTCAATTCCTCCCATCTCACCACAGTGATCTCCCTATACCGTAACTTACCTTAGATTAATAATTTAGTTGCGACGTTGTTTAGGGTGTAACATAGCTACGTTCTGAATGTGGAAATAGTACATTATTCACTGATACTGCTTACTGTTAAAATATTGCTTTGTGCACGTAAAGAAACTAATGTAAAGTCAGTGTTTCGATGTAGGCCTACTTGATATTGATGTAAAATACCATATTTTAGAGACCATATACACAAGGATAGACCTGTTGTTAGGTTATTAGAGTCCGATCCAAACCTGATGGTACCTGCGTAGGAAACGAGTTTGGGTATTCGAGAGAGCAAGCTGTATAAAATGAGAGAGAGATCTATGGGAAGCGCTGTACACAGTCGGGCGTGAAAACATTAGTCTACTATTTGATCATTTGTCGTTTAGTCTTTGCTTCGTACTGTGCGCCGATACATTACATCATTTATATACATTTTAAAATCTTTTATAAAACCATTTTTTTTTATTAATAATAAAACACAAAAGAGTGGAGAAATATTTGTGTCCATGTTAAGAAAATTAAAGATTATATTGTTAAAGAACATACTATGGATGATTTTCACAAAGAATTTATTATTAATGTACATTGTGACAATGAGACTGATTCTGTATTTGACTATTCGTCGGATGAAAACGGTTATTAAAATTTTATAAAAGTCTAGTTTCTTAATTTAATTTAATCTTTATTTTTATTTTAGATTTATTTATCTAGTGTTGAGGTTTACTTTTTCATTTGTTTTTGCCATGGGGTTATTAATAATAAAACAAAAGAGTGGAGTAACAATGTATATTGCGACAATAATACTGATTCTGTATTTGACTATTCGTCAGATAAGAACAGTTATTAAAATTTTATAGAAGTCTGGTTTTTTAATTTAATTTAATCTTTATTTTTATTTTAAATTTATTTATCTAGTGTTCAGGTTTACTTTTTCATTTGCTTTTGCCATGTGGTTACTAATAATAAAACAAAAGAGTGGAGTAATAATATACATTGCGACAATAATATTGATTCTGTATTTGACTATTCGTCAGATAAAAACGATTATTAAAATTTTATAAAAGTTTGTTTTTATAATTTAATTTAATCTTTATTTTTATTTTAAATTTATTTATCTAGTGTTCAGGTTTACTTTTTCATTTGCTTTTGCCATGTATACAGTGTGTATAAGCCAAATGGAATAAATTCATTATTTCGGTTACTGTACATATTTATAAAAAATCCCGAAACATGTCATATTTAATTTATAAATTAACATTCTTCAACGTGAAAATGCGATCCCTACCTTCAACCCCCTTCGAATGACAGGTACAACCCCCATTTTTTTAAATGGGAAATATAGGCTTGTGATATATCGTTGTAAAGGTCTCTTTATTCTCTATTCAAAAATGTTATAATTTTCATGTTTGTTGCAACAATTAAGATAGAATAAAATAAAATCATGTTGTTATCGAAATTCGCTACAATATACTCAAAAAATAAAATTTAATGCAAAATTTAAAGAAAAATTTAAAACGCCAAAAAAAAATATGAATGTCAATGAAGTAGATGTTCAAAATGTTCTCCATGAACGTCTTGGCAACATCCTAATCTTAAATAAAACTGTCTTCTAACATTATTTAACATATCAGGCGTGATCGACCTAATCGCAAGCGTTATTCGTTCTCTTAAGTCACTTAAATCCAAAGGTTTAGTTTTGTACACAATGCTCTTCAAATATCCCCATAAAAAAAATCAAGTAAGGTCAGATCAGGTGATCGCGCTGGCCATTCTATCGATCCTCGCCTTCCTATCCACCGATTGGGAAATATTGCATCGAGGTACTGCCGGACATTGCGTTGGTAATGTGGTGGTGCTCCATCCTGCTGAAACCATATCGTATTCATTGGAACTTGAGGGTTTCCTGGATCAGGATATAAATTTGCCAAAGTTGGAATGACATCATTTTGAAGTAGTGCCAAATAACGATCGCCATTCAAATTGCCCTCAATGAAAAAGGGACCAATGATATCGTTTCCAACAATACCTACCCAAACATTAACTTTTACTAGGTATTGTGTGTGTTCTTCCCTCATCCAGTGAGGATTTTCCGTAGACCAGTAGCGGCAATTTTGCCGATTAGCATGACCGCTAAGAGAAAAAGTGCACTCATCAGAAAACATAACGTCTTCTAAATTGATAGTATTGTTATCCAGCATGTCCATCATTAGCTCACAAAAATAAGTTCTTCTATCAAAATCGTCTTCCATAAGCACCTGAGCAGATATCATTTTATAGGGATGCATTTTATTTTCTTTTAATATATTTACTATCGATGTATGGCTAACATTTAATGTTGTGGATGCATGTCTACTCGATGTATGTGGGTTTTCCATAAACTCAAGCATCACATCTACTTTGATTTCATCACTCACTGCATTGGCAGCTGGTTTCTTTATCTGCCTTACATGACCAATCTCTCGAAACTGCTTCTCTATCTTACTTATTGTTCCTTGAGATATAGGCGGTAAAGCAGGAAATTTCTCATGAAATAGGCGGGTTACTTCTTGTTGTGTTCGGGTTCTATCTCCGTAACCAATCATTTGTATGACTGTTATTTTATGCATTTCCGTTAATCTAACCATTTCCCAGAATTGTATTTTACGAAATTCAAACTAAAATTATCAAACTGTCAATTTAAATGACAACTTTTAAATACAAAACTATTTACTAAGGCGTTTTAAACAAACTAATGTTGCCACGGAAACTTTTTAAAGTATTTTTAATGGATACCATCTAAAAAGCACATTGGTATGGTTTTTACTCACTTTCTTATTATGAATATTTTTTTTATTTTTTAAGTATATTGTAGCGAATTTCGATAACAACATGATTTTATTTTATTCTATCTTAACTGTTGCAACAAACATGAAAATTATAACATTTTTGAATAGAGAATAAAGAGGCCTTTACATCGATATATCACAAGCCTATATTTCCCATTTAAAAAAATGGGGGTTGTACCTGTCATTCGAAGGGGGTTGAAGGTAGGGATCGCATTTTCACGTTGAAGAATGTTAATTTATAAATTAAATATGACATGTTTCGGGATTTTTTATAAATATGTACAGTAGCCGAAATAATGAATTTATTCCATTTGGCTTATACACACTGTATAATAATAATAATAAAACTAGTAGATTGCAGATTTTATTCCATGGTGTTTGTATAAATATACACGATCGTTTTGCTGTCGATATTTTAAGTACGGATAGTACAGAATTTAAACCACGCCTCGCGCATCTCAAGTCCTATCAGGTTTGGATCGGAGTCTACTAGATATTTCTTTTGGTATATATAATATGCAACCGAGAATCATATTTTGATTGACATCATATATAAAGAAGAGATGGCTGGTCATCAAATACAGAAAGAAGAAGGAGACTTTAATGCTAGATATGAAAGCAAGCAAGGATAATAGAAGAAACAGATATAAAAGTAGAAACGACAAAGACATGGTATTAAACAATCCGTGTAAAGTTTACACACATACCGAATTAATTATCGTTCGTAAAATTCACCATCAGAAAAATACCTATAAGCTGTAACATGCCCAGTTTTTTAAAATATTCATGTATGACTACATAAATATTATCATTGAGCATAGACGATAAATGAAATCTATTTCAGTAAATACAACGGGACATTTTGTTAACACTTCACTAAAGTGGACAATTAAAATGTAGGTTAACAGTTACGAATGTATGTTTGAATTAAATTTATGTATGCCTGTACAGTCATGGCTAATAACATCAGGCCTTTTTTCATAATTAAGAATCTAAGTTTTATATGATTAAATAAATTCTGTGATGATGATGATAGAAATTCTCGTGTAGTTACAACTAAAAATAAGTTAGATACGTTTATTCATGTGTGTAACTATTTAAACAAAAATAATATTATATTGCTTAATATTTTTATAATTACCCTTTTTTTCATTTCATTTAATAGTTTTTATGGTAATCTACTAAATTGTCAACGACTAAATTGATAGTTTTAAATATAATCTTTACTTAATGCTTTTTTTTCAATTGAGGAAGATATTAATGAAACTAGTTATTTCTAATTTGTACAAATCCAAATAAATATTAAGAACAAAATGAATCAAACATTTTTGTGTTTCTTTGTATTGTTGTGGGCCGTAGTATTGTCATAAACCAATTAATTTTGTGAGAGTCGCTGCAGTGATGGGAAGAGATTATATAAATTCCACTGCTGTTCAAATTGAATTTCTATTGAAGTATTTTTTAGGACTTATACCAAGATAGGGTTTTTCTTAATACTAAAATATGATTCCTTCAAATTGGCGCATTCTTTGTACATAGATTTTCTTTTCTGCTTGGCTGAAAATAACTAGCGATAAAAAATATGATTGCTTGCAGAAATCTAAAACTTGAAATTTTTCATCATCACAGTTCTTACGCCCGGTATTATCAACTTTTATTAAAAGCAGTTTTCTTTAAAAACCCCTTAATTAAATGCCCTTTTAAATGAGTGTTCTGTATTATGAAGTACATTTAACCAGCATTTAACTAAATGTGATATTTTGAGATGTTGGTAATGGTATTAGTACAAGTAATTCAAATTTAGGACATATGAACTCTCTGAAGTTGTCAGCAGTGTGCACGTTTTCCAGTAGTTGTGTCGTACTTATTTGTGCTGATGCATAGAATCTGTAACTGAAATTATTGGTTTCTTGCAGAATCATACTTAATATATCTTCAATGTAGCCTAAAATTTTGACCTTCTTTCATAAATTGGATTCTTTCAAAGAATTCATCATCAGAGAATATATTAAACGGTTGTGTGTTTGCTTTAGATATTTTTGGTCGTCGTCTACCAATTATTTCCATTAATTGTTGTTATCACTTGACGAAGAATCCACTTCAAATTTCTTTTAAAAATTATTTATTTGTACAAAAGACAAAAAATAATATCTGAACAACTAGGCTTGTACATTTAATAATAATAAATATACAGACTTGCATATTTATTTTGGAATAATTTTGCAAGCGATGTTCGATGTTATGTGGATATGCAAATCAATGCAAATACGCATGCGTTAAATCCCCTTTTAGTAGTTAAGCGGTGAAATTCGAGCATTTAGCTTAAATGTGCGTTTATCCTTAAGAGGGGCGTTTACCTATCGAAAATTAAGATTTTAGTCCGTAGGTCCGTTTCTGTACTAATTTATTTTCTTAAAAAAGTTATGTGTCTTAGAAATAACCACAAAAATGCATGAATTTGATTAATGTCTACTAACTAAGGCTGGTACACAAAAGAAAAAAAACGACCTCTACGCGCTAGCTGCACATTTGATGTACGATATAAAGAAAAAATCAAATTTATGTACTTATTTTTAAAGATAAAAAACATTAAACAGTAAACCTTGTCACACACATTTCACACACGATTTTACGCGTCGTCTATCCCCACTTTACGGTATCTCTACCGGTCCTAGCGAAGACGAAAATCTATCGGAAGAAATGCGAGTGACAGTATAACTACAAACTGTCACTGACATTTAAATGTCATATATACCTATAATATTCGAGTGTATAATAATATAACAGTTATGGGCAAGCGAAAATTGGCTTATTATAAAACAACATCAACAGTTCCGTAAGTACTCATTCTTTATACATTATGTTTCCCATCTATAGTATTCCTTAATCTATGAATACAACCGAAGCGCTGTGAAGGAAACCGAATATTGTGTAGCTTCACTTAACATAAAAGTCATTTTAAATACGTTGATAATACTGGGCGTTAGACTACTATAAGAGAGTAAAATCATATAGAACAGTAAATATTTTTAATCTATGTAAACGTAAGCTATCGACAAGGTGTTTCAAACTTAAGGTTGCAGTCTTTGTTTCATAAGATAGTATTTAGTCAATTATTGCTTCTAGAAGAATTTACAAAGAATAAAAAATAATTGAAAATTTATTTAGTAGAGGTATTGCATAAATTTACAATTTACTTTTTAGTTTTATTTTAGTATATTAGCTACGAGTTGATAACAATAGGAAAATATTGATATAGCACCTGTCACATTCCTTAGTTCTATATAAACATATTATGTTAGTTCTTGACCGCAAATGTTTCTCTTGGTTGTAAGTGTCGTCTACACAGCTCTTATCATTCCGATTGAGCAATAACTCCAAAGGTTTGAGAAATCGTAAATTTTTGATTATGCTATAAATCAAAAACTGTCCGATATTTCAGTGGGATATTTATAATTTGTTTATTTGTGATTTCACAGAGACACCAATTGAGAAGGAATTGATAATGCTTGGGAAAATGATACAAACAGAAATAATCAAATGATGGGAATCTGAAATTACTGAAACAAGCAGAATAAATTACGCATTATAAAACTTGAAGAATTTTGTAAGCTCTTTGCTTGAGCAATCTTCACTTAGAATATTATTATAAAATGTACCTGTTTTTTTTTTTAATTATTTTTCTATTTTAATGGATACAAAAAATAAAACTAAATTAAAAGTATATAAAATTTATTAAAATATTGCACATATAAAATACATTTGGTACAAAAGAATTATATATAAATATATAAAAGGAACATTTTGTCATTTAGCCAATTCAAAAATATGTATACACAATTTATTTATTTCACATATTTATGCATGATTACTGAACTTATCCGTGTGGAATATGAAATGAAACTATGTAGTTTCTAGGACTAACAACATATTTGTTTTTGAGAAATAAGCAAAAGAAATATCTTTGATGGCTTTCTATTTGTGTTATACATTAAATAACGGAATGCATAAGTACATAATTCCAAATATATTCAAAATTCATACAGTTAATGATGTCGGAATGTCACACATCTTCATTTATGTGTATACTTATATATCAATTAACAAGCGCATACATACCAGCAATCTCGTTTACTATTGCAGAATGTTTTTATTTATAACAATAACTACTTAACACTATTATCATCCACAAATACAAACGACAACATAAAATAAATAACATAATTCTAATTAAATATTAATTTAAGAAAATATTGCACATAGTTATAATACTGAAATAGAGATATTGCACAGGTCCCAAAAACCAAAAAAAAAACTACAAAAAATACATATTCTTCATTATAAATGTATATTAAAACTTAACCTAATATTTACTGCTTGTACCCTTTAGGGTGTAGAGGCCTCCTCCATTTTTTATGTAGATGTAACTTATTTGAAAGGGCTTAGATACATTATTCATAAAACATTAACATCTCCAGCTAACAATCAACTTGAGATATCTTGAATATTGTTAAAAGAGAAATTTAAATAAGAAAGAGTAGCAGACCGTTTTAGTGTTTGTGTCTATTTACGAGTACGTTTTATTTACAGTTTTCTAATAAGAATAAATTAATGTAAATATCATTTCTAAAATGCCGTTAAATATGTATGTAAACTATAATGACACCTTCATCACCGATTACATTATGTTTTTTGCTTTCCTCTCTAACATATGACGCAATGTCTTCTTATTAACGTGGATTATTGCTAAATATTCCGAAACCAGTGACATTGAATACTGATAATTTAGTAATGACGCAGTTCAAAAAATTACATATTGTTATTTATTACTTTCTCTCATTCATAATCATCGTGGTATTTTAGCAAACTATTCAAGTCTAAATAAAATGGATTCAAGATTTATTCTTTCAATTTCATATTATATGTTACATTTTATTTCATCACATTACATCCATAAGCTCCCTAAACTATAAATATGAAATTTCATATTTGATTTGATATAATTTATTGTAAATGCGTGTAATTTCGTTATGTCTGTTTTATACTATTTTACAATATAATACTAATAATAAACCTTCCGTTGAGACTGTATGATGCCAAAAGCTTCTTTTCTTAAATATTCCCCCTTCATTATCTTTATTTCTTAATTTATTTGTTGTTATGTATTTCTATCAATGTTATCTAAATGTCTTACATTTAAGAATATAGAGAAAATTAATGTATGACAAATGAATTAACATGTTAATTAGTTTCCAATGAGTACGATGACAGCAAACTTATCTTGCCAATCGAATATTGCATTATTGATCAATATTTGCGACACACACGCGATATTTTGTTTGGCCGACAGAAAAGCAAAGTGATTAATTTGTCGACTACTTATGTAGTCCAGTTCTATATTTTTTTTTTATTTGCCTATCAAAAACGACCAAAGTAAAACAGAACAGAAATAAAATGTCGTATGTCAATACTACATCTCAGAAATATGATTAGGTGACTAACATTGTTTAATTTTTCGTTACAACTTAAAAATAGAAATAATTATAATTTCAAAATACATCTGCAATGTATGCTCAAGTAATTTGTATTCAGCTTCTTTTCTGGTTATTCGACAGTTTTCAGCAAATTCTTGATTGTTAAATTGAGGTGTAATTTTTGCAAATATTTTTCATGCTTTTGTTTCCATTTTTTTGCCTACTGATGAAAACAATTCTTGTAGAGCCTATCCTTACATACGGAGCCGAATGTTAGCAAATGACTGATAAAGGAAAGGAAAAAGTGGACACTGTTGAGATGGACTACCTGAGAAGAGCCTGTCGCATATCAAGAACTGAACATATACCTAATACGGAAATCAGACAAAGAACCAACAGAATACATAGAACGTCAGAAAGAATAGAAACGAGGAAACTGATATGGTACGGACATGTAAGACGGATGGAGGAAAACAGATGGCCAAGAAGAGCTCTAGAATACAACCCAACGGATAGAAGGAAACGAGGAAGACCGGCAAAGTCATGGATAAGTGGGGTTATGGAAACAATGAAAGACAGAGCAATAGATGAAGACATCTGGAGAGACAGGAAGAGATGGAGATCGAAATGCGGGAAACGGCTGAGGCTGTGGGACCCCCGCTTATATATATATATATATATATATGAAAACAATCCTTCTTCACAATTAGTGGATGGATAAATATGACAAATTCCATGAGATTCTTTTTAGTCGAAAAAGCAAGAGGTTCTTACTTCGAGCTGTATATATTTTTGGGTAGACTCATTCATACTGTTACAATGCGGATTGATTTGCATCAATCTCTTTGTTTGAAAAAATATTCTTTAGGGGTTTCAGTGCAAAATGCGTAAGATTTAGATCCGTTTTATTTTGATGATCGTCTATATTAATTTTCTTAGACATCAAGTACTAAGTGATTTTATATAAAATAATTCTATAGAACTTTATATCTGAAACGAAAGCGTTTGGCTAAAAGAATAAGAATAATTTCATATTGTTGTGACCATCAGCAAATAGTTAGAAATTGATTACGTACCTAATCACTACGAACATCCAACTTCTGATTGGAATTTCAGATCTTGAACTTTGCGCTATCAACTTTTCTGATAATGGGACATTGTTACAAAAACAATTCAGACACTTACAAGAGTATGAAACCTATAAATTTGTCCACTTTCGGTTTTTGTGTATTGAGTGTACTAATTTTTTGGTAATAGGAAAATTCTATTTTTCTCAGTTCGTTTTTTGTCTGTATGATTAGTGTATTAATGTTGATATAAAATGGTAAAATATTATAAGTGCGATCAATCCTATCTAGGCCAGACAAACAGGCAAATAAGCTTGTGAAAAGAAGAACATAAAGACGCAGTGCTCAAGGAAGAAACAACTTTATCTTCAGCACAACATCGTTTGATAACGGGGCATAATATCAACTTTGATAATACCAAGTTATTAGCCAAGAGCGAAAAGAGACCTAAAAATTTAAAGAAAAGAGACGACGGTCTACGCCTGCCGTACACTTGGAAACCGCTCCTGGTCGACATACAAATTAAAATGCACACAACACTCCACAACCGGAACATGCCCAAACGCAGAAGTTACAAACACCCGGACCTATCACACGTAGCCGCTTGCGCGCGATCACTGCAGCACATCACCCCCTTCCGACCCCCTCCAGTGCAGCAATATAAAAGCAGATGCACGACAAGGCACACAGAAGATAACTTTTAATTGCAACCAGCAGAAGACCAACTCTAGAAAATGATGAGTGTGATCTCGTCGAAACGTCGAAACAACAGTCCTTCTCAGGACATATCTCATACGCAGGCAAGAACCCGAGAAACCAGTGCATCAAGCGACTGCATATATTTTGCGTATGGGCATATATATATATATATATATATATATATATATATATATATATATATATATATATATATATATATTGTTTGACCTCTTGATGAGAATAATTGGGATTTTTCGGCAAGTAATTAATCAAACACGCTTTAGAAAATCATAATGTTTGCATTTATTTTTACGTTTCGACCTTCTTTTTTTTTGGTCTTCCTCAGAAAAGACATATACAGCCGAGAAAAATTATTTTTCTAAAACAACACCATGTATAAGCAAGCTGTGATGACATTAAGCTATTTTTTTTTCCTTTATCAATTTTTTTGAATACATTTTAAAATTTTACAATAACATCACGTTTAAAATACACTTAAAAAATGAGAAAACTTACTCCAAAAACACGTAACACACAATGTCCTTGCAACCTCTTTTAGAAATGCACAAACAAAATATACATTAACGTGTTTTAAATTTAAAATTTTAATATACATAACGTCAACGATTAAAATGTGAAACTTTTACCGACTGTCTACACTGCTGGTTTTATTCTGACCTAGACACGGCCCCAACAACAAAAATCGGAGAAAAAACACTTTTTTAGACGATGTATTTACCTGTACGTATGTAGGATAATATTTATGTACAGGGTTTTGTTATTATAATAACTGTCGGTATACCGTCGACAAATTCGAGATTTCACCTCTGTCATTAATTGAGTTTTGATTTTTGTGAATCTCAATCATCTCCAAAATGTTTCTCGACTTTGTATTATATTCCTTATGTAACACTGAAATGCCATCAAAATCAAATGTGTGTGAGAACTGGTTAGAATGTTTCTTTAACGCCGTGCTATTTTTTGCGTATTTATGTGCCTTGACCCTTTCATCAAGATATTGTTTGGTCTGGCCAATATAGATACCTTCGCAGTCTTTACACGGAATCTTATACACAACATGTGTTTGTTTATTTAATGGAATTTTGTCTTTTAATTTTGTGTAAAGATGCTGTAAATTGTTATAATTGGTGTGTGCGACCTTGACATTGTGTGGGGCCAATATTTTGCCCAGTTTCTGTGATAGATGATTTATGAAAGGTAGAGCAACATATCTGGTGTCGTTTTGTTTTTGGTTGTGATTTCTATTTGTGGTGCTGTTACATATTTTATTAAGTTCTTGTTTTATTATTTTGTTTACAAAGTTTGTTGGAAAATTATTACGCGCTAAAGATATTTTAGCATGGCTTAGCGCTTCTTTTCTGTATTCAGGATTCGTTAGCTTGATGGCTCTACTAATGAGATTTGCAACAACGTTTTTTTTGAAATTAATTGGCTGAGCCGAATAAAAATTGAGATACCTACTCGATGATGTATCCTTTACGAACCATTTTGTTTTAACCACATCACCATCACGGATCAATGTAGTATCTAAAAAGTTTAATTTATTATTGGCTTCGGTTTCTACTGTAAATTGCAATCTTGGGTGGTAATTGTTGAAACAATCTAAGATGTATTGTGTTTTTTGTAACGGTACCGCTGTAATATAATCGTCCACGTATCGTTTGAAAAATGGTGGCGGAGTCATCAATAAAAGGATAGTACTTTCTTCCAAGTCCTCAAGGACCAATTGTGCAATAATGCTGGAAATTGGTGCTCCCATGGCACAGCCATATTTTTGTTGGTAAAATTTATGTTTATATGAGAAATACGTGGTCGATAAAGTTAACTCAATAGCATTTAAAAATTCGTTTAGTGGTAAATCAGTAAAATTTTGTATCTTGTTCCATTTTTTATTAATGAGGTTTTTGGCAAGATCTAATGGGATATTTGTATACAGCGATTTTACGTCCAAAGATATGAGTTTTTCATCATTTTTTAATCTGATTGTGTCAATAAAATTTTTGAAATCAAAGGAATTCTTAATATAATATTCGGTTTGGTTGATAACGTGGGCAAGAATATCTGCTAAAAATTTTGATAACTTGTACAACGGGCTCTGGATGCATGAAACAATTGGTCTCAGAGGTACATTCTGTTTGTGTACCTTGGGGAGGCCGTAAATTTTGGGGCATTGGGCATTGTGTATTTTTAAGTGATTGGTCATACAAAAACTAAACTACTTTTTAAATTAAAAACAAAATTAGTTAGTGCAAAGAATAGAAAGGTTTTTTTAACAAAATGTAAAACACATTGCCTCACTCCCACATTTTTAAAATTTAATATGTCCCACATTCTTTTTACTGATGTTATTGTAAGGGAAAACTTTTCCAAAAAAGTAAACAGGTTTAAATTATCAGTTATTAATTTATTATTAACTGATACAGTTAAAGTAATTAAAAAATTGACCGCAGATGTTAGCAACCTTGAAGTTTGTTTGGCCGATAGGTTAAAGTCCGAGCCGTTAAAATCATTTTATAATTCACAATGTGAAAAACTAAACAAGTTATTTCAAAAAACAAAAACTAAACAACAAAAAAAGGTAGATAATCTCTGCAAAATTCAAAACGTAAAAGATAACCGGGGTACTGTCGATAATTCCTGGGTGAAGAACCTGTCAAATACAAAAATACCAGAAAATGTTCTTAATGTTTTAAGTGTTGGACCAAAGTTTGCGGTTCAGCCAAACCATAAATGTATTCCTACGTGTAACATTATTGCAAATATTGAATCTTCAATTGAACACCTAAAAGATAAAGAGAAAGCAGATGTGAGATCAAAGGTTAGTAATGTTATTCTAAACTTTAAACAGACAAATATTTTAAAGAACAAGTCAATTAAAAACAAATCTCTTATTGAAATCAAAAACATTAATGCAACAAAACAATTCATCAAAAAAAAATCCTCAAATAACTATTCTAAAACCAGATAAGAGTAATACTACTGTAATTATGGATACTGCTGAATATGATCAAAAGATGTGCGAATTATTGAACGATAAAACAACATATCAAGAATTAAAATCAGACCCTACTAATATTATCCAAAAAAAGAACAATCACCTAATAAAATCTTGGGAAGATAAAAACCTCATTTCTCCAACATTAGCCAATCACTTAAAAATACACAATGCCCAATGCCCCAAAATTTACGGCCTCCCCAAGGTACACAAACAGAATGTACCTCTGAGACCAATTTTTTCATGCATCCAGAGCCCGTTGTACAAGTTATCAAAATTTTTAGCAGATATTCTTGCCCACGTTATCAACCAAAACGAATATTATATTAAGAATTCCTTTGATTTCAAAAGTTTTATTGACACAATCAGATTAAAAAATGATGAAAAACTCATATCTTTGGACGTAAAATCGCTGTATACAAATATCCCATTAGATCTTGCCAAAAACCTCATTAATAAAAAATGGAACAAGATACAAAATTTTACTGATTTACCACTAAACGAATTTTTAAATGCCATTGAGTTAACATTATCGACCACGTATTTCTCATATAAACATAAATTTTACCAACAAAAATATGGCTGTGCCATAGGAGCACCAATTTCCAGCATTATTGCACAATTGGTCCTTGAGGACTTGGAAGAAAGTACTATCCTTTTATTGATGACTCCGCCACCATTTTTCAAACGATACGTGGACGATTGTATTACAGCGGTGCCGTTACAAAAAACACAATACATCTTAGATTGTTTCAACAATTACCACCCAAGATTGCAATTTACAGTAGAAACCGAAGCCAATAATAAATTAAACTTTTTAGATACTACATTGATCCGTGATGGTGATGTGGTTAAAACAAAATGGTTCGTAAAGGATACATCATCGAGTAGGTATCTCAATTTTTATTCGGCTCAGCCAATTAATTTAAAAAAAACGTTGTTGCAAATCTCATTAGTAGAGCCATCAAGCTAACGAATCCTGAATACAGAAAAGAAGCGATAAGCCATGCTAAAATATCTTTAGCGCGTAATAATTATCCAACAAACTTTGTAAACAAAATAATAAAACAAGAACTTAATAAAATATATAACAGCACCACAAATAGAAATCACAACCAAAAACAAAACGACACCAGATATGTTGCTCTACCTTTCATAAATCATCTATCACAGAAACTGGGCAAAATATTGGCCCCACACAATGTCAAGGTCGCACACACCAATTATAACAATTTACAGCATCTTTACACAAAATTAAAAGACAAAATTCCATTAAAAAAACAAACACATGTTGTGTATAAGATTCCGTGTAAAGACTGCGAAGGTATCTATATTGGCCAGACCAAACAATATCTTGATGAAAGGGTCAAAGCACATAAATACGCAAAAAATAGCACGGCGTTAAAGAAACATTCTAACCAGTTCTCACACATATTTGATTTTGATGGCATTTCAGTGTTACATAAGGAATATAATACAAAGTCGAGAAAAATTTTGGAGATGATTGAGATTCACAAAAATCAAAACTCAATTAATGACAGAGGTGAAATCTCGAATTTGCCGACGGTATACCGACAGTTATTACAATAACAAAACCCTGTACATAAATATTATCCTACATACGTACAGGTAAATACATCGTCTAAAAAAGTGTTTTTTCTCCGATTTTTGTTGTTGGGGCCGTGTCTAGGTCAGAATAAAACCAGCAGTGTAGACAGTCGGTAAAAGTTTCACATTTTAATCGTTGACGTTATGTATATTAAAATTTTAAATTTAAAACACGTTAATGTATATTTTGTTTGTGCATTTCTAAAAGAGGTTGCAAGGACATTGTGTGTTACGTGTTTTTGGAGTAAGTTTTCTCATTTTTTAAGTGTATTTTAAACGTGATGTTATTGTAAAATTTTAAAATGTATTCAAAAAAATTGATAAAGGGGAAAAAAAAATAGCTTAATGTCATCACAGCTTGCTTATACATGGTGTTGTTTCAGAAAAATAATTTTTCTCGGCTGTATATGTCTTTTCTGAGGAAGACCAAAGAAAAGAAGGTCGAAACGTAAAAATAAATGCAAACATTATGATTTTCTAAAGCGTGTTTGATTAATTACTTGCCGAAAAATCCCAATTATTCTCATCAAGAGGTCAAACAATATATAAATACGGCAACAAAGAATAGCAAATATATATATATATATATGCATATATACTGACGACGACCAATGAGTCAGAAACACGTGTCTACGGTTGCTCTACAGCGGAATTTACCCGTTATTATTCTCTTTCTTGTTATATGCATATATACATATAAAGAAAAGAAATATTGCGGATCATGGAATAATAAAGTAAAGAATTTAATGGGGTAACTCCGCTGAAAATGCAACTGCGGACACGTGTTTCGAACAATTTGGTACTCGTCAACGCAGTGTAGCCAAGGAATAGAATGAGATAACCTTGGAGCTAAAAAACATCAATCAGAGACATACACAGGGGACAGCCTACCAATTGAGGCTTCAGCTAGAGTGTGCTCGATATTGAGGATGAATCTAACGTCGCCGATAGGTAGACATTGTCCACCTGCACGCCATCTGAACCCACAGGATAAAAATAAAGAAAAGAAATATTGCGGATCATGGAATAATAAAGTAAAGAATTTAATGGGGTAACTCCGCTGAAAATGCAACTGCGGACACGTGTTTCGAACTACTAAACTATTCTTTTTTCAGCTACAAGGTTATCCCATCCTATTTCTTGGCTAGACTGCGCTGACGAGAACCAAGTATTTCGAAACACGTGTCCGCAGTTGCATTTTCAGCGGAGTTATCCCATTAAATTCTTTACTTTATTATTCCATGATCCGCAATATTTCTTTTCTTTATTTTTATCCTGTGGGTTCAGATGGCGTGCAGGTGGACAATGTCTACCTCGCGGCGACGTTAGATTCATCCTCAATATCGAAGACACTCTAGCTGAAGCCTCAATTGGTAGGCTGTCCCCTGTGTATGTCTCTGATTGATGTTTTTCAGCTCCAAGGTTATCCCATCCTATTCCTTGGCTACACTGAGCTGACGAGAACCAAGTAGTTCGAAACACGTGTCCGCAGTTGCATTTTCAGCGAAGTTACCCCATTAAATTCTTTACTTTATATATACAGTACTGTGTATATGAAAGGGGCACCCTGTGTGAAACCAAGAAATTAGTAGTTGAAACATTTCTACGTATTTGTCATTTTATGTATCTATTTATAAACACATTTAAATCTATTGTATGATATGTATTCGTTTATTTTCTGGGAAATATTAGATAAACACATAAAATTCAGACAAACGAAAATTATTATTTATGGCCGAGCAATAAAGATAAGACGATTTAAGTGTAATAGATGGAGGTCACTTATAATTATAATAAATCGTCTACCCTTTCAGAGAATACATTTACATATTTACAATTTTAGTCTCAATTTATGTTAGTGTCTGTGCAGTTATTCATCGAATAAAAATAAGTTTGATAACAATTAGAATTATTCCAAAATTACTTTTAAAAAATCCTAGTTGTATCAAAGCGTTGTTGAGAATCTCAGAATGCCTAGAATATCAACGGCAAATAGGAACAAAATTGTAATATTACACCAAGAAGGTTACAGTCAAGTAGAAATTGCAAATCGTGTAAAGTGTTCACGGCATGCTGTACAACACACACTTAAAAAGTTTCAAGAAACCGGCGATGTGATAGATAGACCGAAGTCAGGGC
The DNA here is from genome assembly GCA_963170755.1 of Amphimallon solstitiale. Taxonomy (NCBI): domain Eukaryota; kingdom Metazoa; phylum Arthropoda; class Insecta; order Coleoptera; family Scarabaeidae; genus Amphimallon; species Amphimallon solstitiale. Next base: position 149,307,066 of record OY720675.1, read on the forward strand.
GACGCAAAAAGCTAAGCCATGCAGATGACCACTTTTTAAAACTGACCGCATTACGCGATCGAAAAAAAGTTAGTCGAGAATTAACACAAGATCTTCGGCGCGCAACCGGTAAAATTGTACATCCTTCAACAGTTCGGAGATCGTTAAAGAGATCTGGTTTGCGAGGATGTGTGGCTGTGAAGAAACCACTATTGAGAAGAGGGAATAAAGCCAAACGTCTCAAATATGCAAAAGATCACGAACACTGGACCAGCGATGATTGGAAACATGTATTATAGACCGATGAGTCGAAATTCTAATTATTTGGGACGAACAGAAGACAGTATGTGAGGCGGCGCGTTGGAGAGGCTTACTTGGAAAGTTGTCTACAACCTACAATAAAGTACGGTGGAGGCAGCATTCAAGTGTGGGGATGCATTACCTCCGAAGGTGTGGGTGATTTAATCAAAATAGATGAGAAATTAACAGCTCAGAAATACAAGGACATTTTGGAGGAGTATGCTGTGCCTTCCGGAAGAAGACTTATTGGTAATAATTTTATCCTGCAACAGGATAATGATCCATACCGCAAGGTTAGTAAAAAATTACTTAACGCAGTTAGAAGAAGACGGTGTACTGCAGACAATGGTATGGCCTCCACAAAGTCCAGATATGAATATCATAGAACACGTTTGAGATCATTTGGACCAGAAAAGAGCTGAAAGGTCACCTAAGAACATTAGGGAGCTATGGACTGTTCTACAAGAAGAATGGCAGAATATTCCGCTCGATTTTCTTCAAAAGTTACATAATAATCTTGGCGAGAGAATTCTGCAAGTTATTAAAAATAAAGGAGGTCATACAAAATATTAAATATTATTAGTTATATATATCAGAATTATATTTAAAGCATATTTATAAATGTTTATGCCGAAATAAAACTTTCTATTTAGCTTCCCTTTGAACTTTTTGAGAATTAATGCTAGGTGCCGCTTTCATTGGCATAAGAAAAGAGGGATGATTTAAATCGTGCAAGCGGTCTGTGATGGTCTTAAAAAAAGAAGAAAAAAAACTCCTTTGCTCAATCCTCGAATTTTCGTTCTTTTATTGAGAACTTATTCATGAGGTACTAAAATGTCATATTTAAAAAAATTACAATTTGAAATATTTTTAACAATAAAATTCTACTTACAAACTAGAGGTCCGAAGACGCACAAATATGATAAAACATGTTATTATTTAAAACACTAAAATTCTTCATTACCAACTGATAAAAAACATTAATACATTTCAACAAAACTATCGATGCACGAACAACATGGTGTATAATGTATCTAAACGTATGTATGTAAACGAAAAGTAAAACGCACCAACGTCATTGTCAAAATACCTACACAAAAAGAAACTTTTTTTCTCGTCTTTAAAAGAAACAACAATTTATTTTATAATAACAATTTATTTTATAGGTCCTTTTTGCCTCAGTCCGTGACTTTTTAACAAATAACAATGTGAATAAGTATTATTGAATTAATTGATACACAAATTAAAATCAAACTAAAATCCTCCCCCCTGTCAGTTATGTCCCCAATAAATTGCAGTAAATGTTACTCAACTGATTCGTATCTGTTTTAAAGTTGATGGTGTTATTTGTATTTTGTATGTGAAACATTTCTAGGAAAAGTCTCTTAATGTAATTACTCTCCACATCCACAACCTTTACACCCTCAAAATCGAATGTGTGACTCTGCTCTAGCGTATGTTTTGCCAAAGCACATGATTTCTTTTTAATTCTACAGTCACTTTTGTGTTGACTGATTCTGTATTTTAGCCACTGCGATGTTTGACCAATGTAATACCCCTGATAGTCAATGCATGGAATACTGTAAACAGTGTGGTTTTTGAAAAGAGTAGGTGTTTTCTCTTTTACCACAGAAAAAAGATGCGTTTTACTTTTCGTTTACATACTTAAATACATTATACACCATGTTGTTCGTGCATCGATAGTTTTGTTGAAATGTGTTAATGTTTTTTATCAGTCGTAATGAAGAATTTTAGTGTTTTAAATAATAACATGTTTTATCATATTTGTGCGTCTTCGGACCTCTGGTTTATAAGTAGAATTTTATTGTTAAAAATATTTCAAATTGTGATTTTTTTTTTAAATATGACATTTTAGTACCTCATAAATAAGTTCTCAATAAAAGAACGAAAATTCGAGGATTGAGCAAAGGAGGTTTTTTTTTCTTCTTTTTTTTAAAACCAACACAGACCGCTTGCCCGATTTAAATCATCCCTCTTTTCTTATATTGTGCGGTCTGTTTTTTCAATTCTTATTCCGTTATCTATTCAAAACCATGTATGTCTCAACAAAATACGAATTTGTCTAATAAATATAAGGTTATACTTATGTTTTTTTGAATCTGGTATATGGAAACAGCAAACGTTATAATATGAAATATTCCTATACCTATTACAATTAAATTAAACTAATGCAGTATTAATTTTTGAAATTATCATTTTACTGAATTTTGAAAAGTGTGCACTAATTAACAAACCACGTTAAAAATATATCTTTTTTCATATTGAAGCTTATTAATTTTGGCCAACTTGACTGTTTCGCTTATTATAGTAAATATATTAATTTTATTTATCATATTCTCAATAGTTGCTTATTTAAGAGTTAAATACAATAATTATACATTATTAGAAATTAATAATGCCAACTTTCAACATGGCGTATAGTAATAAGGGCGAGGCTGTAGACTTCTTCATCCATTTACCGGATTTTAATTCAAATAAAGTTTTTATGATCATCTATATCCCTATTTCGATAAGTATACCTTTTATTTAAATATTTCATTCTACTAGTTTTCTATTTGAGGTCAATTAAAATCTGTTCTCTTTTCTAACGGAGATACATGCATGGATTAAATTATATTTTATATAAATTTATTTCATAATGTTATCTCATCACTCTACTCGTTCACTAATGTAATTATAATGTATAAGTCTAAACGGAATGATTTACTTGTGGTTTAAATTTTTAAGTGAGACATCATTGAAATACATAATTTGCGGATACAACTGACGAGAAGCAATGTTGACAGAGACCTATATCAACAGTGATATATTCCACGTTATATAGCATTTTCATTCAGTATCTACGAAAAATGCGCGTACTAGAAACTTCTTCAGGATATTTGGGAGTAAAATAGTAATATTAGAATTGCAAAATGGTTATTTCTTTGCTAACAATCCATAAATATTTCTTGTCAAACAATATTACCAACTAACCATTAGTGGGAATAATGTGAAGAAGCTATTTACGGTATACTTACGTATTCTGAAATATTGTAAACGCTAGATATTAATTACTGTTTTCCATGAATGCAATTTAGATTTACGCGTAACATTATGGATGTCGCATGATGAGCAAATAAGATATCGAAACTTAAAAAATCTAGAAGTTATACAGCAGATAAAAAAAACTCAATATAAATTAATTATGAAGATAATCTTTTTATTCATACCTTCCACAGATTCAAATTGGTAACAAGTAATGATGGGTGGGTGGCCTATGTGTCAGTGGGCTCGAATTCCAGGGAACATCACAAATATATTTGATCCAGGATTGGTACCTTTTCTTTTTATTTATACCTAATCACCTTATATCATAATATACTTCTGTATACATAAGTTTATTTGTACATTTTAAATGTACATAGATTCATAGACGGTAAAATACACATACCGGAAGTTTCCTTTACTTTCATCTGTCAATGTTTACATTATGGTATCAATCAAATGATCTAGCACATCGCATTGTATCGAAAAAGATTATTTCAAGAAAACAATGTTTTACGTTTTTTTTCAAAGAAAGTTCCTTTTTTAATCTTCTGTATTATATGTAATATTTATGAACGCGAAATATGTTATTTTTGAATTAGTACACTTAAAGTAAATGAGTTTTCTATGTGCTCAACATATCTGACAGCAACTTTCTCTTTAACTTTATCCGCAAGCGTTCTTTTCTTTCATTGGTTTATTAATTACTTCAAAGAAATCGTCAGAATCTTTGTAAGTGCAGTTATATTTTTTTTAATTATATGGATGATTTTTATGTCAGAGAAATGTTTACTAGTTGCATGTATGTACGTGAGATATGAAAATAGTTATAACATTCTAGCCCAATTCCTTTTTGCTGTTAAAAACTTAATTATAATATTATGTCACTCAATTAGATAGTACCATACGACAATAACAATTACTACCGTCGGACTTAAACTTTTAGAAGTTTGTTCATTTAAAGACTACAATTGTAGATATAGATATTATATAAACAAATTTTCCAAATTGTTATTTTGTTTTATTTGCTAATCATTTGCCGCTACTGCCAAGAAACCTGGTTTAACTTTATAATAGATACATTTGTATATTCGGCAAAGAATTTTAATATATTCTTACTAAATGTCTGGCTCAGATTAGACCATACACATTATTAAGTGCACTGTTAACCACTGTTGTCTTACACTTGGACATTTTGGATTTACTTTTTAAGGTAATATACATTTCTTTTTTAATCTACACTTATTAGTATTTTAACATACCCCTTCTTAGTTATGCTACACAAGGTAGAAACATATATGTTTGTAGGTACTAACACATATTAACACTTGCATATTTTAGATTTACTTATACAATTCTATATTATATCTTAGACACAGAGTAATATTGTGTGACGAGATTGGTTATTTCGCCAAAGATTTATCTTGGCATTTGACACACATGAATAGTATCAACAGTTTTACACGTAATTTTTAATTATATAGTTGTATAGTTATTATTTGTATATTTGCATTAAATGCATGCTTACGGTAAACCTTTTCGTGGGAATGCATAAATAGTACCGGATGTCCTATACTTATTTGTTTACATTTTCACCTATACATATTTGATTTTACATTATACCGGGTGTCAACGAGATCATGTATCAGCCCGCCATTTATTTATTAGTTAAAATAAAACTTTTAAATTCGGACCGTATATGTGAGTGATTGGTAGGCTTCTTCAGGTACACTCAGTTTTTCTATAGCACTTCCGGTCAAACCGGAAGTTACGTTAATTTTGAATTTTTAAATACAACATTTATTATTTCTGTTCATATTCTGTTTCTTCTAAAAATTTACCATCTAGTGCAGGTTAACTTTTGACATTTCTGTCAAAGATGGCGGTATATGTTAAAATTATCCATTAAAGTGAAACTGCTTCGCAACAATTGTCGAAATGCAAAAACCATCAAAGTTAGCTTTGAAAACAATTAAGAAACGTATTGTTCACATTTACTCGCATTGGAAGTCGCTTATTTCCTATGATAACTGTGTTTTTTTCATTTGACATGTAATTGCTCTGTTGCTTTGGAATTAGACTACTTTTAAACATTTTATATTTTGTACTACCTGTCTACCACTAAACCAGAGCATATTTTATATCACTTGAAAGCTAAAAATTATGCCAATATAGCACTGTAATAAAAAATAAGTGTTACTATTTTAAAAAAAGCGAGTACCTGTCATTTGAAAATGAAAAAAAGAAATCTTATTTTCTTTAGTAATTTCAAAGTGAAATATATGTTTCCTTCGCCAAATGCGTGTAAATGTGAAAAACACGTTTCTTAATTGTTTTCAAAGCTAACTTTGATGGTTGTTACATTTCGACAATTGTTGCGAAGCAGTTTCACTTTAATGGATAAATTTAACAGATACCGCCATCTTTGACAGAAATGTCAAAAGTTAACCTGCACTAGATGGCAAATCTTTAGAAGAAACAGAATATGAACAGAAATAATAAATGTTGTATTTAAAAATTCAAAATTAACGTCACTTCCGGTTTGACCGGAAGTGCTATAGAAAAACTGAGTCTACCTGAAGAAGCCCACAAATCACCCATATATACGGTCCGAATTTCAATGTTTTATTTTAACTAATAAATAAATGGCGTGCTGATACATGATCTCGTTGACACCCGGTATATATGTCATTGTAATTTTTTTAAATAACAGCCAATTGTCATTTCGTTTTAATTGCTAATCATTTGCCGCTACTGCCAAGAAAGCTAGTTCATTTTCTCTCTCTCTCTCTCTCTATATATATATACAGTATGTCCACGGATCGAGTTCCAAAGAGGAAAAACTTTTTTATTTTGCATTTTACAAGAAAAATGTATTCTTTATAAAAGTTTTTGCATGTCTCGAAACGGCCAAGTCAGTTTTAACCTTTTCAAAATTTCTTTTAGTTTAAGATAAAAATCGAAAAATTGGTCGTTTTATTTGAAATTTTTTTAAAGTCCCAGAAATTAAATTGCGTTGTCATGGTAATTATCCATATTTAATTATCTAATTAACTGTCAGTTAGAAAAATCAACCATAATAGTTGAAAATGTTGTCAAAAGACCAACGAATTTACCTAATTCAATGCTATGGCAAAGGTAATAAAGCGATCCGTCTAGTTGTCGAAGAATTTAATCAAAAGTTTCCGGATATTTACATCTCAAATAGAGGTGCACGAGCATTGGTCAAAAAATTCCTATCCACTGGTTCCATACTGGATGTAAAGAAAAAAAATATAGCACGCGATGATGACGACGCCGTCACTCTTCTTGTAATGGTTTCAGTACGGAACTATCCCAAACTTTCTTTGCGGCGCAGATCAGTCCATCTGGGAATTAGTAAATCGCTCATTCAAAAGATTTTGAAACAAAGGAAGTTCCATCCCTACAAGCCCATTTTTAATCATGCATTAGAACTCGGAGATCCTGCGAAACGTTTGTATTTTTGTCTGTGGATGGGCGCTCAAATTATGGATAATCAATACTTTTACCGAAATATTATTTTTTCTGATGAGGCCACGTTTTCTACTAATGGTACTGTTGCATCTCAACATGTGAGATATTGGAGCGATTACAATCCGAATTTTCGCATGCCTCACAATCGACAATATTCGGCAAAAGTTAATGTGTGGTGTGCAATTTCTTACCATGGTATCATTGGACCATATTTTTTTGATAATACTGTCAATCAGCATACGTACTTGGATATGCTGCAAAATTTTGTTGATGAACGTTTGGACGATCTACCGATTAATTACCTCGCAAGGTGTTATTTCCAACAAGATGGTTGTCCGGCTCATTATGCTAGGATTGTTGTTGAATGGTTAAATCAGCAATTTGGACAGAATTGGATAGGTCGAAATGGTCCCGTGATATGGCCACCAAGGAGCCCTGATTTAACAATGGCTGATTTCTATCTTTGGGGTCGTTTGAAGCAAATAGTTTATGCAAATAATCTTCCTCCGAACGTAGAAGATTTAAAGGAGAGGATTAGAGACGCTGTGACGTCTTTAACTCTCGAAGAAATTCGAAGAAGTTATAGAGAATTGCGCCGACGGCTAGAATTGTGCGTTGAAAAGGGCGGTGAATGGATTGAGTAAAATAGTTATTAGTTATATCATTTTTGTTTTTGAGTTTATGAAAAAATTTTCAAATAAAACGACCAATTTTTCGATTTTTATCTTAAACTAAATGAAATTTTGAAAAGGTTAAAACTGACTTGGCCGTTTCGAGACATGCAAAAACTTTTATCAAGAACACATTTTTCTTGTAAAATGCAAAATAAAAAAGTTTTTCCTCTTTGGAACTCGATCCGTGGACATACTGTATATACATATATATATATATATACATATATATATATATATTGATGAGTGTATCATTGTTACCTCAAAAGTAGATATACGAAATACGTTGTTACTTAATATATAACGTTCTGTCCTCCAAAAATGGAAGTCATAACGATTTGCCTTGCTTTTGCTTTGAATGGTCCTTAGATGTCAGTAGAAGTCGTCTGCCAAAATTTATTGTGGAGGTCATTTTAGCCATATATACCCGCAAAACAATCTTTTAGTTCGGGCATTTGCCGCTGACGCTAGCATCGCTTTTCAAGGTAGATACCACCCGCACGACTTCACCTCCATCAGATATATGCACACAAATTGATACGAGCCGCATCTTGTCACCTCTGATAAATGGCAACATTGAAGTTAATTCTATCACAATGTAATTCTGTCGTTATTGATGACATAGCGCGGTTTATATATTTCTTCTGGTGCGGAACGTTCGATTTGACTTCTGTCAATAATATGCACAATATAACTCTGTCGCTTTTTATAATATATCGCTTTTTATATATTTCTGCTGGATACAAACTGTTCGATTTGACTTCTGTGAAATATCTGCATGGAAAGACATGCACTGCGCGATCATGTAAGAGTATTATATTTTTTGTATTTATTTAATTAAGCATTGTATCAATAATATTTTTAATGGCGCTACGCTTAACGAAAAGCAATTATTTACCTTTTTGATTATTATAAGCAAATATTCCTTTACGATTATTATTATTAGCAGTGTAGCAGTGTAATTAATTGCAAATAATTTTAGTAGCGAACCATTAATTAGTTTAATCGCAATACGAATAGATTTATGCATGAGAATTTATTTTAAATTTATTGCATTCAGTTATAATATTAAAAATATATAAAAACATGTATTTCATTTCCATTATTTGCAAATTCGCAAAACTCATATCTTATATTCTTTATAATTTAATTTCATTATTGTTTAAAGTCTTACAATACAATACAATATAAAAATAGAAAATAGTGTCGTTGACTCTTTTTAATATAAACTGTAGATTTCTGCTGTCTTTGTCAAAATGTAGATTTTGCTTGGAACCATGCAAGTTGTAGCTTGAGACATCTTGTTCATTGATACACAAGACATCTTTCGGAGTGCTTGTAAATGTTGCTCATGTTGCTTTAGCTCGAAGAATTCTTCAAGGTACTTACTTGTACCATCTAGCCCTAACCTGACGCCGACCCGTCAAAAGATATACTTATATTTAAAAAAAAATCAGAATGATAAAATTAAAATGCATTATTTTCTTAAATTATTTATTGCAGTAATGAAAAATAAATATTAAAAAACCTTAAGGTCAAATCATTTTTCACGTTTAAATTCGTATTTTCATCAAATCTCTAATTGATTAACGTTGAAATATTAGCAGAGCTTATTTTCTTATATTAAGAAATTTAAAATTTCTCTCTTATCACCCCTAGAACCGGTTTTATTATTAAATAAATAAAATATTACAGTAATTGTATACACTAGTACGTAAGACGTTCGTTAGATTATTTTTTACTCCTTCTGATTAATAAGGAATAGAATCTTTGGATTCTGATGTATTTGCAATTTAATTCTACGAGTTTTAAATGATCTTAATTTCTTATATTTACAAATTGTATCCAAATGTAGACGTTTCATAAAATTGTGATTACTGGTGATTACAAGTTTTTTTTAAGAATACCTTTTTTTTAAAAGTATGTTGGAAAGTTTTAACTAAAGAAGAATAGACTTATTTGATTTTGACCAGCATAGAATCACTCATAATTCTTTAATTAATATTTTAAAATATGTGTCTATTATACCCACCGAAGTGATGACAAAATTAATTATCAATATCTAATAATGTAGAAGCAAAATATTTTTCATATAAAAATTATAGATAACCATGAACTGTGCAATCCAACAATATTTTCATTTATACAGACTGTTCTGGAAAGACGAACCAACAGAAACATATTTTTTCCGTAAAAGAATGCAATGCTTCTCCTTACATACCTTTAAGAGCTGATTAAATTAACATCAAAATATATTAGGCGATTTTTTACTTTTCTGAAATATAATGATTTTTCGTCGAAGATTTTACAATTTATGAAAAATTCCTATGAAATAACGAGTAACGATCGAAGAACTCTTATGGGCGCAATTAGTAAAAACATGACTCGTTTAAATGATTTCTACATATCAACGCACATTTTTAGAATTATATACTATTCGCTGAATTTAAAAAAATCTAAGAAAAACAATGGAACAGTCTGTCTGGCAGAGAAAAGTACTAAAAATGTACTATTTATACTTTGCATTTAAAGTTCTATTCTAAGTACTTCTATTCTCTAATAAATCTCTATAGAATGCATATTTTGCGAGATATTTGCAAAAAAAACTATTCGATAAGAGTAAAAGTATTACTTCCGGTCCGAATGTTTTTTTTATAAAAAAGTTGTTGAAAATCAAGCTTTAAATATTTTTATACTCATAATGTATTTGCCTAGAAGGCAATACATGCGAAATATTCGCGAAAAACAGATTCTCGACAAAAACCTACTTCCGGTAGGATTTTCGGAAAAGTTTTTTGAAAACTGTTTTTAAATTCACTTTTAAGTAAATTTGAATTCTTTATAAATTTGCTTAAACTTAGCAACATAATATTGGTAAAATTCGATTTTTTCACAGAAATAAACTTCCGGTCTACCGATTTTACTGAAAATCTGAACAGATTTCAAGAGTGAGATTATACTCGTAAATATAAAATTTGGAATTGATAGGCTTACCCGTTTGTAAGATATGCTGGTAAGCAAAGACATGAGGTGTGGGCATCACACTACTTTCTAATATATATGTGCCTTCCAAATTTTTTATATAAAAGTTTTTTCAAATTAAGTCTTATCTTCTTAATAAACCTGTGAATGAAAGTGTTACTTTCGGTCAGAACTTGAAAATTGTTTTTATACAAAAATTTCTCCAAATCCAACTCTTAAACACTTAATAAATCTGTACAGAATGCACAATTTGCCAGATATTTTTATAAAAACATTTTTCGATAAGAATAAAAACCTACTTCCAGTAAGAATGTCGAAAAATTTTTTTTATAGAAAAAAAATATAATAATAAATGAAATAATAATAATAAAATAAATTGATTTTTGAGTATTTTTGTATTCTTTAGAGATTTGTTTAAACTTACTGTCCTAAGATATTATTGAAATTTTACTTTTTAACTGAAGTAAACTACTACTTCCGGTCTACCGATTTCGCTGAAAATCTAATCAGTTCTCAAGAAGGAGATTATATTCATAAATATGACGTGTGGCATTGATAACTGTAGCCGCTTGGCCGCTATTGTGGTCAGAGAGAGAGGGAGAGAAAGAGAGAGAGAGAGTGACAAGCAGATAAACAGAATTTTTTTAAAAACCACTTTTGTGGTATCAAGAGACTTAAAAACGTGGACATCTGCGAACATCTCTAGGTGGAAAATATTCGTCATCACAATACTTCCTTATACGGCGTATAAGAAAGTAAAAGAGAAAGCCCTATGTTCTTTCTTAGTTCGAATTTGCTCAATATATGTATAATCTATATTCTTACTTTCTTATACACTGTTGAAAGTTTTAGTCGTTCTCACAAATGTGTGTCGCTGCACAAACTAGTTGTGTTGAAATACTCACAAGGGGGTATCAAATATAGCACAATTGCTTTGAGTGAAAGCAAATCACACAATAATTTATTTAAATTTTCAATCTTCCGGATTATAAATGATAGAAGGGAAAAGAGACGTGGGAAAAGTGCATACTAAAGAAGCTGTTGGGCAAGGTTATACACAAGGTATTGTGTGTATCGTAATTAACAAGCAATTTTTGTGAAATTCGATACAAAATTTTCAGCTGTGTACTTAGTATAAGGAAGTATTCTCTCTCTCTCTCTCTTCCTCTCTCCCCCTCTCTCCCTCCCTCTCCCTCCCTCTCCCTCTCTCTCTCTCCCTCTCACTTTCTCTCTCTCCCTCTCTCTCTCCTCCCCTCTCTCTCCCTGTGTGTGTATGTCCTGACCATCATAGCGGTCAAACGGCTAAACCTATCAGTTCCAAATTTTATATTTACGTGTATAATTTCCCACTTGAGAGCTGATTAGATTTTCAGTAAAATCGTTAGATCAGAAGTAGTAGTTTACTTCAAAGAAAAAATCGAATTTTACCAATATTACGTCAACTGCTAAGTTTAAGCAGAGTCATAACGAATTCAAATGCACTTAAAATGAGTTTAGGAAAAATTCTACGCAAAATTGTTTTTCGAAAATCCTACCGGTAGTAGGCCTTTTACTCTTGTCGAAAATCGGTTTTTCGTGAATATTTCGCAAGTCATGCATTCTAGATAAATACATTATGACTATAAGAATATTTAAAGCTTGATTTCCAACAATTTTAGTGTAAGAAGGATTTCAAAATTCGGAGCGGAAGTAAGACTTACTTTTATGGAATAACGATTTTTTGCAAATATCTCGTAAATTATTCATTCTAGATTGATTTATCAAGAGTACAAAAGCATTTAGAGCCGGATGGAATAGTTTTTGTATAACAGAAATTTCATAATTCGGACCGGAAGTAATACTTTTACTCTTATCGAGTAGCATTTTTTGCAAATATCTCGCAAGTATGCATTCTGTAGAGATTTATTAAGAGAATAGAAGTATTAGAATAGGATTTTGAATAATTTTTGTATAAAGAAATTCTCAAAATTCGGACCCGAAGTAACACCTATACTCGCATGTTTATATTTTAAGATAACAGTATTTAAAATGTAATATAGAACAGCCTCTGTATAACTTTAAACGCACATACGTATAAAAAGTCTTGTGGTGGCCACACCTCATTCTTTTATAAATTAATATAAGTAAACTACATTTTACATTGAGAAATTTTCATAAAACTCAGTTACACAATTATCTAAAATAAAAATAAGTGAAACATATTATATCTCGTAATTGAAAAGAATTGGAAAAAAAATATTCCTCAAGAAATTCTCAACATTTAATTGCGAGACGCTCTATAACTAATTGAAATTTCATGTTTAGAAGAGTGTGAAAGAATAAAATTTTCAAAACATTCAGTATTGATATATGACATTTTTAAACATTTATATTTAGCATCTTCTAGAATTTAGATGAAACAGTATAGCCAAGTAAAACTCAACTTTAATGACCTAACGCAACGAGGTTTGCAAGTTGTAAATTAATTTGCTTCTTTGCACCTTATCTTAACCGGAGAAGTACAACATTTCTTAGATCTTCAACGGTTTTAACGATCAAAGCTTGGTAGGGTATATATACCACAGTAAAATTAAATTGTCTTCTAAAGAATCATCCATTAAGTTATTAATATGACAAAACGCTCTGTAAACAAAACTGTATTTCGAAATATGTAAAATTAAATATAGAAATAGCTGAATTTTGATCTAAATTCAATAGTGTGTGATTATCGAACTTATGCGCTATTTTCCGCCCTATATATGTACATATAATAAAAGTCATATGAACAGCGCTTTGCTTTCTTTTATTTTCTATATATAAATTATCAGTTGTTTGCAAGTAGTGACTTCTACACAAATTGACAACGTTGTTGGAGGTCAGTACAACGAGCGCATATCTGTATGGTGCTGAAGTCATATCGTTTGTTGTGTATCTACAAAAAATATATGCAATAAAAGTAAATATATTTTACCCCTCTTTTGAGAAACCTATTTTAGAAGTTCCCCTCATGATATATTTGAAAGTTTCATAAAAATATTTTAGTGCTGTAATGTGGAGGTTAGGTCGCGCGATTTAAATGACGGAGGTGACAGCTTATTGGGTATCAATATATATACATATATATATATATATAATTTTTGTGTTTCCTTCTTCTTTCTTAGCCGTTTCTTATATGTATGATTGTATATTTTTCATGGTTATTTTCGGCTTGCAAGCTTACAAGCCGAAAATAACCATGAAAAATATACAATCATATATATATATATATATATATACAGGTTTTAGTGTTTCAATTTTTTGTTTTGTTTTCAGTTTATTTTACAGCCGCTGAACCACAAAAAGAAATTGTTAAATAATTAATAATAAAACTGTAACATATATCTGACAAATACTTTCTTTCACAAATATATGGTACAGAAAAAATAACATTTGTGTATCCTAGATAACCAAGCAATACTAAAAGTAAATTATTTTATGAATACCTAACCTAAATATAAAACAAAATATGTAGTTTGTCTTTATCAGAATTTTGTTTCAATTTAAAATTTATTGGTAAATATTATTGTTTCATCGATTAAATCACAATATAAAGAGTACAATCACAAAAATATTACATTATGTATATATTATATATTATAATTATATATTATATTGCTATGGGGGTATGTGACATGCGTATCCCCTTTAAAAAGCACTTGCATAAGATACGGTAAGTACCGTTTAAAAGATCTTGTAATTATTTTATAAATTGAATATTACTTTTTATACGCCTCCAGCTAGCTATATTGGTTGCCTACCTATAAGGTGGGCAAAGTTTTGTATTTGTTTTGCATGAGACTCGGAATTTATTTTCTCTATTTGAAAGTCACGTAGTAATAACAATAATATTTAATGTTTTATTATTAATTGGCTGCTCCCGGTATATTAGAACTAATCTTTGAATTGTTTAAATATTTGGCTAGATCGTGGAACGGTTCAATTACCTTTCCACTGTTGGTATTACTCTTATAACTTGCATGTGTAGATGCTTACTAAGTTCGCGCGTTTTGTAAGTACACTTGGTTATATCACAAACGTAAACAATCTGATATGTTCACGTCGTTGTGATTTTTAAGTATGAATAGGCTTAATCTCATTAATGGGTCGTTATTCGGCTTCGGTTATTGAACCTGAGGAATATCATGTACAAATTACTCTACGCAAGCCATATTAGGCATACACATAACAATATTTAATCTGTCTACTTTACTAATGGTAAGCAATCGGATTCAACATTGGATTTCTAAATATGATTATCTGACTCTTCGTCTCCCTAAAAAAAAAACTAATGTGCAACGTAAGTATTCAACTTAGAATGTAGTCTAATCAAGATGCATGAACGGTATTTGAATTATAGGTTAATTATTTAAATATCCGGCTATTATGTACTATTTAAAACGGGCTAAGTTAGAAATGAACGTTTAGTCTTGGTAAAAAAACTCGGATTACACTTAAGTCTGACTTGATTATCAGTCATTTACAAGTTTATCTTGGTTCCTTCTAATGAACGTGAGATTATACAATTGTCACTTTACATACTGTTCTTGTTTGTTTAACTTTAAGTTGGCTGGCTAGAAAGGGTGCAGGTACTGCTGTCCTTCTTGGATGTAGGTCCACTGGTGCTCGTAGCTGAAGGTATGCCTTGATCCTCCGTGTTGATTCTCTTGGTATGTTGTCCAGGTGGGTCGTCTTGGGGGCTCTGCGTACAGATGAGTAGACTCGTAGTAGATAGGCAGGTACGTATTCTTTAATCCCTTGGTAATGGAGGTTAGGGTCCTTGTTGATTATTTGTTTATTTCCAGTACGTTCTTTCAATCCCTGGGTTTGTCCAATATTTAAACACAGGATGAACTTAAGTTCGAAGTGACACTGACTCGCACTTTGAGCCTCGCGAATATTTAGAACAACCTTACTGGTTGTGTATAAATCTTGCAGGCACTGTTCTTTTCACAACCTTACTGGCTAGTCATTGTAGAAGAATCCCCTTTCTCATGTGAGTACTCCCTTTTATATAAACCTAATGTTTGTATGGTGGTTGTCAAGGCAACCAACAAAATTCAATCAAGCCGACAATTATCCGTTCATTTCAAAGTGCAAACCCCATTGTTTTGCGATTTTATTGCATTTATAAAGTCTTTTGAAATTTATTTCTCCTATATACAAATTTAGAATTCTGATTTTTGACAATTAAACGCGTGTTAAAAACTTTAATAGTACTCTCTTTGATATTCTAGTACAGCCATGCTCATAAAAATTATCGCTTTTTATAATGTTTGATTTCTCTAACAATAATTGATATGTGTATCTCTAATTACACCGCGTTTACAAATGTTTTCTTAACTACTAAGTACATTTTCTGTTTATTTTATTTCCGTTTCTTTTTTACCAGACAAAAATTCATTTATAAAAATTAAAATTATTTAGTGGTGATTTTTGACAACCTATATTCAAACATGTGGTGAAATCTTAATAATGCTCATGCCCTGTTTGTACAGTACTTGAATATGTAAAGGGCTTTTGGTTCAATATGTGTGTATCCAAAAGTTTGTTTCTTTACCTAATTAAAGTTATATTTGACCTGATAAAGACATTTATTGCGAACGTCCATTCGTTCCATTTCATGATGCTAACAAAATTTACACTGTTTTTAAACTTCCAATTGTTTACAAAAACCTATGATACATCAAGTATTGATATTGAAGTATCCCTATTAATTTGCAAATTTAACAATTTTAGTCGATTTTTATTATAAATCATACTTTTGCAATGGCCATATTTGTCGACCCAAAGCAAACATTTTTATAAGTAAACCAATGAGCAGGATACAAATGTTTTATATCTTTGTTATGTGTGATGCGAGTCTGCGCACATTGTATGCGCATTTGACCTTAATTATATGCCCAATTCAATAATAATTATTTTAACTACAATGTACGAGGGTTCGTCCAAAAGTGAATCTTTTAAAACATGAACGAAAATCTAAATAATCATATTTTACATATTTGACTGGTCGTGGCTAAGATACAAGACCAGTTCAATATATTATATATTATATAATTATTGCAATCAACATCTTGTGACAGTTTGGTTCTATTTATTTCTTTTTATAATTCAATCCTTTATTAGTCCAGGATACAGTTATGTAATAAATCGCTCTTCTTTCCCTATTTGGTTTTCTATTATATTTATACAACATGTTTAATAACAAATACAAGGTATAATGGAAGTTCAAATATAACACATTTTACAATTATTTTCTCCTAAAAAGGGAAAATTTGATTTTACAAATTAACATTTTTAAAAAAAAATATTTAAAAACACAGTAAGATTACAATATGCTTTTCCTCATTAAAACAACGGTAGTATCATTTTAGGTTATGTAACCATATAAGCAAGTAATAACAAAAAACACACTTGGTATTGTTTCACAAATAAATTATTTGTGAAACAATACCAAGTGTGTTTTTTTTTATTACTTACTTATACGTATTTCGACATGTTTCACCAAGAGATTTCCATCACTTCATTTAATTATTTGTTATGTAACCATATTAAGGTATCAAATCCAAAAAATGTCTTTCACTTTCAAATTCGATAATAAATAACTAGGGGCGTGTTTAAAAAAACCTTCGGACATGTCGATTGGTATTTTTGGTTGTGCATTTTTTTTCAACAGAAACTTTGTATACATGTAATAGTGGCCAATACCAACTTTTTTATTTTAAATGCAACACCCTGTACATTATTCAATTTTTGGATTCTTCAGAAAAATCTAGACATATTTCATGTAGATATTCCTATACCTATCTTCAACTGTTTCGGATTTAAAGCAAAAATTAACATTAGAGAAAGAAAATTATTTGATTACAGAAATTCGCTATAACACACTCAAAAACTAATAAGTAATCTGTTTATTTCTTGATAATGTAAAAAAAAAAAACAAGAAAAAAACATTCCATTTTACCGATATGAAATAAACAAAAACTGTAAATACTTTTATTTTAAACGTCTGGTCTTAGCAAATTGTTGTCTGCCTGCATGACAGTTTAGTTGTCAGTGTTATTGTCGTCTGAATTTCGTTAACTGCATATCAGAAAAATGGTTCATTTAACAGAAATGCACAAAATAACAATTCTACAGATGATTGTTTATGGAGATAACACACGGACACAAATGGAAGTTGCTCGCTTATTTCATGAAAAATGTCCAATTTTGCTGCCTATATCCCAAGGGTCAATTAGTAAAATAGAAAAGCAGTCTCGCGAGCTTGGACATGTAAGGCAGATAAAAAAAGCAGCTGCCAATGTAATAAGTGATGATAACAAATTGAATATTATACCTGAGTTTAAGGAAATCCCACATACTTCTAGTCGACAAGCGGCTACAATATTTGATGTTAGCTAGTCATCGATTATTCGAACATTAAAAGAAAAGAAAATGCATCCCTATAAAATGATACCAACTCAGGAGCTCACGGAAAACGATTTTAAATGATGGCAATGTTAGATAACAATGTAATCCAATTAGAAGTTGTTTTGTTTATATGCAATACCCTGTAAAAGTTAATGTTTGGGCAGGGATTGTTGGAGATCATATCATAGGCCCCTTTTTCATTGATGGCAATTTGAATGGCGATAATTATTTAGCACTACTTCAAAATAATGTCGTGCCAACTTTGACAAACTTATATCCTGATCCAGCACACCCACAAGTTCCAGCGAATATGATATGGTTTCAGCAAGATGGAGCACCGCCCTATTACCAAATCAATGTCCGGCAGTATCTCAACCAAATATTTCCAAATCAATGGATAGGGAGGCGAGGATCGATTGAATGACCAGCGCGATCCCCTGATCTGACGTCATTAGACTTCTTATTATGGGAATATGTCAAAAGCAATGTATACAAAACTAAACCCCTCGACTTAGCTGACTTAAGAAGACGAATAACGCTTGCGAGTAGATCGGTCATGCCTGAGATGTTGAGTAACGTTAGAAGAAATATCTATTTAAGATTAGGATGTTGTCAAGACGTTCGCGACGAGCATATTGAACATCTCCTACATCGACATTAATAGCTTTTTTTTTGTTTTTTTACATTATCAAGAAATAAATAGATTACTTATTAGTTTTTGAGTGTGTTGTAGCGAATTTCTGTAATCAAATAATTTTCTTTCTTTAATGTTAATTTTTGCAATAAATCTGAACACTTAATATTTCCGAAACAGTTAAAGGTAGGTATAGGCGTAGGTATATGTTGTACATGAATATGTCTACAATTTTTTGAAGAATCCAAAAATTGAATATTATACAGGGTATAGTATTTAAAATAAGAAAGTTGGTATTGGCAACTGTTACATGACACACCACGTATAAAAAGTTTCTCTTGAAAAAATGCACAATTAAAAATACCAATCTGCGTGTCCGAGCGCTTTTTCGAACACGCTCCCGTTTATTTATTTATTTCATTCGCCTGATACACAGTGTATACATCGTACATACATACGTATACGTATACGTTAATTTCCTATGCCTAATGATATTTGACGCAACTGGTATACGTAACTAAATAAAGTGGTGATGAGTAAATTAGATAACCAGACACGCGATTACAATAAGACACACTTTTTTCTAAAGTTGAACCAGAGTGTAGATATGTTTGGTCCTTTACCATGGAAAAGTGTTTATTATTACGACCTACGAGATAAATTATAACGGAATAAACAGCATTATTAAGTTAAAATCATTAACCCACAATTAGTTTCTTCGACGTTTGAACGTTTTGAAATGTCGAGCATATAAAAGTGGACACATGTATGGAAGGTCCAGGCAGCTTAAAATTCTGTACACTTTCGCTTTGCAAAATATACAGAGTTTAGTTAATATTTGTGTAAAAGCCGCTATTGTGCTTTGCAGGTGGTGCAAGTAATATCCATTTTCAGCTCTTTTATATGACAATTGTATGAATAGTAATACTTTACCAATATTATGCGTTTCTGAATAATTGTAGTAATTATAATTATGTCTACATCAGAAACAATACAGTTACTTTTTCTTGTAATTTAGTTTCTCTATATTGCAATATATGCTTTTCTGCAAAGAAGTGAGCTATATTAATATTGTACGATAGACTCACATATTATATGTAATTCGTTTGTGGGTTTTCTTCTTGTTAGTTCATTATTACCCTCTTGTCTTATTACGCTTTCATGTCTTCTCTATATAATTGTTTCTTTTAAATTTGAATTTTCGGACTGCCGATATATTTAGTCATTATAGGTGACGAGAGCAATGTCAAGGCCGACTAAATAAATGAAAATTACAAATAATTTTTTGAAGAACAAGATTATTGTTTTTACTTCTTTAATTCAGAAACATGGACGTCTGATGATGTGAATAGCGTTCAGATTGTCCTAGACTAGATACGAGGTAGGCGCCATAAATTATCGTCCTGATATACAAAAAAGAAACTTGGAACAATAAAAGAATTTTTATTTTTCAATGTAATCTCCCCTAACTTCTATACATTTATTACAACTGCTTGC
The DNA here is from genome assembly GCA_963170755.1 of Amphimallon solstitiale. Taxonomy (NCBI): domain Eukaryota; kingdom Metazoa; phylum Arthropoda; class Insecta; order Coleoptera; family Scarabaeidae; genus Amphimallon; species Amphimallon solstitiale. Next base: position 149,327,100 of record OY720675.1, read on the forward strand.
AACTCACTGTCGTACTTAAAACTGCGTCCCCTAAGGCTTTTTTTTTTAAATTAGAAAACAAAAAATCATAAGGAGCCATATCCGGACTATAATAATATAATATATAATCGCACACCTTTTGTCAATTTTCCACGACGTTTTGCACGAATACTGTCTCTTAATTTATGCAATAAAAAGTCACTTGTATTGCGCTCTTTAAAGACAATTAGTAAAATGGCTTCACAATCCCAGAATATTGTGGCCATCACCTTTTTCGTTGATTGAACAACTTTCGCCTTTCTGGGACGAAGTTCATCAGGTCGCCGCCATTCCATGGAGTCCTTTTTCGATAGAGGATAGTAAAACAGAACCATCGTTACATCTCTTGTGACAATGGACTTTAAAATCGGTTTTGGGTCGTGTCCATACATGTTTAAAAACGACTGCGCACATTCGACTCGACGTTCAAGTTGAAGAGCAGAAAGAAGTCGCGGTACCCATCTAGCACTAATTTTATTCATACCCAAATGGTCATGGGGAATTCGGCAAACACTTGTTTTGGAAATGTTTGTTATCACTGGTAATTCCTTCACTTTCAAACGGCGATCTTCTAGCACTAAATGTTCAATAATTGAAATTTGTTGAGGCGCTATCACTTCAATTGGTCGACCCGACCGATCAGCATCTTCCAGGGATTCTTGTCCCAAACGGAAACATTTTGCCCACATTTTTACAGTTGAATACGAAGGAGATGAATCACCGTAAACGGCGTCTAAACGTTGTTTAATGTGATTTTTGTTAAAAATTTAATGAGCGGCAGTACTCAATTTTCGTTACTTCAGACATTTTCGTGCGATAGTCACGTTGGTTGGATGGTTACTAGAACCTACTAGGTTTCGACCCGTCATATTTATAGTGTACACTTCGCCTATGTGCATGCATGACGTGATGGAGTTTGAACATGTTTGAACCTGTATAAGTCTGTCAGGCCGAGAATTTATGGCGCCTACCTCGTATGATTAAAAGATCGGGAGAACATAATACAATGATGAAATTTTCGAAAAATGTATCCGATAACAATTGATATACTTAGTTCAAACTTACATATTCAGAGTTTTTAACTAGGTACATTAATAACTTAAACTTCGATCAGTATCATATATATAGGTATATTATTTTCTAGTGGAATCCCCGTTTTTGCATGTGTTGATATGCAATGACAAAATGTTTGAATGTTATAGTAAATGAAGCTTAATATGAAAATGCAAGTGATTGTTGGTGAACTGTTGACTTAAATCATTTATATAAATAGACTAGTTATGTGAAAAAAGGTATATACATTTACTTAGCAGGTTTATTAGAAAATATTCGATTGCACGGTATATCAATACAAAATCTAGTAGCCCGCCATTATATACACACTGCTGTAAGTCTAAATAAAGTACGTCCTAAATGGCAGTTTCGGAAATTGACGCCATTCTTATTTTTATAAATAAAAAGATACCATTTCGATTTCATATAGGGATTATGCATGTAGATGTGAATTAGTAATACAGGTAATAGGATTTAAAAAGAAATCTGTACTTAAAATTTAATCAAAAATTATAAGGCATTAATAATTGGTAAAAGCAAATGATCACATTAATAAATTATGATTAATTAATCAATTACAAATGCTTAATTTATGTTCCGTTTTCATTGAGACATTTTACAATACGCTCTTGAAAAGACAGTGGCTAAATTTAACATTTGGCATTCTTTCCATTATCTACAATACTTGACAAAACACAATAGCATATCTGGCAAAACATGAAAATAACCAGAAAACAACTCTAGACTGGTATGCACAGCAATAACAAAAAAGCCCCAAATTCATTTTTGCATTGTTTTTTTTTGGCAATAGAAATGATAAATGTTATTTGAAAAAACAAAGTGTCTGACATTCTTTATTGATCAACAAAGTCGCAGTAGCTACATGAAACATGAGCAATCTGTCTATTTTCGATCATAATAATCGACAATAAACTATGATATTTTATTGCAGTTGTAAAAGCAACATTTACTCTAAATTTTACACGTGAAATGACTAAACTAACATTCAGAAGCAAATTTCTAGACTTCCGTCATAAATGTAGCACCACTAATATATTCATTTTGTACAGCTTCTAAATAACAAATGTCTCAATGTTTACTATAAACAACCAAATAAGGTTAAACCATCTACTATCTTGAAGTAACAAAACCAACAACACAAAATTAATAACAGACTTCTTGAAAGAGTATGTACAACCCAATAGGAATGTACTAAGATATACGAACAGTAGATAACGTAGAAGACAACAAATTACATCACGAAGGAAAATCAAACCATCGGGGATGAACAAAGGAAGCATCTTATTTATAAAGAAGATATTACTGGAAAAATATAGAAACAAACATTAGAAACTATATAAACAACTGCGAAATTGGTAAAAAAGCCAACTACGATTGAAATTCTTCAAAACAACCCCTGACATTTAAGAAAACATATATTTACCTTTTCAATACAAAATACCGATTTCCTTACCATAGTTTATGCATTTACAAAAATTGCTCAGGCTGTTCACATTGGAGGTAAAACAGAAATAGAATTTTTATATAAATTGTTATTTTTTTGCCATTACTATAGATAATGGTACAGAATTTGTCAATCGAACAATTACAAGCCCTCTACATGGTCATAAAACCGATGTTCAGAATATTACTAGAACAAGAATCCTAATTCAAGAAGAAGGCGGCCAATTGTAAATTTAATGAAATATGGGCTAACTGCATATGATAATAGCGCTCGTACATGCAACAACAAATCACACATGTTTTGAGATACTATTCGGATACACACGAAACTTAAACCCATTTGATATACATTGCGAATCCGAATTTTATGAACATTATGTCGATTTACACGAAGAAAGAGAAAAAAGAACCAGGTAAAGAACATATATATAATAGAAAAGCGAAATGAAAAAATAAGAAGCGGAAATCGACAAAATAAGACATAATCCTGCATTATTACCGCATAAATTAGGCATAGCCAAGGTAAAAGCAATACTTGGACATTAATTAAAGATGTTAATGTAGAAGAAATAATTACAAAATACAATCGTTATGTTATGCAGCTAGTAAATTAAATTATTTTACAATAAGTCCAGAAAAATGATATATAAAAGAAATGCACAATTTCCAATACATAATAAGACATTTAAGACAAGAAATTGATAAATTAATCGAACAAGTTATACCAAAACACACAGTTCATAAAAGAAGAATTGTAAATGGACCTGGAACACTGATTAATTTTTTACCGGAAACATGGACCGAGAAGAGGCAGAAAAAATGAGCAACTTCAGAAATTACAGTAATAAAATGAAATGCATAGCAAAAATTCTGAAAGAACATGTATCGCTAGCAAAACACGCTATTACCTTGTTCAATAATAAAATACCAAAGTTGAAACACACTCAACTAATCAATCAAAGTAGAATACGTAATACAAATTATAAAAGTAATCATGGAATCGAGAAATATCAGGAGTCTGATATCAGATCATCTTTAGTATAATTGCGAGATTAAATACAATGCATCCATCTATTATTATTGATCCACATTTACTACTGAAGAACCTCTCTTCAATTATTAATCATCAATCACTACTTCCGATGAAACTTAATGTCCATTCTAGTATCATGATACTAGAATCACTAATAAACATTAATGCTCATCAGCACAATATAACGTTATTTTCATTTTCAAAGTGCCATTAGTTTCAAAGACTGTCTACAATTTCTATCACATATATTCACATCCAGTGAAATATAGAAATAAAACAAGAATCATATTTCCGTCAAGCCTCTAGGTATATTCTAAAAATATCAATGTTATAGTAATTTAAATGAAAAATGTACAGAAATTTCACTTAATGAATTTTTGTGTGAAACTGAAACTTAATACGTAGTGATAAGATCTATGTGAAATGCAAATTGTAAAGTAGTTAAGTAACTATCAAAATTGGAATATGTACCAATAATTCCAAATGATTTAAGGTACAAGAAATTGAAAATAACTACTGGATAGTTGTATCAGCTAATCAAAGTAAAATGTCAATTTTAGGTAATTTTAATCAATATGTTACACAAATTCAAAACACACATATTATCTATATTCCAGCGAAATGTATTGTAACTGTTAATGGTATTATTCTATAAAATGCATATAAAACCAGAAATAGTAATATAAATTATTTAATTTTGAATATGAAATTGAAATAAAGAGTAACACCGAAACTGATTTATATCCTATAAATTTAAAAATTCTTGAATTGGAAGAAACTAAACACTTACAAATCATTTAGGTAATTTACAAAGAGATATTAAAGATTATGTAAATTTCATAAATAGGAACCCCAGCAATTGGACCGTTATTTGGTACTGTATAATTATAATAGTTTGTATATATGCAATTGTAAAATTATTAAAAACAAGAAATGTCTGAAATCAATTTGTGTAAAGCATCATTCAGAAAACGATTCTACTTCACAAAAATTAAATCGTTTACAGTGTAAATTCTGATCTTACAGGGGAAGTTTATAGAATAGATAAGAATATGATCTCCTTTATTTATAAGATTCTTTTGTAATATGTAGTTAGTTATTGCTTAGACATTTGATGTAACTATTTATATGTTTCTAATAATAAACTAATCTTATTTTTAAAAAAGCAGTTTATTATTTATAATATCTAACACGTGTTTAGAATAAATAATTCATTATATGATTCAAATAATGTGTTGTTTATCACTTTCTCTTAAACGAATATTTTGGAAAATTGTTATGTATAATATGTTAAAATATAATATGTTAATTTATTATACAATTTTACAAAGACTTCCAGTTTATGTCATCGTATTGTTATAACTTTTGTAATATGAAATTTATATACATATGTACTTTTATTTTGGATTATGTATGTTTCATTAGTCATAGTATATTTTCAGGAACTAATGTATTTAATGTGAATGTTACACACTGACAAAGTACAGCGAAAATTCTAATCGTGAATAACCGTTAGGTCAACTGAATGTATTATTACCTGCTTTCTAATGTAACCCGGGGGAAAATATTAGATACTGTGCATAGTACTTTTATAAGCAGTTTCAGAGAAATGCAAGTACAAAAGAATTCGAATTTTTGATCGTACATGACGGCATTTTCTAACATTTAATTTACACTAGAAATTTCTTTGTCTGGTCACACTTACGCTTTTATCTACTTTTAGGCACAAATACCAACATGGTATTCCACATATCAATCTTAATGGATGTTTTTTGAGCAAAATTCAACATTATATTTTGTAATGGTGTAGAGGGCATATTGCTAGTACGTACTGCATTTGATCAATAAACATTGTTTTGTCATTTGAAGTACGGCACTTTTTTAACCTACGGATTATTAGACATAATGTTGGTGTGCAATTTAAAACAGCCTCAGTTATTGATTTCACATATGCTGTTTATTGTGGAAAATGTGTACTGCTGTCATATACAAATATATTAAAATATACCAAGAAAGTTCAAACAATTGCCAAACAAATATCGTATTTTAATTAATTTTAATTTTCTAATGTTACTTGAGTTATACTCAATTAGATAACATTTTTACTTGCAAAATTGCAGTTTATGTTAATAGCAGTAGTAGCAATGAATAAAAAACAGTTGAAACATGTGATTTTCCTTTCTTATTTATCAATATATATATATTGAAAAATTCAAAATCTTCTTGGTAGTAGTGGCATACAATGAAATAAAAGTAATAACAATATGACAACTGGTTGTCAATTAGAAAACAATGACAAATATAAAATGTAAATCAAAAAGTATAAATGAATATGTAATCAAATAAGCATAGGACAGTCGGGATTACTTATATAATCACATCAAAAGGCTTGGGTCTACCACAAACTGTTCAGTCAATGCAATTATACAAATAACAACGACGCAACTATATAATGAAAAATTAAGAGTAGAACTGTTGATATTATAACAATATAGAATGTAAAATAAGTCATGTCATTGTTTTCTAATTGACAACCAGTTGTCATATTGTTATTACTTTTATTTCATTGTATGCCACTACTACCAAGAAGATTTTCAATTTTTCAATACATTTGTATATTTGGGAAAGAATTATAATATATTTTATTAACTGCCTAGTTGAAATAAGGCATTACACATTATTAAGTAAGTGCACAGTTGTTTTACACTTGGACATTTTGGATTGACATTTTAGGGTAATACTATATTTTTTATTCAACACATATTAATGCTTTAACATACACCTTCTTTGTTATGCTGCACTGACGAAACCAACCTAGGTAGAAACATATATGTCTGTAGCTACAAATACATCTTAACACATATATAGTTGCATCGTTGATTGTTTATGTATTTCAATCAAATTGTACATGTTTAGGTAAACCTAAGCCATTTTGATAGTATTACATAGGTAATACCGATTGTCCTATGCTTATTTGCTTTCATTTACATTTACACATGACTGATTTTACATTCTATATTGTTATAATATCAACAGTTCTACTCTTAATTTTTCATTACATAGTTGCGTCGTTGTTATTTGTATAATTGCATTGACTGAACAGTTTGTGGTAGACCCAAGCCTTTTGATGTGACTATATAAGTAATCCCGACTGTCCTATGCTTATTTGATTACATTTTCATTTATACATTTTGATTTACATTTTATATTTGTCATTGTTTTCTAATTGACAACCAGTTGTCATATTGTTATTACTTTTATTTAATTGTATGCCACTACTACCATGAAGATTTTCAATTTTTCAATACATTTGTATATTTGGCAAAGAATTATAATATATTTTATATACAGGGTGTTCCTAAATATCATGTACATAAGGAAGGGGGTAAGTATTTGGTTTATTTTGTGCCTAAAATTTCATATAAACATAGGTCTGCAAACGCTTCGTTACCAATATGCAGGATGTTGAAATTTCAAGAATTTTTCACTTTTTACTGTATAGCTCCTGCAGTTTTTGAGATATCTTGTTCAAATTTGGAAGGTAGGTTACGCTATAAGGCCTGCATCATTAGCCGTGCCAAATGATTATGTAAATCTACACACTAATAATTTTTTCGGGGTCATGCCCTCTTTTCTCTCCCTGAACTTTTTTGCGATGCGCCACTGCTAGATTCTAAAATACGCAATAAATTTTCTGTCTTGTTTAGAAGCTTTTTGATCTCTTATATTTTTTTCTTATCTCTGACCGTTATCGAGAAAAAAAATAGAAAACAATTTTCTGTAATTCGCCAGAGAAAATTAAATTTTTTAAAATGGTCTAGCAGGCTCTGGCTTTATTCAGATAATCACTTGAGTTTATTAATTTGACAATTGACATTAGAAATCGTAAAAAAACTGCAGGGGCTATACAGTAAAAAGTGAAAAATTCTTGAAATTTCAACACCCTGCATATTGGTAACGAAGCGTTTGCAGACCTATGTTTATATGAAATTTTAGGAACAAAATAAACCAAATAGTTACCCCCTTCCTTATGTACATGATATTTAGGAACACCCTGTATATATATATATAATATATATATATATATATATATATACAGGGTGAGTCATTAGTAGCCGCTTCTTCGATTGCTCTTTTGTGTTTCAAATAAAAGAAAAGACAATTAGTGGAAGATCCATGGTTGCTTGTGGCGCATATTGTAAAAATACTTTAAGCTCTGGCGCACTTCCGGTTTCACCGAAAATGCACGAAAGATAATTTTTTTAAATGACTCACCCTATATATTTTTGGATTTTCTTATACTGTTTAAAATTGTCTGTTCGACTGTTTTATCTTTTTCAAAATTGAGCCAATAGTTTTTGAGTTATTAATTTTTTTTGAAAATATTTGACCAAAACACGTGTTCAGAAAAAAATCATTTTTAAAGACAAAAAAGTTATGCGTTAAAATAACCGTTTACCTACCCAAAACGGACGCCTATGACCGGTACTAGAAATTCGCAATTGATGGAATCGATTCATCTCTGGAGGATAAATAAGCATACCAGTTTTTGTTTTTCTAAATAGAAGCGTTCGGGATATATTAAAAAAAAATAATTACAAGGCGCCATCTTCAAAGGGCTCTAGCTCCCTTAGGAAGCATTTTCGGACTAGGGTGAATTGGGTTAAATTGTCTTAAAATTATCTGAGGAATCTCCGGTCTTCGTTTGTCAGGAGAGTTTCATCTAAGCGGGTAAGGCCGATTATGCCTTTATGAGTAAAGATATTTCGAAGCGGTTTTTTCCTTGTGATAGCTGTTCATTAGGAGCACATTTTAAAAATATTTTGTATTATACAGAGTGTTCCATAACTTGGTGGCTAACCATAGTTATAGTTTTTTAAATGAAATACCCTATATTGCATTTTTGAATTCCCCGTATAATTTTTAGTCAAAAAGTTATAAGAAGATTGTATAAGCCTAAATTCTAAAGTTTCGACTTATTCACATTTTTCTGAAAAATTCGATGTTTGTATAAAATTATATTTCACGAAAACGACGAACTAAATGGACAAAATTTTTTGCATTATTGTTTACAATAAGAGGTCTTAATAAAAGCATGTTTTATTTTTTACAGTTACTAACTGCATATGCAGGAAAGTGAATTAAAATTAGATGACACGTTTTTGTCTAAAAGTCAATTTTTTTTAATGGATCACCCTGTATATCAGTTCATTTTGGAATTGTTTATTAAATTTCATGTCAGAAACATGTAACACGTTAATACTTTAAAATTGACTATTACAGAGTTATTGTCGTTTTTTGATATGCTTTTAGTTTTTGCAAAAAAGTCAATTTTTTCAAGTGAAACACCCTGTATATTATTTCATTTTTGAATTTCTTATTACATTTCACATCAAAAACATGTAAGATGTTAATACTTTAAAAGTGACTGTTACTGAGCTATTGTCTCTTTTTAATACATTTTAGTAAGTACTATACTATATTAATTAAAACCACAAAACTGACAGAATTATATCAAAAAGAGACAATAGCTCAGTAATAGTCACTTTTAAAGTATTAACATCTTACATATTTTTGATGTGAAATTTAATAAGAAATTCAAAAATGAAATAATATATAGGGTGTTGTATTTGAAAAAATTGACTTTTTTGCAAAAACTAACAAAAGCATATCAAACAACGACAGTAGCTCAGTAATAGTCAGATTTAAAGTATTAACGTCTTACATGTTTCTGACAAGAAAATTAATAAACAATTCAAAAATGAACTGATATACAGGGTGTTCCATTTAAAAAAATTGACTTTTATTCTAAAACGTGTCATGTAATTTTAATCCAGGTTCCTGCACATGCAGTTAGTAACTGTAAAAAAATAAAACATGCTTCTATTAGGACCTCTTATTGTAAACAATAATGCAAAAATTTTTGTCCATCTAATACGTCGTTTTCGAGAAATATAACTTTATACGAACATTGAATTTTTCAGAAAAATGGGAATAAGTCAAAAACTTTACACTTTAGGCAATACAAAAATGCAATAATATGTAGGGTCCTCCATTTAAAAAACTATAACTATGGTTAGCCACCAAGTTATGGAACACTCTGTATAATACAAAATATTTTTAAAATGTGCTGCTAATGGGCACCTATCACAAGAAAGAAACGGCTTCGAAAGATCTTCACTCATAAAGGCATAATCGGCCTTGCCCGCTTAGATGACTCACCCTGTACATATATTTTCTATTCTTTGTTGCCGTATTTATATTAAACTCTTGATAAGCATAAATACCCAATGATGCTTATCAAGAGTTTAAATGATATATATATATATATATATATATATATATATATATATATATATAATATGTGAGAAGTTTCTTGAATTTAGCGGCGTATTAATTAATTGATTTAAGATAATTACTTTAATGATTTTAAGGAAAAGAAACACACCACTCCGTGGACTAACACATATGCATCAGTTTCATTAACCACTACAACGTGAACATTCATCAGCACGGCTCTGGTGTTCATTTTCCTAACTACCGAAATTTGTATATATAGTTTCGGTGACGATGTTTGTAAGCTTGAGAGATAATTTATATTTCATATATGTGTTTAGCATATACGTTAAACACATATAAATATTAATTATATATATATATATATATAATAAATAATTCTAAATTTTTCTCTTGACCTTATTCACATATTCAATGGTAGTGTAGTGGTTAACACACCTGACTAGTAATCGGGAGATTTCGGGTTCGATTCCTGGACCGCTGGGTAATTTTTAAAGATATTAAAAATTACCTAATTAACAATTAAACTAATTTTAAATTAATTTGAAATTAGTATGACCTCTAAATCGTCCAAGAAATTTAATTATATATATATGCACATGAATATATATATATATATATATATATATATACAGGGTGTAACAAAATAAGTGTAAAATATTTCAGGGGGTGCTTCCTTAGCGAAAAAGAGATAGGGTCTTTCATATAAAAAAACTTCAATGGAGCATCCCTTGTTAAGATACAGCCCCATAAAGGGGGTACATAAAATTTGTTTTACAATTTTTCTCACAAACACTAAAAATGTTATTTATTTCCAATGTAACTTTTTGTCTGATTATTTGTTTACCATTTAAAAATCTATTTCCAATACCTTGTTTCATTCGAAACAAAAAATGTCTCTTGAATTTTTTGCCCAAAAGTAATCAGTTCGCAGCAAAAAATTATTTTACGAACAACTACAGAGATACATCGTCATAAATGCGAACTGGATTAGTATTGTTATTTTGTAGTTACTACCTGCATCAAAATACATATGATTAAAGATGAATAAACAAAACTAATTTATTAATAGCAAAACATAAAACATGTAGAAATCATAGTAAATGTTCAATATGTCCACCTTCAGTCATTACACATGCGTCTAGGCGTCGGCGCATTGAGCCACGTATTCGCTCAAATATTTCTGGATTCTCTCTAATTACCCTGCACGCATCGATGATGCGGTTTCTTAAGTCCTCTACATCGCGAACAGGAGTAGGATAAACCAAAGTCTGTAAATGACCCCAAGTAGAGAAATCGAGAGGATTGAGATCCGGGGATCGAGCGGGCCAATTCTGTGGTCCTCCTCGACCTATCCAATGATTTGGATATGTTTGGGTTAAATACTGACGTGCTGCTTGACTAAAATGGGCGGGAGCCCCATCATGCATAAAAAACATATCCCTTCTGACGCCCAAAGGAACTTCCTCCAGCAGTACTGGATGCACTTCTCTTAAAAATTGAGTGTATGCCTCACCATTTAATCGAGGAGGTAGAAAATGAGGGCCAATTAAATAATCCCCAATAACTCCGAGCCACACGTTAAGAGAAAAGTGTTCTTGATGGTTAGCTTGTACAATAGCGTGAGGGTTTTCATCAGCCCATATGTGGTTATTATGAAAATTAATTATCTTGTCCCGAGAAAAAGTACATTCGTCTGTGAATTCGATAGTCTTCAGAAAGTCAGGATTTCTTCTAATCATTTCCAGCATCCAATTGGAAAATTCAAGACGGTTCGGAAAATCTCGTTGTAACAGTGCCTGTACTCGTTGCAGATGGTAAGGGTATAAGAGTTGTTCCTTTAAAATTCAAAATACCGTCATATGATCAACATTTAACTCGAAAGCAATCTTTCTAGTACTACTAGTAGGTTGTTCTTCAACCAAATTAAGTACTGCTTCTTCAAGATGTGTTGTTCTAACTTCTCGATGGCGACCACAATCCTGCGTTCTTTTGTCGAATGAACCATTTTCTCGTAATCGTTGATGAAGTCGGGCAAATATTCTATGCGAAGGAAGCTGCCGTTGAGGATACATTTCAGCATATCTTCTAGAAGCTTCTAACCCATTCCCCTGCGACAGACCGTAAACGTAATGCATATCAGTCATTTCCTTATTTGTGTATGCCATTTTAATAACAAGTGAATTATTAAACTAACAAATTACGAACAAAACAACGACACACAATTAAGTATTAATTCAATTTCAAAAATTTACAAACTGACAGCGTGATACCACTACTAGCGGCCTACTAAATAAATTAGTTTTACATTTTCGTTTTATGACGATGTATCTCTGTAGTTCTTCGTAAAATAATTTTTTGCTGCGAACTGATTACTTTTGGGCAAAAAATTCAAGAGACATTTTTTGTTTCGAATGAAACAAGCTATTGGGAATAAATTTTTAAATGGTAAACAAATAATCAGACAAAAAGTTACATTGGAAATAAATTACATTTTTAGTGTTTGTGAGAAAAATTGTAAAACAAATTTTATGTACCCCCCTTATGGGGTTTTTTTTTATATGAAAGACCCTATCTCTTTTTCGCTAAGGAATCACCCCCTGAAATGTTTTACACTTATTTTGTTAAATGGTAAACAAATAATCAGACAAAAAGTTACATTGGAAATAAATTACATTTTTAGTGTTTGTGAGAAAAATTGTAAAACAAATTTTATCTACCCCCTTTATGGGGCTGTATCTTAACAAGGGATGCTCCATTGAAGTTTTTTTATATGAAAGACCCTATCTATTTTTCGCTAAGGAATCACCTCCTGAAATGTTTTACACTTATTTTGTTACACCCTGTATATATAAAATATATTACAATTCTTTGCCAATTATACAAATGTATTGAAAAATTGAAAATCTTCTTGGTAGTAGTGGCATACAATGAATTAAAAGTAATAACAATATGACAACTGGTTGTCAATTAGAAAACAATGACAAATATAAAATGTAAATCAAAATGCAAATAATACAGCAAATAAGCATAGGACAATCGATAATTACTCATGTAATCCTATCAAAATGGCCTAGGTTCACCTAAACATGTACAATTTTGATTGAAATACATAAACAATCAACGATGCAACTATGTATGTGTTAAGATGTATTTGTAGCTACAGACATATATGTTTCTACCTAGTTTGGTTTCGTCAGTGCAGCATAACAAAGAAAGTGTATGTTAAAGCATTAATATGTGAATAAAAAATATAGTATTACCTTAAAATGTCAATCCAAAATGTCCAAGTGTAAAACAACTGTCAAAATACCTAATACTGTGTAATGCCTTATTTCAACCAGGCAGTTAATAAAATATATTACAATTCTTTGCCAATTATACAAATGTCCTATGCTTATTGATTACATTTTCATTTATACATTTTGATTTACATTTTATATTTGTCATTGTTTTCTAATTGACAACCAGTTGTCATATTGTTATTACTTTTAATTCATTGTATGCCACTACTACCAAGAAGATTTTCAATTTTTCAATACATTTGTATAATTGGCAAAGAATTGTAATATATTTTATTAACTGCCTGGTTGAAATAAGGCATTACACAGTATTAGGTATTTTCACAGTTGTTTTACACTTGGACATTTTGGATTGACATTTTAAGGTAATACTATATTTTTGATTCACATATTAATGTTTTAACATACACTTTCTTTGTTATGCTGCACTGACGAAACCAAACTAGGTAGAAACATATATGTCTCTAGCTACAAATACATCTTAACACATACATAGTTGCATCGTTGATTGTTTATGTATTTCAATCAAAATTGTACATGTTTAGGTGAACCTAGGCCATTTTGATAGGATTACATGAGTAATTATCGATTGTCCTATGCTTATTTGCTTTCATTTACATTTATACATGACTATTTTACATTCTATATTGTTATATTATCAACAGTTCTACTCTTAATTTTTCTTTACATAGTTGCGTCGTTGTTATTTGTATATTTGGATTGACTGAACAGTTTGTGCTGGACTCCAAGCCTTTTAATGTGACTATAGAAATAATCTCGACTGTCCTATGCTTATTGATTACATTTTCATTTATACATTTTAATTTACATTTTATATTTGTCATTGTTTTCTAAATGACAACCAGTTGTCATATTATTATTACTTTTAATTCATTGTATGCCACTACTACCAAGAAGATTTTCAATTTTTCAATACATATATATATATATATATATATATATATATATATATGTATGTATATGATGTACCTACTATGAATATCATTTCTACTTTGTTTGTTGATTTCTGTGACCTACTCTGCAAAGAAATTCTTGTTTTCTTTTTATATTCTATTAGTTTTCAATGAAAATTACAATATATACATTAGAATAATGCAAAGTAAATAAAAAAAAATCCATAATATTGTACAATATTCGCCACCAATATCTTAGATTACTGAGGATTTTTTTTTGATCTGTAATTTCAATATTTGTCAATTATTCTTCCCTTTGTATTTTTAAAACATACTATTTTCCAAAAATAAGATATGTTATACATCTTCTTCCACCGGATATTTAAAAATTTTCTAACCACCGCTTATTACTTTTTTTTAATGACAAACTACAAACTAAAGAATTGATAAATGTTTTTAATTTCATTCATGCCAGTTTGAAGATAAAACAGTGGACTAATAATCAGACGTGATATAATGGCTGCCCACTTTCTGTGAGAAAGTTTATTACGACACTTTCCTATGAAAGAAGCTCATAGCAGGTAGTTCGTTATATCAATGCTTTATGATCGGCGCAATATTAGTTGCAGTCAAACACGGATTGATAAATGCTAATTGGTATGTAGCATTAATGAGTATTTGCACCGCTGGATATTCTAACTACAATTTCCAGATGGTTGAAATTGCTTAAAAGTGGCTAGGAAGAGGTGGATGCTTTGGACGGCCGTAAGTAAACCAGCAAAAGTAACGAAAATTTATTGGTGATATTTTCAATCCGACCGTCGAATGAGTGCTCGAATAATAGTAGAGACTCAGTGATCCAAAAACTACTGTGCACGATGTCGTTAAGCGACAGTGTTCACATACGGAAAGTGTGTGCCAAGTTAGTCCACAAATAGTGGACGATCACAACTATCAAATGAAGATGGCAAATAAATTTTTGGAATGTATGTAAAACAAGACCTGTTTTTTTCCATTTGAACAATGTTATTACCATCGTCGAAACATAAGCTTCGATTACAACTAAGAGACAAAGCGTCAAAGTCCGTTTGGCACAGCACACCTCAGAGTCACCTCGTCCCAAGAAAGTAAACATGAACAAATAGAAAGTAAAAACCATGTTCATTGCATTCCTCAAAGCCAAGGGTGTGTGGTCTAAGAAAAATTCGTTCTCCAAGAGCAGGCGATTTATGCTACCTACTACGTAGAGTAAAGATGAATAGAAAGCGTCGTCTGCTTTCAAACACAGATCGCCGCCACCTGGCAGCTGAACAACGACAAAGCTCCCAGCCACACCACTCTGCGGTTTGGGGTTTCCTGGAACATCATATCTTGAAAATGTTGTGTCAGACTTGAAAGAAATCTGTTATGATACCATTGAAGCGACTCAAATTGCCATGACAAAAGCTCTAAACAAGGTCGATGCCTTCTAGAATGCGTGGCGTGCATAGAAAAATCGTTGGCAAAAGTTTGTGGGCGGTATCTTGATTGTTTTTTTCCTAACTTAATTGCATTATTTTCTGGACAAACCCTGTACACTTCAAGACTTCCATGGCGGTCACTTTATGGCCTAGTCCTTCACTCAAATTGACGTACAGGAATGACGCTTTATACCATTGATTTCTCACAATATGAATAGAAACTGTCGACTGATATTAAAATATGCTTTTCGAAACGCACGTGTTCTTACCCCTCATGACCTCAGTCTATAGAACCATATTTCTCCAACGTATCTTGTCTCTTCCATCTACGTTGGACCCTATTATTAGGTTATCAGACCAAATGACCGCACTCCGTAGTGCAAACTTATAAATTATACACAATATGTCGAGTAAATAATTATAAAGATGTATAGAAAATGCAAAAAGTAAACTTGTTCTGAACCTCAGATTATTTTCAGCAGTATATTTATCAGTATAGAAAAACAACACAAACAACACAACATATATATTATTTCGGCAGTCCTAACAACAAATATTCTATGTATATCAAATTTTAACAAAATTGTATTTTTATTTCTTCGTCATCTGGTGAAAATCATTATGGAATAAATAACGAACATATTAAATAATATTTAAAATTTGTCGGGAGTTTCTAGTTTTCATATTAAAATTAATTAACATTAATATAAAGCAATAAATTAAATTATGAATATAAATTATTAGGATGATTTAATTAAGTCTCTCTAATTATGCTGAACATTAAAAAAATATGTAAATTATAAATTGCATTAAGATATAAAATATTTTCTCCACCTTCCTGAAATATAATGTATATTTATGAATTATGCATTATTCAATCTTATTTAAAGTAGTAAGAAAATATGCATGTACCGATTGTATGCGGCGGCGTCCATCAAGTTATCGGATCTTTTATTTTAGATGGTACACTAGCAGGAGGGAATGCAATTTCCTGAGAATTATTGAGAATACGACGCCCGCTAACCAGAAAACGTATAACATAAACATGTTTAAAGCGGAGTGGCTATTTTGACAACAAAAAGGAAATAATAATCATGAACGCACATGTAATAGAGATGTGAAATAATTTATATTCTCTATATTACGGTTGAACTACAGAATATTTTAAAATATTAATCATCAAACTGCAAATCAGTTGTTTCTGATATGATGAAGTTTCATGGAATCAACTCCAAATAACACAAAGTACCTAATATCTTTTAAAAAAGAAAATAATTAAATAAAGGAATCTTCTGTGCTTTTTAAGTTTCTTGTTTTAAATGAAATCAGTGTCACGTATCAATCAATATAGTTAAACTCTTGCCTAATGCATTTAATAGTTCAGGAATAAATCATTAGGTATAAGTATATATAATATGCTATAATAATATTTAATTTCCTAATAACGTAACTGAAGATAAACAGCTGAATTTTATAATGCATTATATTTATTTGGTACTCTCTAGTTCGCTGCTATTGAATATTGAAGCACAGAATAACGAACAACGAGAAGCGACAGGGACGTTAAAAGCGTCTCCGTTTCTTCTGTGGACGAGGCTACCGTCGGTGTTTAGTCATTATTAGGGAGCGGAATCGAGCGAGCTAAACTACCACGGAGCCACAACCGTTAAAAGAAATAATGTAAACAACTGCGTGTTGTTTACATTATATCTGAATAGCACTAATTCATAGGGCGAACTGCAACATCTGTTTACGCCCGAGAATCAGAGAAAAAACTGCCATAAAATAAGGAATTTTATGAATAAAATCCTTTCTTCATCGGCGTAGGTACAAGAGTGACGAGTTTTTAAAATTTATTATATTTACCTTATATTTAGCAATATAATATGTATGTTTCAATAACATGCGCGTACATTTTTAGTTATCATTTATTTAGATCTAGAACGTTGTTTATGTTACTTTTTCTGAGATAAAAATTAATTGTCAGTGATTCCGAAATTTATTGCAAAGTCTGTAAAATATCGTCACTTAGCTTTGGTAAAACATACACAGAAATAGTTTTCATGCAGAGAATTTCGATAGTTTACAAAATTTCGTTACATGTTTAAATGACGATGCTCGAAGTATTTCTGAGTGCAAGGAACTAACACAAATCCCAAATTTAAAAAATCAGTTGTTTCCTTCAGGAGCACTTTGGAAAGTTGCCTAAACTAATCACATATTTTGAAAATCAAAATCTCAAATTAAAAGATGAGGTGTGGCCACCACACCACTTTCTTATACGTATGAGCGTTTCAAATTATACTATATTTTTTTTACACAAAAATTATTCAAAATCCTATTCTAAGTACTTCTGTTCTCTTAATAAATCGCTATAGAATGCATACTTAGCAAGATATTCGAAAAAAGGACTACTCCCTAAGAGTAAAAGTGTTACTTCAGGTCCGAATTTTGAAATTTCATATATTCAAAAAATATTGCAAATCTAGCACTAAATACTTTTGTATTCTTGATAAATACATATAGAATGCATAATTTACGACATATTCGCAAAAAATCGCTATTCGATAAGAGTAAAAGTGGTAATTCCGGTCTGAATTTTGAAATTGTTTTTATGCAAAAGATATTGAAAATTACGTTTTAAATACTTTTATACCCGTAACGTACCTGTCTAAAAAGCATAACATGCGAAATATTCGCAAAAAACTGATTTTCGATAGGAGTAAAAGACCTACTTCCGGTAGCAGCTTCGAAAAACTTTTTAAATAAAATTGTTCTCAATTTTAATTTCAAGTACATATGAATTCTTTATAAATTT
Organism: Amphimallon solstitiale; assembly: GCA_963170755.1. Lineage (NCBI taxonomy): Eukaryota > Metazoa > Arthropoda > Insecta > Coleoptera > Scarabaeidae > Amphimallon > Amphimallon solstitiale. Next base: position 149,345,459 of record OY720675.1, read on the forward strand.
GTTTAAATTTAGTAGTTGACGAAATATTAGCGTAATTTAATTTTTTCACTGAAGTAAACTGCTACTTCCGGTCTACCGATTTTACTGAAAAACTACTCAGATCTCAAGAGGGAGAGTAGACACGTACATACAAAATTTGGAATTGATATCTACAGCGGTTATCGTGGTCACATAGAGACACACAGACATTTTTTAAAAACATCTTTTTCGGTATCAGGGGACTTCAAAACGTGGACATCTGCAAAAAACTCGAAGTCGAAAATTTCACATTACTTTCTTATACGTAGTAAAAAATGGATTAACCACATTAGATGTGGCTATTAATAATTCCAAGTGACTTAGACGCAGTTTTTAATAGAAATCCAGGTTTAATAACATTGCGGCAATTGTGTATGCTAAATACGCTGAAATAAAAGAATATTTCCATTACGTAAATATAACCAGTTGCGATGTAGAAAAGACGTTTTCTATCTACAAGGATGTACTTAATTCAAAGAGAACAAGTCTTACAGAAGAGAAAATGAACAAATAGTAGGGTATTTTATATTTTATAATCACCAGCCACTTGTTATTCAATTATATAAATAAAATTAAAACCTCTTTAAAAATACAACATTTCAATAGCGCGCCCATGGGCGATGAGTCATGACTCGCTCGATTCCGCTCCCTAGTCATTATGTAATGCCACGGTCCCTCGTATGTTTTCCGGTCTCCTGTCTAGCGGTTGTAGGGTTGTTTACCACGTATGTACATTCGAAAGACGAAACTAGGAGAGGAAACAACAAAGTATCCGACTATACCGTCGCTTCTCATTGAATGTTATTCTCTAGTTAAAGTCTGGACAACATTGAGCAAAAAAGGTTTAACGTCGTGTTTTATAGTAAACATATAATCTTCTTATATTAGAATGTTCGGAGAAATTTTTGTAAATTGCTTTATTTTTACATAATCGACTCCTGTGAAATATTATAAAACTGCTATCTTCTGCATTTTAACCAAATATGGAACTGGAAATTAAGAAAACTTATTTAAATTATTTACTAATATCTATTTTATCCCTTTATTAATAAGTATATTCATGTAATGTAAGAAAGAGAAAGAAATGTCATAAGTATTAAATTATTTATTAATAGCCTTAATATTCTTCGAAATAATCAAAATATTACAAACAAATAGCAAGAATAATAATAACATTCTAAATTCAACAATGTCAATAATTCTATATAAATAGACACCTATGTATCATAGAACTCAATTACTAAGATATTTATCTCTTAGTGAAGTTTAATGCTTCATTCTAAACATATTAAATACGTACTACTTAAAAAATATGTTGCAGAGACTGTTATGTCATATAGGTAAAGTACACTTCAAGATGTTTCCTTCCAAAAATTAAACATCTATAATTACATGCAATAGTAAGCGTTAAATAATAGTTAATGACTAATTGGTCACTACGTATATCTCACGTATAATTGACATATTGATATATCTAAGAACAATTCTACTTCAAGGAAACAATATACTTTACAAGCTTATGTAATTTAGAGATATCTATGACTTAGTATCGCATGGTCTGATACTAATGAGTAAAGAAAAGGTGGGAAAAAATTGAAGAAATACTAGGCAAATTTATCAGCGACAGTTTACAGAAATTATCCTTTTAAAAAGCCATGTGTTTATTACAGCGATGAAGACGCGGTTATGTGAGGTATGGTTCTCTACTAGACTTCAAGACATAATTTTAGTAGGAAACACCTCCAGTATTGACTAACTGCATTTGATAATATTCAAGTCAGAGGCTGTTTTCATATTCGACTGAATAAAATGCTTGCCTAATTGCAACAATTTGTACACGTTTATTCATTGTTAATCATCCGTCTTCATTGATGTGATCGGGAAAATATATTTCGCAAATGAGTGGCCAGTATAAAGCGCGAGGCGAAGGCAGTCGTTCTTTTTGCATTACTCCACAAAAAAATAGTACCGTTATAAATTATATTAATAATATTATAATCTTGCTCGTTACAAAACATATTGTACAAACTTCGTGAGTGAAACTTTTCGCGAATTCGTGTCCACTCATTCGCGAAATATGTTTTTCCGCACTTGGTTCGTAAATAACTATTTTTGTCAGCAATCACATCAATAAAGACGACGATTAGCAATGAATAAGCGTGTACAAATATGGCAAGCATTTTATTCAATCACATATGAGAACAACCTCTGATTTGAATTTTACCAAATGCAATTAGTGAATACTTGAAGTTTTTCTTATTAAAATTATTTCTTGAAATTTACGCTTACTATTGCATGTAAATATAAACGTATGATTTATGAAAGGAAACATATATGAAATAACAGTCACTGCAACATATTTCATGAGTAGTGCGTATTTAATATGTTTTGAATGAAGCAATACGTTATACTAAGAAATAAATAACTTAATAATTGAATTTTATGATATATAGGTATCTACGATCAAAATTATTTACAACTATTAACAATGTTGAATTTAGAATATTATGGCTATCAAATATTAATTTAATACCAATAATATAGCACTTATATTGCTTCTTTCTGTTTCTTTCTTTTTAACATTACATTACTGGAATATACTTATTAATATAAGGATAAAATAGATATTAGTAAATAATTAAAATAAGTTTTCTTAATTTCCATTTCTGTATTTGGTTAAAATGCAGAAAATAGCAGTTATATAATAACTCACACAGGAGTCTATGATTAAGTAAAAATAAAGCAGTTTTCAAAAACCTCTGTGAACATTCCAAAATAAGAGAAGAGGATTATATGTTTACCAGGGACCGCGTAATATTCAATGATGACGAACTGGCCACTCAATCGCGAAATATGTTTTCCCGCACTTGATTTGTAAATAACTATTAAAACACAGTGGCGAGTAGCAATCATTATTTTTTTATGAAATTAAAAAATAAAAACGCTCCCTCGTATGTCAAGATTCTCGTCATCATTAGCTCTCACATAACAGTTTCTTCAGTTAAATAATTAAACAATTAAACAATTCTAATATGCCTACTGATAATAATTTGAATACAATATCCTGTATTTTTCTTGTGCTGTATATCTTTTTTGTTTACTTTTTACATAACTGTTTTTACTTCTTTGTAAACAATTTTGAGTATTTTATTAAAGAAAGATTAAAAAAAACACAATACTTGACCGGTTTGGTATAGATTACTTAGCCTTTTTATAATTAAAGCTTCAGTTTCAGATTCGATGAATATCTCGAAAATAGCTACAGATTGAATTACCATGTAGTATATTTTGTTTGAGGAATGGACGAGTTGAATAGTTGTAGGAGAGCTCCTTCGTTGTAACGTGTTCAGTGACTCATTATTAGTATAAATCGCGTCTACACTCTTTAAACTATCGTCAACCAAGCACCTTAATCTGGAAGACAGTGAAACATTGAGAAAATCGAGTATCGAGTCGTTATCAAGTTCCCTACAAAACAATAAATGTATGTTCATACCACACTGGAAGAGATGTCGTGGGTTTACGATGCTCCTTGCCCGTGAAAAAACCTATGATTTTTAAGTGGCACAGTTGCTTTGAGCAATGTAAGGAATCAGTTGAAGGCAACATGTCGAAGTTACCATTCCATAACTTGTTAAAAAAGCCAAAAAATTAATAATGCAGGATGCTCTGCTGGAGTATTTGTTACAACCATTTTTAAAATTGCATGACTAAGGTCAGCACAAGATAAGTGCCGAGAATGCTCACACAATCGCAAAACCAATATATCGTGAAATGCTCGCTTGCGTTTTTGTTTGGATCTCAATAAATAATCTAAATATAAAACATAAAAAAGATTTTATTCTTAAACTTTTCAGTATTATACAAGACATTATTTATAATGCTTTGACACTAATGATTGGCAAATCTGTTATGATTTATTCCTTATTAGTATGTATTGTGTTTAGTAAATGGTGCTTTTTACGTAATAAGTACATATTTGCACTTATTCTATCCCAATGTAAACCGTTTTGGTTATTTAATTAAAGGAATGTCACAAACAAACATAGACATTTTCTGCAAGTTGGCTTCTTTATAATAAAAGTAATTAGCTTAACTCCGGCAGTAAACGCATATTTCGAAATTAAAATTAAATAATATGCAGACTGCTCCTTTTAAAAAGGAATCTTTTTTAATCATATTGGCTTCCTTACGCTACTGAGTTTTTAGTGTTATATTTAAAGAATTTATTTACAGCCCTATTTAACATAGACAAAGGATAAAGTAATTTGTAGCAAATAAAATTGGACATATTATGCGTATAAAAGGAAAATCTCTTACTCTTCAACCGCTTATATAGTGGTTATCTAATAGAATTTATTGGAAGATATGCTGCAAAATGCATATGATACTTAGTCTATAATTATTATTGTTGAAAGCAGGATAAACAACTGCAAAAGTCGGTATTAAGGTAATGTGCAGTACCTATATTTTTTTGCGAAAAGTAACATTTTAAGGAAATGATTCTTCAAATATACTAACATCATAATATAACCATTTATAAGCTAAAATGACATGGTTAATAGAAATAAAAGCACCTGAACATAATAACTATTACTATCCTAAGCATTCATATTTGTGCATTTTATTCGTTGCTGTTACAGCTAAAACAAACATGGAAGTATGTTGTTCATCAAATTAATTGAATTCGATTTGAGAAATACAATATGATATTTCTTTATTATAGAAAATATTTTACATTTAGCAAATACTACCAAGAAATATTCTCACTAATTGCAAACGTTACAACGTCCATAACCCTCAAATACTTTTTCTAATGGTAAACACGTTATTACTCTATGAACCGTTTATGTTTTTTGTTGTTATATTTTATCATTTTACATTGTACGTTATTAAAGCGTTACGATTATCATCATGAAGGTTCGTCTTTAACGCCACTCTTCAGTGTACTTTTTTCTAGTCTCTTTAAAAAGAATGTGTTCCTCTTACTTTCGTGGCGGTGGAGAATAATAACAGTAACATAACCACTCAGAACGTCATTTCTACTATATTAAAATAAGCTTTGTAATCATTATTATGAAATGAGAATGAAAAAAGACATCATTATTGTGAACTATCCAAATACATTTTTACAGTTAGACTATTCCTTCGGCAGACATATTTTTTCCGACGTATTGAACTGCAGAGCACAAACAAATGGTTTACCGTACAGCTTTTAATACATCGATTGTATTTATGTTATTGTATTTCTAACCGGTACATATTCTAAATAAATGAATATTCAATAAGCATTATACAATATAATTGTTTACCAAGCCTTTCATTCAGCACAATAGTGTTGCTTTGAATTGTCATTCAATTAAAACCTCTGTTTATTAGTTAGTGAAACACATTGATTTTCACACATTTGTATGTTTGTGTATTTTTTTTAACAATAAGCATTCGCCACCTTTAACATGCTGCGCGCAGTAATAATTAATTTGAAGTAATTGTCTAACAAGTGCGATATGTAATATGAACAAACGTAGCAAAAAGATCTGATAATAAAGATAAGTTTACTGCTTTTGTTCTAGTTATTATTATCAGGTTAATAACAAAATGATTCCTCCGTTTTAAAATTAATGTAGTCCACTTTTTCTTTTCCCTATCTGAAATGTGAATATTTTCTTGATATCGTGTGTCATTCAATATAACTAAAAAACGAAGAAAGTTAAGAATTGCTAATATTATAAAAGTAATGAGTTTAATACAAGTAATCTGTGAAAAGAAAAAAATAGCTTATTGGTACTAATGTATGCACAGTGGGTGACTTAATTTATTATCCATGCATTAAATGAACGGATAAAAAATAATATGGCACCACCATACCGTTCTTGTCCCACGTGTGTGTAAGATATATTTAAGGAATAAATAATCTAACTCAAGGCGTACATCACAAGATGTAATCACTAAACATAGTAAGTATCATATCCTAAATTCTAGAGAACGTGACAATATTAGAGCGTGATAAATGTTTCTTAAGGAATAAACACGGATAACTCTAAAATTTAAAACCTTTGCAAACCTAGGCTGAATCATCGCTAAGAAAAACCTTTGAATAAAATACTAAGGATTCCAAATTACGATAGCGAACTCAAGTCGTGAAGTCACGAAGGAAAAGAAAAGCCTGCTCAATTATTGGTTGTATTCAATTTTAAGCTTCCAAAGAGCTTTGAAGAGTGAAGCAATTATTAATACTCTATACTTCTGAACAGCTTAAGATCGTCAGTAAATAACAATTATTTTTCATTTATTTACAATCACAATAACAAAAAAAATATCCATTAAAGAAAGTAATAAACAGTGCTATATACCTTTGACATATAGTTTCAATCATAAGTACCCAATATTAAAAAAAATACCCACTATTATACCATCAACAAATAACATGGAACTGAAATTATTTTGATAACAACACTAGCTTAGACATTTTATGGTTATGATGAATGTTTACATTACAGGAAATACGTATCAGTCATTTATATAGTTGAGAATTAAGTTTAAGAAATCAAAAGGTATCGAATATACCGAAAAGTATTAACGAAAAATTGACAAAATTATGCCGCAACTTTGATGCCAAAAAAAACATTAAGAAATTTGAAATCACAGAATTAATTCTTATAGACGAGTATATATATTCGAAAAAGATGGACTTCACTTAGTTTGTTTTTTTTTATTGAAAGAACCAATAATAATGTATTAAAAAATTATTCGCTCTTATTGTCTTGAGGTTACATATTTGAGATGTCTTAATGACTTAGCTGAAGTGTATTTGCAGAATAAGATTAGATTTATATTTTTAAATAGTGATTATTCGTTGGTTCCGGTTGAGTTAGAGACTGTTGTATACAAATTTTTCAAATGCATTAAATGGCTTGGTTTCTGTATTGTGGCTTTCATATTTTCCTTCTGTATTTTTGATTTACGTGGATACATAAACAAAAAATGTACGGACGGTATAACAGTCACGTAATCTTATTAAAACGAAAAGTAACATAACCTCTGCCGTTGTAAACAAACAACCCACCGAAACCACTGACTTAATTTTTGAGAAAATGTACAAATACATATGATTAATGCAACTAGTCATGGCTACTATTTGTATAGTTTTTTGATTAAGTTATGTATTTGACTTTCAGTTCTTTTTTTAATTTAGTCGAAAATATCTCATTATTTATACAATACATTTCATGTCTAGGTAAACTTTTTGTTGTCATTTTTAATATTATCTTAGTGAATATCAAATATGTATTCTTAATATCACATTTCTTCAATTTTTATTGACACTCTGATTGTGGTTATAGAAGCTCAACTTTTTACAAAAGTTTTTTGCGGTAAAATATGATTAATAAGTATTGTGACCATATTGTATATTTAAAAACTCACATACATACTTGTGATAAAAAACGAAAATTTTTAAATAGTTTTTTATCTGATTCTGTATGTATAACAATAATTTAACATATTTCGTTTAATTTAAGTCCATAATATCTTCTAATAAATAAAAGAAATTAATTAATAAAGGCTCCCAAAAACGCAGATTTTATTATTGGGGTCATTATTATAACATATTCATTACAATAAGGTACAGCATAGCCCTTTATTGTAAATGATTAAAGCGAAAAGAAATATACTGAGCGATTATATCCAGCCCTGACATAACATGCAACTAAAAATCAAAAATTGCATATATATTTATCCACAACTATTAAGTAATATATGTATTAAATACGCGATTTCTATCAAGTAATGCCTTGCATTACTAAATACTGTTGAATAATAATGACACTTCGATGGAATAATATTTATTACTCCACCGTTGTGTCAAATTTGACATTTCATAAATATACTTATATATATATGAATTTAAGCAACTGTAATGTAACGATTAATAATTATTATAAAAATTAATTTTTTGTGTATTAGAAACGTCACTATTAATAAATAATGTTGTTCCTTTATCTCTTTATCTTTTGTATTTTTGAACAAACATATATAGTTGTGAATATGCGGTATACATAAATCGTATTTTTTGTTTGCCGTGTCAAAATGTCAACTTCTGACAGTGTTTGTAGAAAGAAATATTGTTCTTTATCTTTCGTATTTTTTGAACAACATTTAAGTTGTGGATAAAGTATAGTATTTAACTCGCGTATAATGGCTATTACCCACTCAGATGTTACAACACTCGCCTGACGGCTCGTGTTGCAATTTCATCTTCGTGGGTAATAGCCATCATTACACGCTTGTTGAATAATATACTATTATATTATTTGTTTTAAAAACTCAAACATTATATACTTTATATATTTACTGTTTTGTTTATAGCAACTACGGAACAATGACATTACAATTATGAGACGCTGCTTTAAATTACTTGCGTTATAACGATTAACTAGATCAATTCGTTATGTGTTACATTATTTATACTGTTATTGACAATATTTTTAAGAGAGAGAGAGAGAGGTAGAGATGAGTAAGAATAAATGATGCTCAAAATATGTACAGGCCCTATTCATTCTATGTTTATTACCTTTACATTAGTTATTAAAAGATGTCAAATATTTTATTATTTTATTTATATTTGTTCGAATAAAACCTATCAATAAGAATTGCAGCAGTGGATATCTATTTATGTCCGTACATATATCAGCCCAGATATTCAGATCTGCTGTTAAGACGATCTCATTTTATTGGTTTCATTTTCTAAATTAATATTGCTAACAGTGAAGAGAATAACGGAATTGAACAGGTTTACTTACACGTGTAAGTACATACACATATACATATACATGAATGCAATTACATAATATAAATGTTATGTATCTGTGTCAGATTATATTTTACATACATTTTTTCATATAGTAATCCTCTTTCAACTTTTCATTACAGTTACCTGGAGTGTTTTAACCAGATTATCACAAAGTCTACAAATTACAATATTAGGTATACCATTAAACTTGAACATAGATTTTAAAAGACATATAATCAGTTTGTAGTAAACCTTTGCTTATATAGGTGCTGTCTAAACTCGAGGATCATTAACAATAGTATTGATTGATGATAATTTAATCTCAAGACGCGCTAATTTGTTTAAGGATACCTATTGTACAATTTGTCTTGAAAGTTTTTCATATATAAAAAGGTTTTATTATTGGTTATATTAAAATTTTTACATTACGAGAAAATAATATGTATGTATTCAATCTTGGAATTCATACCATTTAGTGTCTCGTTGATGTTTAAATCGATGTTTCTTCAGTTTTATTAATTGCAACTATATGTGTTTTATGATAGCGTTGCAAGCAAGAATCATGAATCTTCTCGAAGTGAATTTTAAATATAAACGTTTGCGATATTATATCATTTTTTATTTTTAAATAAATAATTCAATTTAATAAAGGAATAATGGCGTTGTGATCACTAACCAGATACGCCTATTATGTACACTTTAATACTATTTTTTATAGTGAGCAAGAAGTGTGAGATGAAGGATGATTGAATTATTAAATTGGTTGTTTTTTGTATGATGCTTCTTTAAATAACCTGCATGTTTTCATTTTATTGCCAATGAAAAGCTTGTAACCTAGAAGAACTTTGTTTTAGTACATGTTGGATGTAATTGTACGTACAGTACATCTGCACACCTTTTAGTACACTTTGATGATAAGGTACTTATTTTTAGCGACCTGAGCATAGCTATTATAAATCAAACACTGTAAGTGTGAGAGGCAAGACTTGATCAAAACTACAAAAGGAACCATCTCAAATGAAGTGGTGGTATAAATTTTTAAGTTGGCAATATTGACGAGTTGGTTGAATTGGGAAACACATTGTGTATAACTATAATAATGTTCACATATGATTTTGACAGATGTTTTATGTTATATATGTTTTATCAGTACATAAAGAAAATGAAACAAATAAGATTTCCAATGTTTATAACAAAAAAAATCATTTAGATCAAAATATAAATAACATAAATATGAGTGCTTTTAATAAACATAAAATTTCAGAATAGGTATATGTATTACAAAAAAAAAGATCCCACCACACTTCGCTTGCGATGGGTTTCTCCGTAGTACTTCTGAACTTGTGGATAAGCATTCTATTTACTAAACTCTAGACCACCAAGCTCCTCAGGATATAATGTATGAATATTACTATATCGGCCAAAAAAATATTTAATAAAAACTAACCATTTTCCATATGGTAAAAGTAGATACTGTATTGTGCAAACTAAATACAAATACAAATAAATATTTGCAAACCCTAAACAAGATGATGTATATGTATAATTCAATTGAACATCAGAAGTAGGAAGGGAGATTTTTATAATTTATGTCCTATATTAAAAAAGCACTTGATAGAATAGGGCTTTACTTCGAATAAGATTCGATGAAGAAATTTTTTGAGGATTTACTAAAAGAATAGTCATATTTGAAAAATTTTGGAATAATAATAAATGTGTTACGGATGTCTCATATATTGAAAAATTAATAGAAAACATTTTACGGTTTTGGTATTAAAAGTATATTGAAATAAAATGATTGATGATTGTAAAAGTTTGGACAGTGAAAATATTTTCTTTGGCTTCTTGAAACAAAACTTCATAGATATGCCCCAGAATCGCACTGCGGCCTACAGAAAAGCAACTAAATGTTGAGTATTTGTATCAATAGATAAGGGGCATTATTAACAATATCTCGTAAAAGCATTTCTCTGTCACTGATAATTTTGAAAAGTACAATGACAGGAATATCATATAATATACTGCTAAATGGTTATCGGATATTCACGAAATATGGTTAAACAACAGTAGCTTTATATAATATTATAAATATTGTTGATATACCTGCTAGTACCGTATAACATTCCTAAATTCCAATTGATATTTCAAAGCAAAGAAATTTAAGTTTTAATTTGTAAAGCTGGAAGGAGAAAGAGAGTGTAAATAGTATTCAAATTAGATATTAGAGATAATATGTCAGAGGAGAGGGCAAGATTTTCCGGCTGTTTGCAAAAGCCGATATTATTATTTCGTATTCCACTTTGAAGTTTCCGCTTAAATTCTGAACTAAGTTGAGCAATTTCGGCTTTTGTAATAATTTGGCTATTAGAAACACATTGTCAATAGAATTACAAACTAAGTTATGTACTATTCAAACAATGGAAAAAAATAATGTGGAAGGAAGAAACTACTATAAGAATTGAACATTCTGCAAATTTGCATTTTCGATCTAATAGTGACAAAAGATTTATCTTGGCAGGGAAGGTATATTATTGCAGTAACGGTTGAAAGCGTCAACTCCCGTAAAGATTGTAGATCTTGATCTTTGAAAAACATGTGGAGGCTTAGAAGGTGATATTTGTTTGAAGATTTAATTAAGCAGATTAATAAACATTTTGTTTTTGATTAGAATACATTTTTATTATATTGTAAAACTACTTGTCACGTCAAAACTAGCTTTAAGTGACTTGGTTGGCAATGCATCCGTGCGACTCACTTATTCTTATGTAAAATAGGTACTTACTAAAAAAATCAAATCAAAAATGAATTAGTATTAAATACCAACTTACTCTAATCGGAAAAGAACAATTATATAAATTATAAAACAGCCAAAGTTGTTTCTAATAAGGTCATATTAAATTGGCCTTCATCTTGAGATACTATTACACTATAGATAATACTATTTTATTATTTAGTTTTTGGAAAAAATTCTTTGATTTACTCAATTTTATATTTGTAGTCAAAACTAATACTCCTAAAATGTATTTAATCATTACTATAATTAATTATATGTATTTCTTCGTAATTGGATTGATATAAATTAATAATTTTTACAATCAATCTATATTCAAGTTTAAGCATTTGAAAAAAAATAAATTACTAAAAGTATATTGCACATAAATATTATAACACTAACAAATTAAACACAATATATTGCACATTGTACGAAATTACTTAAAGAATCACAAATTGCTAAAACAAAATAATGAAAGAGACTTACTGGGTGTACTTATACCTTACAAATTTAGTCCCTCTGTAAAAGCTCGTGGAGTGCAGAAATATACGTTTGAGCCATTTGGAGCGTTTCAAATTTGGAAAGTTTTCTATCATTTCCCAATGAAGGCACAACATCTCGAAGTCTATCGAATGCATCATTTAGGCTATTCATTCGCCTTCTTTCTCTAGCATTAGCTGCTAATCTTCTCTTCCTCATAATCTCTATACCTGCTTGAGGAGGTGTACTTTTCTTATTTTCCTTTTTATACTTGTTTTCCATACTGTTTTTATAATAACTGTTATAGTTATTCATATTATTCGAGACTTCATCCCTTGATTTATATTTGTAATCGTATTTGTGATACACGTTATTGTTCTCTCCATAATATTGCTGTCGACTCCATGAATCAGATTGCTTGTAGCAGTTGGGAATGTATGGTTGGGAAGACATACGGGAATCTGATGGTCCAGGACTCGAAAGAGTGTAGTTGTGAGAACTTTCTGGGCTCGAAACACGAGGCGAAGTATATCCGTCTGAAGATGTTTCGTTCGACATAGGTAAATACTTGCTACGATAAAAGAACATTTTCTCTTTCCAACAAGCAATTACTTCTAGAATTGATCATTACGATATCGAAGTGGTTAATAACTATTGCACACAAATAAATAAAATAAGCAGGTATCGGTAGCGTTACATCACAGAATAGGAATCAGTTTCTCATTATTAATTGCATGTGCGATATAAAGATAAATAATATTATATTTCCCATCTTTATAAGAAAGCATTCATTTTATTTTGCATAAATAATAGTACTTGGTATCATTGCTTTATAAATTAGCGCTGCAGTGCATCTTCCTGTTGTTATTACAATACCGTCAAATTGTTTACCAGATACCAACACGAGCGTTCCAAGCTATATATGTTTATAATTTGAGATAAAATTAGAACATACACAGATGTTTAGACTGGATAAAATTAAATATTATTTAGTTTAGCAATAGTACGCTGGAGTACTCCAAAGTTTCAGGTGAATCTTCTATCTCTTGATCGAAGTTTGAGTTACACTTTTGTTTCTAACCTTAGAGTTTTGTTTTCTTGTCAGCGCATTGATTTCTTCTTATTTGCTTGAAAGTGGCCTCTATTTCAAAATCTGAAAATGAAAAAAGTATTAGCATTCATATAAAGACGCAACAAGATTCATAGAGATTTCGTTGTAAAGTACATTTTGTAACGCAATATTCAGATTATAAGTAGATAACAATGAAACAGGTCAAGAAAACAGTATTGTACTTTTATAAATCCAAATTTTTTGAAGTGTTTTTTGTATTTCATCATAAACAATGTCTATCAAGCAAACAAGTCCCATACCCGTTACAAATAGGAGAAATCAACTATTATGTAAAATGCATGCAAATTCAATCTTTTCCATAATAGACAATAATAAATATGGCAGGCCGAAAAAGGAAGAGAATGTTAAACATTCTTTATTAGATCATGGTTATATAATAATACACATACATTTTGAAGTAACTAGGTATTACTATTTAAAAAATTAATGGATTAGGAAAGCAGACATAATATACAAAATGAGTCATCTCCGCAGGAAAGGCAGATTGTGACTATTGAAAAAGATATTTCGAAATGGTTTTCTTGCTAAGATAGTCATTCATTAGGACCACGTTTTAAAATTATTTTGTATTATACAGAGTGTTCCATAACTTGGTAGCTGCCCATAGTTAGAGTTTTTTAAATGGTACATATATATTAATACATGTTGCTATGATAGCATATATCTGATGATAAATTTTTATTATTCTTTACTTATAATAAATGTGTTATTGCTATACGTTGGGCATCACCAGATATATATACTATAACTTTGCTTTCAAATTAAAATATGGTAATCTTGTACCAGCATAACTTAATCAAACTATGATAATACAAAGTAGCACAATATACAACGAATGCAGAAATAGCGTTGACATGTAAAAAAAATTCTTTATTAAATTTATAAATTTAATCCCTATTAACATTCGTATTTTTCTTGTAGGTTCTAGCAGTGATATTCCTTTTATTTTCCCAACAACATTTCTTATCTAAAATTAGATGGGATAAGGTTACTAATAAAAAACTAAATCTCATAAAATATTTATATTCAATGTAATATCTTATAACAATATTGGTGAAGTAATTCTCTTGCCACATGTGGCTATAAAAAGAAATCGTCCTTTTTACTTTCCAATTATAAGCAAAAAAAAACGTGTATTTTATTAATACGAAAACACATTGCATTACTAATATCATATAGATTCAAAATAAATATCACTCTTTGCTATATTCAAATTTTAACATTCTGTAGTTTCAAAGAAATAAAAATTTTCTTATACGACGCTAAATTTCGCTTCAACAAAGACATTCATTCTCACGAAATACCTCTGAAGATACAGAATCTCGCAGAGCAGAAAACACCTTGATAAGACTGTCACCAATCATCATATGCAAATATTTACACGTTGTACATACCACAAATTGGCTATTGTCTACCAAAAATGCTCCTACCTTTACGTATATAAATATATTTGAAATCCTCATTAAATTTTGTGTCTAATAACTTGTTAATAATGTATAGATAACATCGCTAACAAACATTCCCACGTTGTGTCATCAATGCCCTTTCTACATTATTAACAATACTCCCATGATTTGTTATATTAATCTACTTATAGCAAAGAAGATAATATTCTTATTTAAAATATTAATAAGTTTTAATGCCTTGCTAAAAATGAATATTTTCACATAGCATCTTTAGCATAATTTATTTTAAGAAAAACTTACTTATAATGTTCATACATTTCATCAAATTCCTCTTGATATTGATCTACCATATTAATAATGAAAAATAAATGAAATTAAACTAAATGACAAAAATTAATTATGAAATGATAAAGTACTTATTGAAAATCAAAAATAACTTAATACATTTACTACAAATGATTTCTATGCAGTGTATCTATACGCCTGCAATCATTAAACAGAATTCGAACAAAATCAAAGATCGACCGCTTCTTCCAAAGTTCGACTACTTCTCTCGTAGATCAGCGACTTCTCTCCTCTTTTCATCGTTCCCGGTCTTTTATCAGTTCTCGGTCATCGGAAAAAAACATTCTTAGTCCGCAGCGCCACAATACACGCACTAATGTTTACGTTGGCATTGTCCTGCTCATATTTATTTTCTTTACGTTTTCCCTAGGCTGACCTGTACCCATATTATTTTGACATTTAGAAATTAACAAAAATACACGCACACAATTTATTTATTGTTTATGTCTCTGCACATTTGCGATTTTCTTATCTTGGGTAGGTACATTCCTTTTCCATTAACGCCATCCTTTATTGTATTTATAGATGAATTTGTTGCCTCTTTCATCATTGTTTAAATACTTTCTTTTTCCATTGTTTAACACTATCCGTATTTTTCTCTTGCAGACATCTCCTTTAGAAACAATAGGAAAGACATTGCATACGACTGGAATACTTCCCTTTTTAATTACATTGTCAGGAACCTGGACCTTGATAACTCCATTCCTGTCTTCAAACCATCTTCTCTCGTCTTCGTGTAGGTTAATTTGTATGCAGCTGTTAACAATATTAAACATTGTTTTTTCTTTGTAGATTTATTCAGATTAAACCAATTTTAACCTGTTGTTTCTGGAATTTTCCTGGATTAAACTGGATTTAACCTGCTATTACTGAAGTTTTTGCTTTATTACATCGTGTCGAATAAAATTATACCTTTTTACATATTCCTTTTTAAAATTAAGCTTAGATATAAGTGTCAGGTATTTATCGTATTGTTAAGTGTGACCATAGAATATGAACAAATAACAATCTTTTATAAACTGACATCTACTCATGATGAAAGATGTTTTCATGTCGTGAATATCTAATTTCACCCTTCTCATACAGCTTTACGGCATTCAAATGACTAACTCTTTTGACTATTCCATCTTTCATCATTACTCTCTCTCTGTTATTTATTTTCAACACGTTATTGAGTTTGAATAGTGGTCTACTGCTCAATATATTTAATGCTATTCTTACACAATGCATAAAATTTGGTTCAGCCTTTGTATACTGAAATTGCATCTTGTGCTCCTCGTTTCTATAAATATAGAATACATGAATTTTATTTTTGTGTTTATTTTTATACCTTTCAAATACATTTTATTTCAATTTCAATTGTCATATACCTAATATTATAACATTACGCCGTTGCGGTTATGCAACTCATAATACATTTTTCCATAATTATACTTACTACTAAAAATTATTTACTTATTCTATTACTTAATTATTTATTTATCTTATAATGCCTAACGAATATAGGGATCACGGCAATATGTATACGTATAACTATGATCTAGGTTATATAATAAGACACTTACATTTTGAAGTAACTAGGTATTACTATTTAAAAAATTAATGGATTAGGAAAGCAGACATAATATACAGGGTGAGTGATCCCCGCAAGAAAGCAGATTGTGACTATTGGGAAAGCTATTTCGAAATGGTTTTCTTACTAAGACAGCCACTCACTAGGAGCAAGTTTTAGAATTATTTTGTATTATACAAAGTGTTCCATAACTTGGTAGCTGCTCATATTTATAGTTTTTTTTAAATGGTATATATATATATTATTACATTTTTGTATTTCCCGTATAATTCTTAGTGAAAAGATTTAGTTTAGTTTAGTTGACGTGTTGATTTGTAAATTGCGTATGCCTTGTTTGACTTTCTTTCTTGCCTTGGTTTATGTTCCCCCAGATCTTAAATCTGATAGTATAGACCGGTTCCTGGATGAGTTAGAACTCATTTTAGTTAAATATCCGAGACTTATTGTGGGTGATTTTAATGTTCCTGGCTGCGTGGGTGATGTCACTCTTGGTGATCCCAAGGCTAATGTTTTGAGTTCACTTATGGAATCGCTCGGATTATCTCAATACAGTAGCATTGTTAATGTTAATAATAATAATAATAATATTAATAATAATAATAATAATAATAATAATACACACTTGATTACGTAGACACCTCAAGGTGTATGTAACAAGTCATTATACAATCAGTAATACAATTAAATATAATATATAATAATAATAATAATAGCCTGCAACATAATGGCAGAAAGGTAAGATTTTTGCCGATGGAAAGACACACGTGGGAATCTTAAAACAACCAGAATTCATCAAGTGAATAGAATAGATGCGCGATGAGAAAGTCTTTAAGATTGTGCTTGAATAGGTTGTAATTTGAAGCATTTTTTTATACACGGTTGTAATTTACTAAATATGCGAAGACCCAAGTTGTCTGGACTATGGCTAGTTATACGCAAGGTGTATTGTGGGACGTGGAAATGACTTCTCCTCCTCGTACTATTGTCGTGAATATTTGATTTCTTCTTGAAGAGATGCTTGTGTTTAAATATGTAGGACGCCATTTCCAGAATAAATAAACACGGAAGTGGCAGTATGTGTAGGTAGCGAAAAATTGGCCTACACGAATCGCTATACGGGCACCCACAATGCTCCTCACTACGGATTTATGGGCCACAAAAACATCGCTCGCCACGCCGGACGCTCCCCACAGAACAATACCATATCGGATCCGAGATTCTATCTCCGCGTGGTATACGGATATTAATATTTGTTGGCTCAAAGTATGTCGTAGATGTCAAAACAGGTAGGATTTTATCGAGACAACAGTTGCCAGCGCAGCACAATGGTCACTCCACAACAAATTGTCCTGGAGACCTACTCTGAAAAAAATGCATCGGCATTATTTGCTACAAAGTTGTGTTTGAAATATTGTAGAAGTTATTACTATAATTGTGTGAGTTATTACTATCACATTCTGAGACGTATTAAAATAATACTGTAGGTTAAATTTTATAGCCAATTTTGCTATAAATGGTATAAACTATTAACATACTTTTGATGAACTAATTTACATTATTTTCTGCCAAAATAATATTGAAACATTAACAAGATTGTCCTAATTTATTGTAGAAATTGTAGAAATATATCTGCTCACAACAATATATTTTAAAATTTCCTATAATATTTTAGATGAATTTATAAAAATGTCACCTTGAATATAAGGACAGAATTACTGTAGTGAAACAATGAATCTCGGATATTTTATACTATACAGCACGTGTCAATTTTCATTAGCCATAGGCGATTAATCCATACAGCATGTGGCAACATAGTATACCCCTTCTTTCCTTTCCAATGTCAGCGCGACCGATGCATGCTCGTAAGTAAATACAAGTTAGCGTGGTTAGCAGTAACTCTTCGACCAGCGGGTTGGATGTTTGTAATGCGTTCAGAAATATTTACGAGTTACAAGGATTTGTTTTTCTTTTTCCTATTAGTAAATGCAGAGAATTATTAAGCTGCGTTCACGCTGCATGACACAAACAAAAGCTTAATTCTAATAAAATTGAAAATAAGGTAAATAAAAAAGGATTCTGAAAATAATAATAAATTACTAGATCAGGAGATCGCGGCGGCCATTTGATGTTTCCCGTTCCAGTAATAAGACGGCATTGCAGATTAGATCGCAACGTATTCGCAGCTAACATTGAATGTAAAATCTGGTCGGGAGAAGTGGGAAGATCGGAGAAAGCCGTTTTGATGTCGATTGTTCCCGGGATTGGTGACGGACGCTGTGGGGTGGCACGTTGCCACATATTACTTGTATATGTATAAATCGCATGTAAAATTGAATTATACTCTATAAAAGCGCACGGCCGTTTCTTTTATTCGGCGTGTGAAAAGACGGCTTAACCGGGCGGCCAAAATCGATGAAAATTCGTAAAACGCGAGAAAGTACTCGTCTCTGGATAAGCGAAATTAAAAGTTGTCTCTTTGCGTGCGCTTTCGGACACCTTTAAAGGGTTCCTCGACGGAGAGTTTTTTCTTTTTATCGGAGCGTGAAGAGAGATATCCGCCGTCAAAGAGGAGCGTGCAAGTATCGTGTAACAGAAAAAATGGCTTACGTTTTGACCATTCCCGTGACAAGCGATAAAAATCTCGGGAAACGTCAATCTCTGACAGGCGAACTGAGTTTCAGCACAGATTCATTTTTAAGACTGAAATACGAAATTTTGAAGGTCGCGAGGGTCCAACAAGACCCGGGGTCTTAACGAACGGACCTCTCGGCATCTTTTACATGCTTATTTCGAGTCGACAGACGCACGCAATCAAGGGCACGAGCAATTTCAAATTCGTTTGCACGTGAATTTGGTAAGAAAAATGGCCGAAATACGTCACAGATTCAATGTGCATGTGATTCAGTGTACTACGGTCGGGCGAAAAATATCAGATTAATGTATCCGGCCCGACGAGTTCGGCATCTCAATCTCGACATTGACTTAGCATTTCTATAGATATACAGGTTGATTGTTCGGTTAATTATTATATACATATTTGAATTATTAAAATACGTTAATTCCAGAACGCGCACGCACAGTTTCCTTAATAGGGAAAAAGATTGCTTTTAACATTTATGTGCCCTTATGACATAATTCTATTTAAACGATTACGCAAACGTGCACAGTGGGCGGAGCTGGCTGAAATCAATTTCTCTCTCTTTTGATTAAAAGTAAAATTAGGCACTTGGGAGTTTTTACGGTCGCCCATCACTGATTCAAATGTCAGAAGAAAAAAAATGGCCGAAGGATTTTTTGAAAATTGACGTACGAATGTGAAATCTTGGATACGGAGGTGTCTTATGTGGCCGATCACAAATCCAAAGTCAAAAAAATAAGACGGCCGAAAAGTTTTTTGAAAATTGACGTATGAATGTGAAATTTTAGATACGGGGGTGTGTGCGAACGCCGATTACAGATCCAAAGTCAAAATGTCAAAAAAACAAAATGGCGGACGGGTTTTTTTTAAATTGACGTATGAATGCAAAATTTTAGATACGGGGGTGTGTGCGGACGCCGATTACAAATCCATAGTCAAAATGTTAAAAAAAAGAAAATGGCGGACGGTTTTTTGAAAATTGACGTATGAATGTGAAATTTTAGATACGGGGGTGTGTGCGGACACCGATTACAGATCCAAAGTTAAAATGTCAAAAAAAACAAAATGGCGGACATTTTTTGAAAATGACGTATGAACGTGAAATTTTAGATACGGGGGTGTGTGCGGACGCCGATTACAGATCCAAAGTCAAAATGTCAAAAAAAACAAAATGGCGGACGGTTATTTGAAAATTAACGTATGAACGTGAAATTTTAGATACGGGGGTGCGTGCGGACGCCGATTACAAATCCAAAGTCAAAATGTCAAAAAAAACAAAATGGCGGACATTTTTTGAAAATTGACGTATGAACGTGAAATTTTAGATACAGGGGTGTGTGCGGACGCCGATTACAGATCCAAAGTCAAAATGTCAAAAAAAACAAAATGGCGGGCGGGTTTTTTGAAAATTGACGTATGAACGTGAAATTTTAGATACGGGGGTGTGTGCGTACGCCGATTACAGATCCAAAGTCAAAATGTCAAAAAAAACAAAATGGCGGACAGGTTTTTTAAAAATTGACGTATGAACGTGAAATTTTAGATACGGGGGTGTGTGCGGACGCCGATTACAGATCCAAAGTCAAAATGTCAAAAAAAAAAAAATGGCGGACATTTTTTTGAAAATTGACGTATGAACGTAAAATTTTAGATACGGGGGAGTGTGCGGACGCCGATTACAAATCCATAGTCAAAATGCTTAATAAAACCGGACATTCTAAAAGGCGTCATGACAGTGATTGCTTTTTACAGGAAAATATGAAAAAGCTTTAGGCGGACGCGAAAAAAGCGATTCCAACTAAAAGAGATTGACGGACGCGCTGTAAGCGGAGGACCCGCTGTAAGCGGAGAACCCGTTGTAAGCGGAGGACCTGCTGTAAGCGGACGTTAGAGCTAGTTATACATACTAAAAGCGCACGGCCGTTTCTTTTATTCGGCGTGTGAAAAGACGGCTTAACCGGGCGCCCGAAATCGATGAAAATTCGTAAAACGCGAGAAAGTACTCGTCTCTGGATAAGCGAAATTAAAAGTTGTCTCTTTGCGTGCGCTTTCGGACACCTTTAAAGGGTTCCTCGACGGAGAGTTTTTTCTTTTTATCGGAGCGTGAAAAGAGATATCCGCCGTCAAAGAGGAGCGTGCAAATATGTTGTAACAGAAAAAATGGCTTACGTTATTCAAATATATTGGTGAACACGAAAAATTGACGTTACTCGAATCTGACAGGTACATCGAGAAATTTTGCAGGTGTGACTTTTAAGAGTGAAATACGAAATTTTGAAGGTCGCGAGGGTCCAACAAGACCCGAGGTGATAAAGAACGGGCCTCTCGGGATCTTCTACATGCTTATTTCGAGTCGACAGACGCACGCAACCAAGGGCATGAGCACTTTCAAATTCGTTTGCACGTGGATTTGGTAAGAAAAATGGCCGAAATACGTCACAGATGCAATGTGCATGTGATTCTGTGTACTACGGTCGGGCGAAAAATATCAGATTAATGTATCCGACCCGACGAGTTCGGCATCTCAATCTCGACATAATGCACCCGCTTGACTTAGCATTTCTATAGATATACAGGCTGATTGTTCGGTTAATGATTATATACATATTTGAATTATTAAAATACGTTAATTCCAGAACGCGTACGCCCAGTTTCCTTAATAGGGAAAAAGATTGCTTTTAAGATTTATATACGCCATAATTTTATTTAAACGATTACGCAAATGTGCACAGTGGGCGGAGCTGGCTGAAATCAATTTTTCTCTCTTTTGATTAAAAGTAAAATTAGGCACTTGGGAGTTTTTACGGTCGCCCATCACTGATTCAAATGTCAGAAGAAAACAAAATGGCCGAAGGATTTTTTGAAAATTGACGTACGAATGTGAAATCTTGGATACGGAGGTGTCTTATGTGGCCGATCACAAATCCAAAGTCAAAAAAAATAAGATGGCCGAAAAGTTTTTTGAAAATTGACGTATTCATGTGAAATATTAGATACGGGGGTGTGTGCGGACGCCAATCACAAATCCAAAGTCAAAATGTCAAAAAAAAACAAAATGGCGGACGATTTTTTGAAAATTGACGTATGAACGTAAAATTTTAGATACGGGGGTGTGTGCGGACGCCGATTACAAATCTAAAGTCATAAACTCAAAAAAAACAAAATGGCGGAAAAGTTTTTTGAAAATTGACGTATAAATGCGAAATTTTAGATACGGGGGTGTGTGCGGACGCCTATCACCAGTCCATAGTCAATATGTCAAAAAAAAGAAAATGGCGGACGGGTTTTTTGAAAATTGACGTATGAATGCGAAATTTTAGATACGGGGTGTGTGTGGGCGCCGATTACAAATCTAAAGTCATAAACTCAAAAAAAAACAAAATGGCGGAAAAGTTTTTTGAAAATTGACGTATAAATGCGAAATTTTAGACACGGGGGTGTGTGCGGACGCCTATCACCAATCCATAGTCAATATGTCAAAAAAAAGAAAATGGCGGCAGAGTTTTTTGAAAATTGACGTATGAATACGAAATTTTAGATACGGGGGTGTGTGCGGACGCCGATTACAAATCCATAGTCAAAATGTCAAAAAAACAAAATGGCGGACGGGTTTTTGAAAATTGACGTATGAACGTGAAATTTTAGATACGGGGGTGTGCGGACGCCGATTACAAATCCATATTCAAAATGTCAAAAAGAAAAATGGCGGACATTTTTTGAAAATTGACGTATGAACGTGAAATTTTAGATACGGGGGTGTGTGTGGACGCCGATTACAGATCCAAAGTCAAAATGTAAAAAAAAAAACAAAATGGCGGACGGTTTTTTGAAAATTGACGTATGAATGTGAAATTTTAGATACAGGGGTGTGTGCGGACGCCGATTACAAATCCATAGTCAAAATGTCAAAAAAAACAAAATGGCGGACGAGTTTTTTGAAAATTGACGTATGAACGTGAAATTTTATATACGGGGGTGTGTGCGGGCGCCGATTACAGATCCAAAGTCAAAATGTCAAAAAAACAAAATGGCGGACGGTTTTTTGAAAATTGACGTATGAATGTGAAATTTTAGATACGGGGGTGTGTGCGGACGCCGATTACAAATCCATAGTCAAAATGTCAAAAAAAAACAAAATGTCGGACGAGTTTTTTGAAACTTGACGTATGAACGTGAAATTTTAGATACGGGGGTGTGTGCGGACGCCGATTACAAATCCATAGTCAAAATGTCCAAAAACAAAATGGCGGACGGGTTTTTTAAAATTGACGTATGAACGTGAAATTTTAGATACGGGGGTGTGTGCGGACGCCGATTACAAATCCATAGTCAAAATGTCAAAAAAAAACAAAATGGCGGACATTTTTTGAAAATTGACGTATGAACGTGAAATTTTAGATACTGGGGTGTGTGCGGACGCCGATTACAGATCCAAAGTCTAAATGCCAAGAAAAACAAAATGGCGGACGGGTTTTTTGAAAATTGACGTATGAACGTGAAATTTTAGATACGGACGTGTGCGGACGCCGATTACAAATCCATAGTCAAAATGTCAAAAAAAACAAAATGGCGCACGGGTTTTTTGAAAATTGACGTATGAACGTGAAATTTTAGATACGGGGGGGGGGTGTGCGGACGCCGATTACAGATCCAAAGTCAAAATGTCAAAAAAACAAAATGGCGGACGGTTTTTTGAAAATTGACGTATGAATGTGAAATTTTAGATACGGGGGTGTGTGCGGACGCCGATTACAAATCCATAGTCAAAATGTCCAAAAACAAAATGGCGGACGGGTTTTTTAAAATTGACGTATGAACGTGAAACTTTAGATACGGGGGTGTGTGCCGACGCCGATTACAAATCCATAGTCAAAATGTCAAAAAAAAACAAAATGGCGGACATTTTTTGAAAATTGACGTATGAACGTGAAATTTTAGATACGGGGGTGTGTGCGGACGCCGATTACAGATCCAAAGTCTAAATGCCAAAAAAAAACAAAATGGCGGACGGGTTTTTTGAAAATTGACGTATGAACGTGAAATTTTAGATACGGGGGTGTGTGCGGACGCCGATTACAGATCCAAAGTCGAAATGTCAAAAAAACAAAATGGCGGACGGGCTTTTTTTAAATTGACGTATGAATGCGAAATTTTAGATACGGGGGTGTGTGCGGACGCCGATTACAAATCCATAGTCAAAATGTCAAAAAAAACAAAATGGTGGACGGGTTTTTTGAAAATTGACGTATGAACGTGAAATTTTAGATACGGGGGGGTGTGCGGACGCCGATTACAGATCCAAAGTCAAAAAAAACAAAATGGCGTAAGAGTTTTTTGAAAATTGACGTGTGAATGTGAAATTTTGGATACGGGGGTGCTTAGGTCACCGATCACGAGTCCATAGTCTAAATGTCAAAAAAACAACATGGCAAATCTAATATGGCGGAAAGGTATCTTCGAAAAGTGCTTGGATCTGAGCACATCCTTTCTTCGTAACTTTAACATGATTTATGTTAAAATCGGACTTTCTAAAAAGCGTCATGACAGTGATCGCGTTCTACGGGAAACGGTAATTGCAGACAAATCTTTATAGCTTGGATGACAAACTTCAAAAGGTTATTATGATTAATGTCAAAAGGTGTATTTATAAGTCTCGAAATGGCGTGTTTAGGTAGAATACTTGACAGGTAAAATTTTGCGATACCTCAAATTTAATGTACTTAAATTATTGGCGCATGTTTCATTAAAGTTGACATACTATTTGAATGTAACCTTCAACATTGAAACACCCTAACAACAATGTCAAATTTAAACGCGTTTTTAGTTATTTTTATTATTGCATTATATTAAGGGCCCGTTTTCCCAATTCTGATTAAAATGCCGATCAGCGTATTCATTAGATAAAATACGGGACAGTACGTTTTTGCAAGAACCGGTTGGCGCTAATCATTGATTAAAATACCGGTTAGTATGTTTTTCCAACATCGGTTAGCGCTAATCATTGATTAAGAACGTTATTAAATGAAGATATTTTAACCGCTATTTTACCAAACCTGATAAAATATTAAACAGTAATTACGATTTCTTACACATGTGCATAACCTAGGAGATTTGGATTTTTATTAGTATTGACTGCGATTATGTTTTCTTATGCATTTGTAATTAATAATTATTGTTATTAGTGTTTTAGTAATTGTATTGCTTCTTCTATACATGAAATTACAGTATAATTAAAAATAAAAACATAATATAAAATATGTGTAACTTTTAGCTTACTAGGGAAATATTTGTGTTTTGGAAGCTTTTTAATTCTGTTACATTTCTGGGACTTTATCTGAGTTGCTAAAAATCCTATATATTTGTGAAAATTTATGCCTGCGTTTGCTCTCTTTTTCTTTGTAACTGCTTTTAACAGCACCTTATTAAAACTAATCATTTATATGTTTGCGAGCTATAGGTATGTTTGAAGTTCATCAGCATTCTATAAGCATGTTTGAAAGAGACGCCCATTTATCAAACAAAATTTGTTATAAACATTTCAAACACTATACAGATACTATATATATTGGAGCATGTCCATTAAAATGACGAGCCCGCGATAGCGGGCGAGTAGTCTACATAATATCTTTTCTATCATTAGAGAGATAACAGTACGAATAATAATGTAATTCAGTGAAAATTTAAAATGTTCTGCAATACAAGCCCTTCATTTTTAATTGACTTGCGAACTAATTTTGAGTATGTGACAGACGAATATTTCAAATCTGCTGACCAAAATTTCATAATGAAAGCGCGGTTCCACTTCAAATAATTGGGGTGAAAAATATCTCAGAGTAAATCTGCTTTTTAGGTTCTTTTTTATTAATATTGTGCGTGCCTATTTTAAATTGTTTCTGAGCAATTGACATACTTTTTGTTAATATACTAAATTTTTCCACTATTATTTCAAGAGCGTATTATCCCGATTGTCTCAATGAAAATAATGCGCTTATTGAGCATTTTGTTTCTTCAGATACTTTAACATCATTCTTATATTTAATATTAAATTATCTTTCTCGCTCTTGAGTGTGTACCGCTTTGTGTAAAAAGCAATTCGAGAAGAATTTTAAATAAAATATACTATTGGCTTCACAAAATTTATGTATGTACAGGGGCTTCAAAAGTTTATAAAAGTTGACATTCTAAAGAGCGTCATGCCAGTGATCGCTTTTTACAGGAAAGGCGCTTCAATAGGGCTTTAGATTTAAAACTTGGGCTTTCTACTTTTATTATTATTTTGTGCTCTTTTATTGACGATAGTGGATTTGGAAAAGGTTGAAAAGCTTTTACACTTTCGCATCAAAATAGAATTGTACACTGTCTAAATAAAAATGTTGCGCTTTTTGATCTTATTGTGTCGTTGTATACTTTAACATTAAATTACCATTCTCGCTCTTGAGTGTGCAACGGTTTGTGTCAAAAACAGTTCTAGGAAAGTTTTAAATAAAATATTATATTATTGTCTTAACAAAATATATGTATATACAGGGGTGTTTCAAAAGTTTATAAAAGTAGACATTCTAAAAAGCGTCATGCCAGTGATCGCCTTTTACCGGAGAGGCCCTTTAATAGGGCTTACATTTAGAACTTTGGTTTTCTATTTTTATTATTGTTTTGTGCTCTGTTATTAACGATAGTGGACTTTGAAAAGATTGACAGACTTTTACACTTTCACATCAAAAAAGTATTGTAAACTGTCTTGATACAAATGTTGACCTTTTTGATCTTATTATGTCTTTGAATACTTTAACATTAAATTACATTTCTCGCTCTTGAGTGTGTACCGGTTTGTGTCAAAAATAGTTCGAGAAGAATTTTAATATACTATTGGCTTCACAATATTTATGTATGTATAGGGGTGTTTCAAAAGTTTATAAAAGTGGACATTCTAAAAAGCATCATGCCAGTGATCGCCTTTTACAGACAAGGCGCTTCAATAGGGTTTCAATTTAAAACTTGGGCATTTTACTTTTATTATTATTTTGTGCTGTTTTATTAACGATAGTGGATTTCGAAAAGGTTGTCCGGCTTCTACACTTTCGCATCAAAATAGTATTGTAAACTGTCTTAATGAATATGTTGGGCTTCTTGATCTTATTGTGTCTTTGAATACTTATGACTTATGTTTAACACAAATTTACCTTTCTCGCTCTTGAGTGTGTACCGGTTTGTGTAAAAAAGCGTTCGAGAAGAATTTTAAAGAAAATATACTATTGGCTTCAGGAAATATATGTATATACAGGGGTACGTCAAAAGTTAATAAAAACGGAAATTCTAAAAGGAGTTATGACAGTGATTGCTTTTTACAGGAAACTATGAAAAAGCTGTAAGCGGACGCGAAAAAAGCGATTCCAACTAAAAGAGATTGACGGACGCGCTGTAAGCGGAGGACCCGCTGTAAGCGGAGGGCCCGTTGTAAGCGGAGGACCCGCTGTAAGCGGACGTTAGAGCTAGTTATATATACTAATAGCCGAGTAGCCAATGGCAACCAAACCCGGTCAAAATCGACGAAAATTGGGTACGCGGGGGGAAGAACTCGTCTCTGGATACGCGAAATTG
Organism: Amphimallon solstitiale; assembly: GCA_963170755.1. Lineage (NCBI taxonomy): Eukaryota > Metazoa > Arthropoda > Insecta > Coleoptera > Scarabaeidae > Amphimallon > Amphimallon solstitiale. Next base: position 149,373,213 of record OY720675.1, read on the forward strand.
AAAGCTACCCTTTGGCGTGAAGTTACCGACGACCTTAAATTGTTCCTCGACGGAGAGATTTTCCTTCTAAGTGGAGCGTGTGCAGAGATATCGCCCGTTGAAGAGGAGCGTGCATTCGGTGTTTTAACAGAAAAATGGCTTACGTCATGACGATTCACGTGACAACCGATCAAAATCGTAAAAATGTCAGGTATGACAGGCACGCGCGAAAGGATTGTAAAAGTTTCACATTGACGAAGAAATTTCAGGCCGTCGAGGTTTAGAGTGCGGAAAGAGGGTTGGAAACCAAAAGAGTGGACTTTTCCGCGACGATTGAGTGCACTGTCCACGTGCCAAGTCTGTCGCTGTCGAAGGTGCGACTCATTGAAGGTTTTTCTGCAGGGTATAAAAATCTCGCGATGACGAGTTTGCGTGTCATTAATGACTATATATATATTCACGTTCATCCATCGGTTGTCAAGTTTAAATGTCAGAAGGCCGACAAATAAAGGGATTATGAAGGAAATGTGGTACCTTTCAGACACGTATTAGTGTTATTATTATCAATTGTTACTATTTCTTTTTTATTTATGAATATATGAACAATGCCGACGGATATGATAAAATAAACTTAAAGCACAGACTAAACAATCCAGACCGGCAACTTAATCCTAGATTTTATCCAGAGTACTCATCCTTGTTTAGCAAGCGTAAATTTCAATACTCTACCATCTTTGTCAGATTCACTGAACTTGGAGATGAGATGGCGCTAGCGTCAATTGAAATGTTTGTTATGCTGTGGTTATATATCATTCAAAACTACATTTCAAGTTTGACACGTTTGACATAGGTACTTTTGCAATTCTTTGTCGTAGATCGTATTAATTATATGTTGATACAAATATGGTGTCCAAGTGTTTAGTGTGCGGGTTTGGGCACGATGAAGTTAACAAAATGCACAGGTTTCCTGCAAATATCGACTAGTGAGTATAAATATTGTAAAGTTGTGCTTTAAATATGCATATTACAAAATTTCGTAGTCATCATATTATATTATATTACAAGATTTGTATCATTTTTGTCTTCTCGTTACTGGTTGTGTAATTTAATTTTACTATGTATTGTATAAGTATATGTATCAATAAAAACTATTGTTATTATATCCCTATGTTTTCCTTGACAGTTTTCACTTGATTATTATATTTCTTTTAATCTTAGTAGTTTATTGTGTCTAATAGGTCACCGTAAGAGCGATGTTATAATACATGTAAGTAGAAGATTAATATTTATATTTCGTATCACATATTTAATATGTAACACCACAAAATTACACATAAGATGCTCAAACTATGGCTATAATTGTTACAGTAAGTAATATTTATTACCATAGTTTTAGTAACTTTTGTGTATGTTTCTGTTACATAAATAACGTATTTAATAAGCGTATTCTAAAAACAAGTTCATTTCAAATTCCGCGCCAATATGCTGCTAGCGCCATCTTCGTACTAAGTTCACTGATGTGTCACAAGGATAGAAGATCTTGGATATTTTTTTTCAAGTAGTTGCCGGTCTGGGTTGTTTAGTCTGTGCTTAAAGTGTATTATCGCACGTAAGTACAGTGACAAATATAACGATCTTTCTATATTTTATTAAGATATATTAAATACAAATTATATATGTCATCGAAATGTCGTCACTTCTCGCGAAAGAAGTACCGACGCAAGCCTAAATAAAGAATCATCTGAGTTTTCTTTATTTGTCAGATGTGTTCGAAACACTTCGAAATAACATAAATACATCAAATATGTAAAATTCCCATAAGCATTTATGTAATTTCGTTTATCAATTCAGTTATAAAAGCAAGCATTTAAAGTATGCCACTATGCGGGTTGGCACAAACTAATCAGAAGTACATTTTCAGTTAAATGGTATTAGGAGCCAGCAAGATTTTTGATTGGGTTTTACAAAGTACATATATATACTATTAAAGCGTAATATGAAAATTAATTAATTCTCTCAATGACCTGTAAGTTTAAAACATGTTTTGTTAAAGTTCATCATGTTATGTTGTTAATTTCATTTGACAATTGGAAAGACAATTTGGTTAAGCACTGTCCGTCTGACATTTCGATCTCACAAGTTTATGTGTGAACGAATACACTACGACGAAGTATTGTCACGATGACAGGTGGAACGACAGTTTGGTTAAACATCAACTTTTCATTGTCGTATAAGTGTCACGATGACAGTCTGTCAAAAAATTTGAAGTATACACTATTTTTATCGTAAACTTGACACAAGGCATGGTACTACCAATTTTATAGAACGAATAACATGAAACAACATTTAAATGCCGAACCGTCTTGGTTTTTTTTGTCTGTCGACGTTCACCTTGGCCTAGAAGCACATAGTTAGACAATTAGACTTAGCAATCAGTAAAAACATTAACAAAACCATAAAGATAGAAACTGAAAGTGTCATGAGCTCTGATCACAATCCAATTATAATAACTTGGAACGAAGACATAACCAAAAGAACAGATCACACCTTCAAGACAGACTGGGCCGGCTACAAAACAGAACTAGAACAAACCATCACTGCAGTTCCTAAAATACAAAACACTGCAGAATTAGAACAGAACATAGAATCACTACAAGATAAAATAACAAACGCTGTTAAAAATAATACCATCAAAATAGAAAGGATATATAAACCAGGTAGTCTACCACATCATATTAAAGAACTAATAAAGGAAAAGAACAGAGCTAGGAGAAGACAAAACTATACTAAACAACCTTCAACATCAAGTACATAAGGAATTACTGGAACTGAAAAATGTAGAATGGCAAAGAACACTCGAAGAAATAGGTGCAGACCCCTCTAAGACATGGAAAATAATCAAGGCAATCAAAAGAGAACAAATACAAATCCCACCACTTCAATTCAATAACTTCACACAAGTCACAGCAGAAGAAAAAGCAGAAGCTCTAGCGGAATCACTAGAAGAGCAATTCACTCCGAACTTGGATGAACTAGACATGCAACACGTAGTGCAGATTCACAAAGTAGTAAGCAGAGAAATACGTGAACCCCACTCCCCTAGCAACGACCCAGTCACAGCCGAGAACCTAAAAGCAATCCTTAAAGCATTAAATCCCAAAAAAGCTCCTGGTATAGACAACATCACCAACAGATCACTACAAAACCTCCCCCGAAAAGCAATAATGTCAATTCTAGCAATAGCAAACTCCGTTATCAGACTCCAAACATTCCCAAAGATATGGAAACATGACAAAGTAATAGTTATACCTAAACCAGGAAAACCATAAAACAATACCAAGCAGCTACAGGCCCATAAGCCTGTTACCATCCATTAGCAAAGTGATAGAAAAAATAATCCTACAGAAGATAAAGTACCACTCTGACAATCAAGACATAATACCAGAAGATCAACATGGGTTTAGAGAAGAACATTCAACGATCACACAACTTTCAAGAGTCACTGAGATTATCCAAGAAGGATTCAACAAAAATCAAGTGACAGCAGCTGTATTTCTCGACATAGCAAAGGCATTTGATAAAGTCTGGAGGCAGGGACTCATATATAAAATGATAATACACAATTACCCAACACACATCATAAAAATCACGAACAGTTTTCTCTAAGGACGCTGCTTTCAAGTTAGCATCCAGAACACACTTTCCTCAATAAAACATCCAACAGCGGGAGTCCCCCAGGGCTCATGCCTGTCACCTCACCTATATACAATATTTACAGCCGACATACCAGTATCAAATCCTACAAGATATTTAAATACGGCCACCTTTGCAAATGATTCGGCACTGCTCTCAACATCAAGATGTCCGACGAACGCGGTACAGGAACTCCAAACGCACCTAGACAACACGATAAAATGGTTCAAACAATGGAGGACAACAATAAACGAAGACAAATCCCAAGCAATAATCTTTCAAAGGAATCTGAAAACAACAGACAACGAAATAACCATCAACAACAACACTATACCATGGAGTAGAGAAATTAAATACCTGGGAATATCCTGGATATAAAGCTCAATTATAACACACACATAGCAAAAAGGATAACCAAAACCAAACAAACAAGATGTCAACTATGGCCTCTTATAGGCAGAAAAAGCCAGCGAACACGAACAACAAAATTCTACTTTACAAACAAGTATTAGGTCCAATATTCACATATGCATGCCCAATATGGGTGCATATGTGCAAGACCAACATCAAAAAACTGCAAATAATACAAAACACCAGTCTTAGAATGATACTAAATGCTCCATGGTATATGAGAAATAATCAAATAATGAATGAAACAAATACCCCAACCATTATTGACTACATCAAGGAAAGAGCGCTCAGTTTCTATAACCAGATGGAAAACCACTCAAATCAAAATCTTAAAAGAGCACTTGCATATGATGGAAATGTAAATTTCAAACACAAATGACCTAAAATGGTTCTACTTTAATTCTTAATCAAAATAAAGATAAACAATAGCTAATCAAATTCAACTTCAACAATCCAAGATTCACCGCACTCAGATGAAGAGTAAAAGACTAAATAGTCTAACTCAAAGCCACAATAAAGAAGAGGAAGAAGAAGAAGATGCACACAATTGATACAAAACCTGAATGTCAACAAAATTTTTCTAAATATCTATATATAGAAATGTTGTTCGCTTTGTGGGCAAAGTCTTAATAAATAAATTCATTTGCCACTAATTATAAATGTCACAATAATATTTAATTTATTTCTAAGAGACATTTTGCTTAATATGCGTCTTCATTCATAAACAAGAAGAAACTGAACTGCGGTTGTAATTACTCTACATTGTCGGTCATTCGGGTACAGTTTCCAATATCGTAGTTTTAAAAATTAAAGCAAAGGCGCGATTAATAACATTTAACGTCCACTGAAAGAAATATTATAACCGTTAATATTTACATTTTATTGCATTATCAATTATTATTATTATTACTATTGTATCGGTCATTTATCGTATCTTTAATGTCTTGGACACATCTCTGTCATCTTTCTACATACAAATATATATACTGCGTCTTTAATTTAAATTTAGAGTAGCTTATGATATCAATATTAATTTGGGAATACTGTGCTACAGTAATGTTTTTCATTTTCACTACTGTCATAGTTAAGTCAATTTATTGAAAAGTTCCACAGTGTTCTCAAATTAATATTGAAATTGTAGGTTATTCTAAAAAAAATTAATTGAAGGCACGCTATGTCTACAATGACATTCAATTTGACAATTCATTCTCGCAATAGATCGAACTGTCACCACGATGACAGTTTGCAAGAAAATTTAACGTATGGGCAACGTTTATCATAAAACTTGAGATAAATAGAGTTAGAGTACCACCAAATTTAAAAAACAAAGAAATGTATATATGATGCAACAAATCTTGATCATTCAACCATCTTAGGTTACATGGAATAACAAAAAGAGCAAGTATTCTATTAAATTAATGTGTCCTAAATAAAAAAAAAAAAAGGGGGGGAAAGAGTAAATTGAATAATCAGCACTTAATGACTTATATCGACATTTTATGACAAACATTATGGAGCACTGATGAGCTTGATTATTTGCAACGAACGTCATATAAATTTATTTCTATTGACTATTGTCCCGGAAGCCCTACGTTAATTGTAATTCAAAGAAACGAATACATCATGCACACATATCACCTTTAATCTAACGATTTAAAGGGTAATGTAATTACTATTTTAAACATGGAACTACTACCACATATAAAAAGAATGCGATTTAAAAATTTATCATACATGGTAATTCACTAATTATCAGTTACTTTAAGATCGCGATCTACTTTATTACACAAAAGCATCCCTTCCTTAGAAAAATAACTTAAGCATTACGCCCCAGATGCTGATCAAAATTGGTGAACATAGTATATTATTAAACTAAAATTAAGTAACAATTAAAGGGTGTAGCCATCTTTACTCATCTATTATTATTTTAACACCGATATATTTAACTAGAGCATACGCGAAATGTTGGTCAACTCAACATTCACGTTAGGTGGCTTAAATGTTACACGAAACGTCAGAATTGTCAGAAAAAGTCCATCTGACTTTTGATTAATGTTGGCAATTTCACAAAAATTTAATTGCAGGTTATAAAACGTCAAAACGATCTATCGATTTCAGTTCGTGATGAAATCTGAACTGCTTTCATGATGACAATTATTTCAAAAAAAAAGGTTAAACACCCTGACATCTGTCTGATATTTCATAGTTCATGTTTTTAAGCTTCATCGATATTTATTGTAGACCTTGACACAAAAAGATATGAAATTACAAATTTTATACAGCGAAATGACTAAAATATTAATGAGAAAAGTGCTATCAGATCCATTTTAGTTTTGCCTATATACCGTGCCTTCAAATACTTTCCGCATTAGAGACCGCCATGCTTTTTTTTAATGGTTGGTGACAGTGCATAATTTTAATAGTTTGGTTATGTCATATAAATAATAATAGGCGTCTATAATTTGAATTTAAGTATGACAACTGTCAGAATTTGAAGTTTTCAAAAAATTAGCATGTACACCAACATTGATTACTTAAAAACTTCAAAAACAGCCTACGCTAATGCGGAAAGTATTTGACGGCACGGTATTAGACAATTACCTTAAAATATGATTTATATTATTATTACTAGGTGACAGACGAATCAAATTCCAATGTAATGACAATTGTTTTGTAACTATTCAATTTACTAAAGTAAATATTCCGGTCTAATTCAACAATTACTTCTACTATACCCTGTCTCAGAATAAGAAGGAGTGATTCAAATACCGCGCCAAAATCCGGAACACATAGCTTAAAAATTTACTAACATTATATATGACATGTTAAACATGTTATTGATATTGAGGTTAGAAATAGTATTTTAGATAGGAATTGTAGAACCGTATTATTTTTAACTAAGGATTTAGCGCTTTGGGTTTCATTTTCTATTATGGATTGAAATGACTGGATGTGCCACTTTACATTGTACCATTCAAAGCAGCAATAAGAATGCAAGGCAATTGAATACAGAAAAAAGGTATAACAACAAGCAGGTACATACTACATCTATAATTTGATGAATGTTAATCTTTTATCCTAACATTCAAATTTGTTGATTCTAGCTTTCCAAAAAAAGGCTATTAGAAGGTATCTATGAATAAAGACAATACATAAGCCAAATGAAAATAGTAGATTATGTTCTAAGTGTTTTAAGGATTACTATTATAAATGTATAAGTAGTATACTTCTTAGCGAATGTGAAAATTGTGAATTAAGTCTGTTATAAAATATTTGTACCAGAGAGAAGAGTGTATCAAATTTCATATCAAAAGGCCCTCAAGAATTTGCGGAGAAGCTTTTGCATATTATTTTATATCGTAAATAATATCAATAAAGAAGTTAAACAAATAAATTATTGGTGTTCTATGATAAACCTTGAGTAGGTAAATTCAATTACTTTTAGAAATATGAATCTACATACAACAGTAATAAATACTATAATTTACATTGGCTGAAGATGCTTACACTATCTGCAAAAATAATTACATATACACATTACTAATTATTATAACTTCTAACTATGTGTTGGAAATTAACGATAGTGTTTTCATCATATTAAAAAGATTATTACATATTTATTTAATAATTTTAATCCACTAGAATATGTAACGTATTTCTTTTGAAAGGAAATCAAAAACAGTTTTTCTAAAGCGTTATTATTGAAAAGGTAAGTTTAAATTAAAAAAAAATTATATAATTAAATAATTATAAATTATTAGTTTATGTATACAATAACCCATCAAATTTGCAATATTTTTACCACTTCAGCACCGCACCAGGCTTCAATATATTTGTCTTCAAACTATCACTATGCTTTCTATATATCGCACTTACTCTAAGGTAAAATTAAACTACTTTTAAAATATGTGGTATGGAATATATGTACATATAAATAGTAGATATAGTAGTAATAAATTACAATAACCCATGACTGAATATCCTCACGAATTACCCGGATCACCATCAGCAATGAGTTATTATGTATCTGAAGTTCGACTTCAGTGGTAATCTCTCAGCATTCGCTACAGAATCAGAAAAAGCTACAGCAAAACCAGCCAACTAATACATTGTCTCGTGAATTTTGCTGTATGAAAAAGTATATTAAGCAAAAGTTTATAATAATAATAATTAATGTAGTGTGATATGTTTATCACACTGCACTTTATACACTATGAAGTTCAAGAGTTCATTTTAAAGAGAGCACTACCATGTTTGAATGGAATCTATTGTTGATACATTTACACAAAAATATGCATATATTAAAATCTATTTTGTATTGTAACATTCAAAGCAAAATGTTTGTAAAGACGAAGAACATTTTATAAACATGTTAAAATAAAAGAAAAGTGATTATAAATATTAACCAAATGGCCACATAAACTAGTTTGAATCAACTGTGCTGGACAAGTATGAGTCACTTTCACTATCGTTGCTTCCGACACAAATAATAAATGGTTCCACAATATCATCCACTAATCCATCTAAGTTCCACATTCTTTATTCTACTTTAATTACATGGTCGATACAATTGCTCCAATTATTTATGGTAACATTTCTAATTGCTTCAGTTAAAAGTTCTCGCACATGTGACATTTTGAAAGTTGTATTTTTTGCAGCAACTTCACCTTTTATTTGGGCCCAAATCATCTCAATTGCATTGAGCTCACAATGATATGGTGGTAACCGCAATACAGTTCTATGTGCAGCAGCTGCCAGTTCATCAATTATATAAGTATTATATTGGTCTTTATGAAGGCGAACTAGATGCAATAATTCAGCACGTATCATTTCTGCATTAAACGGAATATTTTTGGAATGTAACCAGTCTTGGATTGCAACTTTTCTCCATGATGAAGTAGGCAGCCTTTCCACTCTGCGTGAATGATAAGATGCATTATCCATCACTATTACGGCATTATCTGGCAACTTTGGCAATATTTGTTGGAACCATGTTTCAAAAATGTTGCTGTTCATCTCATCATGATAATCAGCAGTTTTCCTTCCTTCAAAAAGCAATAGTCCATCCTCGACAAACCCCAATACAGATCCTATATGTAGTATTATTAATCGCCTGCCTTTACCAGTAGGGTTTCTTAATCCTGTTGATAAACCTTCAACAAAAGCTTGCCGTGCACTGATTATGCCTGTGTCAATCCAAACTTTTCCCTTAGTATGTCCTTCATTCAACCATGTTTCATCTAAGTAAAATATTGGACGACCATCATCTCTGTATTGTTTTATTGTTCGCAGGTATTTTCTTCTCCACCTAATAATCTCATCTTTTTCTAGTAGTAAATTTTTCTTATTACGTTTAACATATCTGAAATATAACATAAATAATAATAATATAATATAAATGCACATGTGGTAATACGATCAGTGGTTCATTAGCACCTACTTGAAATTAATGAGCTTCAAGAATCTGTGTAGAGTTGCTCGACTCATTTTTGGTATGGATTCATCCACAGATATATCTGCCATAATTTTATCAAGCGTTGGAAGTTCGTTTTGAAAAAAGAAACTGTGTACCTTCTGTCGCACAGAGTTTTTCACAGATTCATCAAATTTATGAAGTTTAGAATGCCTGCCTACTCGTTCTTTAGGAGGCCGTAATTTGCCTGTCTCCTTATATTCCTTCATTATGCGATATACAGTTCACTTTGCCAACCCTAAAATACATATTTATAATACATTGTTATTGAAGTAATATTTATAACTTACTTAGTGTTCTGGAGATGTTTATTACCATTTCTGTTGTTCCCATTCTGGGAATTTGTAATGTTAACATTTTATACATATTTAAAACTGTTTGTTTTTCGTTTTGTGCTAGATGTCCTAATCGATAACGCCGTTTGGGCGGCGAGACTAACGGTTTGCTGGGACCTGGCAGATCACTCATGTTCATTTTGTACTTAAAAGTACAGATTTTATTTAATAACAGTTAAATGTAATATATCAAACCAAAAATGTAAGAAAGCAAAATTATAGGTTATAAACACGTTATAAATATAAAATGGCGGAATGGGCGTACTTATTTTTGCATATTAAACCTGCCTGCGCAAGAACCAATGAAATGTCAGAAAAAAATGTACCATTTTGGCGCAATATTTGAATCACTCCTATTTATTCTGAGACAGGGTATAAATAGTTTGATTGTCAGTAGAAAGTTTGAAGTATGGGCAGCGTTCAATCATTTAATGCGATATGTTTGAAAATACACCATTAAATCAAATTGTTAATCAAACATTCTGATGATGGTTGATGATGATCGTGTCCCAGGCTGGTGGCTCTTATTTCGATGGATTGGTTGTAATCATGAACTACCTTTTTGTGTTATTTTTCCTTAAATACTTAATAAAAATCACAAAATGATCCAACAATTACAAATTATATACTTTTTACAGTGTGTGTAAGCAAAATGTTTACACAGATATTCCAACGTCGGTCAGTATTATTTTTGGTTATTGTTTTTAGTTCAACTACCAGCGTCACTACTAAATATTTAAATTATAATAGGATCATCTCAGCAACCGACATAGCCAGAGCACGATCTACAGGCGACGACTCAATGCCACTGCAAACTCACTTTGACAGGAACAATTTCAGAGCAGACAAATGAAACTAATTATTAATATGGAAGCCAGTTATACATTCACTATTATAAATAAAAGTAATAAGTCATACTTATTCTATACCAACATTTTATTTAAAACTTGATTCTTCTGTGTAATGGGCATGCATTGTTCACAAATTTGCATTATAACAAAGCTCAAAAGGTATGTCAAAAGTATGTTTGCGGGCCATGATAATTGGCAGGTTAAATTATGCAAAATTAAAATAAATCTGATATTACATTTTCAATAATGATTTAGTCCTTTCATTGTGTAAAACTAATAAAACTATGAATCTCTTAGTGTCAAGTCTTAGTATTACGCTAAATAGCATCTAAATTTCAAACTCCAACAACGAAAAGTCAGACTGACGTTAAGATGCTTTAAATTGTCGTTCCACCTGTCACCGTGACAGTACTTCGTGGACAAAAATATACGTCTATACAAGGTGTGCCAAAAGTTTAGAAAATCAAAAATGATTTTTTTTGGCGTTTTATAGCGAACTGTAATAAAATTGTAAGCGGACGCGAAAGGCGATTCAAGCTCGAAGAGATTGATGGACAGCTAGTCCCTATACCTAATGAAAATTGACACATACTGTATACATAAATGCAGTATTGTAAATGCTTGTGTAAATGTGTCGTTTATAGTGGGGATTGAAAATAAATCATTTTAGTTTTAATGTAGACAAGTATTTTCTTGTCTTGTATTTGTTAGTTGGTGTTCGTCTTATAGGTGCTGTAGTTTCCAGTATGTGGAAAATATTTGAAGGTAAGCTTTGAATTTTCATATTAATTAGTATTACTGTATGTGCAGCTATAAAAATAGAAATAATATAGTAAGTATGTACCTATAATTTGTTTGTTCAGTAAATGAGTGTAAAATTTTAATACACACATCTACTTTTAGGAAGTTCATCATGCTTTTGTAGGTGTATTTTTTATTCATGGAACGAACACAAATATGGACTCTTAATATATTTATATTTTTAAGTTATTAATTCCCAAAAACTTATTTAAAAAAAAATTATAAAAATGTTCCTAATTTATACATCTCTTAATCAATCTGTTGTATATTTTATACAAAATAATCAAAATTTTCATTAATAAAAATAAGTATAATTAATAGGTTCCTATAGTTTGTTCAATAAATGTCCGTTGTTTCCAAACGTGCACTTTTACGAATTACAAAAAATCTGCTTTACGTATCATTTTTATGTATTATTTGCAAACAGTTGTGTTTGTATAACACTTTTATTAAAAAATTAAATTATTGTTGTAAGCAATTATTTCGAAAAGAAAAACTGCATCACGCATTTGAAACTGTTATCATTCTTGCCTGTAAAATGAATTAAAATTTGAAGTACATTAAATTTTAAAAATAAATAATAAAATAAATTAAATTATTGTTGTAAGCAATTATTTCGAAAAGAAAAACTGCATCACGCATTTGAAACTGTTATCATTCTTGCCTGTAAAATGAATTAAAATTTGAAGTACATTAAATTTTAAAAATATTCTTCCTACTTACAACATTTCGATGCCTGCATGTGTTATATGTATGTACATTATGTACGTAATTAATATTATACAAATTTCTTTTTTTCTTTTGCTTAATAATGTAATGAACATTAGAAATGGAGTGACCTAAGAAAAATCACAAAAAATTAAGTAACTTTTAATCGACGTAAAATCGTATGATCACATATGGCTTTTATTCATTCGAAATGACCCTGGTGTAATCCTCTTGCGATTGGATATCGATTTATGGAATACTTAACATGGAAAATATAAGGCGAATAAGAACTACCGCAACTTACAAATAATAGCCATTAATGTTCTAAATTTACAAGTTATTTCCCATATAAGAGAGCAATGTTTTCAACACGTCCTTATTATAGATAACATATTTTTTTTTTGTTAGGTACCGAACCAGTGTTATTATTTGTTGTCTAAATTTTTATTATATTAAGTTGCAACATTTCAAATTTATTATATAAAATAAGATGGAATATCAAATATTGATCATATGAATGTAATTTTATAATCAATAAGAGTAAATACTTGATACTAATAGGAACATAATTATCATGATGTCGGTATTTCTTATTATTAGTTATGAATTTTAAAATTTATTATTTTATTCATTAAATACAGTTCTCCATATTAATGAATTAATTACCATTTTAAATTTAGTTCAAGATTTTATATATTAAACATATCATGTAATTAAAAAAAAACTATCATGAGTGTCCTTGCGATGCCAATTGTAATTTTTAAGAAGTAATTGTATTTGATTTGTGTTTAATAAAAGAAATGATTTTTTTTGGAATTTTGAACGTGGTTATGACATTAAGAGTTCTTCATAATTCCAAAGAAAAACTTTATTTGCCATTTTAATTAAAGTAAGCTTTCAACATTTTTTTAAAATTAAAAATAAGGTACAAAATAAAATACCTGGCAGTATTTTCCAATTTAATTAATGATTTCCCGTACTTCAAAATTTTACATATATTATTATGTTAATATAAACTACTTAATTTCTGTATATTTTCATGAAGATAATGAAATTGACCATGAGGCACTATTAAGCATAGAATATGAAGGTGTAAGAGACCTAATACCCAAAGTAGGACCAAGAGCGAAATTTTGGGCTAAGCTGAAAGCTCATCAAGAATTATCGAATATGCCTATGCAAGTAATTATGGATGGTGACTTGCAAGTACCTGGATGCTGTTTTAATAATACCACGGTAATTATCTATTGCCTTTCCACTCAAAACTTCATTTTGCAAGAAGATGTAGTTTACCGAAAAAACACAGGAACACGTTGCTTGCTAAACCTAATTACACAAGTATAATAAATATCTGCATTGGAAATTCTGTATTTTAGGATGGCAACAGCTTGACAGAGACTTGAGTCTGAATTAACTCAACACTCAAACAGTCAATTTCGAAATTTAGACTAAAGCATATTATCTCTATAATTTATATAGTACATTAGTAAAGCTTTTGAATTAATGTTGTAGTAATACTTAGAAAACTAACCAGTACAACCTTCTTACGTTACAGTCCATGGAATCGCAGTTTAACATTGAGGTAGACACCTCGTTACCATCAGGGCCAAGTACCGGGTGGCCAACTAAGAATGGCCGCCGGCTATATCTCAGAAACCAGTAGTCATATTGCTTCCGGGTAAAAAAATTTCAAGTAAAAGTGCCCAAGAGAAAATGCTGGAAATTATTTTGGAGTTTGTAAAATGTCCGCAAGGGGGCGTAACAGTCAGGATCAATGTTAAATTTAGAATTTCTTCATATTTTTACTAATTAAGGGGTATTGAAAATTTCTAAATTTTATTGCTTACACATTCTTTAATACTTTTAGCCTTGCACATTTTTCACTATCTAGTGAAATAAAGTGGTGGGGGCAGTTCAGATGTTTATTTAAATAAACTAGGCACCAATCATCATCATGGCTTAACCGATTTGAATAAGTTTGATCTCATTTAAAAGAGCCTTGTTTGCTCTACAAACTGAACTTGTGTTTTTGTATCTCGGACTTTTGCTGTCACCGGTAGATGGCGTTATTTGAAATGTAAGCAAATATTAGGCTTTTTTTCAAAAAAGTTAAATACAATGATATGTTTCTTTTTACATAAGCTAATAAAGAATTAAATCCTCTACATTTCGGTAAAAAACCCAAATTTGTATGTTTTTTAGAACAGGAGATCTTGACAAAAATAGATCAAAATTCATAAGTTCTCCTGTTTTACTGGCCTTTTTTCTTATGAAGCTAACAATTTTGAGCTACATATATTTTTATTATCTAACATATTATTATTATCAAGAAAAATGTTATACCATTTTGAAAGACCCTGTTTAATAAAGCAAGATTATTTTTAATACTTATTTTAATCCAAAAAATATACCATTGAAAATAAAAAAGTAAGCTATGAAAAAATAAAACAATAACTCTGTGTTAAAACGACCAATTGTGAAAATAATAAATATTATTGTCAGTTTTTGATTGATTCCGTTCACTTTTTTGTGTTTGGGAAAACTTCTGTTTTAGTGAGATGCGGTTAGCGAATGAAGAGACATTCGATATGATTGGTGTCTATTTCGAATGCATGTGAAATGCTACATTTGCTTTCAGAGTGTATGGTACGCAGTTCCCTGGAAGACGACATTATGCGAGCAGTGTTTTTCATAGGTTAGTGGAAAGGCTTTGGACCACCGGAGATATTAATCTTCCGGTGTATAGAAGGCAACCTACTGGTCGAACCGAAGAAAATGCTATAAAAGTATTAGAATATATTGAATTTAATCCACATGTAATGACCGAAACCACAAGTAGAGAGTTGGGTATTTGTAGAACTACGGTCCCAAATATATTGAAAGATTTAAGTTAAAAATAAAACAAACTTTATTTCGAGATTTTTTGTAGGGCCTTTGTTAGATTTGCTTTATCTCCTACAGTTTGTTTTAATACTTTTAAGCATTAAGCATAACAGTTGTTTTTAACGTTCCGTACTCGGTTCCCTTAAGTTTAACTCATACATTCATCTGCCTATTTATTGTCTGTTTACCGGTCACGGCCATTTTTATCCGATACCGTTTATATAGACCACAGTAATACTTTATAATAGTAAGTTACCTAAAACAGTGTCTAACAAGTTTGGATAAATTTGATCTCACAGTTTCATTCACGTTTGCCATATTATTTTCAGGATGTATCCTTATTACATCGTTCTTCATCAAGCTTTAACGGCTGAAGATTTCGATCGCCGGATTGACTATTGTCAATGGATATTAAATATGGTAGCGGAAACCCCGAAATTCTTTCTCGCGTCCTATGGACGAATGAGGCAACGTTTAATAGCAATGGTGGTGTGAACTTGCACAATATGAACTATTGGTCCAGGACAAATCCGCGTTGGATGCAGGAAGTTTAGCATCAAGGCCACTGGTCGGTAAACGTGTGGTGCGGTATTCTAGGAGGTAAAATTACTGGACCCGTTTTCTTTAACCGACATCTCACTGGAGAGGTTTATTTAAATTTTTTTATGAATGAGCTGCTCATTCTAGCAGAAGATGTCCCTCTGGACGTTCGTCGTGATAAGTTTTTTCAGCACGATGGGTGCCCGGCGCATTTTGCGGCAAGCGTCCGGGATTTCTCAGATCAGACATATCCTGGCAAGTGAATTGGACGGGATAGTATATTTCCCTGGCCCGCCAGGTCACCAGACCTCAACATCCAAGATTTTTATTTTTGGGGGAGAGTTAACGACATTGTTTTTGAAAACCGGCCTACAACAAGACAAAATATAATGAAGAAAATCATAGCAGCAGTACGAAACATATCGGAGGCGGAAATTGAAACATCTGTTTTATCCACACGGCAAAGGTTGCAGGCTTACATTAACAATGATGGGCGCCATTTTGAACAATTAGGCCGTCATTAAAAATTTTGCAAACCAATCTTTACAGTAATGTAACTGTAGTTATTTTAGTGTTTAATATTAGTTTTATTCTGATAGTGTTAGTATTAATTGTTAGTATAGTAAATCATAGTATATGAAAATTTGAAATACTTACATGATTTTCGAACTTTTACATAAAATTACATTTATGTAATTTTGGTTTCTTAAACAGGAACTAACGAAATGTTATACACATTTTTATTTAATATATTTTGCATCGGTATTACAGGAATGCCTTTCAAATTTTTTCCGCTTTTGTGACATTTTATTATTTGGTCTGCGTGCTGGAATTTTTTATATATATTTTAAACATTTTCTTTCCTGGGATTAGCGGCCATAAAGGAAGTAAATGAATTACACCATTTTTTTTTTTTTTGGTTTTATTTACACCAACGTTTCGGCAATTATCCTTGCCTTTTTCAAGGTTATTTATTGAACCTAATAACAACAACAAGAAGAAATTATTTATATGTTAGTTATTTACATTTGATGTGCTGTATGAATTTGATGATCAACACACGCAAGCTCTTAATAATCAATTTTCTTTTTATATTCATTTTTTACTAATTTTACTTGTTCAATATCATTTAAAATTTTTATGAAAAATATATATGTACTTACCAACATAACACTAATTTTTTTATATTAACATCATTTGTCATTCACTATACAACTTTTGTATATATTCTAATAATTTTATTATTCATGTTGTAAGTATATTTACTTGTGATGTTAAATATAACGTCAATTTCTAAAAATATATGAATGTATATAAACGCCTGGATACACACGATAAGCAAAGCACTAACACAAACAACTAAAAAACATGCAATAATAAATTCTTTGCCCATATAAAAACAATTGACTGACAAACAGACTACCTCCTATAAATAAAATATTGTTACTTTGTACATATCACAATTATAAAATATTAAAATAAATTTCCGACAATCCGTTAATATCGGTTCGATCGTTTACCGCTTTATTATGTTTTTTTATCTGAATCATTTCTAAAACATTTCGGGCTTTGGAGTTATTTTCTTTATTCAAAATACATGCATTATCAAAGTCAAATTTATGTCCTGTGGTGTTACTGTGTTTTTTTAAAGAAGTCATATTTTGGGCATATTTATGTCCCTTAATTCTCTCTGCCAAATGCTGCTTAGTTTGCCCTATATATAGTTTTTCACAACCAGAACAAGGGATTTTATATACAATATGGGTCTTTTGTTTAGTTGGTACCTCATTCTTAATCTTTGTGAATAATTGCTTTAAATTATTTTGATTCCTATGTGCCAATTTAATATTAAATGGTGCCAAACATTTTGTCAGGTTTTCTGATAGCCCACATATATATGGAATACTAACATACTTTATATCTTTGGGTTGTATTGAGTTGTTTGCGATATATTGCTCTTGGTTATACATCTTATTAACTCTATGCTTTATAATTTTTTGTATGAAATTAGTTGGGTAGTTGTTTTTTTGTAAAATAGTTTGTATTTTTAATAAAATATCACGCCTATATTCAATACTTGTAAGTTTAATACCCCTATCCACAAGAGCAACAACCACATTTCTTTTATGTGCAAAAGGTTGGCAGGAATTGAAATTCACATATCTGCCTACTGCTGTGGGTTTCTGATAAAACTTTGTTTTTATTATATTATTTTGTCGAATTAAAGTCATATCTAAAAAATTTATGGTTCCATCCACTTCTGTTTCTAATGTGAATACTAATCTACCATGATAGTTATTAAAACGATCTAACATATAATTTATTTTATCCACGGGGACTGCAGTTATGCAATCGTCCACATATCGTTTAAAAAATGTAGGTTTGAAATCCAATTTTGACATAACTTCCTGTTCCAATTCCTCCATTACAAGTTGGGCAATAACACTCGAAATAGGTGCACCCATCGCACAGCCATATATTTGTTTATAAAATTTGTCCCTAAATTGGAAGTAAGTCGTTGACAGAGTGAGTTTTATCGCAATAAGGAATTCAGCCAACGGAATGTCGGTAAATTGACTTATTTTATTCTAATGCTTCTTAATGGTGTCACATGCTAATTCAATAGGTATATTTGTGTATAAAGATACCACGTCGATAATTTTTAAAATATTAACTATTAAGGCCAGGACAAAAAAAATATTTTAATTATATATATATATATATATATATAAACTATACTTAAATCATGGGAGGTATCGGCCTGTATTTAATTATAGGTAAAAATAAAAATAAAAAATTCTTCTACGTTTCGATATTATATATAATATCTTTCTCAAAAAATATTTTTTTTAAAGGTCATGTATTAAAATTGTTCCTACATTTATTTACAATTCAATAAAAACACATATTAAACTCTCCAAAAGATTTTCCACTTGCACAAACACCTGCACATCTGTTTTCTTATTTTTTTCCTTTTTTTGAATGTTATTATAAATGTATACATTCTTTTGCTTTTTAGGGTTATCTAAAATGTTAATTACTTTTCAAAATAAGTGTAATGGATATTGAACGTGTACGTGCTCATTGAAAAGCTAAGATGTTAGCGTAGTACACGTTCAATATCCATTACACTTATTTTGAAAAGTAATTAACATTTTAGATAACACTAAAAAACCAAAAGAATGTATACATTTATAATAACATTCAAAAAAAGGAAAAAAATAAGAAAACAGATGTGCAGGTGTTTGTGCAAGTGGAAAATCTTTTGGAGAGTTTAATATGTGTTTTTATTGAATTGTAAATAAATGTAGGAACAATTTTAATACATGACCTTTAAAAAAAATATTTTTTGAGAAAGATATTATACAGTAGTGCTCACAAGGCTACGTTAATATAGGGAGAGGAGAATATAAGTGGGGGGTGTACATCAGACAGCGACGAACATAAGAGGAATCAGTTGCATATAACCTGTGGGAGAGCGCAGAATTTTATTTACTTTGATGTTAGGAAATAGGGACAAATAAAAATAACATATAATAATATCCTAAATATTCGTTTCATTTAAAATATCCTATTTACATTGTATTTTATTTACTTTGATGTTAGGAAATAGGGACAAATAAAAATAACATTGAAGAATTCACATGACAAATGTTTTGCGTTGTATGTGAATACGTTCACCGCACTTTCTCGCTAGCCAGGGTGTTATAGTATGCGGCTACGCTAGGCATACCCCACCCATATTCCCCATTCCGTATATTAACGTAGCAGTGTGCGCATTACTGTATATAATATCGAAACGTAGAAGAATTTTTTATTTTTATTTTTACCTATAATTAAATACAGGCCGATACCTCCCATGATTTAAGTATAGTTTATGTAACAACGGCCAGGAAAAAAAGAAATTTGAAGAGAAGAAATAAGAAGTCTTCTTTCCTCTTATTTCGTAGAAGATTATATATATATATATATATATATATATATATATATATATAATAAATTCAGTAAAATTATATATACCATAAGACCGCGTGCGTCTGCATTATCGCGATACCTGTAGAGTAAGCGAAACAGATAGAGATGTCTGTGTATTAGAACGGTAAACAAGTGGACCCAGTGTTATACTGGATTACAACAGAGCTAGTATTTCGCATATGCCTATGATGCACTCGATTTGTCCAAAAAATCTACATTTATACGGTGTAGTCGGGCAGTCGCTTCCACATATGGGCGTCAGTTCGAGTTTTATTATTGCTTAAGAATAACATTTTTTTAGCTAATTACAGGTTAATTGCAATGTTGAATTACAATTCTGTTTTAAGAAGTAAATATTTTATGTTTCAGTATTTTATTATAGTTGAGTTTTTAGATTATAATATTTGTTGAAAAATATTATTTTAGTTAAGAAGTTTTTTTTATTTTAAAGTCTAGGAGTTATTTATTATTTATTTTTGCTCTTTTATGTTGTTTATGAAGCTGTGATGAGTTACTTCACTGACATATCATCAGTGATTATCTGATGCTTCAAACAACTACAAATAATTACTTACAACGGGAACGCAATACCTATTACACTGCTTTTCACTTGATTTGCCTACGAATACATTTATACGTATAACTTATACGCCCGCTGTCGGTGTGGCAATTCAAGTTGGCATGCCCATTTATAGTCGACCAGTAGTTACTAATACATGCATCGCGCTATGAACGGCGGCCACACGGTATATACATCAAAAAGAAGACAATTAAAACAGGAGAATTCATGCATTTTCATCTATTTTTGCCAATATCTCCTGTTCTAAAAAACATACAAAGTTCGCTTTTTTACCGAAATGTAGAGGTTTTAATTTTTTATTAACTTATGTAAAAAGAAACATTTAACTTTTTTGAAGAAAGGCCTAATATTTGTTGACATTTCAGTTAACGCCATCTACCGGTGACGGCAGAAGTTCGAGATACAAAAACACAAGTGCAGTTTGTAGAGCAAATAAGGCTCTTTTAAATGAGACCAAACTTAAACTAGGATCTGTAATACTATATAGATTAAACTTTATTCTGACATAGAAATTTGTTTACGCATTGAAACTTATAATATTTTCGTAATAATTCTATCGTACTTATAAATTTTAAAGACCGAAGTGGGACTTAGAATAATTTTATGAATTCGATATTATTTTAATTCGGAGTTTGGTTTACATTGGGACTTGTAATTATTTTTCGGAAATAATTATTTATGTTCGTAACAGTTTTATTTAATTAGGAATTTGAATTTTTTTTTTTACTAGAATGTTTTATTTTTATATGCAGGGTTATTACACCGTGTGTTATGGTAAAGCATTTTAGTGGTTGTAACGATAAAATTAAATAGCCTAATAATAATAATATTTTTTTTTGAAGTAAATATAACTACGTTTTTAATTAAATTTTCTTTATTATTTATTTACAAGATCAGAAGAGTCATAGTTTGATAAATTTTGTTTTATGTACATATAGAATAATTAGACTGTGACAACATTTTTTAAACGTATTTGAGATGGATGAATTTGAGAGGTTGTATGAAGAGTTAAGGTGATTTAATAATGTTTATTATTAGTGTATATATATATAGTATAAAATATAATATCTTTTCTTGGTCGTGCTTTCACAATATTAATTTATTTTTTCCTGGAATTAGCGACCTTTATTCTTCTACTTAAACACAAATAAAAACCATTTTTTTTAAACGTTTCGACACTTTTTTAATGTCTTCTTCAGTATTTTACATGTATCACAATACAACATGTTAAAAATTATTTATGAATATTAATTCATACATTAAAAATGTACACGCACTTCGTTAGAAAACATTTTTAGTTTTTTATTTCCCTTTGTTAACCGGAAAAATAAAGTATTCGTACGCGTAACATCACAATTTTACTACATATCATATCGATGACCATCAATCTTAATGATCATTAAGATTGATGGTCATCGATATGATATGTAGTAAAATTGGGATGTTACGCGTAGGAATACTTTAAATTTCCGGTTAAAAAAGGGAAATAAAAAACATGAAAAAAATAAAAATGTTTTCTGACGAAGTGCGTGTACATTTTCAATGTATGAATTAATATTCATAAATAATTTTTAACATATTGTATTGTGATATATGTAAAATACTGAAGAAGACATTAAAAAAGTGTCGAAACGTTTAAAAAAAATTGTTTTTATTTGTGTTTAAGTAGAAGAATAAAGGTCGCTAATTCCAGGAAAAAATAAATTAATATATATATAGTGTTGTGCAAATTTCTCATGTGGTGTTTTGTATTGGAATCTTAGAGCGAGGTAAAATTTTTATTTGATTTTATATATATATTTTCTTTATATTAATTATACTTTATTGTGTTTGTGTATTTGATATTGATGTGTTGGGTAATACATCAGGGATGTGTGCAATGAATTGAGTAGATGTTTAGTTCATAGCATGGAGCCTTGGTGAATCCTTAAAGCACGAATTGGTCTTGGTGGTACTGTTTTGGGAGCGAGCAAAGGCGCCAAGCAGAACTAATTAGGGCAGAGCCATTACCTTAATGTTTATATACTTGCAAACGAGAGATAATTTTAATTTTTTTTTCTTATATTCAAAATAAATTATATTGTAAAGTTTATTTGGCATTTTTATTTTCTTTACCTGACCTGGTAATAACTGAAGAGCATTCAATTTGATTGGAGAGTTTATTTAGAATTTCTGCCCCTCAGAGAAAATTTTCTTTAATCATTTTAAACTGAGCTAGTTAAATGTAAAATTGCCTATCCTACTATTTTGCAGAAAATTTATTAAATCTTGGTCTAGCATAAGGTCTAGCACTAAGATGTATGCTTGATTCTTACTTACTGATTAAATGGTGTAAATTATTTTTATATAAACCTCAATTTGCAAGAGTCACAGCAATATGTTTAGAAAAACATGCTATTCCTACTTTTATATATATTAACAAATTATTGTGTAAAATATTGCTCCGTACTTTGGTAAAAATTACAACAGTTTTAAGATACAACCTTGTAGTGAAGAATACTACAAACTGTTCTTGGAGCCTGTGTTACTATAATTTATCGAAAGAAGTTCCGCAATTGTAGTAGAAAGTGCTACATTCTTTTTCAGTGTACGCCTAGGAATGTCGTCGAGTTGCAGGGGGGAGGTCAAAGTTCTGAAATCTCAACGTCCCGAAATTCACACTCCTCTGCTTCGTATGGAAAACCATTAACTTTGTTGTTTCGAGACTTAATGATAACTTATTGCTCGTAAACCACCGGTGCAGCACATTAACAATGTCGGCCGCAAATGCTTCAGACTCCCCGTCAGGAGTAAGTAGGAGAGAGATATCGTCCGCATACATAGTGACGAAGACGTCTGACAGGAATTGCACTATGTCGTTTATATAGAGGCTGAAAAGAATAGGGCCCAGGACATATCCCTGTGGGACACCATTCTCGACCGGAAGGCAATGGGATTTTATGGTTCCTAAGTCACCGGAAGCCTTCCTGCATTTTATCCGTATAAACTGACTACGTCCTTCCAAAAACGAAGTCAACCACTCGTTCGCACATCCACGTATTCCGTAGCATTGCAGCTTTTCTGTTAGTTTGCTGTGCTGCACGCAGTCGAAAGCCTTTTGAAGATCACAGAAAATTGCGACAGGAGATTTTCGCTGTTCAATATTTATCATCAATTTGTTATAAAAATCAATTAATGCGGTTGTTGTGGACTTGCCCTTGTGAAATCCATGTTGCGATGACGATAAAATATTATGTTTCTCCGTAAAACGTTACAATCTTGCCAGCAAACAATACTCCAGTATTTTAGATACGGCAGATATCAACGCTATTGGCCGATAATCCGACACGTCTGTTGCTGACGCGCTTTTATGAATCGGAACTACAGGGGAAATTTTAAAAACGGTTGGAAATGTGCCCTCTTGAATAGATAAGTTTATGAAGTATGTAAGAATATCAACTATATATATATATATACCGACATCTTTTAAAATTTTAGGTGCAATATCATCCGCTCCCGATGACTGTGTATTCTTTAATCTACGGATAACAGTCATTACTTCATTGGGAGTAAAAGGAAAAAGAAATATAGATTTAGTATTCCACATTATTTTGGTATAAATTTGTACGTCCGGCATACTACTGATCAAGTTCCTAGGCGCAGATTGGAAGTATTCGTTAAATATATCCGCTACGGCTTGACAGTCTTACACAAGTGTTCCATTACTTAAAAGCTCTATATTACTTGTCATTTTGCAACTGCCTGTAGACTTCTTCACTAGTTTCCACATAGCCCTTGTCTTATTGCCTGCAGACTGTATGAAATCGTCATTAAAATGTTGTCTAGTACGTGTGACTAAGGATTTATGAACTTTTTTGGCATCATTATATGTATTTCGTAAATGAGAAAAGGACTTTTGCAAAACAAAAAAGTCCTTTAAGAATGCACTTGACTGAATAATTTCAGGAGTAACCCATTGTTTCTTATTTTCCCCGGTACTCTTGGTACGTTGGTATGGGAAAGCATTATTGTAATGATAGCTCAGGTTGCTCATAAATACTTGAAATTTGTTATCAAAAGAATCTTGATAATAAATTTCTGTCCATTGTTCCCTTGAAATGGAAAATTGGAAATTACCTTTATTAAGGTCACTAAACACTCTTTTTTCTGTAAATCGATCGCGTGATGTCTGTCCCATGTCACTAGTGCACAAGTTAATATACCTATGATCCGACAAATACGTATCACCTAGCCTTGTATATACAGAAGCTGAATTATTTACAAAGATATTATCTATTAAAGTTTCAGTATTCCCAGTTACCCTCGTACACTCGCGCACAGTCATTTCTAACCCGTAAGTAGCCATAGTATTAATCAAAGTCTGCTGTTCCCATGATTCTATACGCAAGTTGATGTTAAAGTCCCCACATACATATAGATTTGTGTTCGGTGTAAATATATAGTCTAGTAAACGCGTCAAGCAATTCAAAAACATCTCAAAATCTGATTGAGGAGGCCTATATAAAGTTACAATTATAGATTTTATATTATTGTTCGTATAGCATATACCCGCAATCCCAAAGACTCTCTCAACAGCATAATTGGTGAAATCAATTACCTCAGTGCACAAATCTTTCCGAACAAAAATACAACTACCGCCACCAGAACTGTGCATTTGTTACCTTTGCCGTATCCTGGATACGAATTAAACGACGTGCTTGCGATAAATTTGAGCTAATAAACATTACATATTGTTGTTATTAATATTTACTAAGATTGTGCGGACTTAAAAATCATTTCGATCCGTGAATGAAATTGTTATAAACAAACCTAACAAATGATGCACATTTCCCATAAAATTCCCATATATTTCTAACAGTATTAATAAATATAATAATACTGAAAATCTTTAACCAACCCAAACAGTCGTTATTGTGACCAATGATGAACTTACCGCTCACAGGCTCCACCTACCAATTTTTCACCAATGCACTAAGTGGAAATTACTTGAATGCAACTCACAGGCTCCACCCACTAATTTTGTTCGAAAATTTATCAAGTGGAAAATATTTTACACGAGAAGCAAGGGCTTCTGCCAATCAAAAGAGTCGTTATTCTGACGAATAGAATACGTCTTCCGAAAGGCCACCTGCAAGCGCGTCATTTGTTTACGTCGTTAAAAATGTTATATAAGTTAAGAATTTTATGGATAGTTATCCAGTCGCTCTAAAGACTTAAAGCGACAACAGCCCCTTCTCTGGAGAGAACCGAACTTTCGCCAAGTGACTTCAGAGCTGATACAACGTTTCTACGAGCAGGCCGAAGCGACTCGAAGCAAACCCGAGCGTTTCCGAGGCAAAGCCGAACATACCCGAGGAGAACTAAAGACGTAGGACGACTTCTACGAGCAGGCCGAAGCGACTCGAAGCAAACCCGAGCGTTTCCGAGGCAAAGCCGAACATACCCGAGGAGAACTAAAGACGTAGGACGACTTCTACGAGCAGGCCGAAGCGACTCGAAGCAAACCCGAGCGTTTCCGAGGCAAAGCCGAACATACCCGAGGAGAACTAAAGACGTAGGACGACTTCTACGAGCAGGCCGAAGCGACTCGAAGCAAACCCGAGCGTTTCCGAGGCAAAGCCGAACATACCCGAGGAGAACTAAAGACGTAGGACGACTTCTACGAGCAAGCCGAAGCAAACCCGAGCGTTTCCGAGGTGACCCGAAGATACCCGAAGGCGTAGGAAGGCTTCTACGAACGAGACGAAGCAAACCGAACGTTTCCGAGGTGACCCGAAGATACCCGAAGGCGTAGGAAGGCTTCAACGAACGAGACGAAGCAAACCCGAACGTTTCCGAGGTGACCCGAAGATACCCGAAGGCGTAGGAAGGCTTCAACGAACGAGACGAAGCAAACCCGAACGTTTCCGAGGTGACCCGAAGATACCCGAAGACGAGGAAGGACCTAAAAGGGATAAGCCGAACACTTACGAGGAGGACCAAGAGTCCGAATCAACAGCAGTTGCGTGCTTCAGCCAACATCCAAGGAGCATTCGTGACCTGTTAGTGAGGCTGTGAACAAAGTGACCCAACCAAAGAGAGGTTGTTGAACAAAGTGACCCAACCAAAAGAGAGGTTGTTGAACAAAGTGACCCAACCAAATATGAGAGGTTGTTGAAGTTGTGAGTGCCACTTAGTGCTCAACAAAGATCCAGACCACGGATCGTTATTCAAGTGTCAGACCTGTGCCGATACACCATCCCAGTGACTTGTGACGTGTGGCTAAAGTGACCTCACGTCGTACCCATTATTACAACCGTAAGTACTGAACTGATTCCTAAGCTTGCACGGTTGGCAATCTCAAGATAGCCCCGTCACGTCACTCAGAAGTAGTTAGTTGGTTTGGTACCCGAAGGCAGCCTTACCCATTCTAGGCGTTAATTGACTAGGTACCCCGAAGGGAGCCTTATCCCCTAGAACCCCAACTGAGTGTCTCAAATATCCCTCTCTATTTTAAACTGCCAGTATCTAGCGACCACCCCCTTTTTATTATCCCCCTGTGTGTGGGATCATTAGCCCTTTGGTCAAGGTGTCTCAGTAGACAGTGTATATAATATCAATCTATGTATATATCTCTTAATATTTAGTGTTGCCTTAAGCCATTTCTTTATAGTCCTGCGTGGCTATTGTTTTTAGTGACCGAGTTGTGGTAATAAATTCATGTGGTTTTATACAACTCTTTCATTAACCTTCGACACTAATATAAGCCCTATCCTGGAACACCCAGTGAATAAGTGTAGTGCCATCCTGAAGGAAGGACGCCACGTCTCCCCGTATTAGAGTACTACAGCTATAAGAGCTCAGGTAATTCGAATAACCTTATCTTGAGTAATTCCTATAAGCTGAAAGGTAACATTTTGGCGCGCCAACGTGAGTGGCAAAGTTTCGTAACCTATAAACGAAAACTTTCGGTGCAGAAAGCACCGACGAACGTGGGGAGACAATGGCTCCAAGAGGCCCTAAATCTCTGAGGAGAAGAGAATCCCGCAGAAATCAGTCTAGCGGATCTGACCGATCACCTTCCCCTACAAAATCATTACCCAAAACTGACAACCCGACAAGTCAAATGGCCAGCTTGCTAAATGAGTTCAGATTACTGGGAACTCGACTGGAAGTCTTCGAGGGGAGGAAACCCGCTGCACAAGACACCAGTCCTGAGGTCATCGTCGACTTGGACTTAGGCCAAGCAGCCGGACTTACAGCAATTAAACCGGTTATAACCGAAGCGACTCTAGAGGAAGGCGTCATATTGGGTGACACACCCAGCAGGAGGTCAACCTCAGAGGCAAAGGTGGAATCAGATGCCGTAAGGACATTGACAGAGGCACTAAAGCGCCTCGTTATGTCGCCCGAAGGTCCACCAATACCCAAACCTCCATCACGTCCTTATCGTGGAGATATCACGGAGGACCCCGTGCTCTTCATACAAAGAATGGAAGAGTACCTAAGGCACTGCACGCTGGAAGTGCCAGAGGATGTGGACGAAGCAGTGCGTCCACACCTGGCAGGAGAGGCGGCAACGTGGTACGAGTACTACATGGGCAGTTTCCTGTCGCCGGAGGACTTCGTACAGCGTTTCCGTGATGAATTCCTTAATCATCAACGGAGAACTGTATTGGAAACGGCTGTGTATGCCACCAGACAAACTACCGGTGAGGCCCCAGAGAAATTCATCTATAAGATGAAACAACTGTGTCTCCGGCTCAGGCCTAGCTGGCCCGAAGAGGAATTGGTTCTACACATCACTGACCGGATGAGTAAGGAAATGAACCTACAATTATTCCAGCTAGCTCCGAAAACCATGGGTGAACTGGAGAGACAATGCACCCGCTGGTCCCGACTTAACGAGGCGGACAAAATTTGGGTAAAACAGACCAAAGGAAGATCCCAAGCGACAGCTGTCCAAGAGGCAAAGTCGACGACGCGTCGCCCAGCCGAGGGGGTACCCAGAAACCCAGAGCCTCGTGCAGTCGAAGGACGAACCCTTCCGAGATGTTGGTTTTGCCCAGGTAGGCATATGAATCGGGACTGCCCGAAGCAGCCTAGGGAATTCGCAGCACGCCACCCACACCCCCAACAGAACAAGGAGGAAAGTCTAAGGGACCGTGCCAAAGCAGAGACGGGAACGGCCCTAACCACAATGGATGGCGAAGGATCCACTCCATCCATAAGACTACAAGTCAACGGCCAAGAGGTAGTGGCACTGATAGACACAGCTGCCACAAAGAACCTCATGAGGCCAGAATATATGACGGGTCGAGCTAGGGAGACACGACCAGTTACATTTAATTGGATCCACGAAGAAGCCACCTTCCAGACTCATCACGAGGGCACACTGAAGGCCTCCTCTCGGGACTATACGTTCGCATGCAATGCGACGTTGGTACCGAACATGCAAGCCGCCATCATCCTGGGGAGCCCCTGGCTCAAGGAACACCAGGCAGTTATTGATATGGCGCGGAGGTGCATGCATGTGGGCAAGGGGAGAAGCCAAACACTACCCTTCATTACAAGGGGCCCTCAAAAACGCCCCACGAGAACCATGCAGACACACATGGTTGCAACCACTTGGGCGGCAGCGAACAAGCAGACCTCCCAAAGAACCCCGAATGACTTCGGGGAACTCTTCGAGGAAGGAAAGGCTGTCACGACTACTGCTACCACGAAGCATGCAATCCGCCGACATAATGCCGAACCGAACATTTCCGAAGCATACCGAACACTTCCGAAGTCCCCCGAAGCCGAACTAAAACTTCCACGGGCGAACCGATCACTTCCGAAGACACCCAAATGCTTCGAGATGCATCGGCCCGGAGAATGGCGAGACCCGCAGGTGAATCCACCAGAACCAGCCGCCAACCGGACCCGATATATTCCGGTTAATGCACTGAGGCATCGGGAGCGAAGGTATGTCAATGCCAACGCCCCAATGCCACTTGAACTGCGGCCAGGCGAGTGTAACGGTGCAAGCCCACTTACCCCCTGGCCAACATATCGGACCACGTTGGTTGGGACCGTACCCAGTGGTCAAAAACGCCGACCCTACAGCTATTTGGGTCGCGCGTTCAGGCTTACGCCGAGTGAAGCTCACTTAGACCTGGTACGGCCCATGCGACGACCCAACGTGGCCCCAACACACAGGCCACAAGACATAGCCCCACCCCAGGAGCCACCAGACATAGCTCCCCCAACACACGGGCCACGAGACATAGCCCCACCTAATGAGCCCCCTGAAGAGGTTCCTACACAGGACCCAGGCCGCCCACCCGGAGCAACTGGAAGCGCCCAGTGAATCATCCGTACGCCCCTCCCCCAGAACAAATCGCGAACACCCTCCTTCGCGTGTGTAGTTATAAGCGACCGTAAAGACTTTACTTAGGTAATTTAGTGTGTGCTTAAACAGGTTTCGAACAGCGTCTTCCCCGGGAGCGGTCGAATTGTTACTCTACCGTTACCTGGGTGTGAACTAGCGACGTGTTCAAGGCTGAGTTAAAGCCAAAACCATTGTGTATCGTATACCTCCCCCCCCTTTTTAGAACAAATCGCGAAACAACCCTCCTTCGCGTGTGTAGATATAAGCGACCATAGAGACTTTATTTAGGTTAAATTTTAATGTGCTCAAACAAACCTCAAGCAATGTCTTCCCCGGGAGCGGTCGAATTGTTACCTTTACCGTATCCTGGATACGAATTAAACGACGTGCTTGCGATAAATTTGAGCTAATAAACATTACATATTGTTGTTATTAATACCAATTTTTCACCAATGCACTAAGTGGAAATTACTTGAATACAACTCACAGGCTCCACCCACTAATTTTGTTCGAAAATTTATCAAGTGGAAAATATTTTACACGAGAAGCAAGGGCTTCTGCCAATCAAAAGAGTCGTTATTCTGACGAATAGAATACGTCTTCCGAAAGGCCACCTGCAAGCGCGTCATTTGTTTACGTCGTTAAAAATGTTATATAAGTTAAGAATTTTATGGATAGTTATCCAGTCGCTCTAAAGACTTAAAGCGACAACAGCCCCTTCTCTGGAGAGAACCGAACTTTCGCCAAGTGACTTCAGAGCTGATACAACGTTTCTACGAGCAGGCCGAAGCGACTCGAAGCAAACCCGAGCGTTTCCGAGGCAAAGCCGAACATACCCGAGGAGAACTAAAGACGTAGGACGACTTCTACGAGCAGGCCGAAGCGACTCGAAGCAAACCCGAGCGTTTCCGAGGCAAAGCCGAACATACCCGAGGAGAACTAAAGACGTAGGACGACTTCTACGAGCAGGCCGAAGCGACTCGAAGCAAACCCGAGCGTTTCCGAGGCAAAGCCGAACATACCCGAGGAGAACTAAAGACGTAGGACGACTTCTACGAGCAGGCCGAAGCGACTCGAAGCAAACCCGAGCGTTTCCGAGGCAAAGCCGAACATACCCGAGGAGAACTAAAGACGTAGGACGACTTCTACGAGCAAGCCGAACGCAGCCGAAGCAAACCCGAGCGTTTCTGAGGTGACCCGAAGATACCCGAAGGCGTAGGAAGGCTTCTACGAACGAGACGAAGCAAACCCGAACGTTTCCGAGGTGACCCGAAGATACCCGAAGGCGTAGGAAGGCTTCAACGAACGAGACGAAGCAAACCCGAACGTTTCCGAGGTGACCCGAAGATACCCGAAGGCGTAGGAAGGCTTCAACGAACGAGACGAAGCAAACCCGAACGTTTCCGAGGTGACCCGAAGATACCCGAAGACGAGGAAGGACCTAAAAGGGATAAGCCGAACACTTACGAGGAGGACCAAGAGTCCGAATCAACAGCAGTTGCGTGCTTCAGCCAACATCCAAGGAGCATTCGTGACCTGTTAGTGAGGCTGTGAACAAAGTGACCCAACCAAAGAGAGGTTGTTGAACAAAGTGACCCAACCAAAAGAGAGGTTGTTGAACAAAGTGACCCAACCAAATATGAGAGGTTGTTGAAGTTGTGAGTGCCACTTAGTGCTCAACAAAGATCCAGACCACGGATCGTTATTCAAGTGTCAGACCTGTGCCGATACACCATCCCAGTGACTTGTGACGTGTGGCTAAAGTGACCTCACGTCGTACCCATTGTTACAACCGTAAGTACTGAACTGATTCCTAAGCTTGCACGGTTGGCAATCTCAAGATAGCCCCGTCACGTCACTCAGAAGTAGTTAGTTGGTTTGGTACCCGAAGGCAGCCTTACCTATTCTAGGCGTTAATTGACTAGGTACCCCGAAGGGAGCCTTATCCCCTAGAACCCCAACTGAGTGTCTCAAATATCCCTCTCTATTTTAAACTGCCAGTATCTAGCGACCACCCCCTTTTTATTATCCCCTGTGTGTGGGATCATTAGCCCTTTGGTCAAGGTGTCTCAGTAGACAGTGTATATAATATCAATCTATGTATATATCTCTTAATATTTAGTGTTGCCTTAAGCCATTTCTTTATAGTCCTGCGTGGCTATTGTTTTTAGTGACCGAGTTGTGGTAATAAATTCATGTGGTTTTATACAACTCTTTCATTAACCTTCGACACTAATATAAGCCCTATCCTGGAACACCCAGTGAATAAGTGTAGTGCCATCCTGAAGGAAGGACGCCACGTCTCCCCGTATTAGAGTACTACAGCTATAAGAGCTCAGGTAATTCGAATAACCTTATCTTGAGTAATTCCTATAAGCTGAAAGGTAACACATTCTATGAAATTCACTTTTTAAGATATAATTTGCAATACTTATATTATCTGATTCGTTTGATTTAAACCAAGTCTATACCAAACATATAAAATATACTTTTGAATTACTGAACATAATTTCTAAGTCAGAAAGTTTATTGCTTAAACTACGTATATTTAAAAAACATATGTACGGAGAAACCGGAACATCGAAATCTTCATCATCACAATCCTCGCTCCCTTCAGCTGATGCTACTGATTCTGCTTTTTTTGTGTTCTTAAGAATAGAGTTCTCGATATAGTTCTAGCAAGTTTCAGTTTCCCTGTGCCTATTGAGCGTGATACTGATCCACTTATATTTGAGGACGTCCATCACCCTACAATTACTTTCGACATATTTTTGGAATATGGGGGTCACCAGCTAGTGCTTCACAGTAACAACAATAGAAGATATAATTTTCGAAAAGCTAATTATTTAAGATTGTATTCTGATTTTCTATCTATTGATTGGTTGTTTCTTGACGATTTCTCTAGCATTAACGAAGCTGTTGATGCGTTTTATCTATTCAATTATGGACCAGTCTGTACCAATGGAATGTGCAAATGCGAAGGCGGGGCATTATCATGTGTGGTTTACCACTAGTATTAAGCAGAAACTTAACCTTAAACGTTATTATCATCGTAAGTGGAAGATAACTGACAGCTTATTCTTCAAAAATGAGTTTCAACGTTTGCGGAGAGAAATCAAAACTGAGATGTCCTTCACATATCGCAGTTACTGTAATAATGTCCTACAAAACCTGGTTGATAACGCTAAATCATTTTGGGATTTCGTACGTGCGAAAAATAAAGTTTCTAGTATTCCGGGTACGATGCATAGTTCTGACGGCGAATTTAATGATTCCCAGGCTATTATCGATGCTTTCGCTTCAACTTTTCTTCTACTTACACACATTATGACGATAGTGTCGACGAGTTACCTGATGTGTATTCTACTTTACCACCTTTATGTATCCTTTCATTTACTGAGAGTGATGTGAGAAGTATAAAAAAAAATACGACTACTTACGGGCACGACAATATTCCATACTTCTTAGTCCGTGATTGTGCTGCTGTATTCTCTGTGCCTGTATGTAAGCAGTTTAATTTATCTTTACGAATCGGTGTGTTCTCGGATGTGTGGAAGGACGCAAGGATTTCCCCAGTTTTTAAAAAGGGTGACAGAGCTAACATGATAAACTACAGGCCTATATCAATTATTCATACATTTGCCAAGATCTATGAGGCAGTGCTCTATCGGGTGATTTATCACGCTACTAAGTCATTTATATCGCCGAATCAACATGGTTTCATGTCACGGAGATCTACAGTTACCAATCTCGCCCAAATCTCACATGAGATTTCTTTGGCTATTGATGATGGACAGCAACTGGATGTGATTTACACAGACTTTTCGCAAGTGTTTGACAATATTGATCACAAGCTTCTTTTGGCGAACCTGAGTCACTTTGGATTCACTCCTTCTCTGATCAGATTATTCGACTCATACTTATCAAACAGATTCAATT
Organism: Amphimallon solstitiale; assembly: GCA_963170755.1. Lineage (NCBI taxonomy): Eukaryota > Metazoa > Arthropoda > Insecta > Coleoptera > Scarabaeidae > Amphimallon > Amphimallon solstitiale. The sequence goes on from OY720675.1 coordinate 149,406,733, forward strand.
ACGTTTATTACAATGGTTATAAATCTGAGAGTTATATCGTTGTGTCTGGTGTGCCTAAGGGGTCAAACCTTGCCCCACTTTTATTTAACATATTTATAAATGACTTGATTACCTCCTGAAATGTTCAGTGCTAGCCTATGCTGACGATCTCAAGATCTATCACAGTATAAGGTACTGCTCTGATGTTCGCCGTCTGCAGTCAAACTTGGATATAATACACGAATGGTGTATTACTAACAAACTTCTATTATTATTATTATATTAATATTGCTGCTGTATCCGTGGCTTGGTATCAGTTCTACGGTGTTCATATTGATGCTATTGAGCAGAAGAAATTTTTGAAATTTCTGTCTTACAAAATTGATAAAATCAATGCTTCTCGTTCAACAGAATACTTTGCTTTATTGGGGCGGCGTGGTTTTGAAGCGTTATATTCAAGAAGGGACTAATATAGTGCTCGTTTTGTGGGTTCCATCATTTATGGAACAATTGACGGCCAATATTTGGTGTCTTGAATCTGCTACCGCGTGCCACGATTGGAATCAAGATTAACGGATCTTCTTGTGCTGCCCACTCCTAGAACTAACATATTGTTCACAGCACCGCCTGTACATGCTGCTCGTAACTTTAATATGTGCCATTACGATCTGTTTTGACTACCTGTTTGGACACACACACACACACATATTGCCGTGATCTTTATATTTTAAGAATTATAAAATTTATTAAATAGTTAATTATTTTTTTGTTTAAAACGAAAATACTGATATAATAAGCAAAGGTTAAAAGTATTACAAAAAGTAAAAATGGGTTGCCTAACCTTTAAGGGGCAATATCATTAAGAAAATGTATATATAAAAATTATGATGAAAACATTAATTTAAATGGATAAAATTTAAATCTCAGACATGTACAATAATCTCAATTCACGAGAGAGTTTTATGATCATATTTAAAAGTTTTGTATGCATAAACACAAGGACTTCAAAGATAGCAGAGCAAATCATGTGTAGTTTTAAAGAAAGAAACCTGCAAAGAAGAAATAACATTAATATTGTTTGTAGTTGTCTGCAAATCGACATACTAGAAGTAGAGAAAAATTGAATAGAGCTCGGTAGCAGTGCGGTGGATGCGAGTACTCTTTGTAATACAGTTTTCATGAAGAAAATTCCAGTGGTACATAACGTGTTCCCGATTGTATCCAACAAAGGTATCTAGAAAAAGAAGATAAGAATAACTTTAATCAATGGGAAACGGAAATATATATACCGGGTGTTTGTTTAAGCTTGGCCACCGGCCATATCTAGGTAACCGTTTATCGTACAACCTGGCGGAAAAAATCTTTATAGTAAAATGAACCACAGGATTTTCAACTAAAATATTTTTAAGTTTTCAAAATGATCGCAAGAGGGCGCAATTTTTAAGATGAATTAAAAAATCGATAATTTTTCATTAAATTCCCGATTAAGATAGATTAAAATTTTTACTAGCAACATTTTTAGACATTTTTATACAATTTTCATTTAAAACTTTTTGATCTAAGTCCCATATGAAGGGGAGGGTGGAGGGGGGTATGCCTGCGTACAAAAGTAGGTATAATTTGGGTTTGCCCCAACGGATTTTAATATTTCTGGGCTCAATAGATAGAGAATTTTACAAGGAATTGAAAGATATGTTGTACGAAATTACGTGGTTGTCAAAATAAGTAACAGAGGGCGCTGTTCTCAATTTATGTATATTACTTGTTTTTTCTATGAAATTTTAAATGGAACGGTATATTTTTAATATCGTAATATTAAAGCACATAAAAAACCGAAGAGAGTGATGAAAACCGGAAGTTGCTACCTCTTTTCTTGACGAAGATATAGTCATACGAAGATAATCCAGAAAAATAAAAAAGTAAATATAAATTTATTTATTTATTGGAAGTAATAATTTTATTCTAATTTTAAGAGAATCTCTAGACAGTGTATAGTTCGTTTTCACTTGAATTTTCGTCATACTCTTCCATAAATGTATTAATTTCAATCTTCTCACCGATTTTTTGATTCATTGCATATGTTCCGTTAGATTCTCCTTTTAAATGTTTTCAAATTCTCTAGCTATTTTTAAATTTCATGTCTTGTCTTTTTAGACATTGAAATAAAATAATGACAATAATAATTATAATAATAATAATAATATATCTTTATTACCCAACAGCTGTACATCTAATTATGGGTAAACAGCAAAAATAATTTCCATAACTCATGAACTAAGTAGACAATAACTAGAAAAAAAACAATATAATATTATGCATTAGTTATAAACAAATCATTTACTTATTAGTAACGAAAGGACACAAAAATTGATATCTAATTCGTCCCCGCCTATAACATAAAAGTAAGTAAAAGAACGTATTATTATACCTAAACATAAATAAGAAAATATATTGACCAAGTAATGTAAACGAAAAAAAAAAATATTTAAATCAGAAAGTACAAAAAATAAAACAAAACAAAAACTTGAACTTAACAAATGTTGAAAGTGTTACCAATATTTTTAATACACATGTTTACTTGTCGATTAGTAGAGAGAACAGTTATTTCAATTTCGGAGGCAGCAATTGTTGTAATCGGATTTTTGTGATAAACTGTCTTTTATTCTGCCCCATATATAAAAATTAAGACTATCTCGCAAGGCGAATAAAAACTCAATAATGTCTTCTTTCCGGATAATTTAGGGAATATTGCCGGGAAGCAAGCATGCATTTACATTGCATTGAAAATACATTCTGATCATGTCATAATCTTCAACGTTAGAATATGATATTTTACGAACTTAAGGATTATGTGCATGTGTCCAAAAAGGCTTAATTTGCTAAATACGTACAAAAAGTTTAACTACAAGTGACACTAATATTTGTACATTTTAATTTTCATGGCCCACCTTGGAAATCTCATAATAATGTAATTTAGTACCCCGGTACATGCGATGTTGTATGATGAAAATTTAAAAAAAAAAGCAAACTACATTGTTCAGTATTATTATTATTTTATTTCAATGTTGGAAAGGACAAGAAATGATATTTAGAAAATAATGGCTAGAGAATTTGAAAACATTTAATAGGAGAATCTAAAGTAACATATGCAATGAATTAAAAAATCGATAAAAAGATTGAATTGAATACATTTATGGAAGAGTATGATGAAAATTCAAGTGAAAACGGACTACACTGTCTAGAGACTCTCTTGAAATAAAAATAAAATTATTACTCCCAATAAATAAATAAATTTATATTTAAATTTTTTTATTTTTCTGGATTGTTTTCGTATGACTATATCTTTGTCAAGAAAAGAGGTAGCAACTTCCGGTTTTCATCACTATTTTCAGTTTTTTATGTGCTTCTATATTACGATATTAAAAATATACCGTTCCATTTAAAATTTTAAAGACAGAACAAGTAATATACATAAATTGAGAACACCGCCCCCTGTTACTTTTTTTGACAACTAAGTAATTTTGTACTACATATCCTTCAATTCCATGTAAAATTCTCTAACTAATGAGCCCAGAAACATTCAAATCCGTTGGGGCAATCGGAAATTATACCTACTATTGTACGCAGACATACCCCCTCCTCCACCTTCCCCTTCGTATGGGACTTAGATCAAAAAGTTTCTAATGAAAATTGTATAGAAACGTCTAAAAATGTTGCTAGTAAAAATTTTAATGTATCTTAATCTAGAATTTATTGAAAAATTATCGAATTTTTAATTCAACTTGAGAATTGCGCCCCCTTGCGATCATTTTGGAAACTTAAAAATACTTTTGTTGAATTTCCTATGGTCCATTTTACTATCAAGATTTTTTCCGCCAGGTTGTACAATAAACGCTTGTCGAGATATGGCCGGTGGCCGAGCTTAAATAGACACCCGATATATAACAATGAGAGAAGCAATACATTCGTATACAAGTATAATGAAGAATGGTATTAAGAAAAAGGAAGAACATACCCACAGAAGGCGAAGAATAGTAAGTGTGCGTGAACTTCCAATAGACAATTTAGAGTAACACCATTTGTATATACATGAACTGTCAAATGCGGGATATGTGTTTATGTGATTGAGAAAACTTAAGGGAAGCAAAAATCAACCAGACGATACCAACATAAATGTTAGTTGAAGAGACGTGGCGCATCTTTTGTTTTAAATTATATATGGCCGCGAAAATGAATGGAGAGGGAGATGAATCCTATGCTTTGAACTTGTTAGATGTACAAATTTTTGAGATCTTTTGCGATAGTAAAAAGAATGAGAGTAGGAGTTTTATACACTACTACAAATTCATTATTAGTTTTCAATGTATTAAGTTTTTGTTTTTGAATCCAAGTTAAATTTTAGTTTTATTATTGTTAGTTAATTTTTGAATTTAATAATTACATTTTTATGTTCTATTATAAGATTTTTCAATATGGAAGATATGAATAAAATGGAATTTGACAAATTGTATGATGAACTTAAGTAAGTTTTTGAAATGAATATTCAATTTTAAATAATTGATGGTGTAAGACGTACTCTAAAAGTACTATGTGAGAATATTTGCTTTTAGCAAGGCGTTGAGCATCATTAATTTAAATAAATATTGTTTTGTTATATTGGATTAATTTTTTGTAATAATGGGAAGATAGTTAATGGTGTTGAGGGCACTGGAAGTACTAAGTGCAAATATTTGCTTTCAGTGAATCATTAGGCATCATTAACGATTATTTTAGTCAGTCTTATTCAAAATTTTCAAATAAATGAATACGAATAAACTGGGATGTTCTTGATGGGCAAGCGCCAAGCCGTTAAATGTACTATGTGCGAATATTTGCATTTAGCGATTGGTATTGGTCATTTTCAAGACATTCTCGTTGCGAAATTTTAGATCATCAAGGGAACTATGTGCGAATGTATGTCTTTGTTGAAATAATAAAATAAGCTTCGTATTTTTTTCTCATATCAGTATAAAAAAAATATATTTTTTTATGTTCATTTATTGTAAAATAAAAATACTTGATATAGCCACACCTAACAATGTTTTTGTTACTGTTTTTCTAAAAGAGAATTATAAATATTTTTATGGAATTTAAACTTTATTTTTATTATTGACCTTATCCAAATATAAACTAAATAAGAGACACACCAGAGTAAAAGAAGAAAGATCACTGCTAGAACTAACAGGAATAAAAGAAATGCTGTTAGGGAATAGACTTATAGGTAAAAATATAATAATTTTTAATGCATTCTCAGCATTCATTAAAAATATTTATGCAATTCTTTTATTGTAAAATAAAAATACTTGATATAGCCAGACCTAACAATGTTTTTGTTATTGTTTTTCTAAAAGAGAATTATAAATATCTTTATGGAATTTAAACTTTATTTTTATTATTGACCTTATCCAAATATAAACTAAATAAGAGACACACCAGAGTAAAAGAAGAAAGATCACTGCTAGAACTCACAGGAATAAAAGAAATGCTGTTAAGGAATAGACTTATAGGTAAAAATATAATATTTTTTAATGCATTCTCAGCATTCATTAAAAATATTTATGCAATTCTGGTAAAGTAAAGGTTACAGCATATAAATTTCTATGGCTATGCGCAACGTGTGGCAATGCTACAATTATTCTAATATGAATGTTACAATTGTGGTTGCATTGTTGTAACCACAGGAATATGTATTCATATTGCCGTGGTATCTTGCATATTAATAAGATGATAGCAATAGTATTAAGATTTAATTTAAGTGTATAAAATATGAAAGAAACAATAATAATAAGTTTATAGTAGTTAAAGGAATTTAACATGAGTATATTGGGTTGCATACACTTTTATGCAGACACAAAATTGAATTTATATTTGCAATTTAAATAAGTACTAAAATAAAACACGAGATAGAATTTAAGATGTATATATATTTCTTTTATAGAAAAGAGAAACAAGATGTATGGTTTGTGTACAATGAAAAACAACCTGACTTTATAAAATGTGTGAGAATTCGATATGCACGAGACAAAAATAATTGAATAATTATATAAACTTGAGAACGTGCATAAGGTAATAAAAAAATTTATTAAATAAATCATGCAGAAAGAATAAATATTTACCTTAATTTATGACTAGATAAGTAAATAAATAAAAAAGGATATAAATAAAAATATTCTGAGATATCAGTAGTAGTTTTTTTTAATAAACGACAGCTGGTAATAATAGAATACATTCAGGAATTTGTATATGTAATATCATGTTTCATAAACAGTAGCGAGGTTCTTGTACGGTTCTTGATAACCTACAAAAAATAAAAGAAAATATAATGTAAACTTGGTTTGTAGTTTATTACAGATAGACATATCACCGTTGGAGAAGTCTTGGATAGAAAAAGACAAACCAAATGGACCATGGTAGTACGAGAAATCTTATTAAAAGGATACCTGTTGTTTGCAATGTTTTTTCCAATATTGCCGAAAGCTGGAAAAAGAACAAAAATAAGAATTCTACTAGCCAATGGAAAGAATAAATTTATAGACAAATATAAAGAAGAGTTATATTAAAACAAGTATACCTACGTTGGAGAAACGCTGTACAATTTATAGGAAGTTTTAAGTTGTAAACAAACAATTCTTGGGGTGTTGACCTTTTGCGGTGAAGAACTGTCAAAAAGACAACGAGTGCGTGTGTGTGTGTGTGTTCAAAACATTACGACAATTTAAAAGCCAGGAGCACTGAAAATGCAGGGTGACAACTTAAATGGTAGTTTCAGAAGATGGCGTTGAAAACGGTCACATGTCTCTTCCGGAGATATAAATTGAAGACAAGAATCGAGACGATTCATTCATTGACTTTTATTTGATTCATTAACAAGCATTCTTTGACTTTCATTCGTTAACATACATTGATTAATATTAATTAATTTATTATACACAGTTATATAAATCGTAGGGTTAGATACACCACGATTCATATTTATTTCTTTTGTATTAGCGTGTTAATTTTATTTTCATTCAAGTTTCACTTATTTTATTTTCTTTGTTTAATTGGTTTGTGTTATTTTGTAAAAAATAATGGAGATGCAAATGACCGAATTTGAAAAGTTTTTCAACGATTCAAAGTAAGTTAGAGGCAAAGACTTATCAATGTGGCTATAAGAGTATTGAAATATATCGTGCGAACGTATATTCAGTATAACGTTATGCAACAGGGATAATAAATATTTTCCTGAGATAGTAATAAGCATTCTTTAATTTCAAGTTTAAAAGAGATGAAATAATTAATGGTGTTGAGTGTTAAGAGGATATAGCGTGCAAATGTATATTTTCTGGCACAGTATTTGGCATCATTAATAGTTATAATAAAATTTTGATTATGAATTAATGATTTGAGATTAGTTTTTTTTTAAATAAGGAAGATGTTTCTGGGTAGCGGACTCTGAAATGCTAGCTATAACGCGTGCGAATGGTTATAGATAGTAATCAGATTCGAGCTTTTCTCCAAACATTGACCATAAAATAAACAATATACAAAAGTTAATTGGATTTATTTGTTGACAAACAGGAAAATATTTTTGAGTTCTATTTAATACAGTATAAGAAAATATATTCGTACCATAAAGAAATGTTACAGCCTAGAACAAGGTACAAACATCTTCTTATAATTATGTTTTTTTTTTAAAGTAAATATAGTGAATACAGTATAGCAATGCTATATTTATTTTTATGTAATAAATATTAAATAAATTCGACAATTATGTGTTATATGATTTCTGGTTTTTCATTTTAAATAAGCTATAACCTTATCCCAATCTTAAATAAAAATAAGAGATTAGACGAGATGGAAGAAATTCAGATACACTGAATGATTCATGAATACTTATAAAGTACGTGATGTTAAAAATAAATAAAATACACATCAGGATAATAAAAATTATCATCATTTTAATTATTTATGTTGTTGAAACAGCACACAACATAATTTATTTGGCAAGGCCTAATGTATGGCAATAATACTATTATCATATTCAAATAATTATGTTGCCACAGCAATATGTATTTACATGCATTCATATTTCTCACTGTATATTTTTGCATCACTTGTATTGTATTGTATTGTGTATCTATTTTTGATCGCTACTTTGTTATTATTTCTTTGTCCATTTTGGACCTTGTCTGTTGGACAATAAATATATTATATTATTATTATTATAGTGTACGTCTAAAATTTAAGGTTTTGTGTTTATTACCATTTTTCTGAAAATTTCATTGTTTTTAGAAAATTATATATCTTGAAAACGACGTATTAGATGGACATAGTTTTTGGTAAAGTTGTTCATAATTAAAGGCCCTAATACAAACACATTTTCCTTTCTTTTCAATTAACAATTGAATTTGCAGAAAAATGGATTAAAGTTACACGACATGTTTGTCTAAAAGTAAGGGTGCGTAACTCAGTATTTAAATGTATTCATTACAGATGAAACTTATTTCATTTTAAGGTCCTTGCAATGATGGTTTGGCTAATATACAGCAAAGGAGTTCTTTCATGGGTACTAACGTGTTGATTTTCTGTTGTTGCCATAAGAATGCTTAATTGATTTTCATCATTAACCACATATTTAGGTTTCCTGCTTTTGATTGGCAATACTTCCAGTAGTAATGAAAGCATCCGTTACATTTTTAAAGGCATCTGTTTTCGGACATTTGTTAGGGTAACGCGGCTGGTAAACTTTTTGATTTAGTAAATAGTTTCTTTGACATTTCTTCAGTGCAAAAGGATCATATTGAAATAAAAAACATAAAGTTGTCAACATTATATAAAAAACGACAATAGCTCAATAATAATCTCTAAAGGGCGGAATATATGCAAAGTGCATATATTTGCATATTTTGCATATTTTAACAAATTTCACAAAAAATTGCATATTTCGGCAAAAATAAAATTTGTGTGCATATTTTTATGTTTTTCGTTTTATGAAAAGATTAAGTGCGACCCTGTTTAGGAATTTCCAAGTAATCAGCTTGCCTAATGGAGAGCAGATGTGGTCTATTCTTTTATATTTATATTGTATAGTTTAGTTTGTCGATAGATTCCAGTGTGAAAAGAGTGATTTCGAAAATATTTTATTTCAAACGCCTAAAATGCCGAAAGCCGCTTCGTGGATTAAAAATTTTCCTGAGTTGGAGTTTAGTGGGGATAAAGTGTTTTGCAAAGTTTGTGCCAAAATCATTGTTTGTGAAAAGAAGTTCCAAATTGATCAACACTTGAAAACAGCTATGCATAAAGCTAAGTTGCAGAAAAATAAATCAGTGCCTGTTCAGCAGTGTGTGCAAACCGCATTTCAAAATGTCAAACCAAAGAGTGAAAAGGAGGTGTTTCATCAAGACTTATGCAAAGCTTTAGTCGCAGCAAATATACCTTTGAAGAAACTGCAAAATACACAATTCAGAGATTTTTTGCAAAAATATTGTAATCAAAACATCCCTGACGAATCCACACTTAGAAAGAAGAATGTGCAAACAGTATACGAAACCGTAATGGGAGAAATTAAAGCTACACTGGGCGATGAACATTTTTATATTATTGTTGATGAAAGCACAGACTCATGTGGTCGATATATCGCACATCTTATGATTGGAGGGCTTCAAGAAAATGAGCCAGGGAAACCATATTTAATATCTTCTAAACAGTTAGACAAAACAAATAATGAGACCGTAACTCGATTTATTCAGCAGTCTCTATCAAATTTTTTTTTACCAAATCCAGTTCCAGTAGAGAAGTTTTTAGTGTTTTTGTCTGACGCAGCGCCGTATATGGTTAAAGTAGGCCAAAACTTAATAATATTTTATCCCAATATGATACATGTCACTTGTCTTTTACACGGGATAAACAGAGTTGCAGAAATTATTAGAACAGCATATCCCTTGGTGAACAAATTAATTTCAAATGTAAAGAAAGTGTTTTTGAAAGCACCTCTAAGAGTGCAGATCTATAGAGAGAAATTGCCAGGAGTTTGTTTACCTCCAGAGCCCGTAATTACTCGATGGGGAACATGGATTAAGGGCGCGATATTCTACGCAGACCATTTTGAAGCCATTAAAGACATAGTTTTAGATTTAGAAGACAATTCGCAGTGTGTAGTGCAAAGTCAAGCATTATTCAAAAATGTAAATTTAGCTAAGGAACTTGTTTTTATTAAGGTTAATTTTAGTTTTGTACCAGATATAATAACTTCGTTAGAAAGTAGGAATATAAGTTTAAGAGAATCAATTAATATTGTTGAAACTTTTTCCGACAAATGCAAAAAAGTTCCCGGTGATGTAGGAAATCAAGTAAGAAGGAAACTCGAAGTTATTGTGGGAAAGAATGAAGGCTTTAAGTATTTAATGGAAGTCAAAAATATTTTTGATAGTAAACCATCCAACGAAGTAATACCTTGGCCTTATAACTTACTACCCAAATTAAAATATTGCCAGATCACATCGGTAGATGTTGAAAGAACTTTTTCTTTGTACAAACATATTTTTACAGACAGAAGGCAAACATTTTTATTGGAAAATTTTGAAAAATATATCGTTATAAATGCATTTTATACTATTTCAGGTTAAAAATTGTACCTATTATGTTTTTCTTTTAATTTTACTTAAAATAAATAATTTTTGTAAGAGTCGGCGTTTCTTTATTTCCATTTTTCCATGTTATATTCAAGGCATATAATTGCATATTTTGACAAATAAATGCATATTGTTGCATATTTCAGAGAAAAACGATGCATATATATGCGCATATTTTAACTGAATTGACGTGCATATATTCCGCCCTTTAATAATCTCTTTTAATAATAACACGTCTAACATGTTTTTGATGCAAAATTTAGTAAACAAATCTGAAATTAACCGATATACGAGGTTTTCTGTTTGAAAAAAAACATTTTTATATAAAAATATATTATGGAAATAGTTTTCTGCAAATTCAATCAGTAATTGCAAAAAAAAATACGTTTGTATTAGGATCTTTTATTATGAACAACTTTACCAAAAACTGTGTCCATCTAATATGTCGTTTATACAAAAGCAATAATATATAGTACGTTTTATTTAAAAAAAACTATAGCTATGGTCAGCCACTATATTATGGAACACTCCGTATAAAGCATAATAATTTTAAATCTTGGTCCTAATGAGTGGATATCTTAACAAGAAACCGGTTTCGAAAAATCTTTTCTCATGTAATTATAATACTAACAGGAATATCTTTTCTCATAAAGTCACAATCTGCTTTCCCCGCGGAGATGACTCACTCTGTGTATTTGATTCTTAAAACAATGAGTGTTATTAAAATTGAAGTACAAATGTAAACAGAAGTTTTCGTTGGATTTCTAAATATTTTTAGATTGTTGTAAAGATTTGTTTACAGTTTTAGAATTATTTAAAAACCTCATTGCTTAACATAATCAGTCATTAGACAACAAATAATTCCCTTTTTTCTTTATTATGTATGTACAATTTTATTTAATTTTATAAATTTAATAATCACATAAATAATAATACAATAAATAAATAAATAAATATCTTCTAATACATCAGAAGAAAGAATAACAAAATAAAAAATATTAACGACATATGTAATTAAAAAATAGATCATGTTATTCCAAATGATTTATTGGCAAGGTTAATCTTATTCAGATGAATATTCCTCGTCGCTGTTTGATAACTAGTGATTTGTTTCTGCAAATGTATCCTCTTTGTATAAAGTAATAGGTCTTGGTACAGAAAATTATTTCAATTGAGATAATGGACGACTAGCAAACGCTAGATTAGGATATGTAATTCCATCTTGTTTTGATCAATGTGTATCAAAATAGTAGTTCGTGGAAAGCACATTAGTTTGTTCTAAACTTTAACACGTCTAAATGACGTATAGCAACTTTTCTACGGTATAACCGTTTTCTAAAGTAAAAATTCGTGGTGAAGAGAGAGTGTTAATGAAATGAGAACTCTACAAACAAAAAGTATCTGTTGGTATTAATTACATGCATACGTGAGATTATTGTAGATATAAATACACGTTCCATCATCACAAATTGATTTAATATGACTTGAAAAACTCGTGGATGGCTTTTTATAAACTTATAGAACAGAATTACTAATTTTTCGTTAATTTGACCATGCAAATGGTAGAGAACAAGGTAGTACAAATATAGATAAAAAAATCAAATAATACAAATATAACGAGCATAAGCAACTAACTAAACAATAATAAACAAACAATTTAGATATACAAAGCTAATATCTGCCTGTCATTTCCAAAATCACTAAAAGAGTAATAGTATCTGGCAAATCAGTAAATTTTTTAACTCTATTTTAAATTTTTCTAACGGTAGCTTTTTGATATTTTTAGAGATTTTATTGTATGCAGTAATCATCAAATCGATAATCTATGACTGGGCACATATAAAGGATCACCTCGCCTTGTAGTATATTCGTAGTGGTCACCAACTTTTTCAAATTGGAGTAGATTTTGCTTGGCGTATGTAAATAGGAAGTAGATAAATATAACTGACCGTCATAATATTCAGCCTAGTGAAGTAATCCCTACATAATGTTCACCGCATACACACACCATGTTTCCTATTGCTCTTTTTTGTAATTTGAAAACCCTTTCACTCTCACTTGAGGAACTCCATGCTAATGTAGCGTACGATATTAAGGAATGAAAACTTGCATAGTAGTACTTCTTTAAAACATCTATATTTAGGGATTGTTTAAATTGTTTTAATGCAAAACGTACTGATGATAGCCTATTGCATAGGCCATGAATATGGCTCTCCCAGTTACATTTTCAATGGATTATTACACCTAAAAAAATGAGGTGTGACCACCACACGACTTTCTTATACGTATGGGCGTTTCAAACTATACAATTTTAAGAATTTTTTTATACAAAACTTATTCAAAATCCTATTCTAGGTACTTTCATTCGCTTAATAAATCGCTATAGAATGCATACTTTGCAAGATATTATCAAAAAAGTGCTCCTCGCTAAGAGTAAAAGTGCTACTTCCGGTCCGAATTTTGAAATTTCATGTATACAAAAAATATTGCAAATCCAGTTCTATATACTTTTGTACTCTTGATAAATATATATAGAATGCATAACTTACGACATATTTGCAAAAAATCGCTATTCGATAAGAGTAAAACTGATACTTCTAGTCTTAATTTTGAATTTTGAAAATAATGTTTTAAATACTTTTATACCCGTAACGTACCTGTTTAAAAAACATGACTTGCGAAATATTCACAAAAAACTGATTTTCCATAGGAGTAAAAGACCTACTTCCGGTAGGAATTTCGAAAAACTTATTAAATAAAATTGTTGTCAATTTTAATTTTAAGAACATATGAATTCTTTATAAATTTGTTTAAACTTAGTAGTTGACAAAATATTGGCAAAATTTGATTTTTTCACCGAAGTAAACTGCTACTTCCGGTCTACCGATTTTACTGAAAAACTAACCAGATCTCAAGCGGTTTGACCGCTATCGTGTATACACACAGACATTTTTTAAAAACCACTTTTTTGGTATTAGGGGACCTCAAAACGTGAACATATACAGGGTCGGGCAAAAAGAGCGGAACACCGAATTTATGGCTTAACTAGCACTTTTTCGAAAATTTAACCTAAATTAAAGTTTTTGTATACTTTATGTATTATTTATTGGTGTTTGCAGATTTTCCGTTTTTGTCACATTTTTGGAGATATGATGTCACCGGATAGTATTTTAAATGAATCACCCTGTATTTATATTTTTTTTTGAGTAGATATTTTTTTCCTGAATTCACTAATACCAGGTTTAGTGGGTCTCTGACTTATGGTTTCATAAGAAAAAAATAAAATGTAATGGCACCTAAATATTTATTTAATAAAAAACGAACGACAATAACTAAAGATTCTATTCATTAAAGCGTCCATTAACATTAACAAATGATTATGAAATTCATTTCTCGCTTAAAGGTGACATGAACTTTTAATGCAGCATTAACTTTTATTATGATATCGGCCCTAAGTAATTATCGCAGTAGGTATACCAAAAACTTTTTATCTACAATATTTTTTTCTGAGTTCTGTCAAAGTAAAAACGTACATTCGAATAACACTATTAGGTACAAAAACTCCAGCTTGTTTAAGTTCTTTTATCACATTTGATTTTACAAATTATTTGACATTAATACATTATTTGTCATGTCTCAACTAAGTGAATAGAATCTTTAGTTATTGTCGTTCGTTTTTTATTAAATAAATTTATAGGTGCCATTACATTTTATTTTTTTCTTATGAAACCATAAGTCAGAGACCCACTAAACCTGGTATTAGTGAATTCAGGAAAAAAATATCTACTCAAAAAAAAATATAAATACAGGGTGATTCATTTAAAATACTATCCGGTGACATCATATCTCCAAAAATGTGACAAAAACGGAAAATCTGCAAACACCAATAAATAATACATAAAGTATACAAAAACTTTAATTTAGGTTAAATTTTCGAAAAAGTGCTAGTTAAGCCATAAATTCGGTGTTCCGCTCTTTTTGCCCGACCCTGTATATGAAAACCTTTCTAAATGACAACCAGTTGTCATATTGTTATTACTTTTATTTCATTGTATGCCACTACTACCAAGAAGATATTCAATTATGTTTTAAATACTTTTATACCCGTAACGTACCTGTTTAAAAAGCATGACTTGCGAAATATTCACAAAAAACTGATTTTCCATAGGAGTAAAAGACCTACTTCCGGTAGGAATTTCGAAAAACTTTTTAAATAAAATTGTTGTCAATTTTAATTTTAAGAACATATGAATTCTTTATAAATTTGTTTAAACTTAGTAGTTGACAAAATATTGGCAAAATTCGATTTTTTCACCGAAGTAAACTGCTACTTCCGGTCTACCGATTTTACTGAAAAACTAACCAGATCTCAAGCGGTTTGACCGCTATCGTGTATACACACAGACATTTTTTAAAAACCACTTTTTTTGGTATTAGGGGCTCTCAAAACGTGAACATATGTAAAAACCTTTCTAAATGACAACCAGTTGTCATATTGTTATTACTTTTATTTCATTGTATGCCACTACTACCAAGAAGATATTCAATTTTTCAATACATTTGTATATTTGGCAAAGAATTGTAATATATTTTATTAACTGCCTGGTTGAAATTAGGCATTACACAGTATTAAGTAAGTGCACTCTTGTTTTACACTTGAACATTTTTGGATTGACATTTTAAGGTAATACTATGTTTTTTTATTCAACACATATTAATGCTTCAACATACACCTTCTTTGTTATGCTGCACCGCGAAACCAAACTAGGTAGAAACATATATGTCTGTAGCTACAAACACATCTTAACACATACATAGTTGCATCGTTGATTGTTTGTGTATTTCAATCAAATTGTACATGTTTAGGTAAACCTAAGCCGTTTGATAAGATTTGCATAAGTGATACCGATTGTCCTATGCTTATTTGCTTTCATTTACATTTATACATGAATGATTTTACATTCTATATTTGTTATAATATCAACAGCTCTACTCCTAATTTTTCATTACATAGTTGGGTCGTTATTATTTATATAACTTCATTAACTGAACAGTTTGTGGTAGGCCCAAGCCTTTTGATATAACTATATAAGTAATACCGACTGTCCTATGCTTATTTGATTTCGTTTTCATTTAGACATATTTGATTCACATTCTATATTTGTCAATGTTTTCTAAATGACAGCCAGTTGTCATATTGTTATTACTTTTATTTCATTATATGCCACTACTACCAAGAAGATATTCAATTTTTCAATATTTATGTATATTTATGACCAATCCAACCCACCAACCGACCGCCAATTTTTCTCAAATTGGGCAAGCGTCTGTACAAAACATAGGGTCAATATCATGCGAAGATATTTTCCCAACGTTGTCAAACATTAATGCCTAGGTTAGGCCAACGCATAAACGACCGTTAGCCAATGTTGCACCAATATTTTGTTCTATTAGGATTATTCTATACTATAAAGTCGCACGTCACTTAGAATTGACGAATACCGAGGAATTGTGTATTCTACTATTAACTCTAAAATGCTTAAAATGCAAATATTGAATAGAGTTTATTATACTCACTTAGTTTCCTTAGTTTTATGTAGCCTAAATCAATAATTTAATGCTCAGTTTAATATAAAAAATGTCCACTGAATAATTAAGTTATTGTATCTTTATTCTTACCTGTTACTTACTTAAAATATATACGACCTCCATCACTAACATAAATCAATAGCAGTTTACACATCAAATGGTTTTATGTCACCTTAGGACCACCATACATATTGCTGTGACCCTTGTAAATTAATAAGGTTGTGAAATTATTAAAACTCTTTATTCTAAAAATCAAGAGGGTTCAAGCATATATCCCAGAAACTTAGCCTTATGCTACTCTATTATTATTTCTAAAGAAATGTGAGTTAGGGAATTTCGCACTTCACTAACTCAGTTAATAGTTATTCTAATGATCCTTTTCTCTCAGGGGCAGAAAATATTCTTTCTCCAAAGTTGATAACTTTAAGTTCTCTACAGGTCAGATATATTAAATAAAATACAGAAATACCTTATAATACAATTTATTAAGCATACTAAATTAAGTATATACAAATAACGAGAAAAAATAAAATATATATTCAGAATAACATCATTTCAATAAACCGCTTCATGGTATGATAAAAAAAAGCTGTGTTAATGTAATTATGATAATAATAATGAAATTAAAACATCCTATCTAACGCACTTGTATTTATTCTACTTATAATTATAGTGTAATCAACAACAACAACAAAATATATCTTACAAATCAAATTTCATTAAATGTAGTGACTAATACCTGATGTGTTAAATAAAATAAATCCCAACGGTTATGATCATATAAGCATTAGAACATGGACTTTGTTTTGATATTAATACTGCCCAAATGTCTTTCCTCGCTTCTAAACAGTATTCCCAAAACAAATTTACGTCAATTGGTCATTCAAAGTTCCATTCTACGAGTTCGTCTTTTAACTCATTGAACACACCCCCCAACGTACACAATAACGCGTCCAGCCTCTAATGTTATTTATGAAGATTTTTCTAAGTCCCTTTAAATACTTCTTTAAAATTTAACAAGTTCAAAAGAAATTTATTAATACAGACACTTAATGTTTATTTAGTATTTAAAGCGATTTTCACCTACCGTCAGTCTCTCAAATCATCGTGCACAGCCTTATGATTATTATTCTTGACAAAAAACTCTATCATGCTCCAAACTGACTTTTATTTCCTCTCTTCAAGATGCGTGTGAACAATACCGCCCCTAGTGACTAATCTATACATCACTTACTTGAAAACGTAAACAAATAAATGCATCTTAAATGTTGACGTGTTTATGTCAATTCAATACACAAAATTTAAAGAAATAAATAGTGAGTTATTGACACCTCCACTTTGAACAAAGTAAGTACCCGAATATCCTAATAGTTATTACGTTATTTACAGTATAAAACTTAAGTACGTTACTGCCATTGATGTATCAGTTTATAAATCTCTTTATTGCTGTCATCGTGGTTTCGAAACCATTTTCTTATATACTTGATTCTTATTTTCCTTGTTTTATTT
The DNA here is from genome assembly GCA_963170755.1 of Amphimallon solstitiale. Classification (NCBI taxonomy): domain Eukaryota; kingdom Metazoa; phylum Arthropoda; class Insecta; order Coleoptera; family Scarabaeidae; genus Amphimallon; species Amphimallon solstitiale. The sequence continues at coordinate 149,424,462 of OY720675.1, forward strand.
TTCATAGGAAATAAAGGAAACACGTTCGTAATTGTCGACAGCATCTGGTGAAGAAATATTGTTTACTTCGGGCCTATCCATCGAACGGTCTCAGACATCATATCTTTTTATGCTGAAGTTACCCATAAACAATAAGTTATGCATATTTACTTGCTATACAAGGCTTATTCTAATATTAGTTTCATGAATAAAAATTATAATAACCTTCTTACGTTGTTTTAATTACTTTTATTGAGATGCGCTGAAATCCTAACCTAATAAATATTTATATACAATGTGTACAGTTTGATTTTAGTCCATGACATTAAATAGTATTTAACTTAAATTTAGAAATTATCTTGAGAAAACTTATTTACAACTTAATTCTAAACTCAAGATCACTGCAATATGAAAACTTAAATTTGTTTCTTTTAATATTTTTCAAAGTTCAATAAATAGTCCACATTCATAAACTACACAATTTAATTTAACAGTCTGACTATGGGGTATAAATTAATACTTTTTATAAATTTAATTCATTGCAGGTACTAGAAAACAAAAAGAGAATAATGCTGGGTGCATTTTGCTGTAGACCAACCGCAAACACGTATTCCAGTCTCGTTGATGATCGTCAGTGCGTTGCAGCCAAGTTGCAAATGGCGGTTGCACGATGGCGATGAGTATAATGGGTAACAATTCCACAAAATTCATAGAAGCTAAACACAACAAACGTATAAATAATTATATAACACACATCAACTAACTGAGGATACCACTAAATATCTAATAAAACATAAATCTGCGCCACCAAAAATTATACTCCTTACCAAAAATACACAAGATTAAGATACCTGTCCGCCCTATAGTAAGTTCTATTAACTCGATTACCAACAACTTATCGAGATTCCTTACCACAATCTTAACAGTTTCGCTAACAAGACTGATTACAATGTAAGAGATACCTTTTCTTTTGTGCGAGATATTGACGGTAAGTCGTTGCCTGAGGGATATGGTATAGTGTCACTGGATATTATATCTTTATTTACAAGAACTGATTCAAACTATTTTAGAGTCCAGTTGGTATAGGATAGAACCAAACTCTACGCTTACAAAAACAAACTTTCTGCAACTGATCAACTTTGTGTTTAACAACTGTTACTTTACATTTAACAACAAATTTCATTCACAAATATTTGGTGTATCAATGGGTTCCCCCATTAATCACATATTAGCATTAATAGTTCTAGATTTCTTGTTGGATGGAGTCGTACGTAAGATACAGTTCCCATTGCATATAAGCATGTAAATGATTCAATTACCGCTGCCCCTCAGACACATACTTGACATTTTCCACTTGTACGATGGTCATATACACCATAGAAAGGAAACACGTCCAAATGTCCCTTTTCTTGATACAAAATCATAAGAATTAGTGATAATTTTGTAATTTTGGATTATTATCAAAAAACAACAGCTTCAGGCAGGTATATTAATTTCCATTCTAATCATCCAATCAAAAAAAAAATAATTGTGTGGTGACGATGAATAGGGTTCTGCCTATCAGTAATAAAACTTTTCTAGATAAGAATTTAAAAAAGTTATTTGATTGTTTTCCTAATAATGGTTACCAAAAAAAAATATTACACAAATTAATTAATAACTCAAACTTTTCTGATATTTCTGCTAGGAATGTTGCATCTAATAAGAACACTACTTACGAAGATTCCATACATTAGTAAATTAACGAATAGGGTGTTTGGTCATTTACGACAGCGATGTTACGCAAGTATAACCTCACTTATCAGATATCTTGCAATAAAATATCGCATCACCCAACATAAGAGTGATTGTAGAATAGACAAGACCTCTTACTCGTTGGCTACGAATAGTATTACACTCGGTCACACTTATAATTTTGGCAACATAAAAATACTAGATACAGAGAATAATTATGGTAAAAGATTATTTTTTATAAATGATACATATTAACAAGAATAATAATGCAATTAATTTTAAGACTGTTAACAAATTAAATATAATTACTCACATTTTGAGTTTTTCGTAAATAATGTTTTCCCTTTTTGTTTTTGACTTCTTAGTCTCTGTATGTATTTGCAGTGAGTAGGATTTTTCTTCTTCTTATTTTTCATGTTTTTCTATTTTTCTTTTTTGGTTCCAATTGATTATAATACACGACATAAATAAATGTTTCGTTTACACATAATGAGCTGCAGTGACACAGTTTATTTTGAAAGTGTTTGTCAGTTTGGAAAGTACATGTGAAATTGCTTTTAATTTATATGTTTGTTGTTGACTTAGTTAACTCCTTGTGATGTGCTTTACAAGTTTTACAAAAGACTCATTTCTAACTAAATGCATAGACGGTAGTTTAAATAAAGTGCTCACACATGCAGTAACTCAGATTGTAAGTTTAAGAATTAATTCTTTTGTTTAACATTGTTCTTCAACATGTGTTTTTTTTTAATATCGTAGCATACTCCTGATAAAGTCATGAATTATGACGAAATATTGAGCAATGAATAATTGAGTGTTATTGCAACAGACCGAATACCTGATATACCCATACCACTCATTTTTATAAAACACTTAGTTATAACATAAATAATTTAAAATATTTTTAGCTATTCCGATGTACATAAATTCGTGATGATATATTTTTGTGATGTTGGGGAGACTGTGTAGGAAAAAAAACATTGTTTTACAAAATTGATTCAAACTATTGATAGACTAGTACACATGAGCTTTCATATTTTGTAAAATGCCGATACAACCGTTTTTGCTAGACATGTTTCACAACAAAACATTATTTACATTAATTAGCAAAATTCCAAGAAAAGAAAACGAAGCTACACGTTGTCGCAACATTTACATAGCTTTATGTAAACTACCTATCGGTAAATATTTAGGATTGTTTACTGGCTATTAAAATTTGTCAGTTAAACATTGATGGAATACAAAAGACAAATACCAGTATTAGTGGAGTTGGCAAGGGAAATGAGGTTTGATGTGATTATGGATGTAAGAAATTAATATAGCGTCAGTAATTAATTTTACAAGGAACGATGCTTGGGTGAAATGATTAATGCAGTACCTTGGAAGGTGTTGTATTCTGCTACTTGGATATTTGTTTTGTTACCTGTAACTCGGCCAGTTTTGAATGATTATCCACGAAATCAATGCAGTCCAATTTTATTTGTGTTGGAATTCTAACATTATTTAAATCAGTTCAAAAACACGTTGGAATTTTCACAAGGCTGATTGGCATTACTTTAAAAAATGAGTTGTATGCATACGCTTTCTGAATTTGTTGTATAAAAGTTAAATTAAGTTTTATATACGTTTATCCTCTTAATAAAGCAGGGAGTAAAAGTGTTACTCCCCAGTATATTTTTTAGGTTGCTTTGTTAAGCTTAATGAAACTTGGCTACATTACTGTATGGCAGAATAGACAATCTAAGCAGTATATACATCTTGACAATTCTCTGCTAAAGAAGGCCAAGACGTTCTCTTCGGATGGAAACGGAATGGTAACGATATTTTGAGATTCGATAAAAAGTATTCCCTTCATATCGACTATCTCGCGAAAGGCGAGTCCCTTTTGAATGTTGATATTAGTAAAAGACACCCAACACAACACAATATTCATTAACACAACATAATCATATTGATTACAATAATTACAATTTACATGTATATATTATTATACATTTTATTATTTGTTATAAGTTCGTTACAATAATTTAAACTGATATGTACGTGGATTCCTATAATTCATAAATTGTTTCTCTTTAAAAACTCGTAATGCACGTATAATTTACTTGGTGCAAGTAAGTAATTGAATTGGTTTAATCAATATAATTGCTTAAAATGACATATAAGGTAGTATTAATAAATATGATAATATGTAATTAGTTATACGTATATAAAATGTATCAGGAAAACGTTTTTGCTGTTGTTAAAATTGAAGATCTATTAATAATAAATCTCAAATATAATGCACGTGGGTAGGTTCGACTAATCTCTTAATTTACTTTTAACAGTCAGCAACTACTGTCAGTCACGTAAATATATATAATTTTCTCAATAGATGTTTCGCCTAAAAAGCATTCCTTAATTGCGTAATAATAGACATTTTGCATAAGAGAATTAGAGGGTGCCATGCTCAATAATGCTTTTGATAAATCCGTAATTATTGATTTACATAATACATAATGTCTACATATTTCTCACTAATATTATGTATTAGATGCGATGTTCAGGAAATTCCAGTATCAACTCTCACCATAAGAATTCCAATTATTGAAAAACTGCTGTGTTGTTTTCAAAATTTATATCTCAAACTATGCTGAAAGCATAATTGTGTAGACATATGTCGTATTCTAACACATATTTATTTTGCACGTTCATTGTAATACTTAAATATAACAGTTGTATTATAATACTATTAGCATTAGATATACTAATGATGACCTTAGTAGTCTAATTCCAAAGACTACTTTTAAAACATTTTATGTTTTGTACTACCTGTCTACCACTAAACCACAGCATATTTTATATCACTTGAAAGCTAAAAATTATGCCAATATGGCACTGTAATAAAAAATAGGTGTTACTATTTAAAAAAACGAGTACCTGTCATTTGAAAATGAAAATTTTTTTTTTTCTATTTTCTTTAGTAATTTCAACGTGAAATACATGTTTCCTTCGCCAATGCGTGTAAATGTGAAAAATACGTTTCTTAATTGTTTTCAAAGCTAACTTTGATGGTTGTTACATTTCGACAATCGTTGCGAAGCAGTTTCACTTTAATGGATAAATTTAACAGATACCGCCATCTTTGACAGAAATGTCAAAAGTTAACCTGCACTAGATGGCAAATTTTCAGAAGAAACAGAATATGAACAGAAATAATAAATGTTGTATTTAAAAATTCAAAATTAACGTCACTTCCGGTTTGACCGGAAGTGCTATAGAAAAACTGAGTGTACCTGAAGAAGCCCCCCAATCACTCATATATACGGTCCGAATTTCAAAGTTTTATTTTAACTAATAAATAAATGGCGTGCTGATACATGATCTCGTTGACACCCGGTATATACCCAATATTAACAATACAATAGTTAAGAATTAACTATATATCACTCTTCAAATAAATGACTTTTTACTCCTTAAAAGAATTTTTCTGAAAACTTTATTATTTACCCTGGGCAAAGATTTAGTGTCTATGAGTGGTATTAATCATCAAGTGGTTTAATACCTCAGACACTAGCTTTTACTTGGTATTTTTTATACTATCTTTTTCCTCAATATTTTGATTTTTCTACAATATAATATATGACTACAATAATATGCACAACATGACACCGCTCACTCTATCATCTTTGAACTGTCTTTTGATAAAAACAAATGTCGTTGGAGAGTGCTAATACCCCACGATAGCAGTTGTATTAAAGTTTTTTAAATGGGGCATAATATTATTTACTGGCGATTGGACGATTTAATAGTCAATGCAGCATTTGGGTACTTTTCCTACTTGAGTGAATAATAAATTTATATTACTAATTTGTAAATAATATGATTCATAATGACAAGAACAGTATGTATAAAACCGTTAGTGCTGCGTAAGTAATTGAAATAATTTAATCAATACAATGGCTTAAAATGACATGATAAGGTCGTAATATTTATAAATAATAGTAATAAAAATAATTAAATTGCACTAAAAATGTTTGAATTATTGAAATCAACAGCGTACTCTCTTACTACCGTTGACGCTGTAAAGATAACTATGTATGAAAATATATCAGAAAAAGAATATATATATATATTATCTTGTTTAAAGACTCTTAGGGAGTTTTGTGGGAATTTTCGGCAAAATTGCCGAAAATTCCCACAAAACTCCCCAAGAGTCTTTAAACAAGATAATAACTATCACGGCAACAAAGAATAATTGCATATATATAGTACAGGTGACAGACCGCCATTTTAAAACAAGAGACAGAAAATATCGGTCCGAATATACAAGAAATGTATTAAAAGTGAATATTTGTCTTGCTGTAGCGGCACTATAAAATGAAAATTACATATATGTATGAAGGTATATATATATATTGTCGTAACCCAGAGTGTATAAAATATCTAAGTAAAATCAAGCTATCAAAAATTATCAATCACCTAAAATATGCCTTAATTACACCCTGAGTTAGACATTCTACTTCTTCTAACGTCACACGTTGGGTAAGCCAATAAATTAGAATTGAATGTTTTTAATATAATTCCTTACTTGTTTATAAATCAAATATTTATATGCCCTAACTAACTCAGTCGTTTAGAAAAAATTCTAATACTTGCATATTTTTATTGATCATAAAAAATCTTAGTCCGGACCTGTCTCTTTTAAAATATCTAAGAAAGATTATTGTCCAAGTTCTTTTCACTCTAAACGTTGGTAATCCGCAACTAAACGATTTTACCGCTACTCATGTGTACTAACTTTGATAAATTTACTAAATATTTTCTTTAATTGACACAAAAATCTTTATATTCAGTTTAAGTTCAAATCTACACTATTTATTCTCTCATAGAATGGTAAGTTAATTTTAAACTATTACTATACCTTCCCAATATATTAATCTGTATGTTTACTTTATTTTTAGGAGGTCAAAACAACTATGAGAATTGCTGGATGATAACCTATAAATCACAACTACGTAAATGAAAATCAGAGATGGTTGAATAACAATAAATATAATGTATTCTTGAGAAACAACGTACAACAAATATTTATCTGAAGAAAATACCAGTATTATAACCATTAATCATGTAAACTTGTCCAATGTCTGGATACTTATATTTGGTTATGATCAGAATTGAAAATATAACCTTATTTTTATTTTTCAAGGTAGGTTTAATTTAATGTGCGTAATAAAACTTTTACAATGTATACCATTGATTTCTAATACAAATAGTACTATGTAGCTGTATTCTATGCTTCAATATATAATTTCTGATACTTATATTCATTAAATTTTTAAACTATTATTTGCCAATTCATTGCATAAAAGAGATTTTCATATTAAAAGTAACAATTAAACAATACAACCTTCTTTTACATATGTGTAACTTCTCGACAAGGAAATTCTAACTGTTCTCTTTTCTTTTTTAATTCTCGATAGAACTGGAAACCTCTGATATGTTTTCCTCCTTCAAGATAACAGCTGTTGGTGCCTCGTAAAGTTGATTTCTTATGCGTCCAAGAAGCTCCTCACCGTCCTGCTAGACAAACCTGCCAGGTATCCACTTCGGTACAGCTATCTCACAAAAAATGCACGTCAGATGAGCCTATTATGTTATGTTTTCGTCCCAGGAATCTCTTGATAAATAAATCCCCTCTATGGTTAAACTTGAAATTGGAATTCCTTCACTTAAAAAAAATTCTTCGAGATATTCAATCCTTTTATGGTAAGTAAATTAAATTTATATTTTTAATGCTTTTAATCACTATCAACTCCTTTTCTTCTTTAATCACTAGATACTGCCTATGTAAATACAATCTTTCACTACTGCTTCGTTTTTGGTCATTTATTATTTACCTATATATTAAATTTGTGATTTAATATACACAATAGGTATTTCTTTTGCTTCTGTTCACTTAATTTCGGCTAAAAAACTATTCTTCCCGAAATTAACATGCACCTCTTCTCCTAAATTTTAGAGAAGTTTTTTTTTTTATTTACTCTGATTACCTTCGTGATCATTTTATATTTTTGAATTGGCCAATCTCAATTAAACACCTCTTATTTACGTTCAAAATGCATTCTATTACTTTAATATTCTCCTGTATGCCTTTATATATCTCGATACTCATATTTTAACAATTTTAACCATGAATTTATACATGTATTTCAGTATTCAAAACCATTTTAAAACATACTATCTCAGAAATTCTGTAAATGTCAGAAACTGTCAACCATTGACTTTTCCTCTAATTAAATTATGGCGGGAGTTTTTTTATCTATTTTAACGTTACTTTCAAACAAAATTTCCCTTTTTAAATCAATTCTCATCATTTAAGACAATTGAACAAGTTTTTACAATTTTATATTACATATCAAACACTCAATTAATATAAAAATCTCTCTTTTACAGGTTTTGGTATAAATTTGCTGAACTATGGACCTTAACCAATGGACTTTACTACAATACCATTTCAACAATTGTAAATATTAACACTAGGATAATAAATACTAATCTTCATAATACTATTTCTATTTATAAGTTTCTTAAATTTTTAACATCAAAATACTTTTAACACCACAACCAAATATAAATATTGATGGATAGTACCTAGTACTACCTCATTTTGCCCCTTTAATAAATGTAAAATTTCAACATGTTTGAATAATTTTCATTTATTAACTAAGAAATTATCTGTTAAGTTATAATTAATTATCTGTCACCTATATAAAACATTTACACTATTGACAACTTTTAACGTAACATTTTTTTTTTATATATTATGCTTGCTATATTCTAGCACTATGTTTGCATTATTTTAACTATATGGCATTTTCATCATGTAAACTCTATCATAAATTTATTTTAACAATTCATCACTATATTTTCTATGCAAAACTATTTACAAGTACTACAATTATAACTATTCTGACTGTAACATAAGTTTCTTTTCGGTTTTTTTTTTTTATATTATGTGTACTTGGTATAAGAAATATTATTTTCCTCAAAAATGTTATTTATATTCTAAGTAAATTTTTATATTTAAAATATCTGGTTATCTGTAAATACTTTATTGTCTCCAATCTCTGTATAAATTATTTTCTCTTTGTAAACTTTTACATCATGATTTTAAAACATTTATGAAAACTTTATTATAACTACTATATGTAATATCTTTGTCACATTATGGTGAATATTAAATCATCTTTTCCATTATTTCTTTGGAACTTAAATTGCCTCTCTGAAATATGCTTTAGTCATGCTCACTTATATATTATAAATTATTATCTATATTGTTCTTATTCGAACATTTCCCCTATATACCTTATTAGACATTTTCGTCTTATCCCCTACTTTCATCATACGAAAGTTTTTTACTTATATTTCCGTTTTATTGGCGTACTTTACCATTTAAATAATATGTAGACATTTTTGTCCTATACATTTTATAACTCTGGGTTTCTTAACCCTTTCTCATACATTTATACATTTATTATACCATATTTTCATGGATCATTTTATATTACTTTATTATAGTAAGCATTTTATAATTACTTCAATTATCATATTTCTTCGTAAAAGGCCCTTTTTCTTTCTTCTTAATAATTATATTCTCTTATTCACCTAATGTTTCATACGATTTGCTTTATCGTGCAAACTCATCGTAGTCTATCTTCTTAGTTTTTATAATACTCTTATACATTTTTTTCTTGATAATATTTTCTTTCCATAGACAATTTTATTTTATTTTAAGTTTCTTACATTTCCAGTTATCTTCTTTACATTCCTTTCCTTATACACACATGTTCTTGTATTATCGACTTATATTACATCATTTATTTTTTTATTTCTACTATATACAAATATTTTGAAATAAGGGAATAACTTTTTATAAATGATAATACTAATTCTAATATTTATAACGTTCATACTTCTATAACTTAACTATACTTCCGGACGAGTTTCTGAAAAATTTCTGCCCCTACCTTATTATCAAATAGGTACCTTCCATATATGGGCTCATATTATCTGTAGTCGCTCTGGTTATAAATGATATATCTAATTTCACCATCATTTTATTGTCTTTTAATCAATCTCCATGCCCCTAATAATCTCAACTCTTATGCTCCTAACATTAAATTTGAGGAAAATTGTAATAAGGGTCTTGTCCTTCTCTGGTCAATGTATTCTTAATTTTATCCTTGATATTTGGTGAAGCTTAACACCTACAAGAATTATCTCTATACTTCTGTCTTAGTTAACAAATTCTATGTGTGATTCTAATATTGGAAATTATATCCTGCCCCTATCTCATAATCGAGTGAGAATATCTGTATATTAGATCCATGTCCTTAAATTGGGAAAGATAATTTTATAAGAGCTATTATTATGTAATTTGTGGTAGCTCTTGTAACAGTTGATGTCACTAGTACCAACAAATACTACCCTATATTATCTGCCATGTCCATATTCTTTATTCGGGTATAATAATTTTTATGAGGGCTTTTATCTTGTTGCAGCTCTGGTAGGATGGTGTCGCCGGTACCATCAGTTGTCGCCCTTGTATACAACTGCCATGTCCATAAATAAATGTGGGCTGTTAATTTGAAGTAGCTCTGGTAGGATGGTGTCGCCGGTACCATCGAATACTGCCCTAAAGTATCCGCCATGTCCATATTTAAATGTGGGCTGTTAATTTGAAGTAGCTCTGGTAGGAAGGTGTCGCTAGTACCTTCGAATACCGCCCTAAAGTATCCGCCATGTCCATAAATAAATGTTAGATTGTATCATATATTATCCGAGACATCTTATCCATTATAATTTTTAATCTTACTCTATTTTTCAATGTTCCATATGTTTCTTCTTTTTCCACATCTTCTTTATACCATAACTCATTTTCTTCAGTTTTATAAAACATTTTGTCCACAAATTTTCCAACCTGGTCATGTATACTCGCTACATCTGCATTTCTATGTGTAACTATATCTGTAACTTTCTGAACTTCAATATCCCATTCCAATAATTTGCCCTTAATCTCCAAGATCATCATACCCTGATGAACATTTCTTCGCACATATCTTCCTGAAAAATCTCTTATACTCATAACAGAATCATTTCCATTTACAAATTCTTTGTACTTATTAAACCTTCTAATCTTTTCATTCCCCAAAACATTTTTCACAGAAGTTGGTATTATATTACATCCAACTTTAAAACTTCTTCCAATATACTTTTTGTCTCCCATAATTATTTCTGTTTTCTGCCTTAAAAAATATAAATCCAAACTATTATCATCTTCTTCTGTTAATAAAAGTGAGTCCAAATATGATCTTAAAATTTTCTTGCCGGAATCTAAGTATTTAGTTTTCTTTTGTATAAGCTTAATCGTGTAAAATTTCTTGATTTCAGCTGTATTTTGTTTAAATATGATACAGTTTATTTCATCCTTCTCACAATTTTCAATTACCCTTTCTTCATTTGTATCTGTTTTGTCCTTTACACTTATTTGTTTTTCTGTTATAATTTCTTCTTTCAATTCTGCAAAATTCTCTGTAATAACCTCATTTAACTTGTCTATTTTCCCACTCACTTGTTCCTTCAACTCATCCAATTTTTCTTTTAATTCTCTTTTATCTTCTTCCCTTTGTCGTCTATTTTCTTCGATTATCTTGTCTATTTTTCCATTTAATTCCTCAAACGTCTTGTCCTCTTTATCCAATCTTCCATTTATTTCTATTTTATCCTCCTCTCTATTTTTCTCATTTTTCCTATTATCTTCCTCTCTTTGTCGTCTACTTTCTTCTTCATCTTCCTCTCTTTGTCGTCTACTTTCTTCATACCTCTTGTCCAATTCTTCACACATTTTTTTTATCGTTTGATAAATTAACAACATATCTGCTGATGTGATTGACGTCTTTCTCTGTAACTGCAATTTATCATCCCTATCTTGTATAGTTACTAACTGTTGTGTTCCTTCTTCACTATCGCTTGAAGACTCTGGCCTATTTATTATAGAACTACTTTTAGACCTAGTATTCATGTTTATATAATTTTATGTAACAACACTTTAATAAAAATTACTTGTATTTACGTTTCTGGTTTTATTATACTATAAATCTTTGTATATTGAAAAATGTATTTAACTAATTATAATCAGGAGAAAAAAATATCAAAACACAATCTTTGCGAGTTTCTTTTATAACGCCCCACGTTGGGCGCCATATTAATGTCGTAACCCAGAGTGTATAAAATATCTAAGTAAAATCAAGCTATCAAAAATTATCAATCACCTAAAATATGCCTTAATTACACCCTGAGTTAGACATTCTACTTCTTCTAACGTCACACGTTGGGTAAGCCAATAAATTAGAATTGAATGTTTTTAATATAATTCCTTACTTGTTTATAAATCAAATATTTATATGCCCTAACTAACTCAGTCGTTTAGAAAAAATTCTAATACTTGCATATTTTTATTGATCATAAAAAATCTTAGTCCGGACCTGTCTCTTTTAAAATATCTAAGAAAGATTATTGTCCAAGTTCTTTTCACTCTAAACGTTGGTAATCCGCAACTAAACGATTTTACCGCTACTCATGTGTACTAACTTTGATAAATTTACTAAATATTTTCTTTAATTGACACAAAAATCTTTATATTCAGTTTAAGTTCAAATCTACACTATTTATTCTCTCATAGAATGGTAAGTTAATTTTAAACTATTACTATACCTTCCCAATATATTAATCTGTATGTTTACTTTATTTTTAGGAGGTCAAAACAACTATGAGAATTGCTGGATGATAACCTATAAATCACAACTACGTAAATGAAAATCAGAGATGGTTGAATAACAATAAATATAATGTATTCTTGAGAAACAACGTACAACAAATATTTATCTGAAGAAAATACCAGTATTATAACCATTAATCATGTAAACTTGTCCAATGTCTGGATACTTATATTTGGTTATGATCAGAATTGAAAATATAACCTTATTTTTATTTTTCAAGGTAGGTTTAATTTAATGTGCGTAATAAAACTTTTACAATGTATACCATTGATTTCTAATACAAATAGTACTATGTAGCTGTATTCTATGCTTCAATATATAATTTCTGATACTTATATTCATTAAATTTTTAAACTATTATTTGCCAATTCATTGCATAAAAGAGATTTTCATATTAAAAGTAACAATTAAACAATACAACCTTCTTTTACATATGTGTAACTTCTCGACAAGGAAATTCTAACTGTTCTCTTTTCTTTTTTAATTCTCGATAGAACTGGAAACCTCTGATATGTTTTCCTCCTTCAAGATAACAGCTGTTGGTGCCTCGTAAAGTTGATTTCTTATGCGTCCAAGAAGCTCCTCACCGTCCTGCTAGACAAACCTGCCAGGTATCCACTTCGGTACAGCTATCTCACAAAAAATGCACGTCAGATGAGCCTATTATGTTATGTTTTCGTCCCAGGAATCTCTTGATAAATAAATCCCCTCTATGGTTAAACTTGAAATTGGAATTCCTTCACTTAAAAAAAATTCTTCGAGATATTCAATCCTTTTATGGTAAGTAAATTAAATTTATATTTTTAATGCTTTTAATCACTATCAACTCCTTTTCTTCTTTAATCACTAGATACTGCCTATGTAAATACAATCTTTCACTACTGCTTCGTTTTTGGTCATTTATTATTTACCTATATATTAAATTTGTGATTTAATATACACAATAGGTATTTCTTTTGCTTCTGTTCACTTAATTTCGGCTAAAAAACTATTCTTCCCGAAATTAACATGCACCTCTTCTCCTAAATTTTAGAGAAGTTTTTTTTTTTATTTACTCTGATTACCTTCGTGATCATTTTATATTTTTGAATTGGCCAATCTCAATTAAACACCTCTTATTTACGTTCAAAATGCATTCTATTACTTTAATATTCTCTTGTATGCCTTTATATATCTCGATACTCATATTTTAACAATTTTAACCATGAATTTATACATGTATTTCAGTATTCAAAACCATTTTAAAACATACTATCTCAGAAATTCTGTAAATGTCAGAAACTGTCAACCATTGACTTTTCCTCTAATTAAATTATGGCGGGAGTTTTTTATCTATTTTAACGTTACTTTCAAACAAAATTTCCCTTTTTAAATCAATTCTCATCATTTAAGACAATTGAACAAGTTTTTACAATTTTATATTACATATCAAACACTCAATTAATATAAAAATCTCTCTTTTACAGGTTTTGGTATAAATTTGCTGAACTATGGACCTTAACCAATGGACTTTACTACAATACCATTTCAACAATTGTAAATATTAACACTAGGATAATAAATACTAATCTTCATAATACTATTTCTATTTATAAGTTTCTTAAATTTTTAACATCAAAATACTTTTAACACCACAACCAAATATAAATATTGATGGATAGTACCTAGTACTACCTCAATATATACATAGATAGATATATATATATAGAAAGATGTGATGTCAAACACTGTTTCGGGGTATATTGGTATGTATAATTACTGACTTAGACGGTCAGAATGTATGGGCTGGGTAATTAAAATACTGTATTTGTGGCTGGTGACGTTTCGGAAATAATCTTTATTCCATCTTCAGACTCTACAAGGAAATTTTACAATTTTTAAAAAAATATACCTTTTCTAGGGACAGTCTTGACACAAACAAAAGTTAAAAACAAAACAAAGAATGCCTTCTACTTACTTGCCACATTAGACATTAAATATTATTTTGATAGATGCAACCACATATCACAGATCTTGTGTGGGTGGTCAAATAAATTAAAACTTTAAGCATTATTCCAATAATTATGTTGTCACTTAATAAAAATAAATATTAAAAATTAAATTACACATATAGTATGATTAACACCACAGTTATTAATGAGCAATACTTCTTTTTTAAAAAACAAAACGACAATCACAACAATTTAAAAGGCACAAACATTCTGAGTGTATGCGAGTGCTTGAGGTTACATCGAAATGTCAAGGGCAGGTCAGAGGTCACGACATTGTAGAGGTCTGTTTAAACTTTTTAATAAAACTGTTAATATGATGTTTCTGATTTTTAACGTGTACTTCCGATATATAATATTTCGAATGGCTGTATAAAGCAATTAGCAATGTAGTAAAAGACAAAGAGCCGCCGCAAAAGGGCAATTATAAGGATATTGCGCAAGGAAAAGGAGAAGAAACTGGAAGAATAAAAACAAATAAAGATAGGGAAGGGTGAGCGGTTGTCTTAAGGTAAAACCAAGACAATGAGTTTGATAATTAACTATAGCAATTATTTCAGTTCAGGTGCCAAGAACGCCACCCATCACACAACTACCCAACTGTCTGAAAGATAAATCTAAAGAACCCGATAGTCATGTTTTGTCAACCGAAGACACAGGTCACTGCCAACCAAGAGCACGCACGATCTTGGGACGTATAATACGTAAAATATTGTTATAAATAACACTAAAGTTAGCAGAGTCGGATTTGGAATTCATATTTGGTTGTATGACATTGATGCATAAAGTTTCTAAAAACAACCTTTTGTACAGATTAGATTCATTATATAATATATGCGTCTGATCAAAATTAACAGTATGTTTAGTGTTATTCACATGATAAGCAAGTTTGCAGGACCTGGGTTTACGATTAGAGTCACAACGATGTTGTACGTTCCGTTCATTAACTCTCTGTTTAGTTTGTCCTATGTAACATTCCGGACAATCATTGCACTTTAACAGTAAACCACATTGCTTCTATACTTCGTGTCTAATTTATCCTTTAGGGGTGTAAAGAATTTTGAAACAGAGTTAGTAGTTGTAAATGCTATAGTCACCTTATCCTCAAACAGTTGCTTTATGTAGTTTGTAAGACCTGGTATATAAGTCAACCTCTTATAGATAACAGGGTCTGTGTTGATTGAGTTATGTGTATTATTATTGGTTTTCACCTGATTTGCTTCGCCAAATCACGTTAAAAATCAGAAACATCATATTAACAGTTTTATTAAAAAGTTTAAACAGACCTCTACAATGTCGTGACGTCTGACCTGCCCTTGACATTTCGATGTAACCTCAAGCACTCGCATACACTCAGAATGTTTGCGCCTTTTAAATTGTTGTGATTGTCTTTTTGTTTTTTGAAAAACAAGTATTGCTCATTAATAACTGTGGTGTTAATCATACTATATGTGTAATTTAATTTTTAATATTTATTTTTATTAAGTGACAACATAATTATTGGAATAATGCTTAAAGTTTTAATTTATTTGACCACCCACACAAGATCTGTGATATGTGGTTGCATCTATCAAAATAATATTTAATGTCTAATGTGGCAAGTAAGTAGAAAGCATTCTTTGTTTTGTTTTTAACTTTTGTTTCTGTCAAGACTGTCCCTAAAAAAGGTATATTTTTTTAAAAATTGTAAAATTTCCTTGTAGAGTCTGAAGATGGAATAAAGATTATTTCCGAAACGTCACCAGCCATAAATACTGTATTTTAATTACCCAGCCCATACATTCTGACCGTCTAAGTTAGTAATTATACATACCTATATATATATATATATATATATATATATATATATATATATATATATGTATATGTATTGAAAAATTGAAAATCTTCTTGGTAGTAGTGGCATACAATGAATTAAAAGTAATAACAATATGACAACTGGTTGTCAATTAGAAAACAATGACAAATATAAAATGTAAATCAAAATGTATAAATGAAAATGTAATCAATAAGCATATATATATATATATAAATTTTATTATTTCTTGGTGTTAGCGACCTTTTCTATCTACTTAGACACAAATAAAAAACGTTTTTTTCTTCCTTTTAAGACACTTTTCTTTTTAATGTCTTCCTCAGTTATTATAAATATATAACACAAATACAACATATTAAAAATGTTGATTCATACATTCTGCAATTTAAAATTTTATAAATCAGAAATACACCAATCAACCCACGTTTTCAAAACAAAAAACTTACCCAAAAAATGTACACGTACTTTGCCACAAATAACTATTGCTTATTGTTAACAAGAAGTCTAAAATATCAGTATGTGTAACATCATATGTCTATTACGTGTCATATCAATGACAAACAATTTGACATAAAATATGAATACACTAAAAATTTTTTTTTTCGATTTATCCGAGATCACCTATCTACGAAAAGTACCACGTGTTTTTCCTTTTTACTAGTTGTTTTCTACTTATCATTTTATACTTTAGTATTGTCAAACACAAGTTTTCAGACATACATCTTAGAGATGATCGAAATAAAAAGAACTAAGGAGACTGTTAATGACAGAAATGAAGTCGATAGTCTGTCGAGAATGTATTTTCCAATATTATAACAACTGAGATAATTTTTATGAATAAACCCTGTATGTCTGAAAACTTGTGTTTGACAATACTAAAGTATAAAATGATATATATATATATATATATATATATATGTTCTCTTTCAGGTTTCCGCGGGTAGTAGTATGTGTTGTCACTGGATTCCGGGTTTTCTTCCGCGTTTCCACTGCTTGGTCTTTGGAAAGACCGACGCTGGTTTCTTGACGACGTTTCGGCAAAATCACACTTGCCATCTTCAGGTCTGCGATAACTGTCTGCTTCTGCTTCTTGTTATGCGTAAACTCTTACGCATAACAAGAAGCAGAAGCAGACAGTTATCGCAGACCTGAAGATGGCAAGTGTGATTTTGCCGAAACGTCGTCAAGAAACCAGCGTCGGTCTTTCCAAAGACCAAGCAGTGGAAACGCGGAAGAAAACCCGGAATCCAGTGACAACATATATATATATATATATATATATAATGTAATATGAAATAGTTACTACTTTAATAATAGTAGAATTTTGGGCCCAAAATTCTACTATTATTAAAGTAGTAACTATTTCATATTACATTATATTAGCTAATTATCAGTAATTATATCTTTAATCTGACAATATATATATATATATAATATTGTGTGAAGGATTTCTTTCTTTTTCCGTCTTTTTTAGCCGTTTTTATTATATAATATATAGACGAAAATCTGGGTAATATCAGCTTTCAGTATTATTAGAAGGTTAGGTTATATTAAAAAAACGTTTTAACGTTTCGATACTATTTATAATATCTCCATCAGAATTAATATAAGTTAAAACTATAAAGGACTAATTTTATTGTTGTTAAATATTTAAAAATTGTGTACTCACATTTTAAAAAAAGAAGAAAAGATCGTTTACATCATGTTCTTTTGGATAATACAATATACGTAGTCTGAAATTTTTATAGTTACATTTCTATTAATATTGAAAGTGAACATCATAACACTGTAAAATAAGACAAATAAAAAGTTTTCAAAAAGGACGAACAACAGAATTTTTTTAATAGATAATACATTAATATTGAATACATGTATATGTTTGGTTTGATCGATATTATTCATAACAACAATTGCTTTGCACAGTTTTGAATAATTATATTCCTTTAAATAGTAATGTTTCCTTTGTGTCTCTTTGAAGAATATTTATTGAAGTGCAATAGCACGATGTCCAAGTATATATGTTTTTTTTTACTTTTCTAGTTAAAAGTTTTATCTACTTGCAAAAGTAGTACAGCGGCGCATACTGACAGATTTTATATTATTGAAGAATATATTTCAGATATATTTTATGTGTCGGCTCTGTCGTTTATTGCGTTTTTATGTTTATTAATTTTTAGGTTTTCAAGTATATTTCTTGATATACTGTTATGTTCGGTAGCTAATATTGTTGTTCGCTTGTAATTAAAAAATGGATTGTTTTATTTAAAGCTGTACTGTTGGTGGCGTATTTGTGCCCATTTAAACGTTCCTGTAGGTGTTGGGATGTCTGTCCGATGTATACGCCATCACAATTGTTGCAAGGTATTTTATACACGATGTGGATCTCTTTTGAGATTGGAATGTTGTCTTTAAGGTTTGTGTATAGCTTTTCCAGGTTATTGAAATTTTTGTTAGCTGTATTTATGTTGTACGGAGATAGTATTTTATTGAGTCTCTCACTTAAATTAGGGATGTATGGTATGGGTACATATTTTTTTTGGTTACTTTTATTCGATTGTGAATTTGTTGTTGTGTTATGGTTATAGTAGATGTGAAGCTAGTTTTTAATGATTTTGTTTATAAAGTGTAGGGGGTAGTTATTTATCTGTAATGATGTTTTCACTTTTAGTAGTAACTCTGGTCTATGAATTGAACTTGTTAGGTTTTTTGCGACATTTTTTTTGAATGAGTTTGTTTGGTTAGATTTGTAATTGAGGAGTCTGTCTGACGCAGTGGGTTTATTTTACACTTTATAAACAAAATCATTAAAAACCAGCTTCACATCTACTATAACCATAAAACAACAGCAAATTCACAATCGAATAAAAATAACCAAAAAAAAACTGTACCCATACCATACATCCCTAATTTAAGTGAGAGACTCAATTAAATACTATCTCCGTACAACATAAATACATCTAAAAAAAATTTCAATAACCTGGAAAAGCTATGCACAAACCTTAAAGACAACATTCCCATCTCAAAAAAGACCCACATCGTGTATAAAATACCTTGCAACAACTGTGATGGCGTATACATCCCAACCTAAAAATTAAGAAAACATAAAAACGCAATAAACGACAGAGCCGACACGTAAAATATATCTCAAATATATTTTTCAATAATATAAAATCTGTCGGGATGCGCCGCTGTACTACATTTGTGAGTAGATAAAACTTTCAACTAAAAAAGTAAAAAAACATACATACATACTTGGACATTGTGCTATTGCACTTCAATAAATATTTTTCAAAGAGACACAAAGGAAACATTACTATTTAAAGGAATATAATTATCCAAAAATGTGCAAAGCAATTGTTGTTATGAATAATATTGATCAAACCAAACATATACATGTATTCAATATTATTGTAAATATTATCTATTAAAAATTTTTCTGTTGTTCGTCCTTTTTTTTTGATTTTCTTATTTTACAGTGTTATGATGTTCACCTTCAATATTAAAAGAAATGTAACTACATAAATTACCATATGACGTATATTGTATTATCCAAAAAACCATTATGTAAACGTTCGTTTTTTCTTTTTTTAAAATGTAAGTACGCAATTTTTAAATATTTAACAACCATAAAATTAGTCATTTATAGTTTTAACTTATATTAATTCTGATGAAGATATTATAAATAGTATCGAAACGTTAAAACGTTTTGTTAATATAACCCAACCTTCATATAATAGTGAAGCCGATATTACCCAGATTTTCGTCTATATATTATGTATACAGATTGGCGTATTTAAAAGTTAATATGCATCTTCAAATACACACACATAAACATGTACCTATGTATGTATGTATACAACAGTTCAAGAATGTGGGGAGACCGAAAGCATGCGCGCATGGCATTCGTTCCGTATCTTTAGAGCGTGAACTACATTCTGTCTGAGCAAACTCGCAAATATTAAAATAAAATGCCCTTAACTGTCGAGGAAAAAATACAGATTGTGTTATGGTATGCGAAGGATAATTCGTACAAAGACGTGCAAAATTTATTTGTTGCGGCGTATGAAAATCGTCCACCTCCCTCTGTCTGAAATGCTATCGAATGTACGAAATGGGTTTTATAATCGTTTAGGGTACAGCTTGATGCAAGAGGGACAGACATTCGAACATCTTCAACATTAAATTTTCTATAATTCATTAAGTATAATATTTTGTTTCGTTTTAAATGTGAGAATTTTATTTAATTTTTTATAAGAATTTTATTTTAGTTACAAATTTTATAGAGTTTTGTTTCAGTTCAATGTTAATACATTATACATCAGTTACCCAAATATTATACAAAAGCCGTACATAGCGAAGCAATTCTTTAAAGCAAACGTCTGCATACTAGCTTTCAACGTTTTGCACTGAAGCCTCGGTACCCGGTCCCGATCTGTACTCCCCTACTATCGTACCCCTCCATTTCATGTTTGCATGCACATGTGTGCGTGTCTGTGTTTCCCAATATCTACTTTTATTTCAGTCAAACGGTATATATATATATATATATATATATATTGACACATACTACTACCGGCGGAAACCTGAAAGAGAACATATATATATATTGATGTAGGTAGAGTTGTTGCCTATTTTAAATTATTAAGGATACATTTTGAGGTAATAAGAGTTGCCTATTTAAAATTATTAAGGATGAGTTTATCTAAGATTTGAATTTTCTTTGATTATGACGGAGATAGTTAAATTTGCAAATACTAATAAGCTGGTTGTATTTTTGAAAGAATTTGTTTATTGAGTTAAAGGGAATTTTATAGTTACATGATGAAATAGAAAATTATTACTTTTGGAGATGATGTATATCTTCCATGTATATGTACCAAAAATCTGTAAAGAAAATTTTATATTAGTATTGTAATTGTTTAGAAATGTATTTTAGCATTGTGAAAAACTTGTTCAAGTGATATTAATGATGAGAATAGGATAAAAAGTTTCTAGAATATGAAAACAAATCGATAAAGAATTGATAAGAAATTACCGCCTTAAATTGTATTTTGGAAGTGTCAGTTAATTGTCAATGTGACAGATATTTATTACTATAATGAAGCAAAGTTTTAAGTGGTAAATAACGTGTAAAAAACTTTAGTAAATTCGTGAAATATTTTATTTTGATAGAAACATTGAATTATGTAAGGTATTTATAAAAGTATAACATATCTAAAATTTGTATTGATCTTGATTTTAATGTGGAATTAATTTATAGGTTCAAAAAGAATTGGGTATTATCACTAAGGTAATTTTAAAAAAAATAAGAGAGAATTTTTGAAATTCGAAAAAGATGCGGGTGTTATTATCGGGAAATTAATCATTTTCTCAGATAATTACACTATAACAGTGTTAAAATAATTAGAGAGTGATAGAATACATAAACAAACATATAGATAATTGAAGCAAAGTGAATTGTAAAAATTTAAAAAGAAAAAGTTATAATACTACATAAATATATCAATTACTCACCAATTTGGATTAAGAGACAAAGGAGGATATTGGAATTTGTTCTTCTGGATTATTATATTTATCCAGAATCTTGAATTTACTATTGAGATCCAGAATTCAGAGGTTACTAATTGACATCCAGAATCCAGAGGTATATCAAGAGTTAGCAGAGAATTTTCTGATACAGTACGTGTGATAGAAAATAGCGGATTTCTTCTAGAAGGAAACTATTGACATCCAGAATCCAGAGGTTACTATCGAGCTGCAGAATCCAGAGGTACATCAAGGGTTAGCTGAGAGTTTTCTGATACAGTACGTGTAATAGTAGATAGTGAATTTCTTCAAGAAGGCAACTATTGACATCCAGAATTTCAAGATCCAGAATCCAGAGGTACATCGGAAAAGAAGGCAAATATCATCATAACCATCCGGAACGAAGGATTTATAGCTACAAATCAAACATATTAAGTACATGAAAGAATACGAGTGATAACTGGACATATATTTTGAAAGGTCGTATAAAGTTTTATAGTACGTTAAGAATTATAGGTAGACAAGGAAGAACTAATTTGATATATACTTAATTCTGAATTAAAGTCAAGTAACTATGAAATTACTATATTCAATTATACAAAGTCATATAATTACCTATCTTAAAATAATAAATTTCATAACCGTAAACCAGTAAATTTTATAGAAATACTAACAATTTCTGTCATATTAGAATACTTACATGATTAAAATTGTCGTCATTTAAAGAAGCTCATCCTAAATAGTCCTTATATAATTTGAATAAGTTTTATGAGTATTTAATATTGATTTATGATATATAATCCAGATCGTCATTCAAATATGTATATGTGTTTATAGAGAAACGAATATATTGTTAGATTATAGTCCGTGTTTCTTTTTATCATCGTCAAGGTTATGTAAATAATTGACAGATCACATTCCTAAAAGAAATAAAAGAAATAAAATAATAGATTTGGTAATAGAATGTTTAGACTGAGTTATACTTACCTAATGAGAATTTCATGATGATTTATAGTAAACAGGTTTATTTCAAGGGATTTTAGAAGTTTAAATTATTATACGTAAAGTTAACGAAAACAGTTTGATTTAATAAGAAATAGAGTACAGTTGAAATCAGAATACCAACTTACAAATTATAAAAATACTATTATAAGCAAAGTTAGCTACTGAAGTATCCAGGACCGGATTAAGAGTATCAAGTAGGTATTTAATACAGATAATTTTAATAGTGAGTCTCATGTTCTTATTGTTAAAAAATATAGACAGTAGATATTATAGAAATATACTGAACTAGCACGAGGCATTTTAAAATAATCATAATAGTACTAAAAGATATAATACTTACCCTGAGATAAAAATTATAGAACATATCATTTTTTTTAATAAAAAAATATTATTATTGAGTTGCTAATTTGTGGGATATCTAAAAATAGCTTGTATATCCACTTTAGTACAATATATATAAAAATTAATTAAAATTTATACATTTGTTCGTACTGCCGACAAATATATATTAACATCTGTGACTTGATGAGATTCAAGACGTGCAAGTAGACTCGGACTCACAAAGCCCCCAGGTGGTTCATTTGGTTAGATCGCCTGACATGAGATCGGGAAAAGTGAGTTCGAATCTCACCCTGGGCGGTAAATTTTTCTAATTAAAATTTACCTTAATTACTCAGTGCTTAAGCAGAAAAATCATATTAGACATTTTATACGCAGAGGAAAACGAATTTTAAAATTATTTAAAATTTACACATTTGTTCGTACTGCCGACAAATATATATTAACATCTGTGACTTGATGAGATTCAAGACGTGCAAGTAGACTCGGACTCACAAAGCCCCCAGGTGGTTCATTTGGTTAGATCGCCTGACATGAGATCGGGAAAAGTGAGTTCGAATCTCACCCTGGGCGGTAAATTTTTCTAATTAAAATTTACCTTAATTACTCAGTGCTTAAGCAGAAAAATCATATTAGACATTTTATACGCTGAGGAAAACGAATTTTAAAATTATTTAAAATTTACACATTTGTTCGTACTG
Organism: Amphimallon solstitiale; assembly: GCA_963170755.1. Lineage (NCBI taxonomy): Eukaryota > Metazoa > Arthropoda > Insecta > Coleoptera > Scarabaeidae > Amphimallon > Amphimallon solstitiale. Next base: position 149,448,370 of record OY720675.1, read on the forward strand.
CCGACAAATATATATTAACATCTGTGACTTGATGAGATTCAAGACGTGCAAGTAGACTCGGACTCACAAAGCCCCCAGGTGGTTCATTTGGTTAGATCGCCTGACATGAGATCGGGAAAAGTGAGTTCGAATCTCACCCTGGGCGGTAATTTTTTCTAATTAAAATTTACCTTAATTACTCAGTGCTTAAGCAGAAAAATCATATTAGACATATATATATATATATATATATATATATATATATATTATGTATCGTCGAAATTCTTGGTATTTTCGGCTTTTTTTTAAAAAAATTTATATGAAGGGTTGGTTAATAATAAAAACGGTTTTTTGACGTTTCGAAATTATGTATAATTTCCTCATCAGAAAATCATGAGTTAAATTTTAAAACAACTATTGTTTACATCACAACACTGCAAATATGACAAACAAAAAATGTTCAGTAAAACAAACGACATAAATTTTAATAAATAGTACTTACAATAATATTGGCCGTCTGTGTATATATGGCTTTGATTGTTGTTAACATTAATTGCTTTGCACATTCTTTCGATTAAATTATATTCTTTTAAATATAGTAATTCTTTCTGTGTGAATTCACTGAATGTCTGTTAAAAAGTAATAGCACGATGTCTAAGTGTGTATTTTTGTTTTATTTACTTTTTTAGTTGAAAGGTTTTGTCTATTCGTATAAATAGTACAGCGGCGCATCTCGACAAATTTCATATTATTGAAAAATACATCTGGGATATATTTTGTGTGTCTGCTCTATCGTTTACTGCGTTCTTATGTTTTTTAATTTTTAGACTTTCAAGTATAGTTCTTGATTTGCTGTTATGTTCAGTAGCTAATATTGTTGTTTGTTTATAATTGAAAGAATGGTTAGTTCTATTTTCGTGTTTCTTTAGGGCTGTACTATTGGTGGCGTATTTGTGCCCATTTAACCGTTAAATGGGCACAAATACGCCACCAATAGTACAGCCCTAAAGAAACACGAAAATAGAACTAACCATTCTTTCAATTATAAACAAACAACAATATTAGCTACTGAACATAACAGCAAATCAAGAACTATACTTGAAAGTCTAAAAATTAAAAAACATAAGAACGCAGTAAACGATAGAGCAGACACACAAAATATATCCCAGATATATTTTTCAATAATATGAAATTTGTCGAGATGCGCCGCTGTACTATTTATACGAATAGACAAAACCTTTCAACTAAAAAAGTAAATAAAACAAAAATACACACTTAGACATCGTGCTATTACTTTTTAACAGACATTCAGTGAATTCACACAGAAAGAATTACTATATTTAAAAGAATATAATTTAATCGAAAGAATGTGCAAAGCAATTAATGTTAACAACAATCAAAGCCATATATACACAGACGGCCAATATTATTGTAAGTACTATTTATTAAAATTTATGTCGTTTGTTTTACTGAACATTTTTTGTTTGTCATATTTGCAGTGTTGTGATGTAAACAATAGTTGTTTTAAAATTTAACTCATGATTTTCTGATGAGGAAATTATACATAATTTCGAAACGTCAAAAAACCGTTTTTATTATTAACCAACCCTTCATATAAATTTTTTTAAAAAAAACCCGAAAATACCAAGAATTTCGACGATACATAATATTTAAAAAAACCGGCTAAGAAAAGAAGGAAAAGTAAAAAAATCCTTCACACAATTTATATATATATATATATATGTCAGAAAAGAGTGTTGGGGAGTCCGTTTTTATTGCCGGACTCCCCAACACTCTTTTCTGACATTAATACATAACGGCAAAGACTACTTCAAACCATATATATATATATATATACAGGGTTATTCACGCTATACGGCACGGAATATTGTGGCCAAAATACGTGACTTTCAAAAAGTTTCACTTTTGGGATATATGGGGGTCTATTATAGTTACTTTTTAAAATTATTTTCATATTATACAGGGTGTTCCAAGAGCCCTAAAAGTATCAAAGTTGTGTTTTTTTAAATGGAACCCCCTGTATATTATTGTATTTTCGGATTCTCCGATCAAAATAAGTGTCTGTTTTAATAAGGTTTACAATACCTAAACCTTAAGGTTTTTTAAATAATTTGAATTTTGCCAAAATCTAACCTAATTTTCATGTTTCAAATACTTAAGAAGTATTTAAGTTATGTAAGCGAAATTTACAGCGAAGTGTAACAATATATCATATTTTATATCCCAATCATAATAAACTTGCCATCTTATACAGGGTGTCCAAAAATTAAAATTAATCAAATAAGAACTTTAAGTGGCTATAACTTGATTAATTTAAATAGAACGCCATATTTTTTAACTTACCAGGAAATGTACTTTTTAATTACCTATCGAATGGTATTAGGGTGTTCTATAGCTAAGTCTTCGCGTTTTTACAGAATACGCCAAAAAATCGTTTTTTGCACCATTTGGTGTTTTTTAAATAAAAGTTCTAATGTATCTAGTTGCCTATGGTATTTAGAAATGTCACATAAATTCATTTAGTCTGTCAGTTTAGTCTGCAAAGTCTGTTTTTGCTATAGTGGTATTATTTTTTGTAATTGTGGAAGTTTAGATCGTTATTATTTGAATATTGTTGTGGTGTTGCTTAGTCAAAATGAAGATTTACCCAAAAGAAGAGCGTATTGATATGATTTTTATCCTAGGAGAATGTCATCAAAATTGTTTATTGGCTTCTCGAGTTTATGCTCAAAGTTTTCCGGAAAGAAATCATCCTAAGCCAGCCGTTTTTGAGAGATTATTAAACCAATTTCAGGAAAGTGGAAGTGTCAGTTATAAAAAACCCATTACAAGAAAACCTGTCACTGAAGATGAGGAAAATGTTTTTACGGTAGTTGGTTCAGTTATCGAAAATCCCAATGTTAGTCAAAATCATATATCCGAAAATACTAACATTAGTCAAGCAAGTATTTCAAGAATTCTTAAAAAACACAGATTTCATCCTTATAAAATCCAGCTCTGCCAAGAACTTTATGGAAATGATTTTGACAACCGAACTGAATTTTGCATGTGGGTGTTAGATAAAGTGGCAGAAAATAAAAACTTTTTTGAAAATGTGTTATTTAGTGATGAATGTATTTTTCATAACAATGGTCTCGTGAATAGACACAACTTCCATTATTATTCTGATTCGAATCCGCATGAATACAGAGTCATGAGAAATCAGAATAGGTGGTCCGTTAATGTGTGGGGTGGAATACTGGGCCAATATTTAATTGGACCCTATTTTTTTGAAGGACCTTTAAATGGTATGATGTTTCTCGATTTTCTTTTACACCAACTTCCAGTATTATTAGAAGAAGTCCCTTTAAACATCAGAACAACCATGTGGCTTCAACTGGATGGAGCTCCGCCTCATTATCATCGCGAGGTTCGGCAATTTTTAAATGCCAACTTTCAAAACAGGTGGATTGGAAGAAATGGATTTCAAAATTGGCCCCCCAGATCCCCGGACTTAACTCCACCAGATTTCTTTTTATGGGGATACATAAAAGGAATTGTCTACAATACGCCTCCGACAACACCACACGATATAAAAATACGCATAAGAGACGCTTTTGAAACTGTAACCCCGCAAATGTTGTCCAGAGTTAGCAGTGGTTTTGAAAAAAGAATATGTAAGTGTCTGGAAATGGACGGTCGACATTTCGAACATCTGTTATAAATATTTTGCTTCTGTTTTATGTTATCGTTGATATGTTATTACCATTATTGCTGTTATAGCCTGTTAGATTATAAATAACGTTCCAAGTTTCTGAACATTTGTAACGATATTCGTCATTATTATTCTTATAATTGTAAATTATCTGACATTTCTAAATACCATAGGCAACTAGATACATTAGAACTTTTATTTAAAAAACACCAAATGGTACAAAAAACGATTATTTGGCGTATTCTGTAAAAACGCGAGGACTTAGCTATAGAACACCCTAATACCATTCGATAGGTAATTAAAAAGTACATTTCCTGGTAAGTTAAAAAATATGGCGTTCTATTTAAATTAATCAAGTTATAGCCACTTAAAGTTCTTATTTGATTAGTTTTAATTTTTGGACACCCTGTATAAGATGGCAAGTTTATTATGATTGGGATATAAAATATGATATATTGTTACACTTCGCTGTAAATTTCGCTTACATAACTTAAATACTTCTTAAGTATTTGAAACATGAAAATTAGGTTAGATTTTGGCAAAATTCAAATTATTTAAAAAACCTTAAGGTTTAGGTATTGTAAACCTTATTAAAACAGACACTTATTTTGATCGGAGAATCCGAAAATACAATAATATACAGGGGGTTCCATTTAAAAAAACACAACTTTGATACTTTTAGGGCTTATGGGACACCCTGTATAATATAAAAATAATTTTAAAAAGTAACCATACTAGACCCCCATATATCCCAAAAGTGAAACTTTTTGAAAGTCACGTATTTTGGCCACAATATTCCGTGCCGTATAGCGTGAATAACCCTGTATATTATTTATATTAGTTTCTTGGCCGTATATTGTATTTACTATTTAAAAGAAACCCATTGAGAATTTCTTTGTTTTAAACAACTTTTCTTAGTGTAGCGGCCTCAATTAAAATTACGAATTGGATTAAAACAACAAAATTTCTTTAACGTTTCGACTTTTATTAAGTCTTTTTCAAAAATATTAAAAAGTTTACATAGATATACATATAATGTCAAAACCACAACAAAGTCATTTCGAAATAAATATCCATTTGAGAGGTATTTGATGTTTCCTCTCGTTTTTATTACTATTTCTTTTTTGTTTTCATTACATTTTAGTGTAGTTTCCTAAGTTAGTGGTGGAAACCAAACATTTTATTTTATAATTACTTATCATAATTGAAATAACTCTAAAATTGTAACCGGTTTTGTAAAATTGTGTGTGTGTCTGGTGCTTGTATACATTAAGTTGTTTAAAACAAAGAAATTCTCAATGGGTTTCTTTTAAATAGTAAATATATATATATATATATATATATATATATATAAAGTAAGGATGATCTCGACTGATCAGTTAAGACAGAAAACGTGGAATTTAATGGGTCTAGCAGTCGGAGGGCCAAATAAGACAACTCTTTACAGTTTTGGTCGAGCTTTCGATTGATTTATTTAATCTTCTTCTGGACCTATTATAATTATTTGATTGTTAACAAATATATTGCTATAGGGGGTGTGGGTGCTTATAAACCCCTAGTAGTAAAGTGTTCTTAAAGAGCAATGAGACTAAGTAAATTAAAAAAATAAAAGAGATTAAAAATTAAGAAAGCAAAGTTCACCAAATTAAATTCTTGAACGCTAATAGTACGCTAGTGAAAGTTTAATCTAAAATTATTACAACTGTATATGTGGGTTTACTTAAATACTTCAATGAAAAGGTGACTAACTCTGCGATAATAAATTTGAACTGTACTAGATTTCGCGCTTGAAACTGACTTCCTATTGCTTATATTTTGACCAATGTTCTATTTCTAATAGGGGAAGGGGTTGTTTCCGGCATTCTACAATGAATTATGTGAATATGCAATGACGGCAGTGTGCGCTATGTTAAATTTTATCTCCGGGCCGTTGCGGGGGTTCTGCGGGAATACCTACTACTTAGAGTGACTTACGCAATACCTGTTATTCTTACGCGATCCCAGGACTCCTGTGTGTGCACGTTGTGGGCTGCTACTGGTACCTATATAAATTGAATGATGTGTCTCCCCAAATTTACGATGGATGCCAATTCAAATTACAAATAATAAACACAAAGGTATGTATAACTTCTAATTCTTTATATAATTACTTCCAATTGTTACATATACATTTAATTTAATGAGTATATTCATCAAAAGACAACAATATAACTTATAAAGTACAATTTATGACCTGGAGAGATATAATACACAGATCCACTCAATCGTACAAAATTTCCCAAAGCGGGTGAACGTATATGTGAGTATGCAAATATAAATGAACTGTATATGAGCTTAATTATGGTGAAAAGAAACTATGAAAACAATCTGTTCAATACTAGGAAAATTAGTTCAGATTGGCGACAACAAATCTATTATAAAGGTTAGCTATTTATATTGTTTAATCTAAATCTTAGCAAAGTATAGAGCTACTTGTTTACCAATATAGGTTAGGTTTTATTTCCTTGAAGGTGACTGACTGTATGTTGATTATTGACTTTAATGTTTAGTTAATTTTAACGAAAGACAAATTATTGATATGTGAGTTCTAACTTTTTGATTACTAATGACTATTATACCACTTTTAACGTACTGACATTGATTTTAATCCTCGTAAAAACACGAATTACAAAATGATTTGACGCAAATATTGTTATTTGACAACTGAACCTTTCTTTTGGTTTATTAGTACTTGTAAACATATCACGATACCTTCATCTAATTATGTTAAATGTCCTTTAGCTATATGGTGGATTCCTTGAGCGACAGGCATGGGAATTTCGGCTGGTTACTCCCTGGAATCTTTCCGTATTCGGGATGGATGGATCTCTGGATCGATGGACAGGTAACGCCGGTGGGCAGCTCGTTCGTAGGCGGAGTACAGGGTAGCAGAATCCGCTTCGGTAGGTTGCAGTATCTTATACTTCAAGTCTCGGCAGCCGCAGGTCTCGGTGTTGCAGATGTGCGTACAGGTGAGTTAATTTTCTTGCGTTTAATCTATTGACATTTATTCTCGGGTCCGGCTCGGGGTTTTTTTCTTTATTCTTGGTTATGTTCGCTGTTGATATTTTTTTCTTTCTCTTTTCTAGGCCATGGACTTTATGCACCTTATGATACAGGTTCGATGATCGACGGAACGCCTATCTGGCCGGCGTGGAGGTTCGCCGCACTGGGATTTATATCGACTTGTCGGTTTGATTCAAGTTCGTCTAATGACGGATGTTGTTTGTTTTTATGAACTCTGATGTTGCATCCTTAGTGGATGCTTATCTAATTTAATCTGATCCCCTTTCAGCAATGTCTACCTATTTTATATGTTACCGTAGTCTATTGTTTAACGCCTCGAACCCAAAGCAGTTGCACCATATAATTTTATTAATTGTTATTATTTTATGTATCTAAACGTGATTTGGATATTGTTTAATAGTTTATTTTTATATTTATGATTAATAAAAAAATATTTCTAGTGCGTAAAATTTTTGAATGCTCATATTTGTATTTTTGATGCGTCTGACAGCTTTAGCGTCGGTTTTTGAAAAATCAGTACAGTCATGTACAAAAAAATAATGATATTTTCTAATATTTTGGATTTTATCCAAAAATAAGGATATTAATAGATTTTGTGGACCTGGTTTACAAATAATCTTAAAATCTAAATACATATAAATTTATTTCCGTTTTTTACTTGATTAAAATCCGTTCGTTCATAAGATAATGCCTGCTGTGAATATTAAATTTCCAAATTTAAGTTAAATTTATTTTATATAGTCATTTTGGTTTAAATTGCTTAAAAGCTTATCAAAACTTTATCAAGTCAGTTATATCTTGCCATTTAAGGAATTATATTAACCTTTCTAAATGCGCTTAATTGTACCAAGTGCTCACTTAATTTTTGGATTTCAAACACCATTTTAGTTTTGACAGTCATTAATTGTGAATAGCTTTATTCAAATAGGGCATCTATTTATGCACACAACTCATATTATTAATTTGCCATGCATACTTATATTTCGTGCGTTTTTCTGCATTTAAAATATTAATGTTTGACATTTCTTAATGAAGCTATTCGGCCTAAATTTGAAAAGATGCTTTTGGTAATTATGCGTTTGTAAGGGCGTAATTCATGAGAATTGCTAATAATAACTGTGCTGTGATATTTGTTGTTACTGTATTTACCATCAGATATCAGGCAATTACTAAATATAGCCACGAAATTCTAGCTTTAATATGACATGTGATCTAGGTCTCTTAGTGATACTCTAAATGTTGTTTGTACTTAAATTACAGTCCTATTGATATTCATGCCCTAATTAAAATCTGTTCTAAATATAGAAAAGGTTGTAATTAATTTGTGTTTTCACATTAAAATTGGTTTCCTCACCGAGTTAAATTGCAATTGACTTGATAATGGGCGTTCGAAAGATGAACGTCCATGCTTTACATTAAATGATGCTATTGAAAATTTCTAGGTCAATAATTCTATTTGTGCTTTTAAAATCATGAGATATACATTCAACGAGCTTTGGAGTGTCACTCCTAGTCTGTGCAATTTATGATTATGTTTTGATTTAGTCATAATTTGCATTTTTATAACGCCCATATGTGTATGCTCTAAATGTATGTGTTGTGTGTGTTAGATAGGATGCTTTGTCAAAACTAAATGTAAAATGATAATGCAAGATTGAAAATAATGTATGCTAAATAAGTACAAGATTGTATAGTGCGTTTCTGTTGTATTTGAAATTTGTTCGCACTACCATGGTCATGTTTTTATGCTAAAATCTTTAACCTTATTTCTTCCACTAAACTTTATAATCAAGATATAATTGTTTGTTTAACGATTAGATGGGATTGAATCTGTGTGCCAAGTAATATCTCTCCTTTATTTACGTAACTCAAAAGAACTACAACATTTCAATATGTACAAGGGTTCGTCCCTAATAACAACATAAAAGTAAAAAAATAGAGTGTTGTAACTCGTAACAAATGTTATTAATTTGAACAGTCTAGGGATATATACGAGACTAGTTCAATATATATATATATTTTCTATGGTTTGTTGCCGTATTTATATATTATTTAAACTCTTGATAAGTATTGGGCATTTTCGGCAGAAATTATGAAAAACTCATTTCTTTAGACGTAAAATCGCTATATACAAATATTCCATTAGATCTAGCCAAAAACATCATTAATAAAAAATGGAATAAGATGAAAGAATTTACAGATTTACCACTAAATGAATTTTTAAATGCTATCGAGTTAACATTATCGACTACGTATTTCTCATATAAAAATAAATTTTACCAACAAAATTATGGCTGTGCTATGGGAGCACCAATTTCAAGCATCATTGCGCAATTGGTCCTTGTGGACTTGGAAGAAAGTACTATCCCCTTATTGATGACTCCGCCACCATTTTTTAAACGATACGTAGATGACTGTATTACAGCAGTACCGTTACAAGTACAATATATTTTAGATTGTTTCAACAATTACCACCCAAGATTGCAATTTACAGTGGAAATCGAAAATAATAATAAATTAAGCTTTTTAGACACTACATTGATCCGTGAGGGTGAGGTTATTAAAACAAAATGGTTTGTAAAGGAAACAGCATCGTGTAGGTATCTCAATTTTTATTCGGCTCAACCAATTAATTTAAAAAAAAATGTTGTTGCAAACCTTATTAGTAGAGCCATCAAGCTTACAAATCCTGAATACAGAAAAGAAGTGTTAAACCATGCTAAACTATCTTTAGCACGTAATAATTATCCAACAAACTTTGTAAACGAAATAATAAAACAACAACTTCATAAAATATATAACAGTACCACAAATAATAATAACAACCAAAAACAAAACGAAACTAAATATGTTGCTTTACCTTACATAAATCATCTTTCGCAGAAACTTGGTAAAATATTAGCTTCACACAATATCAAAGTCGCACACACTAATTATAACAATTTACAGCATCTTTACACAAAATTAAAAGACAAAATTCCATTAAAAAAACAAACACATGTTGTTTATAAGATTCCTTGTAAAGACTGCGAAGGTATCTATATTGGCCAGACCAAACAATATCTTGATGAAAGAGTCAAAGCACATAAATATGCAAAAAATAGCACGGTGTTAAAGAAACACTAACCTGTTCTCACATACATTTGATTTTGATCGCATTTCAGTGTTACATAAAGAATATAATACAAAGTCGAGAAACATTTTAGAGATGATTGAAATACACAAAAATCAAAACTCAGTTAATGACAGAGGAGAAATCTCGAATTTGTCAACAGTATACCGACAATTATTATAGATTTAAACTATTATTATTACGATATGCCAATTTTAAATTATATGGTTTAATGCTATTATTATTTAATTTCTCGGGAAGACCATCAATATACAGAACAGGGATATATGTAATATCCTTTTGTATTTGTTTATTTTGATTTTCCCATTGTACTTTATTATATATTTTGTGTAACCTTTGTTTGATAATTCGTTTAATAAATGATCTTGGATAATTATTTTGTTCTAATATGACATAAACTTTTGTTAATATTTCTGGTCTATATTGTGGGCTTGTTAAACATATGGCACGATCAACTAAAGCTGTTACATTTCTCTTGTAACAGAGTGGCACACTAGCTTTATAATTGATATATCGTCCAGATGATGTAGGTTTACTGTAGTTTTAATTTTGTTATTGTTTTTGATTACAGTTAGATCAAGAAAATTTATAGTATTATCTTTTTCTATTTCAATAGTAAATTTTAATTTTGAATTAAAAGAATTAAAAACATTTAATATATAATCTATTTTATTCCCTGGTATCAATGTAAGGCAATCATCCACATATCTTTTAAAAAAGGTTGGTTTGAAATTTAAATCTATTAACACTAATTCCTCAACATGTTCAAGTACTAATTGAGTGTCAACACTAGAAATTGGTGCACCCATCCCTACTCCCTCTATTTGTGTATACCAATTTTTGTTATATTGGAAATATGTTGTAGACAATGTTAATTCAATAGCTTCTATAAAGTCTTCTATGGACAAATTAGTATAATTTTTAATATTATTCCATTTCTTTTTAATTACTTCCCTTTCCAAGTCTAGGGGAATATTAGTACATAGAGATATAACATCTAAAGAAATTAGTATGTGCTCCTTATTAATGCTTATTGAATCTAGAAATTATTTAAATTCAAGAGAATTTTTAATATAACAATCATTTTTACCTGTTATGTATGATAGTATGTTTTCGAAGAATTTTGAAAGATTGCAGAATGGACTATGAATACATGATACAATAGGTCTTAATGGCACATTAGGTTTATGTAATTTACGCAAACCATATATTTTGGGAGATTGCGCATTGTGAATTTTTTAACTTTTCGCAATTGAGGGAGAACTCAAATTTTTATTTTCCCATTTACTTATTAGGTTGTTATTAACTTTTCGATATTTATTGGTAGGATTGTTTTTTAATATTGCATATGTGTTTCATCATTAAGTAAATGTTCCATTTTTAGTTCATTGTCTGTTTTTTTCATTATTACTGTTTTATTGCTTTTATCAGCAATTGAGCACAATTTAATTACTATTTTCTTTTAAATAATTCTGTTTTTCTTTAATATCTTTTCATTATGGAAAATCAACAAACTGTTTGTGTGGATTACTTGATTGTTTATAATTTAAAATTACATTACACATTTTTGATCTTATATGATTTTTTTCAATTTCATTTTTATTTTCTATGTATGATTCTACATTTGAGATAGAATCTCTATCTATCTATTGGCCAATTATTTTTCTCTGTAAATTCAATAGTATGTTTTGGTCCTAAACTTAAAGTGTTTATAACATTCTCAGGAATTGTACATCCAGACAAATTCTCTAACCAAACTGTTTCTTTATTTAGAAATTGATCATTAGAAATTATTTGATGGTCTAGATTTTTTTTTATTTTGGATTGCTTTAATTTTATTTTGTTGTTTTGTTTTCAATTTATTAAATATAAACTCATATTTACTTTTTAAGATTAATATGATTTTACTGTAAGATTCTAAGTTTATTTCTTTTTTCAAAGAGACACAAAGGAAACATTACTATTTAGAGGAATATAATTATCCAAAAATGTGCAAAGTTAAGAAAATAAAAGAGAAAGAAGAACGGCTTCAGAAACTGCGTGAACGTGAAAACATAAATATCTTGACTTTGACAGAAAAGTGCTCTTTTTCTTCTTTGTCATTTCTTTCGTCGTCATCTACCAGCATCAGCGAAGAAACAAGTACAACTGATTCAGAAGTTCCATCAGAATCTCCGAAAGTGCAACCACCCCAAAAACGAGCTCGAAAAGACATTATTAGCGGCCCATTAGCTTCTAGTCTTGATGTCTCTAAATTGAGTGACAGAAAAGCAACCATGGTCGTAACATCTACTTTGAAAAGTGCTGGATGTGATCCATCAGACTTTAATGTCAACAGATCTTCCATTCGTCGGCACCGTTTGAAAAATCGAAAAGCAGTTGCAGAGTCTCTCAAAAGCGAGTTCAAACCTAATTTGCCATTAACAATTCACTGGGATGGCAAGTTAATTGAAGATATTACTGGGCAGGAAACTGTAGATCGGCTGCCAATTTTGGTATCGGGAGATGGGATTGATCAACTTCTAGCAGTTCCAAAACTGGAACATGGAGCAAGTGAAGCAAGTGCGTCAGTTATCTACGAAACAATAAATTTATGGAATTTGAGCGATAAAGTAAGTAGTTTGTGTTTTGATACAACTGCTGTAAACACTGGTTTAAGAAATGGAGTTTGTGTTCTTTTAGAGCGAAAAATGGAGAAAGACATGCTTTGGCTTGCATGTCGCCATCATATAATGGAAATTATGTTATCAGCTGTAGTGGATCAATCGCTCGGTTCGTCTAGTGGTTCTGATATTCAATTATTCAAAAGGTTTAAGAAAAATTGGGTCAGCATTGACCAAAGCGGCTACAAATCAATTACTTATGACACCGAATCAAGTATCCTTGTCGAATCCGCCGCAGACAGAATTTCTTTTGCAAAAAAACAATTACAAGCACATCAACCTCGAGATGACTACAGGGAATTATTGAATCTCACAATCATTTTCTTAGGAGGAGTTCCCGAAAAAGGTGTTTCATTTAGGAAACCTGCTGGTATACATCGAGCTAGATGGATGGCAAGGGCTTTGTACTGTTTGAAAATTTTCCTATTTAAACATCAGTTTAAACTGTCAAAAAACGAAGAGAAAGCTGTAAGAGAAATTAGCATTTTCACAGTGATAATATATGTAAAATATTGGTTTCAAGCCTCTACCGGATGGTCAGCACCAAGAAACGACTTACAATTATTGAAAGATCTTACAGCCTTTGAAAAAATAAATCAAAAAATGGCTACTGTTGCCCTAAAAAAAATACTGGGCCATTTGTGGTATTTGTCGGAGGAACTGGTGTCTTTTGCATTTTTCGACGACGAACTTCCAGTACAAGATAAAAAGAAAATGGTAGATGCACTAAAAATTGAAGCCATAGAAGATTGCCCAAAAAGAATAAACATTGACATCGAGCACATCGACGAAAAAAACATTGAGGACTTCGTAACTAGCAACTCTTTGCGATTTTTCCAAATTCTGGGTATCTCATCAAAGTTTTTGAATAAAGATGTGGAAACTTGGAACGATGATGCTGATTTTGTGGCTGCAAAAAAAATCGTTCACTCTATGCGAGTAGTGAACGATATAGCTGAGCGTAGTGTTGCATTAATTCAAGAGTATAATAAATTGATCACAACCGATGAAGAACAAAAGCAATATTTGCTTTTATTGGTGAAGGAGTATAGGAAAAGATACCCTAGCACTAACAAATCAACCCTTGTATCTTTATAATAAAGGATTTTAATGTTTTGATAATATGTCTTAATTTGTAACAATAACAATAATTTTACACTTTTGACGTCCTGACTTATGAATAAAAAATTCTAACTAATTCAGAAATTTTGAGTATTTATTTAATATTCAAAGCTTGGTAGCGACCTTTAAAAGTTATTTAAAAATTATGAAAAAAATACTGAATTTTTTTTTTAAGGTATATAATCAAATTTTGGGGTGCCCCGTAAAATAAAAGAAAAAAATTTTTTTTCTTAATAATAGGGACCACCCTAATATATATATATATATACCGTAGTCGACATATTTTAATTTCTGATACGAAAGTAGAAAGAGGAAAGGAGCGCGACGAAATAAACTAAAGATAAACATATACGAGGCTGCCAAGACAGTACATTCGACAAATGTTTGCTATGAAATGTAAGACGTGAGGGTCCCCCCGACACTGCGTTGCTCTCCCACCACTGTTAGCAAGCAGGCATCGCTGCATATTATAAGGTCATGTTCTGCATGGGATAGAAGTATAAACCGAAATTAAAATTTGACGACTACGGTATGTATATATATATATATATATATATATATATATATATATATATATATATATACAAGAAAGAGAAAAATATTGGGTAAATTCCGCTGTAGAGCAACCGTAGACACGTGTTTCTGACTCATTGGTCGTCATCGGTACGGTGTAGCCAAGGAATAAGGTGGGATAACCTTGGAGATGTATGCTATACGGAAGACCATCAGGAGACAGACCACCATTTGTAGCTTCCGTACCGATGACGACCAATGAGTCAGAAACACGTGTCTACGGTTGCTCTACAGCGGAATTTACCCAATATTTTTCTCTTTCTTGTATTTCATGTATCCGCGATATTCCTTTTATTTATATATATACAGGGTCGTCCAAAAGTCTGGATTCACGTGGATTTTGAGTAAACTATTCACTTTTTTGGAAAACTGAATTCTGTATCTTGAATGGGAATAAAATTGCAACTCAATAGTATTTTTTATTTCAAAAAAATTGTTTATAATTTTGAGATAAAGTTAATAACAATGTTTTTTTAAATGGAAACCTACCGTGATTTTTATTTCAGAGAGAGTACTTTCGATAAGAATTGCATTGGCATAGAAATTTTGGCTATAAACCTTACGATTATTGTTTAAATTAATATTAAATTTTCGATCCGAACACTCGTTCGCGCTTGTTCGGAAAATACACGAACGTGTCTTCTCTTACCACGTTTCCAACTGTAGGCATGGGTCCACCCCCTAATAAAGCATTCTATTGAAGGCGTTACGTTTATCTTGAATGAAAGCATTTTTTTTTTATAAAATGGAGATCTACCGCGATTACGATATTTAAACGTTATGAGAAAGTACAACGTAGTTTAATAAAAATTAGAAAAACTGATTTCATCGATTGAGGGATTTTTGTGGTAATTGGTATTTTTATTTTTCGTCTTCTTGACACTGCTGTTATTTAAATTGACATAATGAAAGAGAAACTGCACATCCGCAGTTCCGTGGATTGATGTCTAATTAGGACGCCGAAAACTATGACGTTGCGTTTTTAATCATTAATCTAATATTTTATTCTGAGATATTTACTAATTTTTACGCTTCTTTCCTTACGTTTGCCAATTACGTTTCGGATCTAATTTTTATTAAACTACGTTGTACTTTCTCATAACGTTTAAATATCGTAATCGCGGTAGATCTCCATTTTATAAAAAAAAAATGCTTTCATTCAAGATAAACGTAACGCCTTCAATAGAATGCTTTATTAGGGGGTGGACCCATGCCTACAGTTGGAAACGTGGTAAGAGAAGACACGTTCGTGTATTTTCCGAACAAGCGCGAACGAGTGTTCGGATCGAAAATTTAATATTAATTTAAACAATAATCGTAAGGTTTATAGCCAAAATTTCTATGCCAATGCAATTCTTATCGAAAGTACTCTCTCTGAAATAAAAATCACGGTAGGTTTCCATTTAAAAAAACATTGTTATTAACTTTATCTCAAAATTATAAACAATTTTTTTGAAATAAAAAATACTATTGAGTTGCAATTTTATTCCCATTCAAGATACAGAATTCAGTTTTCCAAAAAAGTGAATAGTTTACTCAAAATCCACGTGAATCCAGACTTTTGGACGACCCGGTATATATAGTATCAGGATAGTTTCTTGGGTAAGGCAGTCAAAGGGCAATTAAAAACGTGACTCTTTTTTAAAAACCAAGCTTTCGGTCTTTAATTAAAACCTTCATCAGGGCTGTTGATAATTACATACAAAAGAAGAAAAAAAATTCCAATAAATATCTCACAAATACAGAAAGTAATCCCACAAAATACTCACAATTCAATTGAGATTGTATACAGAAAGTAGCATCTTTGTGTTTCTTAAGTGTAATGACAATGGTCACAAATTAAAATAAAACAGTGTTAAAAACAATAAAAACCAACAACAATATTGTATACAAAGGACAGCGCGGCATTGAATATATGTATCGGTGATGTCAAGGTTGTGTGTCGGTCGAGTCAAGAGGTCAACGGAGTCAATTTCACGTGTCTAAAATTTATGTGTATGAAGGGAAGTATAAGGAGTAACATTAGAAATTAATTAAGTTGGTAATTAATGAGAAACGTGTATATATTACTAAGGTTAGATATATCTGATTTTTTGTTCATAATTTTAGTCTGTTTTGTAATATGAAATATTTCTAAAAATAGGCGTTTCTGATTGTAAGACTCCATTTCTAAAATTTTGGTTTTTTCATATGCAATGTTATGCTTTGTGGAATGACAATGTATAGCTAGGGCCGATGACTGTTTCTTGTTAATATTCTTATTGTCACTTTTATGTGATATTATTCTTGAGTGTAGGGTGCATGATGTTTGGCCTATATATACCAGATCACAATCCCCGCAGGGTATTTGGTATACTACTCCGGATTTTAACATGTGGCAATGGAGTTTTAGTTTTAGTGAAGAGAGTGTTCGTGGTCACCAAGAATTTGTTCGCAATTTTAACTTTCCCATGGAAAAGCTTTGCGAGTTTAGGTGTCAGTTCTTCAACATACGGTAAAGTCCTAAAAGGCAAGTCTGGCCTTAAATTAAATTTTATTGTTTTTAACACTGTTTTATTTTAATTTGTGATTATTTTAAATTGTGACCATTGTCATTACACTTAAGAAACACAAAGATGCTACTTTCTGTATACAATCTCAATTGAATTGTGAGTATTTTGTGGGATTACTTTCTGTAATTGTGAGATATTTATTGGAATTTTTTTTTCTTTTGTATGTAATTATCAACAGCCCTGATGAAGGTTTTAATTAAAGACCGAAAGCTTGGTTTTTAAAAAAGAGTCACGTTTTTAATTGCCCTTTGACTGCCTTACCCAAGAAACTATCCTGATACTATAATATACACAGTCACGAAAAAATATTGACTATATATATATATATATAATAAATAATTCTAAATTTTTCTTGACCTTATTCACATATTCATGTGCATATATATAATTAAATTTCTTGGACGATTTATATATATATATATATAATGCTCGACGAAATTCAGTTTTTTAACTGATGACGTATATCACTATGTATGTAGCTTACTACCGCAATGGTAGAATTAGGTTTAGGTAATTTTGTAAATAAAACTCGTATTTTCGGCTTTGTGACGTTTCGGTCCTCCTTCAGGACCTTCATCAGACCTTTATTAGGTGTAGATAAAAAAGAACATATTAGGTTTTGCTCTTTGAAAGATAAAATCAATTAACAATGCTGAAAATCTATGCATACTTACATTTGCCGATGGCATATGTATTTGTTCTATTACTTGCATGTCAATTTTATGACACTTTAAAATTTAACATTAACAATTATCAATTAAAAAGTTATTACGGCACATTTAAAATTAAAGTTCTCAAGAATTATGTACTTAATAATTACTATCTTGAAAGAAATTCTGAATGTAAAGTCTAGAGTCCCTCCTATACTTCTTTCATAGTCTCATGCACTCGCATGTTTGTCTCCATCGGCAAGAAAAACTTTTCGTCCGAACACACATATAAACCTATAAAAGTTATTACGGCACATTTAAAATTAAAGTTCTCAAGAATTATGTACTTAATAATTACTATCTTGAAAGAAATTCTGAATGTAAAGTCTAGAGTCCCTCCTATACTTCTTTCATAGTCTCATGCACTCGCATGTTTGTCTCCATCGGCAAGAAAAACTTTTCGTCCGAACACACAAAACAAGGAAAACAAAAAAGGGAATATCGTTTCATTTCTTACTGTTATTCTATGTATTTATGTACTCATATTGATAAATTTTGTGTTTAACTTTATTACTTTCAAATATAATTATGAGGGAAAACACAAATCAAGAAATCACTATGTTATGCCAATTTTAATTGTATTTTCCTCGCTAATTGTGGCAAAAACGCTCCATATATATTACTGAAATTCTGCGAGTCCGACTTACAATTTATACCGTGCGTTAGGGTTTTGATGGTCAGTGTTTCTAAGAAAGTTCTTCGAGTGTAATTGGGTTTTTTGAAAATAATTCTTGTGTTATCGAAATCCGCTGTATGGTTTGTGGTAGATATATGACGTGCCAAAGCACAACCCTGCGGCTTCACTCTGACGTCACTGATGTGTTGGGTGATTCTATTTTTTAGTCTTTGTTTCGTTTGCCCCACATATATTTCATGGCAACTACACTCCACCGCGTATACCATTGTTCCTCATTTGTGTGGGTATGTTGTACTTCAGATTGGTGTACACCTTTGAGTTTAAAAAGGCCGTTGTGTACGCTATGGAACATATGTTTTGAAAAAGCATTTTGAGTTTATTTGTCTGCTTTGGAATGTACGGTAGTTTTCCGTACTTTGGAGTAGTATTGCTCCTGTCATTACCGTTTAAATCTTGTTCCCGTTTTGTTAAAGTTTCGTTGTTGATGTCTGTGTTGTATGAAGAGAATAGTAGTTTATTCACATATGTGAGCAGGCTATTATTAGTTTTATTTGTTTTTTGATAGCATATCACAAACTATCAAAAAACAAACAAAACTAATAATATCCTGCTCACAGCGTACATAAATTGCAAGGATTTCTTAAACCTAAATAAAAATATAATTATTACAAGATCAGATAAGAGTAACGTTACAGTGTGCATGTATAGGGAAGAATACAACAAGTCTCAAAACATAGAGTCGAAACGTTAAATAAAATAAAATAAAACATTTTATAATGGAATAAGTGCTTCATTTTAACAAATGCCGAAAATTACTAAGAAACTAAATTAAATTATTTAAGAAAACACGGCAAAGAAAAAACATTAAAAACTATATACAGGGTTAGTTAAAAGTATGGAGACGGCGATTTATTGTCGTTAATATTCATTTTAGAGAATTATGTTCAATATAAAAGTTTGTTAGGATATTTTGATCTACATTTGAGAATATTTGAAATTTTTTTTTCTTCAATTGTTTTTTAGTTACGCCTGTCCGCGCAGTTTTTTTAAATGGGAACTAGTAAATTTTACTCTATCATTCGATAGAGAATTTTTTTCTCTTTACAATAATATTTTTGTTTTTTTAAAATTCATTTTAATAACTTTTTTATAAGAAAAGGCCGGTTCAAGTGTTTCACAGATGTTCGGTACATCGCAGATAGACAGAAGCGATGCGATAAACAAACTTGAGCGACATAATTTTATCAGTGGTTATTGTGTACGTCAAATCTTTGACAGAAATAATTCATTTGTGCAATTTGTTGCTGTTAATATTAACAATGGCGAGTTTAAGTGAACATGAACGAATTGAAATACTTATGATGTTGGGTTATGGAGATAGACGCAGAAGTTTACAAGACGTTTGTAATTTATTTAATGATACGCATCCAAATAGAAATCCAATTTCTAAATCCGTTGTTGGTAAAACTTTAAGACGCTTTGAACAAACTGGTAGCGTTAAAGATTTGCCAAGGAGTGGTAGACCTAGAACAGCAAAAAGCAATGATAACAAACTGGATATTTTATTGGCTGTATCTGAAGATCCTCATTTATCAACCAATCAATTAGCGGCCAATTTCAATATTTCGCAGTCATCGATCGTGTCATTTTTAAAAAGTGAAAAGTATAAACCTTATAAGGTACACCTTGTACACGAGTTAACGGAAGATGATTTTGATAGGAGATTACAATTTCCTGAAGAAATGTTAAATATTTGCAATAATAATGAAAATTTTGTCAACAGTATTCTTTTCTCTGACGAAGCTACTTTTTTTTTTTTTTTACTTTAATTTACTTTGTTATTAATTTGCTTAATTTTTCTTGTAAAAGTTATTAAAATGAATTTAAAAAAAACAAAAATATTATTGTAAAGAAAAAAAATTCTCTATCGAATGGTAGAGTAAAATTTACTAGTTCCCATTTAAAAAAACTGCGCGGACAGGCGTAACTAAAAAACAATTGAAGAAAAAAAATTTCAAATATTCTCAAATGTAGATCAAAATATCCTAACAAACTTTTATATTGAACATAATTCTCTAAAATGAATATTAACGACAATAAATCGCCGTCTCCATACTTTTAACTAACCCTGTATATAGCAGTCGCTCTTGCCGTGTTTTAAAAATTATTTACAAGAAACATTAACAAAATATAAAATAAAAAGTTCTTTTAACAGTATCCTATTGAAAAGTCATAAAACTTGCAATCATATCCAACGTCACTGTAGAATAATTTAAATTGCTTAGAAAAGATAGAGAAGAATTTTTATATACTGACAAAAGTCAAATTTATTATGTATCTACGAGTGATGTTTTTTGAATTAGTAATACACTGCAATCTTAACGTAAGTCTATTAAATGTGCGAAACGTCACAGAAATTTGTGTTTCTTTAACTTTCAATTTTTTCAAATTCTATTTAACATAAACACTATTAAACCCATAGTCAAAATTTGAAGAAGTCAGTGAAACTGGCTGATTGCTTTCATCGTTACATTCAATATACAAAGTAGTGTAAATATTGACATCACTCTTGATGTTTACATTTCATATTGGCTGTTTTTCAGGATAATATATTTAAGCGGGAATTTACATATACCTTTTGATATTATTATAATGGTTATTTAAACAGATTTAAAGATAAAAAGTACCTGATTGACATATTATATGCATTTTTTAATGAAAGTATTAAGATGCTTATGACGTGAATAAATATTTGTCGAAAAAGTAAAAACTTTGTGTGGTACATGTTGTCTGGAAAATTCTGCACCATTTGGTATAAGTTGCACTCAATAATACATAAAAAACATTTCAAAGCCTACTTCCCGAGATTTCCACAAATAAAAACTTATTTTTTTTAATGGTTCACCATGTGTTTTATGACATTTTCTTCGCTTCTTTTATTCACTTTTATTTTTGTTAAAATGTCCTATATCTGCCTTTTGTATTTTCTGAGATAATGACTATAGAAGCAATCAGGGATCAAATAAAGAACTACAAGCGCTGTTATTCTATGCACCCAAATATTTGTTCTACCAATGGGAAGACCAGATCAAGGCCCGACTCCTTGAGTCAACGGTCAAATAAAGTCGGTAAATATTTGTGTCAACTTTAAAAAGCATCGCTATTATTTATCATTAAAATTAATTATTCTCAAGAAGATTTAATGGATATGATTTACATTTAGGTGAATTTGAAAGAAACTCTTCTCTAGCATCTAGAGTTTATGCACGGCGATATTTTAATAGAAAGCATCCGAAGTCAGAATCCTATGAATGTATAAAGGAACGGTTCGAGAGGTCTGGAAGTACTGAATATAAAAAAAAAAACAGAGGACCTAACCAATACCTGGTGAGGACAATAAGTCTACGGTACTTGGGAATATAGTCGAAGGATTAAGTCAAACTTAAGTATCCAGATTGATTAGGAAACATAAATTTCATCCGTATTATATATAAGACAGGAATTAGAGAAACGAAGTTTTCAGAATCGCTTCTATTTTTGTCAATCAGCAGCAGATAAATCAGAAGAACAGCCTGGATTTCTCAACATTTTGTTGTTTACCGGCGATGCTACTTTTCATAAAAGTGGATACGTTAATCGTCACGATTTTCATTATTATGACATATAAAACCCTTACTTTATCAGACCTGCAAATATTCAGAATCGTTAGTCATTAAATGTGTGTGGGGAATATTAGGTACTTACATAAATTGACCTTTTACTTTCTTATACGTAGTATTGTGATGATGAAAATTTTCGACCTCGAGATTTTTGCAGATGTCCACGTTTTGAGGTCCCCTGATACCAAAAAAGTGGCTTTTAAAAAATGTCTGTCTGTCTGTCTGTCTGTCTCTGTGTGTGTGTGTGACCACGATAGCGGTCAAACCGCTGGAGATATCAATTCCAAATTTTGTATTTACGTGTATAATCTCCCTCTTGAGATCTGATTAGTTTTTCAGTAAAATCGGTAGACCGGAAGTAGCAGTTTACTTCAGTGAAAAAATCGAATTTTGCCAATATTTCGTCAAAGACTAAGTTTATACAAATTTATAAAGAATTCATATGTACTTATAATTAAAATTGAGAACAATTTTATTTAAAAAGTTTTTCGAAATTCCTACCGGAAGTAGGTCTTTTACTCTTATCGAAAATCGGCTTTTTGCGAATATTTCGCAAGTCAAGCTTTTTAGACAGGTACGTTACGTGTATAAAAGTATTTAAAACATAGTTTTCAATATCTTTTGTATAAAAAAGATTTCAAAATTCGGACCGGAAGTAACACTTTTACTCTTACCGTATAGCGATTTTTGGCAAATATGTCGTAAAGTATGCATTCTATATATATTTATTTAGAGTACAAAAGTATTTAGAGTTATATTTGCAATATTTTTTGTATACATGAAATTTCAAAATTCGGACCGGAAGTAGCACTTTTAGTCTTAGCGAGTAGCACTTTTTTTCGAATATCTTGCAAAGTATGCATTCTATAGCGATTTATTAAGAGAATAAAAGTACTTAGAATAGAATTTTGAATAAGTTTTGTATAAAAAAATTCTTAAGATTGTATAGTTTGAAACGCTCATACGTATAAGAAAGTCGTGTGGTGGCCACACCTCATTTTTTTCTTTGAGAGAAGTGTTAATGGAGAAAAGTATCTTCGGTTTCTACGGACGGCTTTTCAAAACTTTTTAGTTTACATGTTATTGGTCATATATGGCTCCCACATGACGGAGTCCCAGCACACTATAATCATCAAGGTCGTGAATATCTTGAACAGAATCATCAATTTGAGGACAAGTGAATTGGGCGGGGTGATCCTATAGGATGGGCTCCAAGATCACCGGATATTTTCAACGCAACGTTACTTCTTTGGAAAACAGAATACGCTCATGCATTGCACAAAATAGTGGTCATGTTGAACATATTTGATGAAATTTATTGTTGGGTTGGTTAATAATTATTTAGGTTATTTAAATAGGTTATTTAAATTGCGTCTTTATATTTTTGTTAAAAATGTTTTCAATCAAGGTTTTAAGTCATGAATTTATAATTCTGAAAAGCTATAGCCGCTTACAATGAAGAGCATTAACAATGAAAGATACGAGCAATTAGGCAAAGTAAATTGAAAATAGCAGTATCCTTGCATACCTTTTAGTGGGGCGGCAACTTTGAAGTATGTCAGTACACATACCCTTTCTTTTATTTTCTTGTTAGCCAACTGTGTAAAAAATGAAATACTGCAACTGGACATTGCTGGAATTAAAACACTGAAATGCGAGACGCATCCGTCTAAAAAATTATTACTGTTGGGATAGTTGGAATTCGCATTTACTTTGGTTGACAGTTGACTCAGGCAGTTAGCCCTCGATCTGGCTTTCCCATTGGTTAAAGGATGTTTGGATGCGCTCGTATTACAAAAGATAGGACATTGTTAACAAAAATCTAAGAGAACCAAACAAGGTTCAAAATGCCACAATAAAATACCGGTATGTTTTTGGTATGTGAAAATTTCGGAAAGTAGGCTTTAAAAAACAAAGTTTTTTTACGTATATTGTTGACTACACGAACCACCAAAATTAATATTTTTATTTTGAACAACAGTGCAAATATGTTTTCTTTTGTAAATACGTATTTTGTTAAAAGTTAATAACTCAAAAACTTTTGGATATCTTGTTCCTTTAAAGACAAATTAAGTTCTGAGAGAATATTTAAATTTCTTTCCTTTGTTAGCCATAATTCTAGGAAAGTTGAATATACTTATCATTCTGTAATGCAATTACTTGTTAGGTATCTATAGTTGACGTGAATTACTATATATTTATCTCTATATCTATAATTCAGATAAATAGTGTATCATTTCCTATATACGTTATTTCACAATATACAGGTAGAGATACATTTTTTCATAGACAATTTCAATTTATTCTGTAACGACATTCTATATTTTTATTGTGCCTATTTGAGAGATTGTGAATATATTATACCTTGAAATTTTGTTAATTGTGTTCTTAGTGTTGCATGCACAAGCATAAGTGCTGAATGATATCACATTGGTTTTATATTATTCTTAAAATCGCATTATGTCACTAAAAATGTAGTTTTGGGAAATGGATTTCTTTTACATTTGTTCAAGAAAAATAAGAAAAAGTATTTTCAATGTATTCTGTAATTTGTTGTTAGGCTATATATATTCATAAACTCTTCATTTGATTTAAATTTGTAGCCAACAGAAGATAATTTTCAGAATCTTGAATTATTAGAAATTCATGTTCTACTTCAGATATGATGTCTACAATTCTTATAAAGAATATCTTTTCCTGATATAAATTGAATTAAGGAAACTAATTGGACTAACTATTTACAAAATCTCTTAATAAGTGTGTTTAGCTTTGGCGTTAATTATCCATCCATACACACATCACATTAGATGTTAGCAGTTGATACATCGCACTTATGTAAGCAATAACTACATAACTCTTTTTTTGGAAATTGTATATACGGTAACGTAAAAAATATATTGAAATTTTAGTTCATATAGCAACGTCTAAGCATGCATTCGAAGGATAAATTTCTCAGGCTAGGTGAAAGTCTTGGGCAAATGTCAACAAAGCTCTGCTAATTAAATTGCTGAATACTGACTGCTTTACTTTTTTTTTCGGGACAGGAAATTAACACGTAAGTTTCTTCTATTTTGAACTTTTGTTCACTTAACCTTATTTGAGTATCTTCTTAATGTAATATGAACCTTTTTCTCGTATGATATCTGACAAGTTCGGTTATTGCTTTTATTAAACTTTGTTAGCTATGAGTATTTCAGTGTAATTTCTCGTAGGTTAATTTTATTTAAAAGTACAGGTTACTGGTCGCGCAAAGATCATCAATTCTAAAATGCAAAAAATTGGGGATGTGTACCACTCCACAGCTGAATTCGAATTTTCCCCTTCCCACCTTTATCGACGAAGCGTGCATTTTCTAACTAATAGCAAGCCCATGGCGGTACAAGTTATATCAACCCCTAGCCTTAGTAATTTAAATTTATTATTTTTATAAATTTTTGAATGTTCCTCCCAAATATTTTCATTTACATATTTGTAGTAAATTCCTTTTAATAATAAATTTTCAAAATAATGGTGTCTTATAACATTTCGGGAGCCTATAATATAGCGTTTCTGATATAAAATGCATTAAGAAATTTTAAGTTACTCTGGTAAAGTATAGCCTAGTTGACAAATTTACTAGGATTAATGTTCTTTTGTATTATTTTAGGAATGATCATGATCTCTCGTGTCTCTTTTTACAAATATTAATTATATAAGAATGAATACTTAATAAATAGCTTCGGTTATCTTTGAATCTTAAATAATTTCCATTTCATTCCTTTTACTTTAACATAAAATTTTAAATATTCAAGTTGCTTATTCATGCATGATTATTTAATTCAATATTCTTTGAGATCATTGCTGATTTATTTGAGTTTAGATAAATATTTTCTATGCGAACTGATAACATACTATTAACTAAGAAAATTTACCCAAAACAGTGTTTCGTACTTGTATAAAGTGATTGAGAGGTTCTGCTTAATCAGTTATTCCCAAATATTTGTCCCGACAGTTTTCAACATTTTTTATTGCATGATGTTCGTAAACATCTATTGTATGATTTGCACGTTTTGAGAGGTAAAGTATACATTTGGAATGCCCAAACCTTTTACATTGAAAATATCATGATCAAAAAGATATCTTGTAAAATAATTGCAATATGTAATGCTGCTTAATTTTTGACGAACATTAAAAGCATGGTTTTGAAATCCGCGAACAGAGGACTACCTAGAGGAAACATGATTTGTTTGTTTTTAATAATAAATTTTCAAAATAATGGCATTTGGTACTTAAATTCTTTTTCTAGTGTTTAATAAAGTTCAACTTTTATTTACTCGGAGTTTAATAAGTAATTGCTTTAAAACCTAAAACGTTCAAAACTAAAATAAGTTCTTTAATAACAAGGAAAAAGGTAAAATTAAGTGGTGGAGTGTCAAAAACTTACTATACTACTTGAGAATTCAAACTGAATTTCTTTTGTGCTTATGATAGCTATGGGGCAGCGTTTGACTAAAAAAATTATTGAGAGTAGACCGTTAAAGACAAAATGTTGTGTGATTGCATAAAACACACTATTTTTGATTTTATGAATATTCAAACTTGAATAGTATAGTTTCTGTATAGATAGTCGTTAACTCTGTACATAGATTATTCGTTATATCTTTCAATGCGCACCGGTTGATGATGTAAATCGCTATGTATAGTTGTTACTTTTCTTTTACACTTTTAATAATAATTTCTTTACTTTTATCAACAGTCATTATAAACACACTATCTTCTTGTCAAGCAACAGTTCAGGGATTTGCTACCAGTAGGTACCCAGCAATTCAATTGGTTATTAGATTATGCAGAAAAAATAGGAATGTCTGTTCAATAGAAAATCTCTGACGTTATAACGTATCGTGGGTGTATGGGCTAGTATTTTTTCTACAAACAATTTTATAATCGTATTGAGTACATTATATCAAACGTACCATTTTAGAATAAATTGTTTAAAATAACTATATTTGCAATTTGATTTAAATTTCAAATATATAATTAAAATAGGGGCTTTCACTCATAGCAGTCACATATCTACATTATTTTTAGTTAGAAACATACGATAGAAAAATAAAAATCTACCTGTTCCGGTTTTTTTTTTTGGAAACTAATTATTGTAGTCTTTTCATACTCAAAAAAAAATTATTTCAATTTAAGTTCTAAAAACATGAGCACACAAGTATTCAGGACTTAAATTGATCTGACTTATTTTAAAAGAGCATCAACATTTGATTATGACTCTTATTGAATCTCACTGATTCTAAAAAAATATTTGTTATATGAGTGGGCGTGGAGCTTTAAGTTCAAATACTACATTTTTATATAAATTTCTGTTAGTATAAAGGTGTATGTTTTTGTAATATTCTCAAAATACAATATTGGTGCAAAAGTGAACTGCTACTTCCGTTTTACGAATATGGTTCAAAACCGATTAAGCTCTTTCTATAAAGACTACAAGTTTAAGCTCAAAAAGTGGTAGCAATAATTTTAGACATTTACCCATACCTAAATATGATACCTACACAGAAATAGATCATTGGAAAATAACGTTTGCGTTAGCTGACGCTATAATTATAGAGATCTAAAAATATCTCCAAGACGAAAATATTTATTATCACAATATTTATTTAACGATATGTAAGGAAGTAAAAAAGGGTCTTACGCTTTATATTTGGCCAACGATAGAAACAAAAATTACTTATACGTATATTCGTTAATTTTTCAAATTCATTTAAATATTTGTACCATCTATCCTTAAGGCTCCTCTGTACCTGGCTTGAATTTCTGTTTTCTACAGGTATGTGGGTTGCATACTCCCTGTTTCTAACACCGACGACAGCTGTCAATCATCTCAAGTATTCGACCGCACAAGGTCATAAAAACCGTTTAGGGGTAAACCTTTCTTGCCGTCCTTACTCCTTACCAATGAAAAAGGAAATTCATTTTAAAGTGTATTTTGTAAAAATAGATGTGAGAGCAAACAAACACTGCGATACTTTGCAGTTTACACAATATGTATATTTTAAGATGATATAAATGATAACACATTTTGTTATACCAAATAATAGAGTTTCTTTTAGCAATTGAATATTTAGCATCATAATATGAAAAGAAACTTTACATTTATATTATTACCTGAATATCCTCGTTCTTATATTGTAATGTTCTCTCACTTTTTCTTTGCTATTACTCAGTATCTAATTTTGCATATTATTTTGCATTTCTAACTCACTTGAGGTTGTCTTGATGATTGTTAGTCGCCAACAGAGTAGTGTGGTAGTGTTTGTGTTTTTTTACAAGTCAAGGCAGCTTTGTGACCAAATCTTCATTATTTGATGTCAATATGTGCCAACAAAGTAGTGTGGTAGTGTGTGTTTTTTTTTTACAAGTGAAGGCAGCTTTGTGACCAAATCTTACGGCGCTATCAACAGTTTTTTTTTTTAAATATATAGTCTTATATAGTATTTTAATAATAGTTAGTATCAACAAAAAAAGTATGTGTAGGTTTACATTAACGTAACGTTAGGAAAAACTTAGTATAGATATTTGAAGTACCTACATATCATATTGTTTGAAAATGGGACTTTCAAAAACTAAGCGTGTGGCTTATAACAAACGTAAAAGTAAACGACGATTAGTAAAAAATATATGGAAAAAACGGCGGGGTAAAAAATCGTTACAATTAAATTCAAAGTCTACTGATTATGAATCATGTAGTAGTTCTTCGATGTCCGTTGACAATGATAACATTCCAACATCTGCAAAAAAATTTGAACTTAGCGATCGAAGAATTGTAAATATCAATCATTTGTTTTCATCTTTAAAATCCATAGAACACAAAGGATTTGACTGTAGTTTTTACCAAATAAATATTATCGGTGAAACGCGCTTGGGATTTAAAAGTGTCTTTAGTTATAAATGCGCTATGTGCGGTATTGAAGGCTCTTTCAGTAGGTACCGAAGATAGTGACGTGGGAAATTCAGTAAACAAAGCAGTGATTAGCGGGGTAGTTGCAATTGGTGTGGGTGGTTCACAACTTTCTGAATTATGTGCTAGTTTAGATATTCCTCAAATGTAAGAACGAACATATTCAAAGTATGAAAATGAGGTAATGACCAGTATCAAACAATTAGCAACGGCAGACATGTTTGCAGCTGACAAAGAGGAACATGAGTTAGCGGTAAAAGCTGGGGAAGCTGACGCAGATGGTATACCTATAATTGCCGTAGTAGTCGACAGTGCTTGGAGCAAACGGTCTTATAGAACAAATTATAATGCTTCCTCTGGTGTTAGATGTATTATAGGGGCAAGAACAAAGAAAGTTCTTTAGGTAGGAGTGAAAAATAAATACTGTCGAAAATGTGATAAAAATAAAGCTGAAAAAGTCAATTTACAACACACATGTTTTAAAAATTGGAGTGGAACTTCAACATCAATGGAAAGCCAAATTATATTGGAAGGATTTCGAAAATCGATAGTAATGCATAATTTGAAAAATGGAAAAATTATTGGTGACGGAGACAGTAGTGTGTATAAAAGAATACATGACGAAAACAAGATGGTCCCTATTTTTTATAGAAAAAATCGAATGTAGAAATCACATATTGCGAAATTTTTGTTACAAACTTAGAGAAATATCAAAAATGTCATGAGGGAATATGTATGTGAAAAAATTCATACGTAGCAACGTTTTGAAATTTAGAACAGCCATTGTAAGTGCAATAAAGCACCGTAAAGTATGTCCTCACCAGATCACGTCAAAATTGAAAATTTAAAAAACGATATTTTGAACGGTCCTCGACATATTTTCGGCAATCATTCTAATTGCGCTACATATTTTTGCGATAGACAAAATCAAGCAACTGTAAATGTAATGCTCAATGAATTTCTAAACAGTTCCACTTACACAAGTTTTTTCAAATGTTTAAATGGAGTTGCAAACGTATCATCCAGTTTGTTATATGATATTGATAACAATGCTGCTGGCACTGCTGAGGCATTTAATTCAGTTGTAAAGAAAGTTATTGGGGGTAAACGAATAAATTTTTCTTTGAAGGGTCTTACGAGGGTAGATGTTACGCAGCTGTAATAAGTTACAATAACAAGGGGTTATTTATTTCAAAGATTATTGCAAATATTAATAACGTTAAAGTAGGTAAGTATATAAACAGTTTTTCTAAAACGCTCGTTAAACTAATTGGAAAAAAAATAAAGCCATTGAAGCGAAAACGCATCAAAGCGCAGGTTCCGATTATGGACTTAATAATCTAGATAATGAAGACATTCCAGATATGAATGAAGCACAATATAACATCGCAAAACAGAAACTTTTAGATAACCTTGATAAAGCCGATGTTGATATAATTCAAGAAATAACATTAGGACAAAGCTCAAATCCTGTCTGGTTTAAGGAAAAATCAATTAGGCAAACTGCGAGCAACTTTGTAAAAATATGCCATATGAGACCTTCGACCGATACAAGATGCAGTGTAAATCAGATATTGTATTCAAAGCAAAATTTGCAAACATATGGGTTGCCAAGAATGATTAAGCAGATGCTATATACGTGGTCTTTGGGTCGAGTATAATACCTAATAACTCTTCTTATATACGATACATAATGTAATTAAAAATTATTCCAAGAGTATTCGTGAATATTAATACTTTTTAAACAAAATCATTGTACATAGTAACAGTACATCTACTATCAAACGTAATTTTTCTGCA
Organism: Amphimallon solstitiale; assembly: GCA_963170755.1. Lineage (NCBI taxonomy): Eukaryota > Metazoa > Arthropoda > Insecta > Coleoptera > Scarabaeidae > Amphimallon > Amphimallon solstitiale. The sequence goes on from OY720675.1 coordinate 149,478,925, forward strand.
TAGATAGTCGTTAACTCTGTACATAGATTATTCGTTATCTTCTTTCAATGCGCACCGGTTGATGATGTAAATCGCAATGTATAGTTGTTACTTTTCTTTTACAATTTTAATAATAATTTCTATGCTTTTATCAACAGTCATTATAAACACATCTTGTCAAGCAACAGTTCAGGGATTTGCTACTAGTAGGTACCCAGCAATTTCATTAAATGTGCAGCAATTCCAGCAAATTTTATTAGTTGTTTTGAAACGCTTTCAAGCTGCTGTACTGTGCTTTCATTATAAATACAACATAATGTGTAGTTAAAACTACATAATAAAGAAGTTGCAGGGACAAATAAAAGAACCGATAAGTGTATTGAACTGTATATGAAAGTGTGCAGATGCCAACTCAATTATAATTAAACATTTCATATTTTAATAGTCTTTCGTTTTACATAATGTTTAAAATTCATTTTCACCAATATAATTTTTTATCTTATTAAGTTTTTGCGTTCGTTAAATATTAGTTAGGTAACCTTTTTTAAATAACAGTTCTTTCTGTGATATTTGCTATAGTGGCGACAGTAATAAGTTGTTCATCCGTTTTTATTTTTCTTTCCTTCAATTTATAGATTTGTTAATTACACACATAGTATTTATTACTTTAGGATTAGTTGAAAAGGATGTGAAGATCTGTGTTCGAAAGCAATAACGGCTACTGCGATATTTGAATGTTAAAATTATTTAATTTGAATGATATAGGTGAATAAGTCCGGAGCGAATGTGATGGAATTGGAAGTAATAATAAGATAACGAATTATAAATAGTCTTTGAAAAATGACAGAAAAGAGGAACTGTTCTGCAAAAACTTTAAAGTTTCTTGTATCGCAATATTAAATCCTTGAGAAATTAGTTTTATTGCACAAAATTACATACTAGAAGAGAGTTGACATGAGTTCCAATATAAATTGAAATATGCTGACATACTGCTTTTTCACTGATGAATTCGATATCGAACATATGGTCATGAAAATCAAGAATTTTAATTGAATACTATATCTATAAGACATAATCTTGCACATTGTTACTCCGATAATAGAAACCAATTTTTTCATACTAAATTATATCATCCCATTGCAATGCTCTTCTTTGTAGAACAGTTAACAAACGTCGAATATTTGTGATTATACATTAAGTATACATAATATTCACTGCAAAGATATCTACTAAAACCGCTCTATTAAATAGAGCGGTTTTAGTAGCAGTGATACTCAAATTATGGAATAATTTGGCATAACATAATATAAAAAAAGCTTTTGATTCACATTAATATAACAATTTACTTTATGACGTTTTATAATGTTTGAGAGTAATAAAAGATTATTTCATTGGAAGTAATGAAATGCTTAAGAGATTATATTGATTACTAGCTGTCCATCAATCTCTTCGAGCTTGAATCGCCTATATGCGTCCGCTTACAGCTGTCCGTCAATCTCTCTTAGCTTGAACCGCTTTTTTCGCGTCCGCTTACAGTTTCTTCAGTTTCATGTAAAAAGCAATCACTCGCATGGCTTATTAGAATTTCCGATTTTATTAACTTTTGAAGCACCCTTGTATATACATATATCTTGTGAAGCCAATAGTATGTTTTATTTAAAATGCTTCTCGAACTGTTTTTTACATAAACCTTTACACACTCAAGAGCGAGAAAGGTTATTTAATGTTAAACATAGTTCATGTTAAAGTATTTAAAGAAACAATGAGCAGAAAGAGCACAACATTTTCATCGAGACAGTTTACAATACTATTTTGATGTGATAGTGGTAAAGCATGTCAACCTTTTCGAAGTCTACTCTCGTTAAGACAAAAGCGCAAAATAATAATAAATAAGTAAAAAGGCCAAGTTTTAAATTTAAGCCCTATTGAAGCGCCTTTCCTGTAAAAAACGCTTTTAGAATGTCCACTTTTATAAACTTTTGAAGCACCCCTGTATATACATATATTTTGTTAGGCCAATAGGATATTTTATTTAAAATTCTTCTCGAACTGTTTTTGACATAAATCTGTACACACTCAAGAGCGAGAAAGGTAATTTAATGTTAAATATAAGTCGTGTTAAAGTATGCAAAGACACAATGAGATCAAGAAGCGCAACATTTTTATTAAGACAGTGTACAATATTCTTTTGATGTGAAAGTGTAAAAGCCTGTCAACCTTTTCGAAATCCACTATCGTTAATAAAGAAGCACAAAAGAATAATAAAAATGAACCTAAAATTCATTTTACTCAAAGATCCAAAAAAAAGCCCAAGTTTTAAATTTTAGCCCTATTGAATGGCTTTTTTCGCGTTCGCTTACAGTTCCTTCACAGTTTCCTGTAAAAAGCCATCACTGTCATGGCTTTTTAGAATGTCCAATTTTATTAACTTTTCAAGCACCCCTGTATATACATATATCTTGTGAAGCCAATAGTATGTTTTATTTAAAATGCTTATCGACCCGTTTTTTTACACAGACCTGTACACACTCAAGAGCGAGAAAGGTAATTTAATGTTTAACATAATTCATGTTAAAATATTCAAAGAAACAATGAGCTGAAAGAGCACAACATTTTCATCAAGACAATTTACAATACTATTTTGATAGTGGTAAAGCATGTTAACCTTTTCGAAGTCTACTCTTGTTAAGAAAAAAGCACAAAATAATAATAAAAGTAAAAAAGCCAAGTTTTAAATTTAAGCCCTATTGAAGCGTCTTTCCTGTAAAAAACGCTTTTTAGAATGTCCACTTTTATAAACTTTTAAAGCACCCCTGTATATATATATATTACTCTTCTCGAACTGTTTTTAACACAAACCTGTACACACTCAAGAGCGAGAAAGGTAATTTAATGTTAAACATGTCATGTTAAAAATATCCAAAGAAACAATGAGCTCTCAAATAGCGCAACATTTTCATTAAGACAGTTTACAATACTATTTTGATGTGAAAGTGTAAAAGCCTGTCATTCCTCTCGAAGTCTACTATCGTTAATAAAGGAGCACAAAATAAAAGTAAAAGTAAAAAGCCCAAGTTTTAAATTGAAGCGTCTTTCCTGTAAAAAGCGGTCACTGGCATGACGCTTTGTAGAATGTCCGGTTTTATAAACTTTTAAAGCATCCCGGTATATACATATATTTTGTGAAGCCAATAGTATTTTTTATTTAAAATTTTTCTCGAATTGTTTTTTACACAAACCGGTACATACTCAAGAGTGAGAAAAGTAATTTAATGTTAAACATAAGTCATATTAAAATATCCAAAGAAACAATGAGCTCTCAAAAAGCGCAACATTTTCATTAAGACAGTTTATAATACTATTTTGATGTGAAAGTGTAAAAGCCTGTCAATCTTTTCGAGGTCTACTCTCGTTAAGAAAAAAGCACAAAATAATAATAAAAGTAAGAGGCCCAAGTTTTAAATTTAAGCCCTATTGAAGCGCTTTTCCTGTAAAAAACGCTTTTTAGAATGTCCACTTTTATAACTTTTGAAGCATTCATTAATTTTCAAAAAAATCTTCCTCCATTTGGTTTTTTTGTCATTTTTACTTTAGATTCGTGATCGGTGAACTAAGACACTCCTGTATCTAAAATTTCACGTTCATACGTCAATTTTCAAAAAATTCTTCCGCCATGTTTTTTTTTGACATTTTGACTTTGGATTCGTGATCGGCGACCTAAGACACTCCCGTATCTGAAATTTCACATTCATACGTCAATTTTCAAAAAAATCTTCACCCATTTCGTTTTTTTTGACATTTCGACTTTGTAATCGTGATCGGCGACCCCCAAAACCCCCGTATCTAAAATTTCACATTCATACGTTAATTTTCAAAAAAATCTTCCGCCATTTTGTTTTTTTTGACATTTTGACTTTGGAATCGTGATCGGCGATCCCCAAAACAGATCTAAAATTTCACATCCATACGTCAATTTTCAAAAAATTCTTCCGCACTTTGTTTTTTTTTACATTTTGACTTTGGAATCCAGATCGGCGACCCCCAATTGCCCCGTATCTAGAATTTCACATTTATACGTCAATTTTCAAAAAATCTTCCGCCATTTTTTTTTGACATTTTGACTTTGGAATCGTGGTCGGCGACCCCCAAAACCCCCGTATCTAAAATTTAACATTCATACGTCAATTTTCAAAAATTTCTTCCCCCATTTTTTTTTTTGACATTTTGATTTTGGATTTGTGATCGGCGACCTAAGACACCCCCGTATTTAAAATTTCACATTCATACGTCAATTTTAAAAAAATCCTTCGGCCGTTTTGTTTTCTTTTGACATTTGAATTAGTGATGGGCGACCGTAAAAACTCCCAAGTGCCTAACTTTACTTTTAAACAGAAGAGAGAGAAATTGATTTCAGCCAGCTCCGCCCACTGTGCACGTTTGCGTAATCCTTTAAATAAAATTATGTCATAAGGGCATATAAATTTTAAAGGCACTCATTTTCCCCATTAAGTAAGACTGGGCGTACGCGTTCTGGAATTATCGTATTTTAAAACTCAAATATGTAATCATTAAAAGAACAATCAACCTGGTAAAATGTTAAGTCAAGCGGGACTATTATATCATGATTGAGAAGCCGAACTTTCGCCGGACCGGATACATTAATTGGCATTGCACGCATGAATCTGATATTTTTCGCCCGTCCGGAATACATTCGTGTCACTGCACATTGAATATGTGACGTTTTCGGCCATTTTTCTGACCAAATGCTTCTGCAAACGAATTTGAAAGTGCTCATGCCCTTGGTTGCGTGCCTCTGTCGACTCGAAATAAGCACGTAAAAGGTCCAGAGAAGGCCGTTCGTTAAGACCTCGGGTCTTGTTGGACCCTCGCGACCTTCAAAATTTCGTATTTCACGCTTAAAAATGAATCTGTGGACACAACTCAGTTTGATGTCAGTTTGACATTTCCCGAGATTTTTATCGCTTGTCACGGGAATGGTCAAAACGTAAGCCATTTTTTCGTTACAAAATGGAATGCACGCTCCCCTTTAAAACCCCATATCTCTGCACACGCTCCACTTAGAAGGAAAAACTCGCCGGCGAGGAACCCTTTAGAGTCCTCCTAACACGCACGCCAAAGGACAGCTTTCAATTCCGCGTATCCAGAGAGGAGTTCAACCTGGCGTTTTGTCGACTTTTTCTATTTTGATAGTTCCGAAAATGCTCGGTTAAGCTCTTTCAACTAAGGCGATTAACAACAGAGGTCTGTGCGCTATTATTATATATAACTAGCTGTCCATCAATCTCTTCGAGCTTGAATCGCCTTTTCGCGTCCGCTTACAGCTGTCCGTCAATCTCTCTTAGCTTGAACCGCTTTTTTCGCGTCCGCTTACAGTTTCTTTACAGCTTCCTGTAAAAAGCAATCACTGTCATGGCCTTTTAGAATGTCCGATTTTATTAACTTTTGAAGCACCCCTGTATATACATATATCTTGTGAAGCCAATAGTATGTTTTATTTAAAATGCTTCTCGAACTGTTTTATTACACAAACCTGTACACACTCAAGAGCGAGAAAGGAAATTTAATGTTAAACATAGTTCATGTTAAAGTATTTAAAGAAACAATGAGCTGAAAGAGCACAACATTTTCATCGAGGCAGTTTACAATACTATTTTGATGTGATAGTGGAAAAGCATGTCAATCTTTTCGAAGTCTACTCCCGTTAAGAAAAAAGCACAAAATAATAATAAAAGTAAAAAGCCCAAGTTTTAAATTTAAGCCCTTTTGAAGCGCCTTTCTTGTAAAAAACGCTTTTTAGAATGTCCACTTTTATAAACTTTTGAAGCACCCCTGTATATACATATATTTTGTTAGGCCAATAGGATATTTTATTTAAAATTCTTCTCGAACTGTTTTTGACATAAATCTGTACATACTCAAGAGCGAGAAAGGTAATTTAATATTAAACATAAGTCATGTTAAAGTATCGAAAGAAACAATGAGCTCAGAGCGCAACATTTCCATTAAGACAGTTTACAGTACTATTTTGATGTAACAGTGAAAAAGCATGTCAACCTTTTTGAATTCTACTATCGTTAATGAAGAAACACAAAAGAGTAATAAAAATGAACCTAAAATTCATTTTACTCAAAGATCCAAAAAAAAACCCAAGTTTTAAATTTTAGACCTATTGAATGGCTTTTTTCGCGTTCCTTAACTTTTGAAGCACCCCGGTATATACATATATCTTGTGAAGCCAATAGTATATTTTATTTAAAATGCTTCTCGAACTGTTTTTTTACACAAACCTGTACGCACTCAAGAGCGAGAAAGGTAATTTAATGTCAAACATAGTTTATGTTAAAGTATTTAAAGAAACATGAGCTGAAAGAGCACAACATTTTTATCGAGGCAGTTTACAATACTATTTTGATGTGATAGTGGTAACATGTCAACCTTTTCGAAGTCTACTCTCGTTAAGAAAAAAGCACAAAATAATAATAAAAGTCAAAAGGCCAAGTTTTAAATTTAAGCCCTATTGAAGCGCCTTTCCTGTAAAAAACGCTTTTTAGAATGTCGACTTTGATAAACTTTTGAAGCACCCCTGTATAAACATATATTTTGTTAGGCCAATAGAATATTTTATTTAAAATTCTTCTCGAACTGTTTTTAACACAAACCTGTACACACTCAAGAGCGAGAAAGGTAATTTAATGTTAAACATGTCATATTAAAATATCCAGAGAGACAATGAGCTCTCAAAAAGCGCAACATTTTCATTAAGACAGTTTACAATACTATTTTGATGTGAAAGTGTAAAAGCCTGTCAATCTTTTCGAAGTCTACTCTCGTTAATAAAGGAGCACGAAATAATAATAAAAGTAAAAAGCCCAAATTTTAAATTGAAGCCCTATTAAAGCGCCTTTCCTGTAAAAAACGCTTTTTAGAATGTCCACTTTTATAAACTTTTGAAGCACCCCTGTAGATACATATATTTTGTTAAGCCAATAGGATATTTTATTTAAAATTCTTCTCGAACTGTTTTTGACATAAACCGGTACACAATCAAGAGCGAGGAAGGTAATTTAATGGTAAACATAAGTCGTGTTAAAGTATCCAAAGACACAATGAGATCAAAAAGCGCAACATTTTTATTAAGACAGTGTACAATACTATGTTGATGTAAAGTGTGACCTTTTTGAAATCCACTATCGTTAATAAAGGAGCACAAAATAAAAGTAAAAGTAAAAAGCCGAAGTTTTAAATTGAAGCGCCTTTCCTGTAAAAAGCGAGTACTGGCATGACGCTTTTTAGAATGTCCGGTTTTATAAACTTTTAAAGCATCCCGGTATATACATATATTTTGTGAAGCCAATAGTATATTTTATTTAAAAATTTTCTCGAATTGTTTTTTACACAAACGGGTACACACTCAAGAGTGAGAAAGCTAATTTAATGTTAAACATATGTCATGTTAAAATATCGAAAGAAACAATGAGCTCTCAAAAAGCGCAACATTTTCATTAAGACAGTTTATAATACTATTTTGATGTGAACGTGTAGAAGCCTGTCAATCTTTTCGAAGTCTAATCTCGTTAAGAAAAAAGCACAAAATAATAATAAAAGTAAGAAGCACTCCTGTATATACATATATTTTGTTAAGCCAATAGGACGCTTTATTTAAAATTCTTCTCGAAGTGTTTTTAACACAAACAGGTACACACTCAAGAGCGAGAAAGGTAATTTAATTTAAACCATAAGTTATGTTAAGGTATCCAAAGACACAATGAGATCAAAAAGCCCAACTTGTCCATTAACGCAGTTTACAATACTATTTTGATGTGAAAGTGTAAAAGCCCGTCAACCTTTTCGAAATCCACTATCGTTAATAAAGGAGCAGGAAATAATAATAAAAGTAAAGAGCCCAAGTATTAAATTTAAGCCCTTTTAAAGCGCCTTTCCTGTAAAAGGCGATCACTGAAATGACACTTTTTAGAATATCCACTTTTATAAACTTTTGAAACACCCCTGTATATACATATATTTTGTTAAGCCAATAGGATATTTTATTTAAAATTTTTCTCGAACTGTTTTTGACACAAACCGGTACACACTCAAGAGCGAAAAATGTAATTTAATAATAATCATAATTCGTGTTAAAGTATCCAAAGAAACAATGAGCTCAGAGCGCAACATTTCCATTAAGACAGTTTACAGTATTATTTTGATGTAACAGTGAAAAAATCATGTCAACGTTTTTGAATTCTACTATCATTAATGAAGAAACACAAAGGAATAATAAAAATGTACTTAAAATTCATTTTACTCAAAAATCCAAAAAAATGCCCAAGTTTTAAAGTTTAGCCCTATTGAATGGCTTTTTTCGCGTCCGCTTACAGTTTCTTCACAGTTTCCTGCAAAAAGCAATCACTGTCATGGCTTTTTAGAATGTCCGTTTTTATTAACTTTGTTTTATTTAAAATGCTTCTCGAACTGTTTATTACACAAATCTGTACACACTCAAGAGCGAGAAAGGTAATGTAATGTTAAACATAAGTCGTGTTAAAGTATGCAAATACACAATGAGATCATGAAGCGCAACATTTTTATTAAGACAGTGTACAATACTATTTTGATGTGAAAGTGTAAAAGCCTGTCAACCTTTTCGAAGTCTACTCTCGTTAAGAAAAAAGCACAAAATAATAATAAAAGTAAAAAGCCCAAGTTTTAAATTTAAGTCCTATTGAAGCGCCTGTCCTGTAAAAAGCAATCACTGCCATGGCTTTTTAGAATGTCCACCTTTATAAACTTTTGAAGCACCCCTACATATATTTTGTTAAGCCAATAGTATATTTTATTATTATATTTAAAATTCTTCTCGAACTGCTTTTTAGACAAACTGGTACACACTCAAGAGCGAGAAAGGTAATTTAATGTTAAACATAAGTCATGTTAAAGTATTGAAAGAGACAATGAGCTCAATGAGCGCAACATTTCCATTGAGACAGTGTACAATAAGATTCTGATGTTTGCGAATCTACTATCGTTAAGAAAAAATGAAGTATTAAATTTAAGCCCTGTTCAATCACGTTTCGAAGAATCGCCAAATTGAAGACGTAATAAGCGACCACAAACACCCCCGTATCTAAAATTCCACATTCATACGTCAATTTTCAAAAAAATCTTCCGCCATTTTGTTTTTTTTGACATTTTGACTTTGGAATCGTGATCGGCGACCCTTAAAACCCCCGTATCTAAAATTTCACGTTCATACGTCAATTTTCAAAAAATCTTCCGCCATCTTGTTTTTTTTGACATTTTAACTTTGGAATCGTGATCGGCGACCCCCAAAACCCCCGTATCTAAAATTTCACGTTCGTACGTCAATTTTCCAAAAAATCTTCCGCCATTTTGGTTTTTATGACATTTTGACTTTGGAATCGTGATCGGCGACCCCCCAAAACCTCCGTATCTAAAATTTCACGTTCATACGTCAATTTTCAAAAAATCTTCCGCCATTTTGTTTTTTTTTTGACATTTTAACTTTGGAATCGTGATCGGCGACCCCCAAAAACCCCGTATCTAAAATTTCACGTTCGTACGTCATTTTTCAAAAAAAATTTCCGCCATTTTGGTTTTTATGACATTTTGACTTTGGAATCGTGATCGGCGACCCCCAAAACCCCCGTATCTAAAATTTCGCATTCATACGTCAATTTTCAAAAAATCTTCCGGCATTTTGTTTTTTTTGACATTTTGATTATGGATTCGTGATCGGTGACCTAAGACACTCCCGTATATAAAATTTCACATTCATACGTCAATTTTCAAAAAATCCTTCGGCCATTTTGTTTTTATTTGACATTTCGACTTTGGATACGTGATCAATGACACCACAAAAACTCCCAAGTGCCGAATTTTACTTTAATCGGAAGAGAGAAATTAATTTCAGCTAGCTCCGCCCACTTTGCATGTATGCGTAATCGATTAAATAAAATTATTACATAAGGGCACATCGATGTTAAAAGCAATCCTTTTCTCCATTTAGGAAACGGGGCATACGCGTTCTGGAATTAACGTATTTTAATTCAAATCATTATTAAAATACTAATCGACCCCTGTATATAGATAAACATATTAAATCAAGCGGGACCGTTATGTATTGTGTGGAGATATGGAGATGCCGAACATTCACCGGACCGTAATACATTGATCGGCAGTGCACATGAGAATCTGATTATATTTTTCGCCCGTCCGGAATGCATTGATACAATGCACGTTGAATCGGCCATTTTTCTGACCAAATGCTTCTGCAAACGAATTTGAAAGTGCTCGTGCCCTTGGTTGCGTGCGTCTGTCGACTCGAAATAAGCACGTAAAAGGTCCAGAGAATGCCGTTCTTTAACACCTCGGGTCTTGTTGGACCCTCGCAACCTTCAAAATTTCGTATTTCACGCTTAAAAATGAATCTGTGGACACAACTCAGTTTGATGTCAGTTTGACGTTTCCCGAGATTTTTATCGCTTGTCACGGGAATGGTCAAAACGTAAGCCATTTTTTCGTTACAAAATGGAATGCACGCTCCCCTTTAAAACCCCATATCTCTGCACACGCTCCACTTAGAAGGAAAAACTCGCCGGCGAGGAACCCTTTAGAGTCCTCCTAACACGCACGCCAAAGGACAGCTTTCAATTCCGCGTATCCAGAGAGGAGTTGAACCTGGCGTTTTGTCGACTTTTTCTATTTTGTAGTTCCGAAAATGCTCGGTTACGCTCTTTCAACCAAGGCGATTAACAACAGAGGTCTGTGCGCTATTATTATATACCGGTAAGTTTTCGGGTGAAGCAACGACAGAGGAGTGTCCAAGTCCCCACTATCACTCGCTACAGTTATCGTATTCCCCGACGCGAACGGCTGTAGTATACTACTACCACCGCTCTGGTTAACGGAGGGGAGTACATATACGTAGTCGTTCAGTTGTGGGGACTGATACATGCGCTATACAATCGTTGCGTTACCAGAAAACCTACCGGTATAACTAGCTAATATGGCAGGCCTAGAAGGCCCGCTGCCGCCTCTTATTCCGCTTACAGTTGAGGTACCGCTCCCCCTTATTTTTCTCAATGTATTACGGATTTTGTCTATATTACGTTTCAGTTTTTGAAACACCATATAATTCCGATTTATAGCGAATAACTAAATATAATTGTGTTTTAGATGTTCAATATTGCTTATTATTTTTTTATACACCCCTGTATATATTTTAGAACTATGCAATATTTTATTCAGAATATCGGATGAAATGATTAATAGTGGATTTAGTGATAGCAGTTTTTAAATTTAAAATGTTTAACGGCTGTCCATGAAATAAGATGTACTTTATCGTTTAAAGTTATATTGACATTTTCACATACTTTTCCTGTGCCTTCACAGTCGGTAGTTTTCACTCTATTTTGAATTTTTCTACTATTATTGGTTTTTGTGCCTTGATTTCCCGATGATTTATTTCACGTTTGTCTAATTTATCTATAGTTTGAATTTTATTTGTGGATATAAAATTAGAATAATCTCGAAATCTATGTTTTTTGCATCAGTTGGAAATGTGGTTTGATAGTTTTTGTTAATAGTGTTTCATTCTATATATGTCGATTCCATTGGTCTTTTTGGTTTAAATAAAAGTTCAGTAGAAATTTTAAAAAAACATTTTATTTTATACAAACTTGTAGATAGCTTTATTAGATGTTTTATTGACGCGAATGTATACTTTTAAATAATTCAATAATACAAATTGATAGTTTGTTCTATAACAAATAATATTTATTTCATTGGCATTTTTTAGAATGATTTCCATTCCAATACTTTTATAATTTGCATTGTTTCTTTGTGGTAAATTGTATTACAACTGTCAGTTATGTATGATGTTAAATAATGTTGGTAAAGCCTTGTTCACACTGTACATAATTATTTTCTTTTGCATTGTACACCTACAATTTAAGGAATATATAGATATAATATATGTATTATGGTAATATTGATTACTTATTGTTATATTCGAAAATACTCCTTAATCCTCATAGAACTTCTATTTTGAATTATTGTAATTGACGATGTCGCGGGAGGTTCATTTTCATCAATGATAATTAAACAATCTTTTTTGAATACGTGTGATGTTACTTCTCAATTTGCCTGGCACAGTAACAACATGATTAAGTGCTTGTTTAATCTGATAGGAATATATTTTAGTTTCCTTTTTCTATTTACAATATCTTATATTTTGAAGTATTTTTACAACTTAATTCATGGACGAAAAGACTCCAGTCATGTAATGATAATTGCTAAAAATGAGTAGAAAGTGTTTATAAAGAAATAAGGAATCGAATTTATAAATTTCTGACCTATACACCATTATCATTGAGCCAATTATTATATATTGCAGTACATATTGTGTTGAATGTTTGTGAGCTAATACTTCAATCTTCCCGAGCTTGAATTCGCCTTTTTCGCGTCCGCTTACTGCTTTTTTACAGTTTCCTGTAAAACGCGATCACTCTCATTGTGGTTTTTAGAATGTACGATTTTATAGACTTTTGGCGCATCCTGTATATACATATATTTTGTAAATCCAATTGTATATTTCATTTAGAATTCATTCTAGAATTTCTTTTACACAAACTGGTACACATTGAAGAGCGAGAAAGATAATTTAATGTTAAACATAAGAATGATGTTAAAATATCCGAAGAAACAATATGCTCAGTAACTGCATCATTTTCATTGAGACAATTGGGATAATACGCTATTGAAATAACAGTGGAAAAATTTAGTATATTAAGAAAAAGTATGTCAATTGCTCAGAAACAATTTAAGATAGGCATGCACAATATTAATAAAAAAAAGACCTAATAATCAGTTTGACACTGAGATATTTTCACCCAAATTATTTGAAGTGAAACAGCGCTTTCATTACGAAATTTTTGTCAGCAGATTTGAATTATTCGTGTGTCATACTCAAAATTAGTTCGCACGTTAATTAAAAATGAAGGACTTGTATTGAAGAACATTTTAAATTTTCACTCAATTACATTATTATTCGTACTGTTCTCTCTCCAATGGTAGAAATGATATTGTGTATACTACTCGCCCGCTATCGCGGGCTCGTCATTTTAATTGACTTTCTCAAATACACATAGTATCTGCATAGTGTTTAACATGTTTATAACAAATTTTGTTTGGTAAATGGGCGTCGCTTTCAAACATTCTTATAGAATACTAATGAATGCTGATGAACTTCAAACATATAGCTCGCAAACATATGTATGTGAATGGGTAAGGTAAATTTAATTTATAAAGTATATTACTTTCTTACTACCTTTTCGAAGTCCACTATCGTTAATAAAAGAGCACAAAATAATAATAAAAGTAAAAAAGTCCAAGTTTTAAATTTAAGCTCTATTGAAGCGCCTTTCCTGTAAAAAGCGATCACTCTCATGACGTTTTTTAGAATGTCCAATTTTATAAACATTTCTTTTGACGCACTCCTGTACACATATAAATTTTGTTATGCCAGTCGTATATATTATTTAGCACTTTTCCTTCCTTTTTACACAAATCGTTACACTGAACACTGAAGAGCGAGAAGGACAATTAAATGTTACAAAACATAAATCACGTTAAAGTTTACGAAGGAAGGATGTGCTCAGATCGAAGCACTTCTAAATTTATTGCGGATTTTGTATTTATTGCGATTCAGTTTTTGAAACACCATGTCATTCCGATATATAGCGAATAAGTAAATATAACTGTGTTTTAGATGTTCAATATTGCTTTACTATAGCTATTTTTATACACCCCTGTATATAGTTTGCAACTATCCGATATTTTATTCAGAATGGTTATCGGGTTCTGTTGTTATAGAAAATGTTTTTTTTTTAAATAAGAGGTGCATCAATTTTTATTCTTTATATTTTAATATTAATATTTAAATGTCTACACTAACATATTTAAGTTATTTCTTACTTGCTTGCTTCAATACTTAAACGACGTACTTTTCTTCCTAATTAATTTAAATGAAATTATTAATAATAGATTTAGTGATAATAGCAGCATTTCTAAATTTAAAATGTTTAATGGCTGTCCATGAATTAAGAAGTATTTTATCGTTTACCGTTTGTATGGACAGTTTTCACATACTTCTCCTGTGCTCTTCGCTGTCGGTAGTTTTTGACTCTATTTTAATTTTTTTCTACTATTGTTGGTTTACGTGCCTTATGTTGATTATTTCACGTTGGCCTAATGTATCTATACTTTGATTTTGTTTGTGGGGTATAGAATGGACACTTCTTGAAATCTGCGTTTTTAATAATTTGGAAAATGTGGTTTGATAGTTTTTGTAGTCAATAGTGTTTCAGTCTATATATGTCGATTCCAATGATCTTTTTGGTTTAAATGAGAAATCATTTAAAATTTAAAAAGAATATTTTATTTTATATAAATTTGTAGGTAGCTTTATAAGATGTTTTATTAACACGAATGTATATTTTAAATAATTCACTATTATTATTTCATTGCAATTTTCTATAATGATTCCCATACCTATATTTTTATAATTTGCATTGTTTCTTTGTGGTAATTTGTATTACAACTCTCAGTTATGAAGAATTTTTAATAATGTTGGTAGATTCTTGTCCACACTGTATATAATTATTTGCTTTTGCATTGTACACCAATACAGTTTAAGGGACAAATCGATATAATATGTATGTATTATAGTAATATTGATTACCCATTGTTATAATCCAAAATACTGTCAGACATCCTTATATAAGTTCTATTCTAAATTATTGCAATTGACGATGTTGTTTACGGTTCATTTTCATCAATGATAATTAAACAATCTCTTGTGAATACGTACGATATTACTTCCCAATAGCTATGCTTCAACCTCTGAGAGATTGAATCACTTTTATCATGCCCGCGTACACCTATTTTGTAGTTTCCTGCAAAACACTATCACTCTGCATGACGCTTTTTAGAATGTCCGGTTTTATAAACTTTTTACGCACCCCTGTATATACATCAATTTTGTGATGCCAATCGTATATTTTATTCAGATTTCTTCTTGTTTTTTTTTACACAAACCATTACACAGACCAATGAAAAGCGAGAAGGATAACTTCAGGTTAAACAGTTTACAATACGCTCCTGAAGTGAAGTGGATGTTTGATACTGTTTTAGAAGTCTACTATCATCGAGGAAAAAGCAAAAAGTAATTCAAACTTTGCCGCCATTTGCGTTTCAGTTTTTACCATACCATATTATTCCGGTATATGGCGAATAAGTAAATACAATTGTGTTTTAGATGTGCAATATTGATATTGCTCTACTATAGCTGTTTTTGTACATCCCTGTATATATTTTACAACTATACGATATTTTATTCAGAATACTTTTCGGATTCTGTTATTACAGAAAATGTTTAAAATAACTCTTATTCTTTCTATTTTAAGATTTATTATTGTTTTAAATACAATATCAGTTTTGTTATTTAGATAGAAAGTGATTTTTGTTTATGGTAGTATTAATATGTTGTAGTCTAAATAATTAAGGCAAATGAAATTAGTTTTTATTGACAGTTTTCAATATTTGGTTTACATAAATGATTTGTTGAATGTCTAATTTGTCTTCCAATGTGTGCACTAACATAATTAAATTATTTCTTTGATGTTTGCTTCAATACTTAAGCCAGGTACTTTTTATCCTAATTAAATTAAATGCACTGTTCAACTTCTGCTGTATCTAGTAATCGGAAAACAAATAAATGTAGACGTACTTCATTTTTGTGATGTCAGGGTAGATTTTACTCTCTTGTATGGCGTATAGACTATTATTTTGGTACATGTGATGGGTCATATTCCTATTTCTCTACTTCTGCTGTAGTTAGATACCCATAAAGAAATTAATTTAGCAGTAATTAAGTTTTTAGTGATTTAAGGGTAGATTTTACCATCTTGGACGTTGTACAGGGAATTATTTTGGTAGTCATGACGTGAGATATTAATGTTTCTCTATTCCAGCTGTGGTAAGAATTCAATAAAGGAATCAGTTTAGCAGTAATCAATTTTTTGACGCCTTAGGAGTAGAGTACACCCCTGTGAACGTGTGTGTGTAAGAGATATTTTGTGGTTGTGATATAAGTTATTAATATCTATCTACTACTGCTGTGGTTAGAAATCGTTAAACAAATTAATTTAGCTCTAATCATATTTTTAGTTGTTTTGAGGTAGATTACAACCCCTTGGATGAAATGTAAGAATATTTAGGTTGTTGTAATGTGATATATTAATGTTTTTCCTAATTCAGCTATGGTTAAAATACAATAAACATATTAGAATAATGTAATAGAATTTTTAGTGAAATAGGGTAGTTGAGTTCACCCCTTTTGAGTGATATGTAGAAGATTATTTTGGTGTTTGTGATGTGTGATATAAATATTCCTCAACTCAGCTGTGGTTATAATTCAATAAATGAAGCAGTTTAACAGTAATCAGTTTTTGAGTGCCTTGGGGGTAGATTGAACCCGCTTGAATGGCGTGTAAGAGTTTATGTTGGTGGTTGTAATTTGAGATATGAATGTTTTTATGCTTCTACTATGGTTAGAAGTCGATAAGCATTTTAATTTAGCACCAAATGAATTTTTAGTGATTTAAGACTGATATCAAGGGGCACTAATATTGTCAACCGCGAAATTTATTCGTGTTAGAGGGACAGCTCCTACAAAAACCGGTCTTTTTACACATGAAAAATATGGTGAAGTAATACTGATCTTACAAAAGCCGGTCTTTTACACACATGAAAGTGAGGTAAAGGAATACTTATGCGGAGAAAGGTAAAGCACTCTCATGCTGAGCTTCCGTCAAGGGGCACTAATATTGTCGATCGCGAAATTTATCCGTGTTAAAGGGACAGCTTCTACTAAAGCCTGTCTTTTTACACATATGAAAAATATGGTGAATGAATATTGATCGTACAAAAGCCGTTTTTTACACACATGAAAGTGCGGTAAAGAAATACTTATGCGGAGAAGGGAAAGGACTCTTATACTGAGCTTCCGTCAAGGGGCACTAATATTGTCGATTGCAAGTTTATTCCTGTTAAAGGGAAGCTCCTACAAAAACCGGTCTTTTTACACATATGAAAAATATGGTGAAGGAATACTGATCTTACAAAAGCCGGTCTTTTACACACATGAAAGTGCGGTAAAGGAATACTTATGCGGAGAAAGGAAAAGCAGTCTGATGCTGAGCTTCCGTCAAGGGGCACTAATATTGTCGATCGCGAAATTTATCCGTGTTAAAGGGACAGCTTCTACTAAAGCCGGTCAAGAGGCAGTAATATAGTCGATCTCGAAATTTATTTGTGTTAAAGGGACAGCTCCTACAAAAGCCGTTTTTTACACGCATGAAGTACTAAGAAGGATTTTATATGAAAATACTATTATAGTTAAAATTTTATGAATAATTCGTTTTGGAAATTCCAAATTTATCATAAACATTAAATTTGCGTTCTTAATTGTACAATAGTAAAGCAAATAAAAACTCCAATATAAAATGCGCTCTGTAAAAAATAATTTCAAAAAATTATTTGCTATATATCTATATATCATAAGTTATTCTCTAAATGTTAATTGTAATAGTATGAGGAAAAAGTTACTGCGTCGATAACATCGAGCTTCCCTAAGCTAATTCAAATTAAAATCACGTGTACAATTCGATCGATATAAACATATTAAATTATGTTAAACAATATATTATAAATATTGACTAATACTCCTTTTGATCTGTAAACAGTAAATGATATAATATAGCTTATTTCCTTCTGATTTTGATCACTGTATTACTAAATTGAATTAAAAGTGTGAGCAGCTGCTATAAATACTCAATAACTATATACACTATCATATTTATTCGTGGGCCTAATCATCTTCCATTGTTATCTTGTATCATACTTTTTATATATGTAATTCAAAAATATAAAAAAATATAAACGCAATAGTATACCTACGTCAAACAAAAAAGTGTGATAATCAATATTATAAGAGATGAAGTGGAGATCTCTTTTTGTCAAATAGTTATAGATGAATCAATTCAAATTATTTGTTAGGTAAGTGAAATAAATATTAAATTTATATTTATCACCATTAATTATGCTATTAGAAATATATGCATATGCAATACGTCATTTGTTGAAAGATGTAAACTATATTTAATTTTTCCGCCATGTTGAATCCACACTCAAGAGCGAGAAAGGGAATTTAATGTTAAACATAAGTAATGTTAAAGTATCCAAAGAAGCAATGAGCTCAAAAATGTCACATTTTCATCGAGACAGTTTACAATACTATTTTGATGTGACAGTGGAAAAGCATGTTAACCTTTCCAAAGTCCACTATCGTTAATAAAGGAGCACGAAATACTAATAAAAGTAAAAGCCCAAGTTTTAAATTGAAACCCTTTTGAAGCGCCTTTCGTGTAAAAAGCGACCACTGGCATGACGCTGTTTAGAATGTCCACTTTCATAAACTTTTGAAGCACCCCTACATATATTTTGTTAAGCCAATAGTATATTTTATTTAAAATTCTTCTCGAAATTTTCTTTACACAAACTGGTACACACTCAAAGCGAGAAAGGTAATTTAATGTTAAACATAAGTCATGTTAAGGTATCCAAAGACACAATGAGATCAAAAAGTCCAACATGTTCATTAAGACAGTTTACAATACTATTTTGATGTGAAAGTGTAAAGGCCTGTCAACCTTTTCAAAATCCACTATCGTTAATAAAGGAGCACAAAATAATAATAAAAGTAAAAAGCCCAAGTTTTAAATTGAAGCCCTATTGAAGCACCTTTTCTGTAAAAAGCGATTACTGGCATCACGCTTTTGAGAATGTCCACTTTCATAAACTTTTGAAGCACCCCTACATATATTTTGTTAAGCCAATAGTATATTTTACTTAAAATTCTTCTCGAACTGTTTTTTACACAAACTGGTACACACTCAAAAGCGAGAAAGGTGGTTTAATGTTAAACATAAGTCATGTTAAAGTATCGAAAGAAACAATGAGCTCAATGAACGCAACATTTTCATTGAGACAGTGTACAATACGATTCTGATGTTTGCGAATCTACTATCGTTAAGAAAAAATGAAGTATTAAATTTAAGCCCTGTTCAATTACGTTTCGACGAATCGCCAAATTGAAGACGTAATAAGCGATCACAAACACCACCGTATCCAAAATTTCACAAACATTCATCAATTTTCAAAAAACTTTCCGCCATTTTGTTTTTTTTATTACATTTTGACTTTAGATTCGTGATCGGCGACCTAAGACACCCCCGTATCTAAAATTTCACATTCATACGTCAATTTTCAAAAAACTGGTCCGCCATTTTGATTTTTTTGATATTTTGACTTTGGAATCATGGTCGGCGACCCCCAAAACCCCCGTATCTAAAATTTCACATTCATACGTTAATTTTCAAAAAACTCGTCCGCCATTTTGTTTTTTTTTTGACATTTTGACTATGGATTCGTGATCGGCGACCTAACACACCCCCGTATCTAAAATTTCACATTCATACGTCAATTTTCAAAAAACTGGTCCGCCATTTTGATTTTTTTGACATTTTGACTTTGGAATCATGATCGGCGACCCCCAAAACCCCCGTATCTAAAATTTCACATTCATACGTTAATTTTCAAAAAATTCGTCCGCCATTTTGTTTTTTTTTGACATTTTGACTATGGATTCGTGATCGGCGACCTAAGACACCCCCGTACCTAAAATTTCACATTCATACGTCAATTTTCAAAAAACTTCCGCCATTTTGTTTTTTTTGACATTTTGACTTTCGATTTGTGATCGGCGACCTAAGACACCCCCGTATCTAAAATTGCACATTCATACGTCAATTTTCAAAAAACTCGTCCGCCATTTTGTTTTTTTTTTGACATTTTGACTATGGATTCGTGATCGGCGACCTAAGACACCCCCGTACCTAAAATTTCACATTCATACGTCAATTTTCAAAAAACTTCCGCCATTTTGTTTTTTTTTTGACATTTTGACTTTCGATTTGTGATCGGCGACCTAAGACACCCCCGTACCTAAAATTTCACATTCATACGTTAATTTTCAAAAAACTCGTCCGCCATTTTGTTTTTTTTTGACATTTTGACTATGGATTCGTGATCGGCGACCTAAGACACCCCCGTACCTAAAATTTCACATTCATACGTCAATTTTCAAAAAACTACCGCCATTTTGTTTTTTTTTGACATTTTGACTTTCGATTTGTGATCGGCGACCTATGACACCCCCGTATCTAAAATTTCACATTCATACGTTAATTTTCAAAAAACTCGTCCGCCATTTTGTTTTTTTTTGACATTTTGACTATGGATTCGTGATCGGCGACCTAAGACACCCCCGTACCTAAAATTTCACATTCATACGTCAATTTTCAAAAAACTTCAGCCATTTTGTTTTTTCGATATTTTGACTTTCGATTCGTGATCGGCGACCTAAGACATCCCCGTATCTAAAATTTCATATTCATACGTCAATTTTCAAAAAACTCTTCCGCCATATTAGATGCACCATTTTTTTTTGTAATTTTGACATCGGGCTTGAGATCACCGACACCAAGAGCCCCCGAGTACCGAGTTTTACCTTAATCAGAAGAAAAAGTTGATTTGGCTCCACCCACTCCGCCTTCGTAGGGCACATAAATGTTGTTAGCAATATTTTTTCCCTTAAGAAAACGGCATACCCGTTTTAGAATTATTGTATTTTAAGTGGAATTTATAATAATTAAGAAAATATCATGCTGTATATATGAATCATTAGTTCATCGACCGGGAAAATTATGTCGAGAAGTCCGGCGTCTTCTCTTATAAATTGCCCGTAAAATTCTCCTTAATATTAGCTGCCGGCTTACCTTTACAAATGACGTGAGAAAATACGGGATAGAGATAGGACTGTGCAACGGGTGACGTTTCTCGAAATTGTGCAACGCCCTGTATAGGTAGCGCGTTCGGACCGATCGTCGCGTGAAGAGGAATGTCCGAGCTAATTACGGTTAAAATTTCGGCTTTATAGCTCTGTCCGATGGCCGGATATTTACGGACAAATTTAAACGTTGCGTTTTCGACGTTGCCCGATTTTCTGAAGGTTTCTCATAATAAACGATTGTATACGACGTACAGGGAAAAGTACGGTTAAAAAGCCCGCAGTTTCTGCTTTTCAACGCGCTCAAATTCATATTTTAAGGTCGAGGGACGCGTGAGACATTAAAATATACGTGTGACCGTGTTCCGTCGAATTTTTCAAAACACGCGAAATTTATCCATGACGTGCCTAAAGAATGCCCATTTTACGTAAATAAAAACGAGGACTAAACACAAAATTGACTTTTCGCAAATCTGACAGGCGGACGAAATATTTTGAAACATTGACTTTTAAGCCTGAAATTCCAAGCTCTGACGATTTTTAGGGAGGAAAACGGCTTGAAATTGAAACCAACATATTTTTAGGAAGCGTTACCATGCTTATTCCAACTTGATTCAAATCCGGTATTGATAGGACAAGGAATTTAAACTCTTCATGCACTCGAAAAATGGCTGAAATAGGTCACAAATGAATGTACACAATAAATCAAGTGCAATGCTCATAACATGTTATGTACACACACATACATTCATGTGCACTGCCCGTAAATATATTATATATTGGTAGCTTGACTTAACATTTTTACATACAGGCTGATATATTTTAATGATTACAAATTTGAATTTTAAAACACGATAATTCCAGAACGCGTATGCCAGTTTCCTTAAGGATTGCTTTTAATTATTAACGTCAGAATAGGTTCATGGCAAATATATACACATAATATATTTAGTTTTAGGACACGGACAAGGCACTAAATTAATTATCTGGACGCAATTTAAACGTATTCTTTTGAAGATTACACGTCTATTTTCGCTGAGATTTAAAAAAAATATTGCAGATTTCAACATAGAGTCAAGCCTACATATAAATATGGCAGTTGAACAAACTATTTACATGTAGGTCGATAGCCCGATGGCAAGATTGACGGCTTCTTAATACAATCGCTTTGCTGGGTCCGGTTCGAACCCAGGCCAGGGCAAAATATTTTTTTTTCGAATGCGATATTGTGTATTTAATTCGAATATTTTACGGGGAATTTATAAGAGAAGACGTCGGACTTCTCGACATAATTTTCCCGGTCGATGAATTAATGATTCACATATACAGCATGATTTTTTCTTATAATTATTATAAATTCCATTTAAAATACAATAATTCTAAAACGGGTATGCCGTTTTCTTAAGGGAAAAAATATTGCTTTTAACATTTATGTGCCCCTACCAAATAACTATTTATGCACAGTGGGCGTGGTCAAATCCCCAACAGCTAGCCAAAATTTTTTTTTTTGAAAACTAATTTAAATTTTGTTTCTGGGAGTTCTTCATGCCACTGATCACCAATTCAAAGTCGAAATTTTTGAAAACCAAAATGGCGTCCAAATATGGTGGGGAGGTTCCTCAAAAATGGTTGTATGTTTGTGAAATTTTGTTTCTCAGGGTTTTTAAAGTCACTGATCACGAATCCAAAGTCGAAATTTTTAAAAAAACAAAATGGCGGCCAAATATGGTGGGGGAGGTTTCTCGAAAATTGATGTACGTTCGTGAAATTTTGTGTCTCAGGATTTTTGAAGTCGCTGATCACGAATTCAGAGTGGAAATTTTTAAAAAACAAAATGGCGGCCAAATATGGTGGGGAGGTTTCTCGAAAATTGATGTATGTTTGTGAAATTTTGTTTCTGATGGTTTTTGAAGTCGCTGATCACGAATCCAGAGTCGACATTTTTAAAAAAACAAAATGGCGGGGAAATGTGGTGGGGAGGTCTCTCGAAAATTGATTTATGTTCGTGAAATTTTGTTTCTGATGATTTTTGATGGCGCTGATCACGAATACAGCGTCGAAATTTTTAAAAAACAAAATGGCGGCCAAATAGTGGGGAGGTTTCTGGAAAGTTGATGTATGTTCCTGAAATTTTGTTTCTGAGGGTTTTTGAAGTCACTGGTCACGAATCCACGGTCGACATTTTTAAAAACAAAATGGCGTGGAAATGTGGTGAGGAGGTCTCTCGAAAATTGATGTATGTTGGTGAGATTTTGTTTCTGAGAGTTTTTTATGTCGCTGATTACGAATCCAGAGTGGAAATTTTTAAAAAACAAAATGGCGGCCGAATATGGTGGGGAGGTTTTTCGATAATTGGTGTATGTTCTTGAAATTTTGCATTTGGGGGTTTGTGTGGTCGCTGATCACAAATCCGAAGTCGACATTAAAAAAAATGCCGTAGGGGTTTTTTGAAAATGGATGAATGTTTGCGAAATTTTGCATATGGTGGTTTTTGGAGTCGCTGAAAACGAATCCGAAGTCAAAATTTCAAAAAAATGAAGGATCCAATTTGGCGGTTTTTTGAAACGTGATTGAATAGGGTTTAAATTTAATAGTTGGACTTTTTTTGGATCTTTGATAAAACTGAATTTCAGGTTAATTTTTATTATTATTTTGTGCTTTTCTCTTAACGATAGTAGACTTTGAAAAGGTTGTGAAGCTTTTCCACCGTCACATCAGAATAGTATTGTCTCACTGAAGATTTTGCGCTCTTTGAGCTCATTCTTTCTTTGGATACCTTAACATGACTTATGTTTAACATTAAATTACCTTTCTCGCTCTTGAATGTGTACCGGTTTGTGTACAAAACAGTTCGAAAAGAATTTTAAATATAGTATACGATTAGCTTCACAAAGTATATGTATATACAGGAGTGCTTCAAAAGTTTATAAAATCGGACATTCTAAAAAGCGTCATTATAGTGATCGCGTTTTACGGGCAACTGTAATTGCGGAAAAATTTGTATTGCTTGGATGACAAACTTCAAAAGGTTATTGTAATTAATGTCAAAAGATGTATTTATAAGTCTTGAAATGGCTTGTGTAGGTAGAATACTTGACAGGTAAAATTTTATAATATCTCAAATTTAATGTCGTTCAATTATTGGCGCATGTTTCAATAAAATTGACATAATATTTGAATGTAACCTTCTACGTTAAAATGCTCTAGCAATTACAGCGGCAAATTTAAACGTATTTTTAATTATTTATATTACTGCAGTACATTAATTGATTAAGTTCCATTAAGGGCAGGTTTCTCACATTCTATTTTTCTTGCTTCAATATTGCACACAAATCTTAATCAAACATTTGTATATATCTTGCCCATTTTATTACAATTCACCATACATACTTCATAATCTATTAATATTTTATGATGTCGAAAGATATGTATTTATCAAGAAGTTGAATACCACATTCAATAACTGTAATATTATCTTCATGGTTGTTCTTTAATTACAATTATTTTGTCCACATGCATTATGCCAGTTTGTGTAGTTAATTTCAAAGTATACAAAGAAGTATTCCTGTTTTCTGCATAAACAAAAGACAAAGATATATCTACATGTAATTTAATAAAATTGACATATTTGAATAGAACCTTCATTAAAATGCTCTAACAACTACAGCGGAAAATTTAAACATATTTTTAATTAATTCTATTATTGCAGTGTATTACATAACTGATTAAGTTCAATTAAGGGCCGGGTTTCCCCATTCCGATTAAAATGCCGGTAAGCGCAGTCATTGATTAAAATACGGGTTAGTACGTTTTTGCAAAAACCGATTAGCGCTAATCATTGACTAAGAACGTTATTAAATGAAGATATTTTAACCGGTGCTTCACCATGTATGATAAAATATTAAACAGTAATTAGGATTCCATGCGCATAACCTAGGTGATTTGGATTTTTGTTAGTATTGACAGCGATTATGTTTTCTTATGCATTTGTAATTAATAATTATTTTCATTAGTGATTTAGTAGTTGTATTGCTTCTTCTATACATGAAATTAACAGTATCATTAAAAATAAAAACAATATTGAACAAGTGTAACTTTTAGCTTACTACAGAAATATCATTAATTGATACAGTGAATACGTTATCATTCCGTTTTGGAACTTTTTAATTCTATTACATTTCTGGGACTTTATCTCAATTCCTGAAGATCCTAAATGATATCATATTAGCTGATTATGTTTTGGACTTACTCTAGATATATCTAACATATCAAATTAGATTTAAAAGTTACATGTGAAATTGAAAACATTAAAGAAATTCTACAGAAACTTCTAAGGTTCACGTTGAAAGCGTATGCAGACACTGTATAAAGTACTCTTGATTGAATCCTCCAGGAACACTTTCTAAGTCAAAATTATGGAAATAAGGTTTCTCAATTAACCCTTTTTGATTTAAAAAATTTGGGCATAGAATCTATTAAAACGTATAGTTTTTACTAAACAGTTGGTATATGATATTTTAGTCAAAGTTTCTGGCCTTATTCATTCTACACAAATTTGATGCAAGTTAAATTGTTTCAAATATGGAAGTAGAAAGTGCAATATCTTATGCTGTTAGAATATAATTAATAATACAGTTTATGACCGCAGATGCAAGTCTTTTCTTTTTCAACAAACTGTTCCTACTTTTATAACTGTTTTTACTGTCATATGTAATAATAGAAAATATAAGGAACGTATATAAATATTAAGAGACTCATAGGAACTTTGGCGTTTACATGCCCTTGGTTGAATTTCTTCACGTTGACATTTTCGAATTTTGGAGCTAGGAGATTACAACAATTTGAAAAAATATAAAAGTAACATATATACAAACGTATATACAAACATATATAATCTTTATTGAAAAATATGTTCAGTACACCGTTTGTTAAAGAGACTTATGATAATGTTATAATATTTGCAATATATATAAAAGACCACAGAAAAATAACTAAAAATTGATTTTAAAAGAAGGTAAAAAGTACATTAAATTTATGGTGAAAAGGAGATTCATTAGGAAGTGAATGATTGGCACGTGGTCATTAAGAAGCACAATTTCCTTATGATCATGCAGCCAGTGACTTGATCACAGCAGAACTAGACACATTAATATCTCACATCACGACCACCAAAATAATCTCAGTCCTAAATCACTAAAAGTTCATTTGGTGCTACATTAAAATGCTTATCGACTTCTAACCATAGTAGAAGCATAAAAATATTCATATCTCATATTACAACAACCAATATAAACTCTTACACCCCATTCAAGCCGGTTCAATCTATCCCTAAGGCACTAAAAAACTGCTTACTGTTAAACTGCTTTATTTATTGAATTATAGCCACGGGCGTAGTTGAGAAACATTTATATCTCACATCACAAACCTACCCGTAAGCACTAAAAATTCGATTGGTGCTTAATAAAAATGTTTATCAATTTTTAACCATAACAGAAGTAGAGACATATCTCACATCACAGTCGCCAAAGTAATCTCCTACACACCACTCAAAAGGAGTGAACTCAAATATCCCATTTCACTAAAAATTCTATTACATTATTCTAATATGTTTATTGTATTTTAATCAGAGCTTAAATAGAAAAACATTAATATATCACATTACAACAACCTAAATAATCTTACATTTCATCCAAGGGGGTGTAATCTACCTTAAAACTAAAAATATGATTAGAGCTAAATTAATTTGTTTAACGATTTCTAACCACAGCAGTAGTAGATAGCTATTAATAACTCATATCGCAACCACCAAAATAATCTCACATACACACACGTTCACGGGGGTGCACTCCACTCCTAAGGAAGTAAAAAATGGATTACTGCTAAAGTAATTCCTTTATTGAATTCTTACCACAGCTGGAATAGAGAAACATTAATATCTCACGTCACGACTACCAAAATAATTCTCTATACGCCGTCCAAGATGGTAAAATCTATTCTTAAATCACTAAAAATTTAATTACTGCTAAATTAATTTCTTTATAGATATCTAACTACAGAAGAAATAGAGAAATATGAATATGTCACATCACAAGTACCAAAATAATAGTCTATACACCATACAAGAGAGTAAACGTCTACATTTATTTGTTTTCCGATTACTAGCTACAGCAGAAGTTGAACAGTGCATTTAAATTAACTAGGATAAAAAGTACCCCGCTTAAGTATTGAAGCAAACATCTAAGAAATAACTTAATTATGTTAGTGTACATACACATTTAGAAGACAAATTAAATACATTCAACAAATTATTTATGTAAACCAAATGTCGAAAACTGTCGACAAAAACTAATTTCATTTGCCTTAATTATTTAGACTACATCATATTAATACTACCATAAACAAAAATCACTTTCTATCTAAATAACAAAACTGATACTGTATTTAAAACAATAATAAATCTTAAAATAGAAAGAATAAGAGTTA
Organism: Amphimallon solstitiale; assembly: GCA_963170755.1. Classification (NCBI taxonomy): domain Eukaryota; kingdom Metazoa; phylum Arthropoda; class Insecta; order Coleoptera; family Scarabaeidae; genus Amphimallon; species Amphimallon solstitiale. Next base: position 149,506,397 of record OY720675.1, read on the forward strand.
GTGTACCTTTTATTTTAAACATTTTCTGTAATAACAGAATCCGAAAAGTATTCTGAATAAAATATCATATACTTGCAAAATATATACAGGGATGTACAAAAACAACTATAGTATAGCAAGAACAATATTGCACATCTAAAACACAATTATATTTACTTATTCGCCATATACCGGAATAATATGGTATGATAAAAACGAAATGAAGACAGAATCCGCAAATGGCGAAAAAGTTTGAATTACTTAATGCTTTTTCCTCAATGGTAGTAGAGCGTATTGTAAACTGTTTCAATGAAAATGGTGTGCTTTCTAAACACATCCTTCCTTCGTAGACTTTAACATGATTCATCCTTAACCTGAAGTTATCCTTCTCGCTTTTCATTGGTTAGTGTAATGGTTTGTGTTAAAACAAATCAAGAAGAAATCTGAATAAAATATACGATAGGCATCACAAAATTGATGTATATACAGGGGTGCGTGAAAAGTTTATAAAATCGGACATTCTAAAAAGCGTCATTAGAGTGATAGTGTTTTACAGGAAACTGCAAGAAAGCTGTACGCGGGCGCGACAAAGGCGATTCAATCTCTCAGAGATTGACGAATAGCTATTGCGGAGTAATATCGTACGTATTCACAAAAGATTGTTTAATTATCATTGATGAAAATGAACCGTAAGCAACATCGTTAATTGCAATAATTCAGAATAGAACTTCTATAAGGATGACTTACAGTATTTTGGATTATAACAATAGGTAATCAATATTACTATAATAAATATATTATATCTATTTGTCCCTTAAATTGTAGGTGTACAATGCAAAAGTAAATAATTATATACAGTGTAAACAAGACTCTATCAACATTATTAAAAATCTAACATAACTGAGAGTTGTAATACAAATTACCACAAAAAACACTACAAATTATAAAAATATAGGTATGGGAATCATTATAGAAAATGCCAATGAAATAAATATTATTTGTTATAGAATAATGATGAAACTATCAAATGGTAATAGTGTTATTTAAAATGTACATTCGTGTTAATAAAACATCTTATAAACCTATCTACAAGTTTATAAAAAAATACTTTTTTTAAATTTTTAATGAATCCTCATTTAAACCAAAAAGATCATTGAAATCGACATATATAGGCTGAAACACTATTGACTATCAAAACTATAAAACCACATTTTCCAACTAATGAAAAACACAGATTTTGCAGATTGTCCATTCTATACCCTACAAAGAAAATTCAAACTATAGATACATTAGGCAAACGTGAAATAATCATCGAAAGGCACAATAACTAATAATACTAGAAAAAAATGAAAATAGAGTGAAAAACAACCGACTGCGAATAGCACAGGAGAAGTATAGTATAGTAATACATCTAATTTCATGGACAGTCATTAAACATTTTAAATTTAAAAATGCTGCTATTATCACAAAATCTATTATCAATCACTTCATTTAAATTAATTAGGATGCAAGGTACGTCGTCTAAGTATTGAAGCATACATGTAAGAAATAATTTAATTATATTAGTGCACACATTAAGAAGACAAAGAGATTCAACAAATTATTTCTGTAAATCAAATATTGAAAAAGGTCAATAAAAAGTAATTACAATTGTTTTAATTATTTAGACAACATAATGTTAATACCATCATAAACAAAAATCACTTTTTATCTAAATAACAAAACTGACATTTTATTTAAAACAATAATAAAACTTAAAAATAAAGAATAAATATTGGTGCACCTAGATTTTAAACATTTTCTGTAATAATAGAATCCAGTAAGCATTCTGAATAAAATGTCGCATAATTGCAAAATATATAGCGGGGTGTACGAAAACAGTTATAGTAAAGTAATATTAAGATTGCACATCTGAAATACAATTATATTTACTTACTCGCTACATACCATAATTATGTGGTGTTCAAGAAATTGAAACGCAAATTAAATTAAATTAGGCAAACGTGAAATAAATCATCGGAAAATCAAGGCACAAAAACCAATAATAGTAGAAATATTTCAAATTAGAGTGAAAACTACCGACTGTGAAGAGTACAGGAAAAGTGTGAGAAAAATGTCCATATAAATTTAAATGATAAAAAAAATGGACAGCCATTAAACATTTTAAATTTAAAAACGTTGCTATTGTCACTAAATCTATTATTAAACATTCCATCTAAATTGATTAGTATGAAAAGTACGTCGCTTAAGTATTGAAGCAAACATGTGAGAAATAATTTAAATATGTTAGTGCACACATTTAAATATAAATATAAAAATATAAAGAATAAGAATTGATGGACTTCTTATTTAAAAAAAAACATTTTCTATAACAACAGAATCCGATAAGCATTCTGAATAAAATATCGGATAGTTGCACACTATATACAGGGTGTATAAAAACGGCTAAAGTAAAGCAATATTGTACATCTAAAATACAATTATATATACTTATTCGCTATATATCGGAATTACATGGTGTTTTATAAACTGAAACGCAATAAAGACAAAATCCGCAATAAATGTAGAAGAATAAGGGAAAGCGGTACCTCAACACTAAGCGGAATAAAAGAGGCGGCAGCGGGCCTTCTAGGCCTGCCGTATTAGCTAGTTATACTCTATAAAAGCGCACAGGACCCTTTACCGCTCTCACGGATTTAGTAGAGGAGGGGAAATGCGGGTAAAATGCGAAAACGACCTTTGAGTGTTTGACGAATTGAGGCTTTTGAGGGGAAATTTCAGAGTTTCGTGTGGTCGGGTGTATAATTCTACTTTGTATAGGGGTATTTTTATCGCTTCGAACGGTCATTAAGGCGGCGAAAGGAATTTTTGAAAATTTTAGAACGTGAAGGAAATCACGCTGCATCAATTTTTCCCCCATAAGGAGGACGTGGGAAACAAAAATTCCTCTGGAGCCTTTTATACTGAAAATCCCGACAAACGTCAACGTGACAGGCGATTCGCAACGTATGCAAACTTTCACTTTTAGGCCTGAAATTACAAATTTTAAAGCTTTCGGGGGCGCAACAAGATTCAAAATTTTAAAGTACTGACATTTCAGGACCCTTTAGTTGCATATTCCCAGTTTAAAGTGGTGCAGATACAAAGGTACGAACACTTTAAAGATCATCTGCAGACGGATACGGTTTAGCGAAATGGATGAAAAATCCCGGCAAACGTCAAACTGACAGCCGGTCTCATACGCATTCACATTTTCACTTTTAAGCTTGAAATTCCAAATTTTTAAAGTTTCGAGGACACAAAAAGATTCAGAAACGTAAAGAAGTGATATTTCGGAAACGTTCAATTGCGCATTCCCAGTTTACAGAGGTACCTAGACGAAGGTACGAGTAATTCCAAGTCCGTTTGCAGAGGTATTTGGTCAGAAAAATGGCCGATTCAATCTGCACTGATACCAATGCATTCCGGACGGGCGAAAAATAAAATCAGATTATCATGTGCACTGCCGGTCAATACATTACGGTCCGGCGAACGTTCGGCATGTTCACATAATACGTAACGGTCCCGCTTGATTTAATATTTTCATCTATACAGGTGTTGTCGATTACTATTTTAATAATGATTTGAATTAAAATACGATAATTTAAAAACGCGTATTTCCTCAAAGGGGAAAAAGAGGAGGATTGCTTTCGACATTTATGTGCCCCTACGAAATAATTTTATGTTAACGATTACGCAAACGTGCACGGTGGGCGGAGTTGGCTGAAATCAATTTCTCTCTATTCTGATTAAAAGCAAAATTAGGCACTCGGGAGTTTTTACGGTCGCCCGTCACTAATTCTAAATTGACGTACGAATGTGAAATTTTAGATACGGGGGTGTGTATACGGACACCGATCACAAATCCAAAGTCAAAATGACAAAGGAAATTAAATGGCCGAAGAGTTTTTTGAAAATTGACGTATGAATGCGAAATTTTAGATACGGGGGTGTGTGCGGACGCCGATCACAAATCCAAAGTCAAAATGTCAAAAAAAAACAAAATGGCGGAAAATTTTTTGAAAATTGACGTACGAATGCGAAATTTTAGATACGGGGGTGTGCGCGGACGCCGATCACAAATCCAAAGTCAAAATGTTAAAAAAAACGAAATGGCGGAAGTTTTTTTGAAAATTGACGTATGAATGTGAAATTTTAGATACTGGGGTGTCTCAGGTCGCCGATCACGAATCCAAAGTCAAAATGTCAAAAAAAAACAAAATGGCGGAAGTTTTTTTGAAAATTGACGTACGAATGTGAAATTTTAGATACAGGGGTGTCTCAGGTCGCCGATCACCAATCCAAAGTCAAAATGTCAAAAAAAAACAAAATGGCGGAAGTTTTTTTGAAAATTGACGTATGAAAGTGAAATTTTAGATACGGCGGTGTGTGCGGACGCCGATCAAGAATGCAAAGTCAAAATGTTAAAAAAAACGAAATGGCGGAAGTTTTTTTGAAAATTGACGTATGAATGTGAAATTTTAGATACTGGGGTGTCTCAGGTCGCCGATCACGAATCCAAAGTCAAAATGTCAAAAAAAAAAAAATGGCGGAAGTTTTTTTGAAAATTGACGTACGAATGTGAAATTTTAGATACAGGGGTGTCTCAGGTCGCCGATCACCAATCCAAAGTCAAAATGTCAAAAAAAAAACAAAATGGAGGAAGTTTTTTTGAAATTTGACGTATGAATGTGAAATTTTAGATACTGGGGTGTCTCAGGTCGCCGATCACGAATCCAAAGTCAAAATGTCAAAAAAAAACAAAATGGCGGAAGTTTTTTTGAAAATTGACGTACGAATGTGAAATTTTAGATACAGGGGTGTCTCAGGTCGCCGATCACGAATCCAAAGTCAAAATGTCAAAAAAAAACAAAATGGCGGAAGTTTTTTTGAAAATTGACGTATGAATGTGAAATTTTAGATACGGCGGTGTGTGCCACCGCCGATCAAGAATCCAAAGTCAAAATGTTAAAAAAAACGAAATGGCGGAAGTTTTTTTGAAAATTGACGTACGAATGTGAAACTTTAGATACGGGGGTGTGTGCGGACGCCGATCACAAATCCAAAGTCAAAATGTCAAAAAAAAACAAAATGGCGGAAGATTTTTTGAAAATTGACGTATGAATGTGAAATTTTAGATACGGCGGTGTGTGCGGACGCCGATCAAGAATCCAAAGTCAAAATGTTAAAAAAAACGAAATGGCGGAAGTTTTTTTGAAAATTGACGTATGAATGTGAAATTTTAGATACTGGGGTGTCTCAGGTCGCCGATCACGAATCCAAAGTCAAAATGTCAAAAAAAAACAAAATGGCGGAAGTTTTTTTGAAAATTGACGTACGAATGTGAAATTTTAGATACAGGGGTGTCTCAGGTCGCCGATCACCAATCCAAAGTCAACATGTCAAAAAAAAACAAAATGGCGGAAGTTTTTTTGAAAATTGACGTATGAATGTGAAATTTTAGATACTGGGGTGTCTCAGGTCGCCGATCACGAATCCAAAGTCAAAATGTCAAAAAAACAAAATGGCGGAAGTTTTTTTGAAAATTGACGTACGAATGTGAAATTTTAGATACAGGGGTGTCTCAGGTCGCCGATCACGAATCCAAAGTCAAAATGTCAAAAAAAAACAAAATGGCGGAAGTTTTTTTGAAAATTGACGTATGAATGTGAAATTTTAGATACGGGGGTGTCTCAGGTCGCCGATCACGAATCCAAAGTCAAAATGTCAACAACAAAACAAAATGGCGGATTTTTTGTTTGAAAATTGACGTATGAATGTGAAATTTCAGATACGGGGGTGTCTCAGGTCGCCGATCACGAATCCAAAGTCAAAATGTCAAAAAAAAGACAAATGGCGGAAGTTTTTTTGAAAATTGACGTATGAATGTGAAATTTTAGATACTGGGGTGTCTCAGGTCGCCGATCACGAATCCAAAGTCAAAATGTCAAAAAAAAACAAAATGGCGGAAGTTTTTTTGAAAATTGACGTACGAATGTGAAATTTTAGATACAGGGGTGTCTCAGGTCGCCGATCACGAATCCAAAGTCAAAATGTCAAAAAAAAACAAAATGGCGGAAGTTTTTTTGAAAATTGACGTATGAATGTGAAATTTTAGATACGGGGGTGTCTCAGGTCGCCGATCACGAATCCAAAGTCAAAATGTCAAAAAAACAACATGGCAAATGTAATATGTTGGAAAGGTTCGTCGAAAAGTACTTGGATCTGAGCACACTCTTTCTTGCTAACTTTAACATGATTTATGTTTAACATTAAATTATCCTTCTCGCTCTTCAGTGTTCAGTGTAACGGTTTGTGTAAAGAAGTAAAGAAAAGTTCTAAATAATATATACGATTGGCATCACAAAATTTATGTCTATACAGGAGTGGTTCAAAAGTTTATAAAATCGGCCTTTGTAAAAAGCCTCATGACAATGATCGCGTTCTACGGGAAACGGTAATTGCAGACAAATTTGTGTTGCTTGGATGACAAACTTCAAAAGGTTATTATGATTTATGTCAAAAGGTGTATTTATAAGTCTCGAAATGGCATGTGTAGGTAGGATACTTGACAGGTAAAATTTTGCAATATCTCAAATTTAATATCCTTAAATTATTGGCGCATGTTTATTTAAAGTTGACATATTATTTAAATGTAACCTTCAACATTAAAACGCCCTAACATCTACAACGGCAAATTTAGACGTATTTTTAATTATTCATATTATTGCACTGTATTAGTTGATTAAGTTCAGTAAAGGGCCGGTTTTCCCAATTCCGATTAAAATGCCGATGAGCGTATTCAATAGATAAAATACGTGATTGTACGCTTTTGTAAAAACCGGGTGGCGCTAATCATTGATTAAAATACCGGTTGGTATGTTTTTCCAACACCGGTTAGCGCTAATCATTGATTAAGAACGTTATTAAATGAAGATATTTAGCCGCTGGTTTACCAAACCTGATAAATATTAAACAGTAATTACGATTACTTACACATGCGCGTAACCTAGGAGATTTGGATTTTTATTAGTATTGACTGCGATTATGTTTTCTTATCCATTTGTAATTAATAATTATTTTTATTAGTGTTTTAGTAATTGTATTGCTTCTTCTATACATGAAATTAACAGTATAATTAAAAATAAAATATAATATTGAATATGTGTAACTTTTAGCTTACTAGGGAAATATTTGTGTTTTGGAAGCTTTTTAATTCTGTTACATTTCTGGGACTTTATCTCAGTTGCTAAAAATCCTAAATATTTGTGAAAATTTATGCCTGCGCCTGGTCTTTTCTTCTTTGTAATTGCTTTTAACAGCATCTTATTAAAACTAATCATTTATATGTTTGCGAGCTGTATGTTTGAAGTTCATCATTTTTAATTAACTTGCGAACTAATTTTGAGTATGTGACAGACGAATATTTCAAACCTGCTGACCAAAATTTCATAATGAAAGCGCTATTCCACTTCAAATAATTGAGGTAAAAATATCTCAGTGTCAAACTGATCTTTAGGTTATTTTTTATTAATATTGCGCGTGCCTATTTTAAATTGTTTCTGAGCAATTGACATACTTTTTGTTAATATACTAAATGTTTCCACTGTTATTTCAAGAGCGTATTATCCCGATTGTCTCAATGAAAATGATGCGCTTATTGAGCATATTGTTTCTTCGGATACTTTAACATCATTCTTATATTTAATATTAAATTATCTTTCTCGCTCTTGAGTGTGAAAAATTTTAAATAAAATATACAATTGGCTTCACAAAATTTATGTATGTAGAGGGGTGCTTCAAAAGTTTATTAAAGTGGACATTCTAAAAAGCGTCATGCCAGTGATCGCTTTTTACAGGAAAGGCGCTTTAGATTTAAAACCTGGGCTTCCTACCTTTATTATTACTTTGTGCTCTTTTATTGACGATAGTGGATTTCGATAAGGTTGAAAAGCTTTTACACTTTCGCATCACAATAGTATTGTAAACTGTCTTAATAAAAATGTTGCACTTTTTGATTTTATTGTCTTTAGATACTTTAACTTTAAACTACCTTTCTCGCTCTTGAGTGTGTACCGGTTTGTGTAAAAAGCAATTCGAGAATAATTTTAAATAAAACACAATTGGCTTCACAAAATTTATCTATGTACAGCCGTGCTTCAAAAGTTTATAAAAGTGGACATTCTAAAAATCGTCATGCCAGTTATCGCTTTTTCCAGGAAAGGCGCTTCAATTGGGCTTCAAATTTAAAACTTGGGCTTTCTACTTTTATTAATTTGTGCTCTTTTATTAACGATAGTGGATTTCTAAAAGGTTGACAGGCTTTTACACTTTCGGATCAAAACAGTATTGTAAACTATATTAATAAAAATGTTATGCTTTTTGATCTTATTGTGTCGTTGTATACTTTAACATTAAATTACCTTTCTCGATCTTAAGTGTGTACCGGTTTGTGTCAAAAACAGTTCGAGGAGAATTTTAAATAAAATATCCTATTGGCATATCAAAATTATGTATATACAGGGGTGCTTCAAAAGTTAATAAAAGTGGATATTCTAAAAAGCGTAATGCCAGTGATCGCCCTTTACAGGAAAGGCGCTTCAATAGGGCTTCAATTTAAAACTTGGGCTTTTTATATTTATTATTATTTTGTGCTCTTTTATTAACGATAGTGGATTTCGAAAAGTTTGTGAGGCTTTTACACTTTCACATCAAAATAGTATTGTAAACTGTCTTAAGACAAATGTTTCGTTTTTAGAGCTCATTGTATCTTTGGATACTTTAACATGACTTATGTTTAACATTAAATTCCCTTTCTCGCTCTTGAGTGTGTACCGGTTTGTATAGAAAACAATTCGAGAAGAATTTTAAATAAAATATACAATTAGTTTCACAAAATTTATTTGTGTACAGGGGTACTTCAAAAGTTTATAAAATTGGACATTCTAAAAAGCGTCATGAGATTGATCGCTTTTTACAGAAAAGGAGCTTCAATAGGGCTCCAGGGCTTCAATTTAAAACTTGGCCTTTTTACTTTTATTATTATTTTGTGCTCCTTTATTAACGATAGTGGATTTTGAAAAGGTTCACAGACTTTTACACTTTCACATCAAAACAGTATTGTAAACTGTCTTAATGAACATTTTGACCTTTTTGATCTTATTGAGTCTTTGGATACTTTAACATTAAATTACCTTTCTCGCTCTTGAATGTGTACCGGTTTGTGACGAAAACAGTTCGAGAAGAATTTTAAATAAAATATCCTATGGGCTTAACAAAATATATGTATATACAGGGGTGCTTCAAAAGTTTATAAAAGTGGGCATTCTAAAAAACGTCATGCCAGTTATCGCCTTTTACAGGAGAGGCGCTTTAATAGCGCTTACATTTAAAACTTGGACTTTCTATTTTTATTATTGTTTTGTGCTCTTTTATTAACGATAGTGGACTTCGAATAGGTTGAAAGGCGTTTACACTTTCGCATCAAAATAGTATTGTAAACAGCCTTGATAAAAATGTTGATCTTATTGATCTTATTGTGTCATTGGATACTTTAACATTAAATTACCTTTCTCGCTCTTGAGTGTGTACCGGTTTGTGTCAAAAACAGTTCGAGAAGAATTTTAAATAAAATATCCTATTGGCACAAAATTTATTTATGTACAGAGGTGTTTCAAAAGTTTATAAAAGTGGACATTCTAAAAAGCGCCATGCCAGTGATCGTCTTTTACAGGCAAGGCGCTTCAATAGGGCTTCAATTTAAAACTTGGGCTTTTTACTTTTATTATTATTTTGTACTCCTTGGTTAACGATAGTGGATTTCGAAAAGGTTGACGGGCTTTTACACTTTCACATCAAAAGAGTATTGAAAACTGTCTTAATGAACATGTTGACCTTTTTGATCTTATTGTGTCTTTCGATACTTTAACATTAAATTACCTTACTCGCTCTTGAGTGTGTACCGGTTTGCGCCAAAAACAGTTCGAGAAGAATTTTAAATAAAATATCCTATTGGCTTTACAAAATTTATTTATGTATAGTGGTGTTTTAAACGTTTATAAAAGTGGACATTCTAAAAAGCGTCATGCCAGTAATCGCCTTTTACAGGCAAGGCGCTTCAATAGGGCTTCAATTTAAAACTTGGGCTTTTTACTTTTATTATTATTTTGTGCTCCTTTATTAACGATAGTGGATTTCGAAAAGGTTGACAGGCTTTTACACTTTCACATCAAAATAGTATTGTAAACTGTCTTAATGAACATGTTGACCTTTTTGATCTTATTGTGTCTTTGGATACTTTAACGTTAGATTACCTTTCTCTCTCTTGAGCGTGTACCGACTTGTGTCAGAAACAGTTCGAGAAGAATTTTAAATAAAATATTCTATTGGATTAACAAAATATATGTATATACAGGGGTGTTTCAAAAGTTTATAAAAGTAGACATTCTGAAAAGCGTGATGCCAGTGATCGCCTTTTACAGGAAGGCGCTTTGGCTTACATTTAAAACTTGGGCTTTCTACTTTTATTAATGTTTTGTGCTCTTTTATTAACGATAGTGGATTTTGAAAAGGTTCACAGACTTTTACACTTTCACATCAAAACAGTATTGTAAACTGTCTTAATGAACATTTTGACCTTTTTGATCTTATTGAGTCTTTGGATACTTTAACATTAAATTACCTTTCTCGCTCTTGAATGTGTACCGGTTTGTGACGAAAACAGTTCGAGAAGAATTTTAAATAAAATATCCTATGGGCTTAACAAAATATATGTATATACAGGGGTGCTTCAAAAGTTTATAAAAGTGGGCATTCTAAAAAACGTCATGCCAGTTATCGCCTTTTACAGGAGAGGCGCTTTAATAGCGCGTACATTTAAAACTTGGACTTTCTATTTTTATTATTGTTTTGTGCTCTTTTATTAACGATAGTGGACTTCGAATAGGTTGAAAGGCGTTTACACTTTCGCATCAAAATAGTATTGTAAACAGTCTTGATAAAAATGTTGATCTTATTGATCTTATTGTGTCATTGGATACTTTAACATTAAATTACCTTTCTCGCTCTTGAGTGTGTACCGGTTTGTGTCAAAAACAGTTCGAGAAGAATTTTAAATAAAATATCCTATTGGCACAAAATTTATTTATGTACAGAGGTGTTTCAAAAGTTTATAAAAGTGGACATTCTAAAAAGCGCCATGCCAGTGATCGTCTTTTACAGGCAAGGCGCTTCAATAGGGCTTCAATTTAAAACTTGGGCTTTTTACTTTTATTATTATTTTGTACTCCTTGGTTAACGATAGTGGATTTCGAAAAGGTTGACGGGCTTTTACACTTTCACATCAAAAGAGTATTGAAAACTGTCTTAATGAACATGTTGACCTTTTTGATCTTATTGTGTCTTTCGATACTTTAACATTAAATTACCTTACTCGCTCTTGAGTGTGTACCGGTTTGCGCCAAAAACAGTTCGAGAAGAATTTTAAATAAAATATCCTATTGGCTTTACAAAATTTATTTATGTATAGTGGTGTTTTAAACGTTTATAAAAGTGGACATTCTAAGAAGCGTCATGCCAGTAATCGCCTTTTACAGGCAAGGCGCTTCAATAGGGCTTCAATTTAAAACTTGGGCTTTTTACTTTTATTATTATTTTGTACTCCTTGGTTAACGATAGTGGATTTCGAAAAGGTTGACGGGCTTTTACACTTTCACATCAAAAGAGTATTGAAAACTGTCTTAATGAACATGTTGACCTTTTTGATCTTATTGTGTCTTTGGATACTTTAACGTTAGATTACCTTTCTCTCTCTTGAGCGTGTACCGACTTGTGTCAGAAACAGTTCGAGAAGAATTTTAAATAAAATATTCTATTGGATTAACAAAATATATGTATATACAGGGGTGTTTCAAAAGTTTATAAAAGTAGACATTCTGAAAAGCGTGATGCCAGTGATCGCCTTTTACAGGAAGGCGCTTTGGCTTACATTTAAAACTTGGGCTTTCTACTTTTATTAATGTTTTGTGCTCTTTTATTAACGATAGTTGATTTCGAAAAGATTGACAGACTTTTACACTTTCACATGAAAATAGTATTGTAAACTGTCTTAATGAACATGTTGAACTTTTTGATCTTATTGTGTATCTGGATACTTTAACATTAAATTACCTTTCTCGCTCTTGAGTGCGTACCGGTTTATGTCAAAAACAGTTCGAAAAGAATTTTAAATAAAATATCCTATTGGCTTAACAAAATATATGTATATACGGGGGTGCTTCAAAAGTTTATAAAAGTGGACATTCTAAAAAGTCTTTTTTTTAAAGGAAAGGCGCTTCAATAGGGCTTAAATTTAAAACTTGGGCTTTTTACTTTTATTATTACTTCGTGCTCATTTATTAACGATCGTGGATTTTGAAAAGGTTGACAGGCTTTACACTTTCACATCAAAATAGTATTGTAAATTGTCTTAATGAACATGTTGGGCTTTTTGATCTCATTGTGCTTTTGGATACCTTAACATGAATTATGTTTAAAATTAAATTATCTATCTCGCTCTTGAGTGTGTACCGGTTTGTGTTAAAAACAGTTCGAGAAGAATTTTAAATAAAATATACAATTGGCTTCACAAAATATATGTATATACAGGGGTGCTTCAAAGGTGTATAAAACTGGACATTCTAAAAAGCGTCATGCCAGTGATCACTTTTTAATGGAAAGGCGCTTCAATTTAAAACTTAGGCTTTTTACTTTTATTATTATTTTGTGTTCCTTTATTAACGATAGTGGATTTCAAAAAGGTTGACAGGCTTTTACACTTTCACATCAAAATAGTATTGTACACTGTCTTAATAAAAAGTTGCGCTTTTTGATATTATTGTGTCTTTGGATACTTTAACATGACTTATGTTTAACATTAAATTACCTTTCTCGCTCTTGAGTGTGTACCGATTTATTTCAAAAACAGTTCGACAAGAATTTTAAATAAAATATCCTATTGGTTTAACAAAATATATGTATATACAGGCGTGCTTCAAACGCTTATAAAAGTTGACATTCTAAAGAGCGTTTTTTACAGGAAAGACGCTTCAATAGGGCTTAAATTTAAAACTTGGGATTCTTACTTTTATTATTATTTTGTGCTTTTTTCTTAACGACAGTAGACTTCGAAAAGGTTGACATGCTTTTCCACTATCATATCAAAATAGTATTGTAAACTGTCTCGATGAAAATGTTGTGCTCTTTGAGCTCATTGTTTCTGGATACATTAACATGACTTATGTTTAACATAAATTTACCTTTCTCGCTCTTGAGTGTGTACCGGTTTGTGTAAAAAAACTTTTCGAGAGGAATTTTAAAGAAAATATACTATTGGCTTCACAAAATATATGTTTATACAGGGGTGCGTCAAAAGTTAATAGAACCGGACATTCTAAAAGGCGTCATGACAGTGATTGCATTTTACAGGAGACTGAAAAAGCTGTAAGCGGACGCGAAAAAAGCGATTCCAACTAAAAGAGATTGATGGACCCGCTGTAAGCGGAGGACCCGCTGTAAGCTGAGGACCCGCTGTAAGCGGAGGACCCGCTGTAAGCGGACGTTAGAGCTAGTTATATATACTAAAAGCGCACAGGACCCTTTACCGCTCTCACGGATTTAGTAGAGGAGGGGAAATGCGGGTAAAATGCGAAAACGACCTTTGTGTGTTTGACGAATTGACGCTTTTGAGGGGAAATTTTAGAGTTTCGTGTGGTCGGGTGTACAATTCTACTTTGTATAGGCGTATTTTTATCGCTTCGAACGGTCGTTAAGGCGGCGAAAGGAATTTTTGAAAATTTTAGAACGTGAAGGAAATCACGCTGCATCAATTTTTTCGCCCATAAGGGTGACGTGGGAAACAAAAATTACTCTGGAGCCTTTTATACTCAAAATCCCGACAAACGTCAAAGTGACAGGCGATTCGAAATGTATGCAAACATTCACTTTTAGGGCTGAAATTACAAATTTTAAAGCTTTCGGGGGCGCAACAAGATTCAAAATTTTAAAGTACTGACATTTCAGGACCCTTTAGTTGCATATTCCCAGTTTAAAGTGGTGCAGATACAAAGGGACAAACACTTTAAAGTTCATCTGCAGACGGATACGATTTAGACAAATGGATGAAAAATCCCGGCAAACGTCAAACTGACAGCCGGTCTCATACGCATTCACATTTTCACTTTTAAGCTTGAAATTCCAAATTTTGAAAGTTTCGAGGGCACAACAAGATTCAGAAATGTAAAGAAGTGACATTTCGGAAACGATCACTTGCGCATATCCAGTTTACAGAGGTACCTAGACGAAGGTACGAGTAATTCCAAGTCCGTTTGCAGAGGTATTTGGTCAGAAAAATGGCCGACTCAATCTGCAGTGATACCAATGCATTCCGGACGGGCGAAAAATAAAATCAGCTTATCATGTGCACTGCCGGTCAATACATTACGGTCCGGCGAATGTTCGGCATGTCCTCATAATATGTAACGGTCCCGCTTGATTTAATATTTTCATCTATACAGGCGTGGTCGATTAATATTTTAATAATGATTTGAATTAAAAATACGATAATTTCAAAACGCGTATTTCCTCAAAGGGGAAAAGGAGGAGGATTGCTTTCGACATTTATGTGCCCCTACGAAATAATTTTACTTAAACGATTACGCAAACGTGCACGGTGGGCGGAGTTGGCTGAAATCAATTTCTCTCTATTCTGATTAAAAGTAAAACTGGGAGTTTTTACGGTCGCCCGTTACTAATTCTAAATTAACGTACGAATGTGACATTTCAGATACGGGGGTGTCTTATGTCGCCGATCACTAATCCAAAGACAAAATGTCAAAAAAAAAAAAATGGCCGAAGATTTTTTGAAAATTGACGTATGAATGCGAAATTTTAGATACGGGTATGTCTGCGGACGCCGATCACCAATCCATAGTCAAAATGTCAAAAAAAAGAAAATGGAGGAAGATTTTTTGAAAATTGACGTACGAATGTCAAATTTTAGATACGGGGGTGTCTGCGAACGCCGATCTCGAATCCAAAGTCAAAATGTCAAAAAAAAAAATGGCAGAATTTTATTGAAAATTGACGTATGAATATGAAATTTTAGATACGGCGCTGTGTGCGGATGCCGATCACAAATCCAAAGTCAAAATGTCAAAAAAAAAACAAAATGGCGGAAGTTTTTTTGAAAATTGACGTATGAATGTGAAATTTTAGATACGGGGGTGTCTCAGGTCGCCGATCACGAATCCAAAGTCAAAATGTCAAAAAAAAAACAAAATGGCGGAAGTTTTTTTGAAAATTGACGTATGAATGTGAAATTTTAGATACGGGGGTGTCTCAGGTCGCCGATCACGAATCCAAAGTCAAAATGTCAAAAAAAAACACAATGGCGGAACATTTTTTGAAAATTGACGTATGAATGTGAAATTTTAGATACGGGGGTGTCTCAGGTCGCCGATCACGAATCCAAAGTCAAAATGTCAAAAAAAAACAAAATGGCGGAAGTTTTTTTGAAAATTGACGTACGAATGTGAAATTTTAGATACGGGGGTGTCACAGGTCGCCGATCACGAATCCAAAGTCAAAATGTCAAAAAAAACAAAATGGCGGAAGTTTTTTGGAAAATTGACGTACGAATGTGAAATTTTAGATAGGGTAGTGTCTCATGTCGCCGATCACGAATCCAAAGTCAAAATGTCAAAAAAAACAACATGGCAAATGTAATATGGCGGAAAGATTCGTCGAAAAGTGCTTGGATCTGAGCACATTCTTCCTTGCTAACTTTAACATGATTTATGTTTAACATTAAATTATCCTTCTCGCTCTTCAGTGTTCAGTGTAACGGTTTGTGTAAAGAAGTAAAGATAAGTTCTAAATAATATATACGATTGGCATCACTAAATTTATGAATATACAGGACTGGTTCAAAAGTTTGTAAAATCGGACTTTCTAAAAATTGTCGTGACAGTGATCGCGTTCTACGGGAAACGATAATTGCAGACAAATTTGTGTTGCTTGGATGACAAACTTCAAAAGGTTATTATGATTAATGTCAAAAGGTGTATTTATAAGTCTCGAAATGGCATGTGTAGGTAGGATACTTGACAGGTAAAATTTTACAATATCTCAAATTTAATGCCCTTAAATTATTGGCGCATGTTTCTTTAAAGTTGACATAATATTTGAATGTAACCTTCAACATTAAAACGCCCTAACAACTACAACGGCAAATTTAGACGTATTTTTAATTATAATAATAATAATAATATACGTTTATTAGCATTTTGCTTTAAATTTTACATATTCTTATTTACATATACAAATATAACTTAAAAATAGATGTGCGAAACTAATATTACATATTGCTCGTCAGCATTCATCGGTTAATGCAATAATGCAATAACCGACGAAATTCAAACATGTGCATGCAGCAGTATGAAATATCCGCTATCTAATTATATAACCTACTTTTAAATAGGTATATTTACAAATACTTAAACTAGAACTTAAAATTAATATTACATATAGAATGTCATATACACAGCAATAAAAACACCAATGTTAGTATATGTTTCTTACATGACTAAATAACCTACTTTTAAATGTATTTACAAATACGCAATTCTTAATTTCTAAAGGTAACTTATTAAATTCTTCTAAACCGCGAACAAAAATGTTTTTTGTTGTTTGTACACGCCTACACCGATTTATATAGAAATTACTTATATTTCTAGTGTTATAGTTATGTATATCTTGCACTATTACTAACCTATTACTTAAATGTGGAGGCAAATATCCCATCTTAATTCTATAAATAAATATGAGAGCTCTATAAACAATATGTTGCTTAACACTCATTAAATTTAACGTATTCAACATCAATTTTATAGGAGTGTATCTGTTACACTTTAATATCACTCTCATGGCTTGGTTTTGAATTTTTTGAATCTGCTGTACCTCATTTTGATTCAAATTGAAAAGCAGGGTGGAACAGAACCCTAAATGAGGTGCTATTAGCGATTTGTACAGTAGCAACTTTATTTTTATAGACAAACCTCTAGAAGTTCTACGTAAGAAGAAAACTTTTTTTAACATTTTATTCATCACGTATTGCGCATGTGATTTAAAATTTAAATTCTCATCAATTATAGTCCCAAGATATTTCATTTCGCTTACCTTATCCAGTTCATAATCATTTATCTTAATTTTAACATTACTAACATCTAATCTACTTAATTTATAATTGCTACCTACAATCATGTACTTTGATTTACTAGCATTAATACATAATTTATTATTACAAAGCCACTTGAATAATGATGATAAACCTTCATTAATTTCAGTAACCATTTGGTCTAAATTGTCTCCACATACATATATCATGGTGTCATCCGCGAACATACAAATATTGCAATGTTTCACATTCATTACTAAGTCATTCACGTACATATTAAATAGTAGTGGACCCAGTACCGTTCCTTGAGGAACACCAAAGTTAATTTTTATTGCATCTGATGTACAGCCATTATACTTTACTTTTTGTAGTCTATTTGTCATATATGATTTTAGCCAATGTCCTACATTGTCCTTAATTCCTAAACCCTCTAGTTTACTAATTAATAAGTCCCTATCAATAGTCTCAAAAGCTCTGCGTAAATCTATAAATACTGCCACTACAAAACACCCGTCATCTATAGTTTTTAACCACTTATCACAAATGTCCATAATAACAGTTTCAGTTTATTTATATTATTGCACTGTATTAGTTGATTAAGTTCGATTAAGGGCCGGTTTTCCCAATTCCGATTAAAATGCCGATCAGCGTACTCATTAAATAAAATACGGGATAGTACGTTTTTGCAAAAACCGGATGGCGCTAACCATTGATTAAAATACCGGTTAGTATGTGTTACCAACACCGGTTAGCGCTAATCATTGATTAAGAACGTTATTAAATGATGATATATTAACCGGTGTTTTACCAAACCTGATAAAATATTAAACAGTAATTGGGATTACTTACACGTGCGCATAACCTAGCAGATTTGGATTTTTACAGTCCAAATCAATTGATTTTCTGCTGTATTCATAAGTAATTCCGATATCGTCAATAGAAAGTTCGGTTGTCATCAGGACATTTCTAATCTCCAAATGAAAGTTCTATTATGCAAAAGAAAGTCCGCTATGACCAAAAGAAAGTTCGGTTTACCTAAATACATAAGAAAATGGATTTGTTGAGTAACACTTTATTTTCCATATGTTTTAGATAACAGATACATAAATAATAAATATAAATCTTCTACCAAATAACAAGATTAATCTTCTATTACTTCGCGCCTTAAGTTTTTTTTTGTAGCTGACCGCAACCGTCCTTTCTTTTGATCATAGCGGACTTTCTTTTGAATAATAGAACTTTCATTTGGAGATTAGAAATGTCATGTTGACGACCGAACTTTCTATTGACGATATCGGAATTACTTATGAATACAGCGGAAAATCAATTGATTTGGACTGTATTAGTATTGACTGCGATTATGTTTTCTTATGCATTTGTAATTAATAATTATTTTTGTTAGTGATTTAGTAATTGTATTGCATCTTCTATACATGACATTAACAGTATACTTAAAAATAAAAACATAATATTGAATATGTGTAACTTTTAGCTTACTAGGGAAATATTTGTGTTTTGGAAGCTTTTTAATTCTGTTACATTTCTGGGACTTTATCTCAGTTGCTAAAAATCCTAAATATTTGTGAAAATTTATGCCTGCGCTTGGTCTTTCCTTCTTTGTAATTGCTTTTAACAGCATCTTATTAAAACTAATCATTTATATGTTTGCGAGCTGTATGTTTGAAGTTCATCATTTTTAATTGACTTGCGAAATTATTTTGAGTATGTGACAGACGAATATTTCAAATCGGCTGACCAAAATTTCATAATGAAAGCGCTATTCCACTTCAAATAATTGAGGTGAAAAATATCTCAGTGTCAAACTGATCTTTAGGTTATTTTTTATTAATATTGTGCGTGCCTATTTTAAATTGTTTCTGAGCAATTGACATACTTTTTGTTAATATACTAAATGTTTCCACTGTTATTTCAAGAGCATATTATCCCGATTGTCTCAATGAAAATGATGCGCTTATTGAGCATATTGTTTCTTCGGATACTTTAACATCACTCTTATATTTAATATTAAATTATCTTTCTCGCTCTTGAGTGTGAAAAATTTTAAATAAAATATACAATTGGCTTCACAAAATTTATGTATGTACAGGGGTGCTTCAAAAGTTTATTAAAGTGGACATTCTAAAAAGCGTCATGCCAGTGATCGCTTTTTACAGGAAAGGCGCTTCAATAGGGATTTAGAATTAAAACTTGGGCTTTCTACCTTTATTATTATTTTGTGCTCTTTTATTGACAATAGTGTATTTCGAAAAGGTTGAAAAGCTTTTACACTTTCGCATCACATTAGTATTGTAAACTGTCTTAATAAAAATGTTGCGCTTTTTGATTTTATTGTCTTTAGATACTTTAACAATAAACTACCTTTCTCGCTCTTGAGTGTGTACCGGTTTGTGTAAAAAGCAATTCGAGAAGAATTTTAAATAAAACATACAATTGGCTTCACAAAATTTATCTATGTACAGCCGTGCTTCAAAAGTTTATAAAAGTGGACATTCTAAAAATCGTCATGCCAGTGATCGCTTTTTCCAGGAAAGGCGCTTCAATTGGGCTTCAAATTTAAAACTTGGGCTTTGTACTTTTAATAATTTGTGCTCTTTTATTAACGATAGTGGATTTCTAAAAGGTTGACAGGCTTTTACACTTTCGGATCAAAACAGTATTGTAAACTATTATAATAAAAATGTTATGCTTGATCTTATTGTGTCGTTGTATACTTTAACATTAAATTGCCTTTCTCGATCTTAAGTGTGTACCGGTTTGTGTCAAAAACAGTTCGAGGAGAATTTTAAATAAAATATCCTATTGGCTTAACAAAATATATGTATATACAGGGGTGTTTTAAAAGTTTATAAAAGTGGATATTCTAAAAAGCGTCATGCCAGTGATCGCCTTTTACAGCAAAGGCGCTTCAATAGGGCTTTAATTTAAAACTAGGGCTTTTTATACTTATTATTATTTTGTGCTCTTTTATTAACGATAGTGGATTTCGAAAAGGTTGTGAGGCTTTTACACCTTCACATCAAAATAGTATTGTAAACTAAGACAAATGTTGCGTTTTTAGAGCTCATTGTGTCTTTGGATACTTTAACATGACTTATGATTAACATTAAATTACCTTTCTCGCTCTTGAGTGTGTACCGGTTTGTATAGAAAACAATTCGAGAAGGATTTTAAATAAAATATACAATTGGTTTCACAAAATTTATGTGTACAGGGGTACTTCAAAAGTTTATAAAATTGGACATTCTAAAAAGCGTCATGAGATTGATCGCTTTTTACAGAAAAGGAGCTTCAATAGGACTCCAAGGCTTCAATTTAAAACTTGGGCTTTTTACTTTTATTATTATTTTGTGCTCCTTTATTAACGATAGTGGATTTTGAAAAGGTTCACAGACTTTTACATTTTCACATCAAAACAGTATTGTAAACTGTCTTAATGAACATCTTGACCTTTTTGATCTTATTGAGTCTTTGGATACTTTAACATTAAATTACCTTTCTCGCTCTTGAATGTGTACCTGTTTGTG
This sequence comes from Amphimallon solstitiale, assembly GCA_963170755.1. Classification (NCBI taxonomy): domain Eukaryota; kingdom Metazoa; phylum Arthropoda; class Insecta; order Coleoptera; family Scarabaeidae; genus Amphimallon; species Amphimallon solstitiale. Next base: position 149,527,172 of record OY720675.1, read on the forward strand.
CCGAAAACAGTTCGAGAAGAATTTTAAATCAAATATCCTATTGGCTTAACAAAATATATGTATATACAGGGGTGCTTCAAAAGTTTATAAAAGTGGGCATTCTAAAAAGCGTCATGCCAGTTATCGCCTTTCACAGGAAAGGCGCTTTAATAGCGCTTACATTTAAAACTTGGGCTTTCTATTTTTATTATTGTTTTGTGCTCTTTTATTAACGATAGTGGACTTCGAAAAGGTTGAAAGGCTTTTACACTTTCGCATCAAAATAGTATTGTAAACAGTCTTGATAAAAATGTTGATTTTTTTGATCTTATTGTGTCTTTGGATACTTTAACATTAAATTACCTTTCTCGCTCTTGAGTGTGTACCGGTTTATGTCAAAAACAGTTCAAGAAGAATTTTAAATAAAATATCCTATTGGCTTAACAAAATATATGTTTATATAGGGGTGTTTCAATATGGTTTCAATTTAAAACTTGGGCTTTTTAATTTTATTATTATTTTGTGCTCCTTTATTAATGATAGTGGATTTCGAAAAGGTTGACAGGCTTTTACACTTTCACATCAATATTAGTATTGTAAACTGTCTTAATGAACATGTTGACCTTTTTGATCTTATTGTGTCTTTGGATACTTTAACATTAGATTACCTTTCTCTCTCTTGAGTGTGTACCGATTTGTGTCAAAAACAGTTCGAGCAGAATTTTAAATAAAATATTCTATTGGCTTAACAAAATATATATATATACAGGGGTGTTTCAAAAGTTTATAAAAGTAGACATTCTAAAAAGCGTGATGCCAGTGATCGCCTTTTACAGGAAGGCGCTTTGGCTTACATTTAAAACTTGGGCTTTCTACTTTTATTAATGTTTTGTGCTCTTTTATTAACGATAGTTGATTTCGAAAAGATTGACAGACTTACACTTTCACATCAAAATAGTATTGAAAACTGTCTTAATGAACTTATTGACCTTTTTGATCTTATTGTGTCTCTGGATACTTTAACATTAAATTACCTTTCTCGCTCTTGAGTGCGTACCGGTTTATGTCAAAAACAGTTCGAAAAGAATTTTAGATAAAATATCCTATTAGCTTAACAAAATATATGTATATACGGGGGTGCTTCAAAAGTTTATAAAAGTGGACATTCTAAAAAGTCTTTTTTTTTACAGGAAAGGCGCTTCAATAGGGCTTAAATTTAAAACTTAGGCTTTTTACTTTTATTATTACTTCGTGCTGCTTTATTAACGATCGTGGATTTTGAAAAGGTTGACAGGCTTTACACTTTCACATCAAAATAGTATTGTAAATTGTCTTAATGAACATGTTGGGCTTTTGATCTCATTGTGCTTTTGGATACCTTAACATGACTTATGTTTAAAATTAAATTATCTATCTCGCTCTTGAGTGTGTACCGGTTTGTGTTAAAAACAGTTCCAGAAGAATTTTAAATAAAATATACAATTGGCTTCAAAAAATATATGTATATACAGGGGTGCTACAAAGGTGTATAAAACTGGACATTCTAAAAAGCGTCATGCCAGTGATCACTTTTTAATGGAAAGGCGCTTCAATTTAAAACTTAGGCTTTTTACTTTTATTATTATTTTGTGCTCCTTTATTAACGATAGTGGATTTCAAAAAGGTTGACAGGCTTTTACACTTTCACATCAAAATAGTATTGTACAGACTTAATAAAAATGTTGCGCTTTTTGATCTTATTGTGTCTTTGGATACTTTAACATGACTTATGTTTAACATTAAATTACCTTTCTCGCTCTTGAGTGTGTACCGATTTATTTCAAAAACAGTTCGACAAGAATTTTAAATAAAATATCCTATTGGCTTAACAAAATATATGTATATACAGGCGTGCTTCAAACGTTTATAAAAGTGGACATTCTAAAAAGCGTTTTTTACAGGAAAGGCGCTTCAATAGGGCTTAAATTTAAAACTTGGGATTCTTACTTTTATTATTATTTTGTGCTTTTTTCTTAACGACAGTAGACTTCGAAAAGGTTGATATGCTTTTCCACTATCACATCAAAATAGTATTGTAAACTGTCTCGATGAAAATGTTGTGCTCTTCGAGCTTATTGTTTCTTTGGATACATTAACATGACTTATGTTTAACATAAATTTACCTTTCTCGCTCTAGAGTGTGTACCGGTTTGTGTAAAAAATCTTTCGAGAAGAATTTTAAAGAAAATATACTATTGGCTTCACAAAATATGTTTATACAGGGGTGCGTCAAAAGTTAATAGAACCCGACATTCTAAAAGGCGTCATGACAGTGATTGCTTTTTACAGGAGACTATGAAAAAGCTGTAAGCGGACGCGAAAGAAGCGATTCCAACTAAAAGAGATTGACGGACCCGCTGTAAGCGGACGTTAGAGCTAGTTATATATAATAAAAGCGCACAGACCTCTGTTGTTAATCGCCTTAGTTGAAAGAGCTTAACCGAGCATTTTCGAAACTATCAAAATAGAAGAAGTCGACAAAACGCCAGGTTGAACTCCTCTCTGGATACGCGGAATTGAAAGCTGTCCTTTAGCGTGCGTGTTAGGAGGACTCTAAAGGGTTCCTCGCCGGCGAGTTTTTCCTTCTAAGTGGAGCGTGTGCAGAGATATGGGGTTTTAAAGGGGAGCGTGCATTCCATTTTGTAACGAAAAAATGGCTTACGTTTTGACCATTCCCGTGACAAGCGACAAAAATCTCGGGAAACGTCAAACTGACATCAAACTGAGTTGTGTCCACAGATTCATTTTTAAGCGTGAAATACGAAATTTTGAAGGTTGCGAGGGTCCAATAAGACCCGAGGTGTTAAAGAACGGCCTTCTCTGGACCTTCTACGTGCTTATTTCGAGTCGACAGACGCACGCAACCAAGGGCACGAGCACTTTCAAATTCGTTTGCAGAAGCATTTGGTCAGAAAAATGGCCGATTCAACGTGCACTGTATCAATGCATTCCGGACGGGCGAAAAATATAATCAGATTCTCATGTGCACTGCCGGTCAATGTATTACGGTCCGGTGAATGTTCGGCATCTCCATATCTCCACACAATACATAACGGTCCCGCTTGATTTAATATGTTTATCTATATACAGGGGTCGATTAGTATTTTAATAATGATTTGAATTAAAATACGTTAATTCCAGAACGCGTATGCCCCGTTTCCTAAATGGAGAAAAGGATTGCTTTTAACATCGATGTGCCCTTATGTAATAATTTTATTTAATCGATTACGCATACATGCAAAGTGGGCGGAGCTAGCTGAAATTAATTTCTCTCTTCCGATTAAAGTAAAATTCGGCACTTGGGAGTTTTTGTGGTGTCATTGATCACGTATCCAAAGTCGAAATGTCAAATAAAAACAAAATGGCCGAAGGATTTTTTGAAAATTGACGTATGAATGTGAAATTTTATATACGGGAGTGTCTTAGGTCACCGATCACGAATCCATAATCAAAATGTCAAAAAAAACAAAATGGCGGAAGATTTTTTGAAAATTGACGTATGAATGCGAAATTTTAGATACGGGGGTTTTGGGGGTCGCCGATCACGATTCCAAAGTCAAAATGTCAAAAAAAAAACAAAATGGCGAAGATTTTTTGAAAATTGACGTATGAACGTGAAATTTTAGATACGGAGGTTTTGGGGGTCGCCGATCACGATTCCAAAGTCAAAATGTCATAAAAACCAAAATGGCGGAAGATTTTTTGGAAAATTGACGTACGAACGTGAAATTTTAGATACGGGGGTTTTGGGGGTCGCCGATCACGATTCCAAAGTTAAAATGTCAAAAAAAAACAAGATGGCGGAGGATTTTTTGAAAATTGACGTATGAACGTGAAATTTTAGATACGGGGGTTTTGGGGGTCGCCGATCACGATTCCAAAGTCAAAATGTCAAAAAAAACAAAATGGCGGAAGATTTTTTTGAAAATTGACGTATGAATGTGGAATTTTAGATACGGGGGTGTTTGTGGTCGCTTATTACGTCTTCAATTTGGCGATTCTTCGAAACGTGATTGAACAGGGCTTAAATTTAATACTTCATTTTTTCTTAACGATAGTAGATTCGCAAACATCAGAATCTTATTGTACAGTGTCTCAATGGAAATGTTGCGCTCATTGAGCTCATTGTCTCTTTCAATACTTTAACATGACTTATGTTTAACATTAAATTACCTTTCTCGCTCTTGAGTGTGTACCAGTTTGTCTAAAAAGCAGTTCGAGAAGAATTTTAAATATAATAATAAAATATACTATTGGCTTAACAAAATATATGTAGGGGTGCTTCAAAAGTTTATAAAGGTGGACATTCTCAAAAGCCATGACAGTGATTGCTTTTTACAGGACAGGCGCTTCAATAGGACTTAAATTTAAAACCTGGGCTTTTTACTTTTATTATTATTTTGTGCATTTTTCTTAACGAGAGTAGACTTCGAAAAGGTTGACAGGCTTTTACACTTTCACATCAAAATAGTATTGTACACTGTCTTAATAAAAATGTTGCGCTTCATGATCTCATTGTGTATTTGCATACTTTAACACGACTTATGTTTAACATTACATTACCTTTCTCGCTATTGAGTGTGTACAGATTTGTGTAAAAAACAGTTCGAGAAGCATTTTAAATAAAACAAAGTTAATAAAAACGGACATTCTAAAAAGCCATGACAGTGATTGCTTTTTGCAGGAAACTGTGAAGAAACTGTAAGCGGACGCGAAAAAGGCCATTCAATAGGGCTAAAATTTAAAACTTGGGCATTTTTTTGGATTTTTGAGTAAAATGAATTTTAAGTACATTTTTATTATTCCTTTGTGTTTCTTCATTAATGATAGTAGAATTCAAAAACGTTGACATGATTTTTTCACTGTTACATCAAAATAATACTGTAAACTGTCTTAATGGAAATGTTGCGCTCTGAGCTCATTGTTTCTTTGGATACTTTAACATGAATTATGATTATTATTAAATTACATTTTTCGCTCTTGAGTGTGTACCGGTTTGTGTCAAGAACAGTTCGAGAAAAATTTTAAATAAAATATCCTATTGGCTTAACAAAATATATGTATCTACAGGGGTGCTTCAAAAGTTTATAAAAGTGGACATTCTAAAAAGCGTTTTTTTACAGGAAAGGCGCTTTAATAGGGCTTCAATTTAAAATTTGGGCTTTTTACTTTTATTATTATTTCGTGCTCCTTTATTAACGAGAGTAGACTTCGAAAAGATTGACAGGCTTTTACACTTTCACATCAAAATAGTATTGTAAACTGTCTTAATGAAAATGTTGCGCTTTTTGAGAGCTCATTGTCTCTCTGGATATTTTAATATGACATGTTTAACATTAAATTACCTTTCTCGCTCTTGAGTGTGTACAGGTTTGTGTTAAAAACAGTTCGAGAAGAATTTTAAATAAAATATCCTATTGGCCTAACAAAATATATGTTTATACAGGGGTGCTTCAAAAGTTTATCAAATTCGAAATTCTAAAAAGCGTTTTTTACAGGAAAGGCGCTTCAATAGGGCTTAAATTTAAAACTTGGCCTTTTGACTTTTATTATTATTTTGTGCTCTTTTCTTAACGAGAGTAGACTTCGAAAAGGTTGACATGCTTTACCACTATCACATCAAAATAGTATTGTAAACTGCCTCGATAAAAATGTTGTGCTCTTTCAGCTCATGTTTCTTTAAATACTTTAACATAAACTATGTTTAACATTAAATTACCTTTCTCGCTCTTGAGTGCGTACAGGTTTGTGTAAAAAAACAGTTCGAGAAGCATTTTAAATAAAATATACTATTGGCTTCACAAGATATATGTATATACCGGGGTGCTTCAAAAGTTAAGGAACGCGAAAAAAGCCATTCAATAGGTCTAAAATTTAAAACTTGGTTTTTTTTTTGGATCTTTGAGTAAAATGAATTTTAGGTTCATTTTTATTACTCTTTTGTGTTTCTTCATTAACGATAGTAGAATTCAAAAAGGTTGACATGCTTTTTCACTGTTACATCAAAATAGTACTGTAAACTGTCTTAATGGAAATGTTGCGCTCTGAGCTCATTGTTTCTTTCGATACTTTAACATGACTTATGTTTAACATTAAATTACCTTTCTCGCTCTTGAGTATGTACAGATTTATGTCAAAAACAGTTCGAGAAGAATTTTAAATAAAATATCCTATTGGCCTAACAAAATATATGTATATACAGGGGTGCTTCAAAAGTTTATAAAAGTGGACATTCTAAAAAGCGTTTTTTACAAGAAAGGCGCTTCAAAAGGGCTTAAATTTAAAACTTGGGCTTTTTACTTTTATTATTATTTTGTGCTTTTTTCTTAACGGGAGTAGACTTCGAAAAGGTTGACATGCTTTTCCACTATCACATCAAAATAGTATTGTAAACTGCCTCCATGAAAATGTTGTGCTCTTTCAGCTCATTGTTTCTTTAAATACTTTAACATGAACTATGTTTAACATTAAATTTCCTTTCTCGCTTTTGAGTGTGTACAGGTTTGTGTAATAAAACAGTTCGAGAAGCATTTTAAATAAAACATACTATTGGCTTCACAAGATATATGTATATACAGGGGTGCTTCAAAAGTTAATAAAATCGGACATTCTAAAAGGCCATGACTTGCTTTTTACAGAAAACTGTAAAGAAACTGTAAGCGGACGCGAAAAAAGCGGTTCAAGCTAAGAGAGATTGACGGACAGCTGTAAGCGGACGCGAAAAGGCGATTCAAGCTCGAAGAGATTGATGGACAGCTAGTATTCGAAATAAATACACAATATCGCATTCGAAAAAAAAATGTTTTGCCCTGGCCTGGGTTCGAACCCGACCCGGCAAAGTCCTTGTATTAAGTAGCCGTCAATTTGGCATTCGGCTATCGAACCACTTCAAAATAATTTGTTTAACTGCCGTATTTATATGTAGGCGTGACTCTATGTTGAAATCTGCAATTTTTTTTAAATTTCAGAGAAAATAGATGTGAAATCTTCAAAAGAATACGTTTTAATTGCGTCCACATAATTAATTAGTACCTTGTCCATGTCCTAAAACTAAATATATTATGTGTGTTTATTTGCCATGAATCTATTCTGACGTTAATAATTAAAAGCAATCCTTAAGGAAACTGGCATACGCGTTCTGGAATTATCGTGTTTTAAAATTCAAATTTGTAATCATTAAAATATATCAGCCTGTATGTAAAAATGTTAAGTCAAGCTACGAATATATAATATATTTAAGGGCAGTGCACATGAATGTATATGTGTGTACATAACATGTTATGAGCATTGCACTTGATTTATTGTGTACATTCATTTGTGACGTATTTCAGGAATTTTTCGAGTGCATCAAGAGTTTAAATTCCTTGTCCTATCAATACCGAATCTGAATCAAGTTCGAATAAGGATGGTAACGCTTCCTAAAACTATATTATTTTCAATTTCGAGCCGTTTTCCTCTCGAAAAATCGTCAGAGCTTGGCATTTCATGCTTAAAAGTCAATGTTTCAAAATATTTCGTCCGCCTGTCAGATTTGCGAAAAGTCAATTTTGTGTTTAGTCCTCGTTTTTATTTACGTAAAATGGGCATTCTTTAGGCACGTCATGGCTTAATTTCGCGTGTTTTGACAAATTCGACCGAACACGCGGTCATACGTTTATTTTAATTGCTCACGCGTCCCTCGACCTTAAAATATGGATTTGAGCGCGTTGAAAAGCAGAAACTGCGGGCTTTTTAACCGTACTTTTCCCTGTACGTCGTATACAATCGTTTATTAAGAGATACCTTCAGAAAATCGGGCAACGTCTTAAAAAACAACGTTTAAATTTGTCCGTAAATATCCGGCGATCGGACAGAGTTATAAAGCCGAAATTTCAACCGTAATTAGCTCGGACATTCCTCTTCACACGACGATCGGTCCGAATGCGCTACCTATACAGGGCGTTGCACAATTTCGAGAAACGTCACCCGTTGCACGGTCCTATCTCTATCCCCTGTTTTCTCACGTCATTTTTAAAGGATGACCGTGAGCTAATATTATGTCGCAATATTTTTTAAACTGTTATGTCAGCCAATCGTAATGAGAAAAAGTTTGAAATCGACCAATAACATCACAATTACACCGACTATTTGCTAGTAGCAAATTACAGCGATAATTTTTTGATTAAAAAGAAATCCAATCAAATTGGTCTATTTCTAATCATGTGTGTCAAATTAACCAATGAAACCATCATTTAACTAACGCTTATGTCATCATGAAATGTCATACATCATTGTCTATTCCGATGACAATGATGTATGACATTTTATGATGACATAAGCGATAAATATAATTTTACGAATTGTTCTATTATTTTTTCAAGTTGTTTCATAGGACCTGTGTTTAAATAAATACATAAAAAAGTTAGTATTGCCCTGGTTGTCAAGGTAGCGCATCCATTTGTCTCAAAATAAGCATTAAAATTCAGCACCGTCGCCATTTTGAAGCAACCTTCAGATTTCGCTTTTGAGATTTTCTCTAACATAAGGTGAGTGAATTGGTATAAATTCGAAGAAACAATTAGTTATCTTACAAAAACCAACATGAGCAAGAGATTTGGTCAAAGCTCGGCTGATTCAATACAAACAGCTGTCGAACAAACAACACCAATCAACACCAAAAAAAGTAAGAACACAATATGGAAACAGTTTTCAGAGTTTTGCCTTGAACGTAATTATGAGTTAACTGCATCAACCGAGTTGAAACAAATCGCAACAATTTTGGAGGACTGGGCATATAACATGCGCAAAAAAAAATCGAGAAAACTACAAAGAATCTGTTGTCAAAACTTTGTGGAATGGAACCGCAAAACTTATCCAGGAAAAATATTTCAAGGATTATAATAGAAAAATGGATCCATTCACTGATATTGAATTTAAGACTGCGAGAGACGCGCGTAATTGTAAGCGTCGAGAACTTCAATTTATTCTCGAAAAAAGAAAATCATCTGCTGCAGCTCTCAAGAAAGAAGAAATAGAACAGCTGATAGCAGCATGGGACGAAAATACTCCAAATGGATTACCAAGAAAGTTCTATCACACTGCTAGCTACGAACTGGCATGTAGAGGTGGAGAAGCGTCAAAAGCGTTAGTGCAATATTTTAGAGAAGAAATAGATCATTATGGAAATCAAACTGGAAGGATAGAATATAATCCGATAATTTCTAAAACTGCACAAGGTGGATCGCGCAGGTTAACTGATAGCAAATTTTTAACGCCAAATAAAAATAACACTGACAAATGTCCGGTACGTCTTTTTCATAAATTAATGTCAAAAAGAACTGAAAATATTCAAATTGATCGTTTCTTTTTGTCACCTAATCCATATTGGCAGGAACCTTTATCTAAGGGGTGGTATAAAAATCTCCCGGTAGGCCAAAACGAAATAGGAAAATGGACAAAACAAGCGGCCCAAAAGATTGGCTTGGATCCTAAAAAGATAAAAATTACAAACCATTCACATCGTTCTTCTGCTGTAACACAACTAGCTAAAAGTGGAGTAGGTGAGCAGCAGTTGTTAAAAATAACAGGACACTCTTCTGCAAACTCCATCAAACCCTATCTACAACTTGACGAAAAGCATCACGCAACCGTAATAAACAAATTAAGAGGAGACACTGTTTCTTCCTATTCATCTCAAGGAAATAGCACTATTACCTACAATAATTGCACCATTAACTACAACAATTGTAAAGATTCTTAATTGTTTAATAAAGATACTTACATACTTATTTAACATTTTCCCACATAGTTTAAAAAATAATCACGCCGAATTACATTCGTGGTAATAATTTTTTGTTGATAATTTTAACTAGATTAGCACTCACCTTTATTGCTATTAAGAAATCAACAAAGGTTCGTGCATCTGGTTAAAATTATCAAAAAATTATCACCACTTATGTAATTACTGTTGATAATTTAATGCATGTGTAAAAAAACCCATTAGTCGGAATTGTTTTGTCGCTTTGACAGCGATAAAAGTTTACTTTAACTTTTATATCGGCAAAAAAGTTGTCTACCTTTGGTTGGCCTGACAACAAATTGTGTTTTCTCGTTATGTCATAAAATCAACGAACTCACTGTCAAAATGAAATGTCAAAGTCCCCCGACTTCAATTTGCTTACTTTATGATCATAGTGTTCCTAGTGAAGTGTTGTTATGACAAAATTTGCACACTCATTGTAAGTAATCGTCACAAAATGTATAAGAACTGTGTTTTTAATAACTGTATTTTTAAATAGTATGATTACTGCGTAATAAATTTTTCAGTAATTGTTTACACATTTAGTAAATTATCTTATCGAATTACATTCGAGCTTTCTTTTTATTTCCGAATAAATTTTCCATTTTTAAACTCAAATTTAATTGCTAAATGGTAACTGAACTCAACAAATTGCTTCTTCAATAAAACGACTCGTCCTTCGGACTCGTCGTTTTATCAGGCAATTTGTTTCGTTCAGTTACCTAGCAACAAAAATTTTCGTTAAAAGCTAAAAATTTATCCGGAAAAAAGAAAGCTCTCGTATAATTATAAGTGAAAATAAAATTCTTATTGAAAAAAATATTATATAATTTTGCCTTAAGCAATAAGCAATAAGGTCTCATCTTATACCTATTAAAGTCATAACAATGACTTTACGTGTAATTACGATAAAACGAATTTTCTAATTATGTCTATCGCTGTCTATCCGGAGTACGATTGCGCCTAAACGGTTGTAGCCATTGACAAGATATTCCAAATAGAAGCATGCAACTTCGTAAGTAAAACTTTGCCCCATGTCGTAAATATTATTGGCAAATTTCTGGCCAAGTATCGTTTAAATAATAGAGTAATATTTAGAAGTCAGTTTGGAAAAACTTTTGGAAGTAAGGAAGTAAATTCAGAAAATCCGGAATATGACATTAACTCCTTTTGGTATAAATAATGGAGAGATATAATTAGACGTAATTTTTTGATACAATAATATTTAATATAAAAAGTTAAGTGCTTCTGCCTATTCTTTATATTTGCCGTTAAAAATTATAGAAAGGATATCCATAATATCATTACTTTCGTAATTCGAAGACCATAAAGTTTGCATTAAACCACAATATTTTCAGCAATTATAAATTATCAGGTATAATTCTAATAACATTGCTAAATTTATATATATCCGACCTTCTTGAATGCGTTTAGTATTAAACAATGTGCATACACCGTTATCTTAAACATCCTATTATTTTGTAAGTAAAATTCAAGTGCCTATATTTATAAGAGTAATTCATATATACATATATTAGAAGTATACAGTAAGTATTTTTCTTCGGAAACTTTATATTATTTGAACTTATATTACATATTTTAAGATTATTTTCAAATCTAGAGATTGTTACCATATTGTTTTGAAGTTATTGTTGTACATATTCTAGTTTAAAAATAATATTTACAGTACTTATAAGAAATGTTTATATTTTTACTACGAAGAAAGAGAAGAAAGTTGCAGTTTTCACCTACCTATGGGCTAAGCAGATATATGTTTCTGGTCTCAACTTCAGAATTTCATGATTTATCAACTTGTACTTTTCATTTTGAGGTTTTCAAGTATATTTAATTCTTTTGCAATTTCATTAAAATTGCTTGGCATCTCTCTTTAACGGTTTTTGTAATATACTCATCCATTATCTCCGTATATAGGTAACATTGTAGTATTGAAGATGCAGAATGAATTAAAAGAGAAAAATAGGTCAGAAATTTTAGAGAATATTTGATAGAAATTTCACATTTGTAACTTTTCGTAAACTTTTTGAGATACCGAAATTTTCTGTAATATGTACACATCTTCGTAACCTTTGAAGAATATAACCACAAATTGTATCTAATAGTAATTTTTACATATAATGTAACAAACATAATTAAAAGTGCGTGGCATCCTTAGTTATCAAGTTTTTTTTAACTGGCAATCACAATTGGCTACGACTTACTAATGAACAAACATATGACCAGATAGTAGCTAACGTTATTTTAGTAAATGCTGAATATGATCACAATTATTATAGATGCACATGTCGCACCTACGCATCGTTTCGGAATGTACCATTCACAGAGCCTCCAGAGTTTATTATGGCTCATTTAATATTCACTTTAGTTCTTCAGTGTTACTAAGTTGGTTTTATATACGTTATTCTTACGGCAGTCCATAAAAAAGCATCTAGTGGCGTAATAATTGGTGATCTTGCCGATCAGAGGAAGATATCTGCATTACCAACCCAGTTAAGAAACAATTCAATAATTATGAGCAGATGCACAATCATATTGAAAATATAACTCATCTAGCATCTAGCATAGCTTTATTGTTATAAAGGTACGTTGATCCCTTTTTCCACAGTAAAATGAAGATTATTGCTTTTTTCTACCAAAAACTATCGAGAAAATAACACTCTTCATACAGTTTGATCGCCATTTACAGTTATTTATCTTTTCCTGCTCTTTTATTTATTTTTGCGCAATAAACTTAGAAATTGAATTACTACCGCTTTTCTAAAAAATTAAAATACATACTCATATCAAACCTTATATCTATGAAATCAGAAAAATAAGCATTTTTAAAGAAATCTTTAGCAACTGTGATTGCTATTCACCAAAACATAAGTTTATGTTTCATCGAGATAACCATGTTCAGCATTATCTTTTATTTAAGATTATTAAACACTACGTATTTATTACTAGCAACCATTTTCAATGTTTACGAAGGTATGTATACCGTAAGCGTCAAATTTTAATTTCGGTTTGCACTTCTATCATATGCAGAAGATGATCTTATCATATGCAGCGATGCCTGCTTGCTAACAGTGGAGGGAGAGCAACGGAGTGGCGGGGGACCCCCACGCCTTACAAATGTCCAGTGTGGCAGCCTCGCTTATGTCTATCTTTAGTTTAATTCGTCGCGCTCTTTTCCACTTACTACTTTCCTATCAGAAATTAAAATATGACGACCTCGGTATATGAAAATTACAGCAATTTTTCTTAATCTGAATATACTATTAACTACTCCTGAAATTTCTAAGCAACTTTGCTAATTTGGCAGATCCTACATGTTCAATATTTAGAAAATTTTCCGTATTCGGAGATATAGGCAACCTCTAAATGACTTCTTTTCATCATATCACTCACACTTAAGTATGGTTTATAAGTTTTTCTAATGCTAATAAATGTAATTATTAAACACTGATTGCATATCTAGCAATTCTTCTGTAATATTTAACCTTTTTTTCAATTTTTCTAATACTACTACTACTACTCTACACGGAAAATGAATTAATTTAAATGCATCTAATTGTACACTAATGAATAAATAACGGGGGAAAATAAAAATACAAATGGCAGTCCATTTATAAGGTAAAGTTAGTAACTCAGTGTATACTAACTTTAAAAACTGAACATTGGATTGAGTAAGTAGTAAATATAATAATACTTAGTAACTGTATGTAGTAGCATTAAAACAAATAGTGTTTGCTCATTAATGAGACAATGAGAATGAGAAATCGTAAATAACTCGAGAATATTTAGAAAAATCGTAAGAAAATCAAATCTATGACCAGAAAATGGTAGGTATACCATTCCATTCTACAAAAAGAGTTATTTATTGTTTCCAAATTTTGGAAACTCAAGCAATCTTAGATGTTTGAGTTTCATCCTCACTTCAAATAAAAATTACAATTGTCTACATTATATTATTGAAAATTATATATATATATATATATATATATATACAGGGTGTCCAGAAACTCTCCTGACAAACGAAGACCGGAGATTCCTCAGCTAATTTTAAGACAATTTAACCCAATTCACCCTAGCCCGAAAATGCTTCCTAAGGTCATAGGCGTCCGTTTTGGGTAGGTAAACGGTTATTTTAACGAATAACTTTTTTGTCTTTAACTTTTAAGCATTTGTGACACTAGATTATTAAATTTTCAGGTATTCTAGTACTAAAAGGTACTCGTACTTTAAGTCGCTAGGATACACCGTTTTCTAGAAAAATCGATTTGAAAATTTTTCGTTTTTTCGTCATTAAAATTCAATTTATTATTTTTTGCACTAGTTCGCTCTGAACTGCCAACAGAAATAAAACCTACGTTTTTAATTGTCAAATTGTTGCCAGTTCGCGAAGTGGAAATGACGAAAGATGAAATGACGAAAAAACGAAAAATTTTCAAATCGATTTTTCTAGAAAACGGTGTATCCTACCGACTTAAAGTAAGAGTACCTTTTAGTACTAGATTACCTGAAAATGTAATAATCTAGTGTCACAAATGCTTAAAAGTTAAAGACAAAAAAGTTATGCGTTAAAATAACCGTTTACCTACCCAAAACGGACGCCTATGGCCGGTACTAGAAATTCGCAATTGATGGAATCCATTCATCTCTGGAGGATAAATAAGCATACCAGTTTTTGTTTTTCTAAATAGAAGCGTTCGGGAGATATTAAAAAAAAAACTAATTAAAAGGCGCCATCTTCAAAGAGCTCTAGCTCCCTTAGGAAGCATTTTCGGACTAGGGTGAATTGGGTTAAATTGTCTCAAAATTATCTGAGGAATCTCCGGTCTTCGTTTGTCAGGAGAGTTTCTGGACACCCTGTATATATGTATTGAAAAATTCAAAATATTCTTGGTAGTAATTTGAATTTTTTAATTTTGAATTTTTCAATACATTTGTATAACTGGCAAAGAATTGTAATATATTTTATATATATATATATATATATATATATATGTATAAATAAATAAAACTAATTCTTGGTCGTTTATAATAAAATATATAACTTTCTCTTGGCGTTAGCGTCCTTAAATAACTCAATAAGTTTAAGTTTAGGATCAAAACATACTATTGAATTTACAGAGAAAGATAATTTGCAAATAGATTCAATTATCTCAATTATAGAATCACACAGAAAATAAAAATCAAAATGAAAAAAACCATATAAGATCGAAAATGTGTAATGTAATTTTAAATTATATAAACAGTATGTTGACTTTCCATCGTGAAAAGATATTAAAAAAACACAAAATTATTTAAAAGAAAATAGTTATTTAATTGTGCTTAATGCTGATAAAAACAACAAAACAGTAATAATGGAAAAAACGGACTATGAACTAAAAATGGAACACTTACTTAATGATGAAAACACATATGCAATATTTAAAAACAATCCTACCAATAAATATCAAAGAGCTAATAACAATCTAATAAGTAAATGGGAAAATAAAAATTTGATTTCTCCCTCAATTGCGAAAAGTTTAAAAATTCACAAGGCGCAATCTCCCAAAATATATGGTTCGCCTAAATTACATAAACCTAATGTGCCATTAAGACCTATCATGTATTCAAAGTCCATTCTACAATCTTTCAAAATTCTTAGCAAACATACTACCAAACATAACAGGTAAGAATGATTGTTATATTAAAAATTCTTTTGAGTTTAAACAATTTCTAGATTCAATAAACATTAATAATGAGCACATACTAATTTCCTTAGATGTGATATCTCTTTACACTAATAGGTATTCCTTTAGATTTGGCAAGGGAAGTAATTAAAAAGAAATGGAATGATATTAAAAATTATACTAATTTGCCCATAGAAGATTTTATAGAAGCTATTATATATAGGCTTTATTGATACTAGTGTATTAAAATAATTTAACAGGCATACTCTAGTAACTCTACACAACAATATTTTCAAGTGTAAATTTTTACATGTTAATATCTATGCGAACTTTTTAATTTAGTGTTTACTTTTCACTTCCACTAGTATTCGACTTTACAAACATATCGGCATCATTTTTTTGAATGTTTAATTTGAATATAGCTAGATATATACAAAATTTGGATAACACAATTCAAAATACCTCTTGAGAGTTGTAATTATCTCACGTTACTTTTTACACCGAAATAGTTTCAAGCATATATGTATGATTCTTCTTTCTTCGAATACACAGGCATGCTTCTGAGTAAAATTCTATAGTTGGTTTGTAAAAATGTCACTTATTACCGTTCGTTCTTATTAGGGTTACTATTGAACATTTACTTTTATAAAATATTTAATTAAATTCAAATTTTATTGATTGTTACTGTGAACTTATACTTGATAAGTAGAGAAACCATATGCAAGCACCCATTTCTCTTTAAATATTTGTCTGGTAGGTCTTTAAAAACAATAATGGGACAGCGTGTCGCAGCGGTGAAAAAGCTGCAAATATGTATAATATAAATAAACATGTTTTGAATAAAAATATAATTCAAGGGAAGTTCTGTTGCATAAAACATTTTAGCGTTGCGTGGTACAGAAAGCAATAAAGAATAGGTATAATTTTTTTCATTAAATTAGAATCTTTTTGTTTACGAAATATTCTACTTTCGTAATGAAACCCACGATTAAATCTTTTTCCTAGCGTAATAGTCAGCGTGTTAAGATACACTTTATTTGCTGAAATACGCATACAGTGCTTACTCACAGTGTTAAAACTATTTCTGTTTACTTAAGTTAGAAGTTGTTATTCTAAGTCATTTCCCAATCAAAAAACATTTTAGAATATGGTTATACTTTTAGCAATCTGCGCTGTATAAGAAGGTGAATGGATGTTCTTTAAAATAATGATTTTATAATAGAGTTGCCGTTAGTTGAATATAATGAAGAACTCAAATTATAAGAAGACATTTTAATTAGTAAATAACTTTGTGCTCTTTTTGTTCAAATTGCTATTGAATATCTAATTCTATAAAATATGTAATTAAATTTAAATCTGACTGGTTGTCACTTTGATTTTACACTTGATAACTAAATAAATCACATGCAAGTACCTATTTCATTTTGAAGATTAATCTGACAAGTCTTTAAAGAAAATTAATGCGATAGTATGCCGCAACATGAGAAAACTACAAATATGGATAATTTAAATAAACATAAAGACACAATACATATCCTTTGTAGTAATAAAACTTGATTCTAACTCCGCGTGGTACAGAAAAGAAGGAAGAACATAAATTTTTCATTGTATTAATAGTTAATTTACTATTATTTTATACATGTATATAAAATGTGTATATAATAAAACTAATATAAATATAAAGCAACTTAAATATAAATTTTACAAACATGTAAATTCTAGTATTTCTTTGAAAAATTGGTGTTCATAATTTGGTAACGAAAAGTTCTTCCAAATATTATGATTACTTCTTGAGTGTACTTCCCGCATTCTTAGTAACTTTAATTTTACTGTATTGTACATGGACCAAATCTATATAGAAATACTTTAAATTTACTAATATAGCTTTTTTAAATAGATATTGTCCTGATATATTCAACGCATACAAACGAATGAAATGTTCCACTGCCCTAACTCCCGCATTTAGAATGTACATACATACACTAATTATATACGCTTATAAGCATGGTATCGTGTCGTGAGTGACATTAAATAAATTACAGATTAAAAGTTATAAAGAGAAAATTGTCACCGATTTGCTACCATTACTTCAATGTCGTATTCGATATTAATTAAATAATAATTGTCGTTTACCTTACACTGAAGAGATTGGTAGCTCGAGGAGCTCACTTATTTATTCACCTATTTACATTTTCCAACTCTACATCATTTAACTATGCAGAATTATGAAAGTGGCACTATGCTTTTTGCATGAATTTTCTCATATTATGTACATACAAAACTTGATTCTGTTTATCACTTTATAGGTACGAAAGATTATATATAACTGTATATATTTTGAGTGTTTGTAACCGTTTACACTTACAGTGTCAAGAGCAATAGTGAAGAAGGCTATTGCGTCCAGGCTTCTTGTATTTACTACTTCTCCATGTCTACCAAATGTTTCTTTAACGCGTAAGACGAAACGCAGGATACGTTGTGTTTTGCCAAGCCGATAGCGTATTGATGTGATTTCAGCACACAACCGAGACCTACTGGAGATGATCAACGCGTGTCGACTGTTAAATCAAAGAAGTGGTAAGATCACGGCCCCAGATGTGTCTGCCAATGCCAAGGCGATATTGTGATTCACTGGCCACTGCTCTCGGCTAATTGATTTCGACAGCATTATGTGCATATTTCGGTAGCTTCTTTTGCTTGGATACTTAACGCAAGTTAAAATAATTATTTCTTCGACCGTTTATAAATAAACATATAATTCCGGTATAAGTGGACAACAATAACGGGAGTTGAAAGCATTTATTGAAGTGGTGTGGATTGCACTCTCTCACATCGAAGACGAGAAGTATAGCCAAATATTTCTGTGAAAAGTTGGGAGTAAAATATTTCAAGCAACCAAATCACCTTGTGTACTAATTCTATTCATTTTTTGCCAGAGTATAGGTACTTCCTGTTTTATAATATTAAAGATTATAGTCTTGTTTTTGCATTCAATAATATTTTTCGTTCTAATCGCTATAGGTCTATGCATCGGTGAATATGATATTCCATTTCATATTAAACAAACCGTCAAAAATACTCTGATATGTAATAGAGTAAAAATGTTTGTTAGTGTAACAATTTGAACGGAATATCGGTATTAATAAATTCTTATAGTAAGCAAAAAGAACAAAGAGTATTTAAGCCCCTGATAAATGCAAGATATAAATATAACATTGATCTAAATTGACAACTATAACAATTATATGTATAACGAAAGCATACCAAAAGTTACTTTTTCATTGAATTCAGCATTTGTGCAAGTTTGTATATCACGCACTCGTAGATGAATTTGTAGATTTTCACAAAAGATACCATGTAGAATAAAGATAGAGCATTAAGACACAAATTTGAAACTTATTTTATAGTAAAATAATTATCATTTTATTTAGTACCCCTTGCAGAACCTAAGAGCTGTTTCTGTAATTATAGAAAACTAGCTGTCCATCAATCTCTTCGAGCTTGAATCGCCTTTTCGCGTCCGCTTACAGTTTTAAACAGTTCCCTGTAAAACGCCAAAAAAAATCAGTTTAAATCAGTTTTGATTTTCTAAACTTTTGGCACACCTTGTATAGACGTATATTTTTGTCCACGAACTACTGTCACGGTGACAGGTGGAACGACAATTTAAAGCATCTTAACGTGAGTCTGACTTTTCGTTGTTGAAGTTTGAAATTTAGATGCTATTCAGCGTAATACTAAGACTTGACACTAAAAGATTCATAGTGTTATTATTTTTACACAATGAAAGGACTACATCATTATTAAAAAAGTAATATCAGATTTCTTTTAATTTTGCATAATTTGACCTGTCATTTATCATGGCCCACAAACATCATCTGGGCTGTAATATTTAATAATAGTCATACATCTTTTGACATACCTTCTGAGCTTCGTTATAATGCAAATTTGTGAACGATGCATGCCCATTACACAGAAGAATCAAGTTGTAAATAAAATGTTGGTATAGAATAGTATGACTTATTAATTTTATTTATAATAGTGAATTTATAACTGGCTTCCATATTAATAATTAGTTTCATTTGTCTGCTCTGAAATTGTTCCTGTCAAAGTGATTTTGCAGTGGCATTGAGTCGTCGCCTGTAGATCGTGCTCTGGCTATGTCGGTTGCTGAGACGATCCTATTATAATTTAAATATTTAGTAGTGACGCTGGTAGTTGAACTAAAAACAATAACCAAAAATAAAACAGACCGACGTGCGAATATCTGTGTAAACATTTTGCTTACACACACTGTAAAAAAAATATAATTCGTAATTGTCGGATCATTTTGTGATTCTTATTAAGCATTTAAGAAAAAATAACACAAAAAGGTAGTTCATGATTACAACCAATCCATCGAAATAAGAGCCACCAGCCTGGGACACGATCATCATGAACCATCATCAGAATGTTTGATTAACAATTTGATGTAATGGTGTATTTTCAAACATATCCCATTAAATGATTGAACGCTGCGCATACTTCAAACTTTCTACTGACAATCAAATTATTTAGTAGTAGTTGTTGTTGAATTAGGCTGGAATATTTACTTTACTAAATTGAATAGTTAGAAAACAATTGTCATTACATTGAAATTTGATTCGTCTGTCACCTAGTAATAATAATATAAATCATATTTTAAGGTAATTGTCTAATATATAGGCAAAACTAAAATGGATCTGATAACACTTTTCTCATTAATATTTTAAAGTTTATTTTACGTTCTTCTCTCTTGCAGATGTCTACGTTTTGAAGTCCCCCCGGTAGCGGTCAAACCGCTGTAGATATCAATTCCAAATTTTATATTTACGTGTATAATCTGCCTCTTGAGATCTGATTAGTTTTTCAATAAAATCGGTTGACCGGAAGTAGTACTTTACTTCAGTGAAAAAATCGAATTTTGCAAATATTTCGTCAACTACTAAGTTTAAACAAATTTATAAAGAATTCATATGTACTTAAAATTAAAATTGAGAAGCATTTTATTTAAAAAGTTTTTCGAAATTACTACCTTAAGTAGGTCTTTTACTCTATTCAAAAATCAGTTTTTTGCCAATATTTTGCAAGTCATGCTTTTTAGACAGGTACGCTACGAATATAAAAGTATTTAGAACTTAATTTCCAATATCTTTTGTATAAAAAAAAATTCAAAATTCGGATCGGAAGTATCACTTTTACTCTTACCGAATAACGATTTTTTGCAAATATGTCGTAAATTATGCATTCTATATATATTTATTAAGAGTACAAAAGTATTTAGAATTGGATTTGCAATATTTTTTGTATACATGAAATTTCAAAATTCGGACCGGAAGTAGCACTTTTATTCTTAGCGAGTAGCACTTTTCTTCGAATATCTTCCAAAGTATGCATTCTATAGCGATTTATTAAGAGAATGAAAGTACTTAGAATAGGATTTGAATAAGTTTTGTATAAAAAAATTCTTAAAATTGTGTCGTTTGAAACGCTCATACGTATAAGAAAGTCGTGTGGTGGCCACACCTCATTTTTAAAATAGCGAGAAGAATTTCTGAACAGACCACATTGACAGTGAAATCTCATTGGTTGAAAGCAAGGCCAAATGACACCGTATCAATCTTGCTCACATTCTGTCAACTGACATTGTTTATTGTTAAGCCTTGTTGTTGTTTCTATTATTTCCCCGTTATTTCATTATATACTTTACCAGTTCTATTCAGAGCTCGACAGTAATAGTTATCAGATATACTCCTACGTTTGTTTTCAAGATTTTCGTGCATGTAATTTGGGACAGGGGTATGTTCAGAAATTCGTCTCGCTATTTTAAAAATAGACTATAGTCATTTCGCTGTATAAAATTTGTAATTTCATATCTTTTTGTGTCAAGGTCTACAGTAAATATCGATGGAGCTTAAAACCATGACCAATGAAATATCAGACAGATCTCAGGGTGAAAGCAGTTCAGATTTCATCACGAACTGAAATCGATTGATCGTTTTGACGTTTTATAACCTGCAATCACAATTAAATTTTTGTGAAATTGCCAACATTAATCAAAAGTCAGATGGATTTTTTCTGACAATTCTGACGTTTCCTGTAAGATTTAAGCCACCTAACGTGAATGTTGAGTTGCCCAACATTTCGCGTATGCTCTAGTTAAATATATCGGTGTTAAAATGATAATAGATGGGTAAAGATGGCGACATAGATGTGCACTATTTTTTTTATTTTCGCTGCACCCTTTAACTGTTACTTAATTTTATTTTAATAATATACTATGTTCACCAATTATGATCAGCATCTGGGGCGTAATGCTTAAATTATTTTTTCTAAGGAAGGGATGCTTTTGTGTAATAAAGTAGATCGCGATCTTAAAGTAACTGATAATTAGTGAATTACCATGTATGATAAATTTTTAAATCACATTGTCTTTATATGTAGTAGTGGATCCATTTTTAAAATAGCAGTTACATTACCCTTTAAATCGTTAAATTAAAGGTGATATGTATGCATGATGTATTTGTTTCTTTGAATTACAATTAACGTAGGGCTTCCGGGACAATAGTCAATAGAAATAAATTTATATGACGTTTGCAAATAATCAAGAGCATCAGTGCTCCATAATGTTTGTCATAAAATGTCGATATAAGTCATCAAATGCTGACTAATCAATTTACTCTTTCCCCCTTTCTTTTTATTTAGGACACATTAATTTAATAGAATACTTGCTCTTTTTGTTATTACAGTGGTCCATGAAACTCTTCGAGTTTGAATTGCCTCTTCGCGTCCACTTTTTCGCTGTAAGTTTCTCTATAAATGTGCTTGTTTGGAACGTGACCACTGCCAGTCGCAGAAGCACTTGAATTTTAACGGTTATAAATTTTCTTTTAATTAGTTTATGAATGAAGATGCAAATGAAATAAAATCTCTCTAGAAATTAATTATACATTATTGTGGCATCTATAATTATAGACAAATGGATTTATTAAGTAAAAAAATTCCCATAAAATGTTTAACATTTCTATAGATGTTACTGAAAGCTGATTACTTGGAACATTTCGTTGACATTTAGGTTTGATATAATGCGTGAGCATCTAGTCTAAGTTGAATGTAAGTAGGCCGAAAAGGTAAACCTAAGATGGTTGTATGATCAAGATTTATTGTATCATATATAAATTTCTTTGTTTTTTAAATTTGGTAGTACTCTAACTCTATTTGTCTCAAGTTTCATGATAAAAGTTGCCCCAACGTTAAATTTTCTTGCAAACTGTCAACAGTTTGATCTATTGCGAGAATGAATTGTCAAATTGAATGTCATTGTAGACATAGCGTGCCTTCAATTAATTTTTTTTAGAATAACCTACAATTTCAATATTAATTTGAGAACACTTTGGAACTTTTCAATAAATTGACTTAACTATGACAGTAGTGAAAATGAAAAACATTACTGTAGCACAGTGTTCCCAAATTAATATTGATATCATAAGCTACTCTAAATGTAAATTAAAGACGCAGTATATGTATTTGTATGTAGAAAGATGACAGAGATGTGTCCAAGCCATTAAAGATACGATAAATGACCGATACAATAGTAATAATAATAATAATTGATAATGCAATAAAATGTAAATATTAACGGATATAATATTTCTTTCAGTGGACGTCAAATGTTATGAATCACGCCTTTGCTTTAATTTTTATAACTACGGTATTGGAAACTGTACCTGAATGACCGACAATGTAGGGTAATTACAACCGTAGTTCAGTTCGTTCTTGTTTATGAATGAAGACGCATATTAAACAAAATGTCTCTTAGAAATAAATTAAATATTATTGTGACATTTATAATTAGTGGCAAATGAATTTATTTATTAAGACTTTGCCCACAAACCGAACAACATTTCTATATAATTAAATAAAAAAAAAAAAAACCTAGACGGTTCGGCAATTAAATGTTGTTTCATGTTATTCGTTCTATAAAATTGGTAGTACTATGCTTCGCCTTTTGTCAAGTTTACGATAAAAATAGTGTATACTTCAAATTTTTTGACAGACTGTCATCGTGACACTTATACGGCAATGAAAAGTCAGACTCTTGACGTCAAGATGTTTAACCAAATTGTCGTTCCACCTGTCATCGTGACAATAGTTCGTTGAGTGTATTCATTCACACATAAACTTGTGAGAACGAAATGTCAGACTGGCAGTGCTTAACCAAATTGTCTTTCCAATTGTCAAATGAAATTAACAACATAACATGATAAACTTTAATAAACATGTTTTAAACTTACAGGTCATTGAGAGAATTAATTAATTTTCATATTACGCTTTCATAGTATACTTTGTAAAACCCAATCGAAAATCTTGCTGGCTCCTAATACCATTTAACCGAAAATGTACTTCTGATTAGTTGGTGCCTGCCCGTAGTCGCATACTTTAAATGCTTGCTTTTATAACTGAAAATTGGTAAACGAAATTACGTAAATGCTTATGCGAATTTTATTTGATGTATTTATTTTATATCGAAGTGCTTCGGACACATCTGATCTGACAAATAAAGACTACATCTTGAACACTGATATATTTCCAATATTCTGTTAACATTTAGGTTTCGTATAATTCGTGTGCATCTAACGTAATTTGGCAGGCCCAAAAGCAAAACTCAGATGATTCTTGATTTAGTCTTGCTTCCGTACTTCTTTCGCGAGAAGTGACGACATTTCGATGACATATATAATGAATAGAGTGTCATTGTATTTATTAACATATCTTAATAAAATATAGAAAAATCGTTATATTTATTACTGTACTTACGTGCGATAATACACTTTAAGTTTATTTTATCATATCCGTCGGCATTTTGTTCATATATTCATATAGAAAAGAAATAGTAATGATTCATAATAATAACACTAATACGTATCTGAAAGGTACCACGTTTCAATTAAAAATACACATCTTCTTCGTAATATCTTTATTTGTCGGCCTTCTGACATTTAAACTTGACAACCGATGGATGAACGTGAATATATATATAGTCATTAATGACACGCAAACTCGTCATCGCGAGATTTTTTTACCCTGCAGAAAAGCTTTAAATGAATCGCACCTTCGACAGCGACAGACTTGGCACGTGGACAGTGCACTCAATCGTCACGGAAAAGTCCACTCTTTTGGTTTCCAACCCTCTTTCCGCACTCTAAACCTCGACGGCCTGAAATTTCTTCGTCAATGTGAAACTTTTACAATTCTTTCGCGCGTGCCTGTCATACCTGACATTTTTACGATTTTGATCGGTTGTCCTGGGAATCGGTCATGACGTAATCAATTTTTCTGTTAAAACATCGAGTGCACGCTCCTCTTTAAAAGCCCATATCTCTGCACACGCTCCACTTAGAAGGAAAATCTCTCCGTCGAGGAACAATTTAAGGACGTCGGTAACTTCACGCCAAAGGGCAGCTTTCAATGTCGCGTATCCAGAGACGAGTTCTGCGCCCCGCGTACCCAATTTTCGTCGATTTTGACCGGGTTTGGTTGCCCTTGACTACTCGGCTTTTATTATATATAATTAGATGCAAAATTGTCGCGTTAATTTGTCTTCTAAATGTGCCCACCTACATAATTGAGTTAATTCTTATATGTTTGCTTTAATAATTTAAATGATGGAATGTAGATATAGATGCAGAAAAGCACTCTACTAAATGTTTATATTAGTAAAAAGTTTAAAATTAAAGCTAAAGACAAATACTATCGATGTGGTAACTTCAGTTCTTAATGTGTTCGTTTTACATATATTAAGGTCAATATATGGAATTTGGTCGATATTGCGGCTAAGTTTGTTCTGGTTTTACATATGTTTATTTCCAGTTTTATTTTTTTGTTTGTTTAATTATTATGTGAAATTAGTAAATCAGTATTTACATTGGTAGGATAATTATATATAGTTATATTTTGTTAAAAATTATCCATATGTAAGCAGTTTTTAAGAAAATTTAATTTTGTACTTCCAAAGTAAATGAAACATTAGGTTCTTTAATTTTTTTTATTTATAAAATTCAATATTCATTTCTGTTTTACATTTTTATTTAATTGTATTTCACTTTCCAGTGTTGCTCCACTACTTTTCTCAATGATGTCCACTTTATTGAGATGTTTTTTCATTGATGTTCTTCCTTATACGTTGAATTCAATCATTTCTTTGTGGAATTTGGTTTTCAACCTCCGAAGAAAATGGGAATTTTATATTTTATTTACTGAATTCCTTAATCAAAAATAACACTTTTGTTAATGATTTGACGTGCTATTTAAAAATAAAATATTTCTATCTTACCCCTCTCTCTTAGTACCATTCGGCTTACAATAGGCATGATTTAAGGTGATAATGTTAACATATTGTGCCTTTACTACCGCCTAATTGTTTATTTGTATTGTCTCTCTAGGCAAGAGAGATTACTCCGTGGATATTGTTTTCCTTTTTCTTGTTGTCAAGGGGTAATTAAAAATTCATTTGTGTTTTATAGTGATGTTTGTATTTAATTTTATTCCACGTGCCAGCGTTGTTCGGCTATTTTCACGCGTTGATATTTTCTCTTACACGTTGAACCAATTATTGCTTTGTGCCATTTGATTTTCAACTTCTGATTAAAGAGAAATTTATATAGTGCTTTCTGAATTTGTTAAATCAAAAATAACACATTTATTAATGTTATGAACTACTATTAAAATATAAATCAGTTCTAGCTTACCTCTCTCGTGGTGATATTCGGTTTTCGATAGGTATGATAACTCTAATATATTGGCCCTCTACTTTCTCCTAATTGTTTATTTGAATCGAAATTAAAAATTCATTTGTATTCTAAGTGATGTTTGTATTTTATTCATTACGTTTTAGCCTTGTTCTACTATTTTTCTCGGTAATGTTCGCTTACCACCAATATATACTTTCATTGATGTTTTCTCTTGCACGTTTAATTCAAACACTGCTTTGTGTCATTTGATTTCCAACTTCTGTATAAATAGAAATGTCTAATATATTTTCTGAACTTTTTAAACCAAAAATAACACTTTTATTAACGTTAAGAAGTACTGTTTAAATATAAATAATTTCTAGCTTACACTGAGAGAACAGTTTATTTGCATGTAAAAAATACATTTATTTGAGCTCAGTTTTTTTGTATTTAACATGAAAAACTACGTGCTATTGAATTTGTTGCACACCATATAATGGATATTTCTTGGTTGGACATATCTGGTTTATTTGAGGACAGCTTCTTCCATATAAAGAAATATATTACTATTTAATTTGTCTTAAAATTACTTATTTCCTTCCAATAAAGGAATGTATTTTCATTTATCATTCAATGTTTACATTTCCCAATAAATTCATACATGTTTTAGTATAGTATTATAGTAGTATTTAGAGCACACAAATATTTTTTGTGAAGTAAGGCATGAAAGGAATCCCTTATTTGTGTGGGGAATAGTGGTAATGCGGATGACGTTTTCATTTGTCAGTTGTGACTCATTAACATAGATAAAATATTTATACTCTTATATAGATGGCTAACTTCACTAATAACACGAGACTTGAAATAGTAATTGTTTTTGTCGCCAACAGCGTTATGTGCACGAGCGGCAATTTTGAAATATGTACCTGTGAATGTACCTTTAATTTTTGAGTTTTAAAATTGATAAAACAAAAGAGTTACCTTACCGCAGGTTAATAATACTAATATATTTTTTACTAATAAATTTATTTTGCATTTTACAGTACATTTATTATCTAACTATAATTAATAATAGAATATATGCGTATGATTGCTGACATATTAGTATACAAGAGACAAATATCAAAGATTTTAAGTAAAATAAAACCTACACTTTTTTTATTTAATGTTTTAATACCTGATAAATGTAATGTAGGAACAGCATCTGCCTTCAAATTTGATCGGTTATGATATGATGTAAATTTCATTTGTGGAGAAAAATGATAGTCACACACCCAATAATTTCTTTGCTTTTCAATTTTAATGTCCTCTCGTCCCACGGCTATCTTCCACTGTTCAAAAAGCTAAGAAAAAGAATATAGTTAGTACATATTTTATCGAATATGGTCGAAATTTCATTGCGTGATTATTCTTTATGCATTGAAAAGCTAAAAAGATAATTTAGTAGAAAATCAAAATATTATGCTTACCTCGGGTTTCCTAGGAAATATATGCACAATTGCATTTTCCTGATAACTTTTACACCCAGTTATAATGCACTTGACAATTTTTCAAAATTATAAACAGTTCAAATAACATAAGATATTTCAAAAATAAAACTAACTTTAAAAACGAATATATAAATGATTATAATACAATGGAGAAACACGTAACTAGTAATAAGAAAGAAAATTAATAGAATACCGAATCACAAATAATTACAAACTGAAAATATTGACATAAACCTCGAAACAACTGTAAACACTCGAAAGCAAATAAAACGCGTGTATCCATCAGGGATACCAGCATAACTGGCTTTAGAAACTGTAAAATATTAAAGTTCCTAGATAAATTACTAAAGTGCTACAAACCGCGACAAAAACATTTATTAATGGTTTGTAACCGAACTAAGTTTCTATTAGTAGATAGGAAGTTTACAGGGCATGCTCATTAACGCCATTCGTGTTCGCATGTAAGCAACTGAGTTTATCTAATGAGTACCTACTCTTACCGATCGCTTTTACCACAGTAGGTGGGCCACGGCTTGTCTCGATAACAAATTCTAAAAACTTAAACATAGTTTTTATTGCTTTTTCATTAATAAAACAATAAATAACATTCACGTTTAAAATTCGACAACAATGTCAAATTGACAACTCACTTTTTATATATTTACATGACGTTTCTAGAAAAAAAACATTATGACACATTATATTTGATCTGTGTCGTGACAGGTATTGTGTGCAAAACACGGCATCAGTCTGGCGGGAAGGGACCAACGGTAACATATGCCCCCCCCCAAAAGACGTTGTTTTTGCAAGATATTCTGTTTCCCCGGGTGTTCTAGGGGAACGCACTGCTGGGTCGTGGTTGTTGGGGCCTGCAGGCTGCTGTTGTGGGGCTTCGTTGGGAGGTCGTGCGATTCGTACCTGGTCCAGGTGGTACTTGGCCCTCTGGGCTCCTGATCGCTCGACCCAGACCGCGGTAGGTCCGGCCAACTCCCTTACGGGATATGGCCCCGTCCACTTTGGTCCAAACGGCCGTCCTGGTGGAAGATGGGCCCTCACCATTACCAGATCTCCTGGTTGTAGTCTGATGGGCATAGGATCATTCGGTCGGGCGTATCGCATCTCTCTATACCGTAGTTCGTTTGCGTGTATTTGTTGTTGTCTCTGCTGTTGAGGTTCTGGTTCGGCTCGTGGCGGGTGTCGCCAATCCCCTGGTCTTCGTAACTCGTACCCGAGTAGTGCCCGTGATGCGCAAGTTGAACAGTACTAATGTTAACTTTTCGTCCCATCGCTCCGGTGTTTCCCCTCCTAACTGCAGTTTAAAGACCTTCTTCAACTCCTGGTTACGCCGCTCAACTGGATTAGCCCTGGGGTGGTAGATGGGCTTTGTCCAGTGCATGCACTGCCATCTACGCAGTGCAGCGTCCCAGGGTATTGACGTGAACTGATATCCATTGTCGGTCAAAAGGGCTAAGGGGTATCCGAAGCGATGGAAGATACCCTCCAGATACTGGATCAGTACTTCTGTGGTGGTGGTGGCTACAGCTTGGGCTTCGATCCAGCGGGTGTGTACGTCCATTACCACAATGCCGAACTTCTTCCCTGAACGTGAAGTGGTTAATGGACCGATTATATCTACCGACAGAACTTCGAACGGCGTCTTCGGGGTATGAGATCTCAGAGGGGCCTTATCTTGGACTGGTCCACGCTTGAACGCATTACACAGGCGGCACCCTCTCACATAGGCGACCACCTCTGCACGAATTCCGGGCCAGTAGAATCGTTCCGTGATAACTCTGTAGGCCTCTTCAGTGCCCGGGTGTCCCGTCGTGTAATGGTTGTGGTACTGGTGCAGAACCTGGTGCCTGGCGGGTTCCGGTACGTACGCTGGGTGGTGAGGTCCATCGCTGTATCTCACTAATCCATTGGCGTATGTGAAGTCGTCGTGGGGTACCCCTTCCAGAAGCTGACAGGCTAGTTCCTGCATGTCCGGATAATTTTGTTGTGCGTCTTGCACTATGTTGTAGAGTGGTTCTCCGTCTTGGAGTACACTCACGTACTCTTGCTGAGATCGTGGCCGAGGTGGGGGCGGCGTATCCATCACCAACCTATAAAATATTTAATGGGTAACCTTCCTCTTAATCGCGTAGTCCCGGCTCGACCTTTTCAAAATGTTGGTGTCGATTATTTCGGACCATTATACATACGCGAGGGTAATAGGCGTAAGTCAATTTTGGTAAAATCATATGGCGCAGTGTTCGTGTGTTTTGCTACCAAGACTATACATATAAAGCTAGTAAGCAACCTGACAGCCGAATGTTTCATCGCTGCATTAAAAAGATTCACCGCGAGACGCGGTAGAATTTCTAACATATATTCGGATAACGGCACGCAATTCGTTGGAGCAAATAAAGAGCTGCGGAAACTAATGAATCAATTGCATAATCAGGTCAGCAAGGGCACAATTAGCGAGTATTTTGCAAGGGAAGAAATAAGTTGGCATTTTATACCACCGAGATCTCCCCACTTCGGCGGTTTGTGGAAGGCGGCCGTAAAATCTATTAAAACACATCTTATTCGTGTCATCGGAAAAACGTCCTTAAATTACGAGGAAATGTATACCATTTTGGTTCAAATAGAAGGCATTCTCAACTCACGACCCATAACTCCTTTATCTAATGATCCTACCGATCTTTCATTCCTGACCCCTTCTCATTTTTTAACTGGAGATATCGCAAACTCATTAGCTGAGCCAAGTGTGGAACATCTAAAACTCAACACATTGTCGCGTTGGCAGTAATATTCAACGGATCCGTGAGCATTTTTGGAAGCGATGGAGAAAGGAATACTTGAATGGAATGCAAGCAAGAACCAAGAGGAATCGCACGGGCAATTGCATTCTAACACCCGGCGTCCTTGTTATTATAAAGGAAGATAACATCCCACCTGGGCAGTGGTTATTAGGCAGAGTGGTAAAGGTGTTCCCTGGTGAAGACGGTATAGTTCGTACGGCTAGTGTAAAAGCATTGCGTGGCGTATTCCAGAGGCCCGCGACTAAGTTGTGCGTGCTACCAATATCAAATGATGACGGGAGCAATCTTTAAACGAGATCATATGTGTGTTGAAAGTTGACTCTTTCAAGGCGGGCGGCATGTTCCGTCGATATAATTTTAGTTAGTTCTTTTATTACATTTTTTATTTTGTAATCATATACTTTTTTCTGTGACGGGAAAAAAAGTTGACATTTTATCCTTCTTGACAGGTAATAAAATGTCACTTTATCAACCCGGGAAAAAAGTGAGTACTTTTTCCCAGGGAAAAAAGTGCTCACTTTTTGCCCGCTTAAATTGACAGATATTTGATTATTTTACAGGTTTCCATTAGCAACGCAGGTGCAATGTCACTTGAAATGTCACATCGATTGATTTTCTGACTTTAATATATAGTATTTACGTGTTTTTTTCAATATTAAATCGTCGTTTTTCCCATCACAGAAAAAAATAGTGTATTATACACGGGAAAAAAATTAGATTTTAGATCTCGGTAATTTATCTCCCTCCGCTTCGGGAGATAAACCATACCTCGAGCTAAAATCTAATACTTTTTTCCCTTGTATAATAAATAACTATTATATTTAGTTTACGTATTTTATTTTTTTTTTTGCTTATTAAATTGTAATTATGAGCAACAATATTGGGTAGAAAGTCTTGGAGTTTCCAGACACTTAATGATGGTCATTTTCCTTTATTATAATCACGTATTTTAAATTACTGTTCTAAACTTTTATTGTACCAAACGTTGCAATGTATTGTGTTTATGATAGGAATTTCAGAAACCTTTGTGTAATTTCAAACTCTCCATTTTTACTCAGAATATATTCATTTATATTTAAGCTGTAAATAGTACATCCATAAAACTAGGGCTTTTTAGCGCTAGCCCATTTATCGATGTTTCTTCTATTAATATTACCATAACAAGGGTAACGCTTGTTTAAGGGTACAAATGTACATCATTACTTAATGTTTTTATTACTTTGTAAAGAGATTGCACCTATTTACTCTATTTCTTTAAAGTTAGAAGGAATTTCCCAAATGTGGTCATTTTTCACAATAAGGGTAAGCTGTTGCAATATCTACGCATATAATTATTTTGATAATGTCTTCTCCCTCTCTTGTAAGTGGCGGGGCATGTTCAATTTGCAAAAATAAGTTGTAGAAAAGTCAGTTCCATCAAGTTCAACCTCTCTTCAAGACGTAAAGCATTCTACTGTAACATATTTAAATATTAGCCAACTTCTCGGTCTTAATGTTAAATGGGCCAGAAGTATATTTGTATATTAAGTAATTCGAAGACTGGAACTCCAAGATATTAATCCTATGTATCTTGAAAAATATAGTGAGTGTTTAACAATCGAAGTGTATTATTTATCACAAAGCCCGTTCCACACATAACGGGATTCCTTCAAACCAGGAGGAATATTCATATTGCTGTGGCAACATGACTATTTGGAATATGATAATTGTAGTATTGCCATACATTAGGCTTTGCCAAATAAATTATGTTGTGTGCTGTTCCAGCAACATAAATAATAAAAATGATGATAATTTTTATTATCCTTAATGTATATTTTATTTATCTTAACAGCACGTACTTTATAAGTATACGTGAATTCCATCAGTGTATCTAAATTTCTCCTCTCTCGTCAAATCTCTTGTTTTACTTTTGATTGGGATAAGGTTATAGCTTATTTAAATGAAAACCAGAAACCATATAAAAATGATTGTATAATTTATTTAACATTTATTACATAATAGATAGCATCGCTATGCTATATTCACCATTTTATTTATAAGAAACATGATTAAAAGAAAACGTTTGTACCTTGTTCTAGGTCGTAACGTTTTATGGTACGAATATATTTTTCTTGTACTTAATCAAATAGAAATCAAAAATATTTTCCTGTTTCAAAAACAAATAAAATTCAATTAACTTTTGTATACTTTTTTCATTTTTATGCTAGTTCTATTCCATCAGAAACATTATATTCGCACGTAATGCTCTGACAAACTTAGAACTTCGCAATGGTCAATGTTCGGAGAAAAAGCTTGAATCTGATTACTATCTATAACCATTCGCACGTGTTATATCTAGCATCTCAGAGTTCGCTACCCAGAAACACTTTCCATAATAAAAATTTAATTTTAAGTCATTAATTTATAATCAAAATTATCGTAAACATTAATGATGCCTAATAAAGTGCCAGAAAATATACATTTGCACGCTATATCCTCTTAACACCCAACACCATTAATAATTTTATTTTCGTAAACTTGAATCCAATAAATACTTATTAGTCTAGGCTTCGGATAGTTATGCACTAAACTTAAAAATGTGCATACAAATATGCACCAAAAACTTTCAGAATATGCAATACTTGCAATACAATTATCCTAAGCCTAAGGAACACTTTCCATAATAAAAATTTAATTTTAAGTCATTAATTTATAATCAAAATTATCGTAAACATTAATGATGCCTAATAAAGTGCCAGAAAATATACATTTGCACGCTATATCCTCTTAACACCCAACACCATTAATAATTTTATTTTCGTAAACTTGAATCCAATAAATACTTATTAGTCTAGGCTTCGGATAGTTATGCACTAAACTTAAAAATGTGCATACAAATATGCACCAAAAACTTTCAGAATATGCAATACTTGCAATACAATTATCCTAAGCCTAAGGATAATTGTATTGCAAGTATTGCATATTCTGAAAGTTTTTGGTGCATATTTGTATGCACATTTTTAAGTTTTTTAGTGCATAACTATCCGAAGCCTACTTATTACTATTACAGGAAAACATTTATTATCACTGTTGCACAACGTTATATTGAATATACATTTGCACGTTATACTGCAATACACGCATAGCCACGTTGATAACTCTTGGTATCAAACTTACTGTGAATCATTGAAGAACTTCCCAAATTCTGCCATTTGCATATCCATTTTTTTTTTTAAAATACGAAAAAACAATTTACCAAAGAAAATAAATGAATGAAACTTAAATGCAAATAAAAATTAATACGCTAATACAAAAGAAATAAATATGAATCGTGGTGTATCTAACCCTACGATTTTAAGTTACTGTTATTCTCTTTTAGATAACCAGCTAATCCGTGAATCAATCAATGAATGAATGAATCTTGTCGATTCTTGTTTTCAATTTATATTCCCGGGAAAAACACGTGACCGCTCTCAACGCCATCCTCAGAAACTACCATTTAAGTTGTCACCCTGCGTCTTCAGTGAGCTCTTGGCTTTTCAGGTTGCCATTGTGATTCGGACACACACACACACGCACTTGTTGTCCTTTTGACAGTTACCTCTCACTTCCAAATGTCAACACCCCGAGAATTGTCCATTTGCACTTTAAAAGTTTCTCACAAATTGTCCAGCATTTCTCCAACGTAGGTATATTTGTATTAATATAATTCTTCTTTATATTTGTTTATGAATTTATTACCTTCTTTACTATTTGCCACATATTTCCTCTTTCCATTGGCTAACACAATTCTTATTTTTGTTTTATGTCCAGCTCTCGGCAGTATTGGAAATACATTGTAAATAACAGGTATTCTTTTAATAAGATTACTTGTACTACCATGATCCATTTGGTTTGCCCCTTCATTGCTTCCCTCTATCCAGGACTTTTCCAACGGTGATATATTTATCTGTAATAAACTACAAACCAAGTTTACATTATATTTTCTTTTTGTAGGTCATCAAAACCGTACTAAACCTCTCTACAGCTTATGAAACATAATACTACATATACGAATTTCATGAATGTATTTTATTATTACCAGCTGTCGTTTATAAAAAGCTACTGCAGATTGTATGGACTCAGAATATCTTTATTTATATCCTTTTTTTATTTATTTACTTATATAGTCATAAGTTAAGGTAAATTTTTATTCTTTTTGCATGATTTATTTAATAAAGTTTTATTACCTTATGTACGTTCTCAAGTTTACATAATTTATTCAATTTATATTTTTCTCCCGTGCATATCGAATATTATTTTCTTCATACAATTTTATTGCATTTAGATGACTAATTCTTTTCCTTTTTCTATAAGAGAAATTTATATAGCTTAAATTTTATCTCGTCTTTTATTTTATACCTGTTTCATATCTAAATTGTAAATATAAATTCATTTTTATGTCTATGTTTTCTGACTTAAAAAAAATGTATGCAACTTAATATACTCATGTTAAATCTTGGAATACAATAAAACTTATTATTGTCTCTTTTATATTTTATATACTTAAATTAAATCTTAACGCTATTACTTATTATCTTATTAATATGCAGGAGACCACGGTAATATGTTGTTACAATACATGTATTCAAACTTATCATCTTTCATGTAATATTATAGAAATATTAAATTCTTAGTTGGTTTACATAGGTTTCTCTGTATAATTTATATAATTAATTTAGAATTAGATATGTTTTAGTTAAAAAGACATCAAAGTATATGTAAAACACAACATAAATCTATAAAATATTATCAACATATAAAGGATTACTTTGGAGAGTTGTAAAAATATAGAATTAATCAGTAATGATATGTATATAAAAAAACAAATATAATTCAAAAATATTTATATTGAGTAAAAGTTAAGAGATATACAGAATACAGTAAACTTAATAGATATCAAATAAGCTATAAAAGGAAGAAGGATGGCCAAGAAGGTACATAAACACCTACATTTTTAGCACCATAACTGTAAGTAATTATTTGATTATAGTTGAAAATTTTAAAAGTATATATATTTGTAACGATGGTATAAACCTTTGTTCCTCTGCCTAATATATCCCAGGAAAGCGTTCGACAGAGTACAAATAGCCGACATCATAGATATACTCCATGAAAACAAGATACCCGTACCTTATACTAACGTAATAGAAGAGCTCAATGAAAATAACACCACAAAGATTAAAACATCACATGGATTTACAGAACAAGTACCAATACTAACTGGAATCCGCCAGGGAGATAGTTTGAGCCCAATCTTTTTCAACCTCATTATGAATAAAATAATTCATAGTGTAAAAGAAGTTGATCTACAGCGACTACTATAAGGTTTCAAACAAGAGTGGAGAACCTTAATATGAAGATATCTATAGAAAAAACACAATCAGTGGTCATAGCAAAGGAGCCCATTAGATGTAAACTAGCGGGGAACGACAAACCCATCCACCAATAGCAATATATGTACTTAGGAGCTGAGATAATGAGCTCCTAAAGCCTACAACAGGAAGTCAAAATCCAAGTGAACAAAGGCTTAAAAATCTCTGCCTGTCTGAGGGACCTCATATGGAAAAACAAATACATGTCCATTGAAAGCAAAGCCCGCATATATAAAACCGCCGTGAGACCAGTACTCACATATGCAGTGGAAACTCGAGCGGATACGACAAAAGCGAAGAGCAAGATGAGGGCAGAGATGAAGACATTGAAGCAAATTAATGAAGTAAGCTTGAGAGACCAGATAAGAAGCAGAGATATAAGGGCAGATCTCAAAATTCAAGATGTCGTGCAGTTCACGAGATCGAGACGACGATATTGGAAAGACCACGTCTACTCCACATCCAGCGCAATCTTCAATTCTTTTTCTAAGTTATTTGGAAACTTGTTTAACATCTCAACATTAATTTTTTGATCAGCCTTTGTAATCTGCATTTTTAGATAATTTAAACCATTT
This sequence comes from Amphimallon solstitiale, assembly GCA_963170755.1. Lineage (NCBI taxonomy): Eukaryota > Metazoa > Arthropoda > Insecta > Coleoptera > Scarabaeidae > Amphimallon > Amphimallon solstitiale. The sequence goes on from OY720675.1 coordinate 149,563,662, forward strand.
TCCATTGCTTCTCTGTACACTTTTTGCTTGAGGTAGTCCCAAAGAAGAAATCCATGGGAGTTAAGTCCCGTGACCGAACAGGCCAAATTATTGGTCTATGTCATCTAATCTATCTATTAGGAAAGTGTCAATTTAAAAATTCTCTTACAATCAAGGCACCATGAGGTAGACACCCATCTTGTTGGAAGTAGATGCGTCGCAATTCTTCTTGCTCAAGTGATAGCAATAATATATTCTGAAGCATTTCCAACTAATTGTGTTGGTTTAAATTCTATTAAAAGAATAGCTTGGAATGATTCTGTTTAACAACATTCCGCTCCAAACATTGACTTTTTGATATCGCTGATTTCGGACATTAATTAAAATTTGGATTATCTTTTGACCAATATCTACAATTGTGAAAGTAAACAGTACCATTTGTCGAAAATGGTGCTTCATCCCTAAACATTAAATTCCGGGGAAAAAATATTACAATTAGCAAATACCGGGTGGTGCAATAGTGTGTCGGTGGAGCTTAGTGTGAAAACTAATAACGCTGCAGCTATGAGACTTTACGTACGTATGTAGTATGCGACTGTGCATTTTCTAATTTTATTTACAAATATACAGGGTGTTCCAAATTTTCGCAACCACATTCAACTTTTTTGTTTTAAATACATTGCTATACTTTCTAGATATTATAATGATAGCCATTCAAATTATCTTTGCAATGATATATGGATATGTGCACTTCAGACTGTTCGTTTTGATTTTATTGATAATATTGTTAAAATCTTGACAGTTGCAGCATCTAACATTTTAAGCTGGAGTCTGTAAATGGGTAGAATGCCTCACGTAACTCTTGTGTTACTAATTTATGGACTAACACGTTATTTGTTTTGAGGTTGAACAAAGTGAATAAATATACAGGGTGTTAAATATGTCGTGTCTAAATTATCGATCTTTATTGGTTATTTTCTCGTTTTTTTTAAATCTAACCTATAATATTTTTATAAGTCAGCATATTCCTTGTAAAATCGCCTTTAAAATGGTACCAATAACATAGTACTTATTTCTAGTATTTTCAAAGTTATAACCCTTTAATGGGATATACTCATGTTTATAACATGCAAAATGCGGGGCATCTAATAGTTGGTTGGCCATGAAAATAAAACAAAGTAATTTTAACAAACACCTGTTTTTTAAATGCTTTATCATTACTTTTAGAAATACATTTTGAAAATTTTCGATAATAAAACAATCTTAATTTAAAATGTGTTCAAATATATTTCCATTCTGCTCTACACATGCTCTCAACCGTCTCTGTATCGACAGACTTACATTCTCAGCTAAGTTATTCTCACTTAATTGAAGAGAAGCGTTTCTTATTCGTTGCTGCATATTCTCTGCCGTTGTAGGATGTGTTGCGTAAACAATGTTTTTTACAGTTGGCCACAGAAAGAAATCACAAGGTGTGAGATCTGGTGATCGTGGTGGCCAGCTTATCAAACTTCCTCTCCCAATCCACTTATTGGTGAATACCCTATCTAAATGTGCTCTTGCAGCAGCACCATAATGTGCTGGTGCACCATCATGTTGGTACCACAATCTCCTGATGACGTTATCTGGGAGGCCTTCTAATAGCAATGGTAAATTATTTTGTAGGAAATTTGTGTAGATTGCACAATTTAAAGTATTATCAAAAAAGAATGGACCAATAATAGTGTTTCCTATGATGCCTCCCCATGTGTTAACACTCCATTTTTGTTGATATAGAATGGGCTGAACAAAATGTGGGTTTGTAGTGTCATAATAATGGGTATTTTTTCTGTTTGTGGTTCCACAATTAGCAAATGTTGCTTCATCTGTGAAAAGCACATGATCTAGAAAAGTTATATCGTGTCGTAATTGTAAAAGTAGCCATTCACAGTACACTAGTCTCCTTTCAAAGTCCGTTTGTAATAAGCCTTGATGATTTTGAATTTTGTAAGGGTGAAACTTATGTTTTTTTAAAATCCTTTTTACAGCAGTGACTTCTATCCCGTGTTGTTTCGAAATTATCCTTGTAGATACGTGCGGATTGTCCACAATGGACTGGACGACTATCACTTCATTATCTTCTGTAATCATAGTCTTACTTCTTTCATGTTCGACGTAATTCACTGAACCCGTTCGAAGAAACCTTATTAACAAATTTTCAAACGTTTTACTATCCGGTGCTCTTCGGTCGGGATATTCCATCGCATATGTTCTTGATGCTAAAAATGGATTTCTGTTGCTAGCGCCAAGAGCAAATACCATGTCTATGAGCTCCTCTTTCGAAAAATTCATTTTAAAGCAAAAACAACAATAAACTATTATGGTATCTAAATGATAAATAATGTCAATAAAGCGATATAACTGATAACAAGGTAAATACGACACGTAACAACTACTAACAAACAAACGGAAATTAATAATTCACTAGCCGAACTTAATTTATAACAACAAAACGCAATTACAGAAAAGAGAAAATACAGAAAACGACTTTTTATGGACTTTTGAAGTAGAGATTTGACGTTTGGTTGTACAGCCATTTTTTTTTTAAACCAAGGCCAACCAACTATTAGATGCCCCACATATTGCATATTATAAACATGAGTATATCCCATTAAAGGGTTATAACTTTGAAAATACTAGAAATAAGTACTATGTTATTGGTACCATTTTAAAGGCAATTTTACAAGGAATATGCTGACTTATAAAAATATTATAGGTTAGATTTAAAAAAAACGAGAAAATAACCAATAAAGATCGATAACTTAGACACGACATATTTAACACCCTGTATATTTATTCACTTTGTTCAACCTCAAAACAAATAACGTGTTAGTCCATAAATTAGTAACACAAGAGTTACGTGAGGCATTCTACCCATTTACAGACTACAGCTTAAAATGTTAGATGCTGCAACTGTCAAGATTTTAACAATATTATCAATAAAATCAAAACGAACAGTCTGAAGTGCACATATCCATATATCATTGCAAAGATAATTTGAATGGCTATCATTATAATATCTAGAAAGTATAGCAATGTATTTAAAATAAAAAAGTTGAATGTGGTTGCGAAAATTTGGAACACCCTGTATATTTGTAAATAAAATTAGAAAATGCACAGTCGCATACTACATACGTACGTAAAGTCTCATAGCTGCAGCGTTATTAGTTTTCACACTAAGCTCCGCCGACACTATTGCACCACCCGGTATAAGAAAATAACATTACAATATACCGGTAAGTTTTCGGGTGAAGCAACGACAGAGGAGTGTCCAAGTCCCCACTATCACTCGCTACAGTTATCGTATTCCCCGACGCGAACGGCTGTAGTATACTACTACCACCGCTCTGGTTAACGGAGGGGAGTACATATACGTAGTCGTTCAGTTGTGGGGACTGATACATGCGCTATACAATCGTTGCGTTACCAGAAAACCTACCGGTATAGCCACCAATACAAATATCAATACGCTATGGCTAGGGGCACGCGAGCGTGCCGCTTAGTTTGGAATTATAGGCACGTAACTGACGTCACTGCTGTTATGACGATATCATTTAACGTGCCCTGAAATCTGAAATTAAAGGCACGTGTATAAAAAACGGGGAAAATATGCATGTTCTAGTTTGTGGTGCGGATTTCTGTTAGTGTTAGTGGATTACTGCAGTTTATAACGACATAAGCTATTAAATATGGACGGTCTAACAGGTAAACGATGTATTTTAATAATTTCTATTTAATAATATGTAGTTAAATCACTAAACAGAGCGTACTCTGATTTTGTATTATGCACACCTAATGCTAATACAAAATTAATCCTTGAGGAATTGGGGTTAGGAAATAGTTTATCCTGACTAGATTTATGTCATAAACAGTACTTTATAAGGTATCTTATTATACATGGGCGAGATAGGGGAATACGGATCAGTTTCATTCAGACTAGACCGACTCGTGTTTTGTCGGCTCTCGAGGAAACCGGTAGGTAATACGGTGCCCGAGAGCCGACAAAATACTAGTCGGTCTAGTCTGAGTGAAACTGAACCGTATTCCCCTATCTGGCACATGTCTCTTTTTTTTAAGATAACATTATGGCTACAGTTACCATAAATAATAGTAGTAATGACGACATAAATGAGACTATTAATGAAAAAAAAGAATTAACCCTTTATCTCCACTTTGGTTCCTATAATGAACTAAAGAAATATTTAGAAATCTATGAACAACACAAAAAACAAAAATTTTATAAAAAAAAAGTCGTACAATAAACTCCTCTCTTAAATACATACAAAGACCGTTGAAGTCCTCTCTAGAATTTTATAAACTTTAATATGCATGTATCAATGGTAAAGAACGTCCTAAAAGAGGAAATGGGTTACGACAGACGAGGTTACAATAGCTTTTAAATAACCGATAAAATTGTTTTGACTTCTGTAATAATTTTCAGCACGCTACGCTTAGGATGTAATGCGAATTTCAAACTTCGTATTTTTCCAGGAGGCCAATATTTAAAAGTATGTAGTTGTAATAGAACATACAAAACATGAACTTTCGATTGTAAGCAAATAGTTTTATTTTCTAGAAAGTTTTTGATCATTTCCCTCAAAATCGTATATTACATGAAACAGACCTTGGAAATGTGCAAGATTATTTATGTTTGGACGCAACTAAGAAGAAGATACAGAATAAAATCCGTCTAGAAATTAGTAAAAAGACAACATTAAAAGAAAAAGATCTTCATAATATTCACTACAAACTCGAGACTGGGAAAAATCATTTGGCAGAAACTGTGAAATTATTGGAATCCAAATACAGTAATGAGTTAAATGCTACTGTATCTATATATTCCTAAAAGATATCTTTCTCAACATATTGCAATGTTCATCTACTTTGCGACGAGGAAAAGAACTACAAAGCATTACAATTCTCTACAGAAAGTAGTAGAAATTCAATGAAAGCGTGGCCTGAATTTGTTAGTATTGACGGCACTTACAAATTGCTTAACACCGGCTGCACTCTTTCTTTATTTTTGGTAGAGGATTCTAATGGCCAGTCAGAAATTGTTTCTGTATCATTAATAGCTGTGGAAGATCGTGAATCATATTACTGCATTTTTGAATTATTTACAAACCAAAATAGCACTGATAAAGTAATTTGCTTTATGGGAGGTAAAGCTTTAACAGAACGTGGAGTTATGAAACAACCTTTTCCAGGGAGACCTGTGTATTTCTGTTTATTTCATACCTTAAAGACTTTTAGACGAGAAATAGGCTGCGAGAAGTTGAATATTTCTAAAGAGGAACGAGATTTATCTTTAGAATACCTTCAAAAATTAGTCTATTGTAACAATGAGGCTGAATATGATATCATATATACTCAATTTAAGGAATGAGTTCCTCAAAGCGTATGTGATTATTTTGATAAAAATTGGCATACTATTCGGAATGAATGGCTTGTATGTAACATAACAAATGGCAATTTAAATAATACAACAAATAACCGTATGGAGTCAATTAACCATAAAATAAAACAAGTAGTACCTAAGAATTCAACTTTAACCGACTTTGTTAAATATTTTTAATTTTTTTGGATAGCCATAATCAATCGACAATCGAGCATCTGAACACATTTTGAAGCGACCACTGCACCGATTTCAAAACCATGAAAAAGATTTATTGCAGTATGTAAATATTTTAACAGGTTACAATTTCAAGGACATCCAGAAACGGATAGATTTAATCACTAAAGTAAAAATATTGAAGGAATATAATGACGGTGTGTTTCAAACTACGTGTATCACATACGTTGGACAAAAAATTATTATTTATCAAAACATAGAATTGGAACAACCAAGTCAGATATTGCGGCAAAACTAAAACATGTAGTAAGCGAAAAGCCTAAAGTGATGACGTTAACCGAAAAACGAAAATCAGCCACTTTAATTACGAATTCTTTAATGAACAAATTAACATTTCCAGCAATAGTGAATTCAACTATAGATTAGATTTATTGAAGAAAATGGAACACTAGTGGAGAACTGGAAACGAAGTGGCAATTATTAAGTGGGAATTATATTACAACAGGTGAGGCAAATTGTGATCTGATCGATACAGAAACAGGTACTGAGGCATACGATAATAATCAAGAAACGATCTCACAACAAAATAGTGTTAGAATAGTATTGTCTGATGGAAATATAAGTGAATTGACAGATAATAATTTAGCAAACATGCCACACATTACATTTGTTGATGAACCCTTTGGTGATAATGAAGATAACAGTAATAATAATAATAATAATGAAAATATTGAAACTGATTTATTAAAATCAATAGTGTTGCCCTCAAAAATTAAGAAAAGGGGCGACCCAAGGGACATGATTCTACGACAGTAATAAATCATAATAAACGCAATAAAAATAGTAAAAGCAAGACATTCTCACATTTATTTTAAATAATCAACTAGACGCTATAAGCAAAGCATCCTTTGATACAGAATGTTCTACTAAAACTTTCCAATAATATTTTATTTATCCTTAGTAAGAGTTTTGTTATTTTGATGTTTTGAATTTTGTAATAAAAAGACTTATTTTGACTCTAATTGTTATTTATTCCTTAAAAAAAATTAATAATGAAAACTATTATTAATTATTCTCATAACTTATAGATTGGCGCAGAATAAAGTAATGATTTGACGTACCTCTAATTTCAAATTTAGGTGCACGTTAAATGATAATGTCATAACAGCAGTGACGTCAGCCACGTGCCTATAATTCCAAATTAATCGGCACGCTCGCGTGCCCCTAGCCACAGCGATTATTTATATGGTGCTGAAAACACATTATTGCAATTATTTCAATCTAAAATAACAAATAGTCTTTCTCCACTACAGAAACTTACAACTAAACACCCGCATGCACAGAAAAGAAATATATCCGCGGAACTAAATAACGGATAAAGAGAATCGCAATATAGAGGCGACGAGAATTGCGGAAGCAGATTTTTTTATTATTTCTTTTCCCTTCAATATAACTTTGAAGCTGAGAATAATTGTGCGGAGCTGTTTAATTTTAAAAATATCTAAAATCTTTAGCGATATACAGGGGTGAGGCATTTATCTTGAGACGACTGAATATCTCGCCAGCAAGACGTTTTAAAAAAAAGATTTCAGACAAAAGTTAGTTGATTGAGAGGGAGAAATGCAACGGCAATGCTTATTTTTCATTAGGTGGATGGGTTCAAGGTTATTCCAAGGTCAACTTCGTTATCTCAAATAGCAACCTATATTTTTCTTGTCAGTTCCGCAATCTACGAAAAAACCTTAATATATTTAGTCGTCTCAAGATAAATGCCATACCCTGTATATGCGTATATATGCCAAGAATAATTATTATATTCAATACAGAAGCAGGTGGTATTTGTATTATTAATTGACCATGAAAGCCTAAGCTGGCATATTTTCTATTTTATTACTACTGACCCTTCTATTGTGTTTATGATACACTAACTATAAATAGTTGTTATTTTCACGTTTCCATCTTAATTAAACAAACAAAATCTTAAGAAGGATTTACTATTGTGTAAACTTCGCAGATTCACATAAATATTTTTTGGGGGTGAGTGTCTGGAAACTATGTGTTTATTTTTGTTAAAGTCTATTAATTCAATAAAGTGTAATCATTATGCGCGGTACAAGTAACGACTTTAATTACTAATGACTATATTCGTTTCAACTAATTTCATAGTCATAACAGTACTGTCTATTCGAATTTGTTTAATTATGTTTTGAAATTAAGAAGTGGATTTCAAGTTCCCTTTCTTTCCTCATTTCTTTAATTCGGCACCTAATAGCCAACTCGCTTTTCTTTAGAAGTTAATAGATACCTAGAATGTCTTATATTAGCGTGTAAAAAAATACATTTGAATTACTTAAGAAAATGAACATTAGTCGAAAATTGTCAATAAAATAATTCTTCGAATATTAATGCAGTAGTAGTTGTACAATAAAAGTATATGGCTTTAATTATATTTCACAATATGTTTAAACTTGTTAGTATACTATTGGCGTCTTCATTATAAATACATAGACCAACATTTAAATGAATTTTTATCGAGTATTATCTCGAATTATTGTGTTTCGTGCTTATTGTGATAACAATGCTTAGTATTTCTTGAAATTTTACCTATACAATTAGAATAACATTTTTTATACCAGTTTCTGTTATACACGATAAAAGTTATTTAAAATGAGAAAAATTCAACAACAATGTCTTATTTCGCATTATAAGCAAATGCTGGGAACTTAAACAGGATTATGTAACAATATTATTTCGGTAATTTTGTTGTTACAAAATTATGACTTGGTTAACAATCCTACATAATATAGTATAATTTTAAACACTAGTATTTAATAAGAATAAATCTAAAAAAGAAGATACATAACTCAATAATAATAAAGTATTATGGAGATAATAAACCAAAAATTAGTATGAATTCTACATTCCTACATAGACCCAATAGAAATTTGTAAGAATATTAAAAACAATAACTTGCAAAGCGCTGTTAAACTAAATATGATTTTTTATTGTTGTAAGTTACTTACAACTAGTTCTCTTATTTATTATTTAGTATTGGGAACATGAAAATTTTAATTTCAATTCAAAGCCAGTTCAGATAAATTTATTTGTTTTTTCAATTAATTTTGTGGATTATGAGTATTATACTGTGTTTCAAATGACAAAATTATCAGGTTATAAAACGGTAATGCTACTTCTTAAACAGAATATTATCAAGTAACTTGGATTCGATAGTTCTGCTAACTTCCGATAAAGTTGATCTCATGGATTCAGTGATAGTGCTACACCCTTATACAGAATTTTATTAAGAACCTAGTAATTATGGCACCTGGCCATCTATTATCGAAATACAAATGTAAATATTGGCTTCTTGACTTTCACACCTTTCATTATTATTTTGAATAAAGTCAATGTACTGTCTGTAACTTTAGATGTAGAGTATTTGTAATTGTCTGGTTGACTCACAAATATTTAATGCATTTTTACATTCTTGTGTTTAAGAATGTCATTATTTGTAATCACATTGTCTTTTACTTTCTTATATGTAGTATAAGGAAGTGTTGTGATGATGAAAATTTTCGATGTCAAGATTTTTCAGAAGTCCACGTTTTGAAGTCTCCTGAATAACAATTTATTAAGAAAAGCTTCTCTAAATTGATAGGCGGCCCGTTCCAGACCTTACAGGTACAGACACATAAGTTAAGATATGAAATGAAAAATGGATATCGGATATATAAACCCAAATATTTGAAAGAGATAACACAACTACCGAAAAAGTGGTTTTAAAATCTCTCTCTCTCTCTCTCTCTCTCTCTCTCTCTCTCTCTCCCTATCTCTCGCTCTCTCCCTGACCACGATTGCGGTCAAACGGCTATAGCTATCAACTCCAAACTTTGTATTTACGAGTATAACTCCTTCTTGGGATCTGATTAAGTTTTCAGTAAAATCGGTAAACCGAAAGTAGCAGTTTATTTCTCTAATCTAATTTTCAATATTTTGTCAACTACTAAATTTAAACAAATTCATGAAGCATCCAAATGTACTCAAAATTAAATTTGAGATGTAAATTATAAAAAAAAAATTTCCTCGAGTAAATACTAATGATTTTTTGGGCTCATAATTTTCATTTCTTCTTTTTAAAAAGGCAACTAATTTAAAATATTTTGATATGTTAATATCCTCCTTTAGGCCAATAGTGTAACTTTCAACATGCGTCGAGGCTTTTTTATTTTTTGAATATTCTTGAAAATAAGCCAAGAAGTACGTTTTCAGAAGTTACTACTGTATTTTTGAAATTACACCATTTTTTAAATTCTGTATATGTTTCCATGTGTAAGTGTTTAGATTTATGCGGAAGCAAGTTCTCAAGTGCCTCTTCTGCAATCTTGCGCATTTCAGGTGGTGTACATCTAAACTCTTCAGACATTATAAATGGAATGAAAAATAATCTAATAAATACTTGGCTTTTAGTTTCAGCATTTATGTCAAAACTTATTTGTCAACATCAAAATATAGCCTACTTATTTGTTTATATGAAGTTTTATTACAACGGCATTTTTACATATATGAGTAAATTTATTCATAATTATTAAGGTTTCAAGAGCCAATTAGACTACTGGTACAAAAAATAGTATACATATAACGGTTGAGAAGACTATTATTGCCCTTGTGGCTTAACTTCCTCGGCGCTGTGCGCCTCGGAATTTAATCTCGCCACTCGGGCAATAATAGTCATCTTCTCAACTGTAGTATGTAATATACTATTATTTGTTAGTGACAGTGTCGCATACATGTTAAGAACAGACAGACTATTAAAGGAAACATATCCTTATATGCTGCATATTACTTGTCTAGTACATGCTCTCCACAGAATCTGTGAATATCATCAGAGACAGGTATCCGGAAGTTGATAGACTTGTATCCGCTTTCAAAAAAGTTTTCAGAAAAGCAAGCACCATCGAGAGTAGCTCTTTACAAGAAAAAATTTCTGTCTTTGTCACTGCCTCCCTCGCCAGTAATAACTAAATGGGGAACATAGTTGGAAGCTACTAGTTTTTACGCAGAGAATTTCGATAGTTTACAAAATTTCGTCACATGTTTAAATGACGATGCTTGATGTATTTATGAGTGCAGGGAGCTAACGCAAATCCCAAATTTAAAAAATCAGCAGTTATTCCTTCAAGAACACTTTGGAAATTTGCATAAACTAATCACATGTTTTGAAAATCGAAATCTCAAATTAAAAGATGGATTAACCGCATTAGATGTGGCTATTAATAATTTCAAAAGTATTCAAAGTGACTTCGGATGTGGCCTTCGGCAAAGGTTAGGCACAGTTTTTAATAGAAATCCAAATTTAATAACATTGCGTCAATTGTGTTTGGGGACAATGACACAAAATCTAACTGCTAAATACACTGAAATAAAATAATATTTCCAGTACGCACCTATAACCAGTTGCGTTATAGAAAGGACGTTTTCTATCTACAGGAATCTACTTCATTCAAAGAGAACAAATCTTACAGGGGAGAACATTGAGAAAGTATTACTAGTAAATATTAATACTGCTTTACTCGACTTAAATTACGAAATGAACAAATAATAAGGTATTTTGTATTTTATACATCACCACCCACTTGTTATCCCATGTGCGATGAGTCATCAACCTTTTGTGTCCGCTCTGTAGTGATAACACAGCTATCTAAGAGTGATAATTTTGCACTGCATCAATTAATGCATGTATGTTTTCATTCCCATTCAGCTCCAAGAGATAATCATTCGTTTCTAAGCTCGTACTCGAAGTGGCCTACGAGTTGCAGAATCATATCTCTCCATTATGAGTAGCCTAATGCAGTGGCGGCTCTTTAATGAGAGCAAGTGAGCAATTGCACCCCCTGGAATTTTGAAACAAAACAAACCAAGCGGCGACTAACTGTGAAAGTATTTATTTATTACGTATTCATTGTTATTGAACAGGAACGTGGCGTGTACGGCACGCGAAACAACCTACATGCACCGATCGTAGTCATAGATATAATGACGACTAAGACTAACAGCGCACGGATGTAAAGACCCCTTCCACCGAGAGAAACATACCCATGTGCAAGTGCTACTGTTGCTGCGTTAAGCCATTAAACATTACATTGAAGGTGGGGAGAACTGTATTTTGTTCTAGTTCCATATCGTATAATACATAGCATGTGAGCAAGATTCCCGTCGGCTCAACGCTGTTGTAAGATGAATTTCGTGTCTGCGATGCATAATAACACGTTTTCGCGGTTAACGTATGATGAAAAAATCCCAATAAAAATCTTAAACGGCCGATGCCTCAATTATGTTTAGAAAATAAACAATCTGTTAAAGGTAAAGACGTTATAAGAAAATTCAAAATGAATATTTATCAGAAAAATGACTGGATTTGTGGGTGTGAAATTAAAAATACTTTGTTTTGTTTTCCGTGTCTTTTGTTTGGTGGTGAACCGTCTTGGTCAAAGAACGGAATAAAAGACTTAATTCATCTTAGTGCTAAAATTACGAAACATGATGATTCCGAAGGGCATTTGAAAAATATATTTAGTCTAAGAATGTTAGGAAAAAATAACATTCAGTATGTTTTAGATCATCATATAGAAAAGCAGTTCAACAACACAATGAACAGGTAACAAAAAATAGGCATGTGTTAAATTTAATAATAAATTGCATTAGATTTTGTGGCGCGTTTGAACTGGCACTTCGGGGTCATGATGAACGGCAAACGTCGAATACCAAGGGCATTTGTCGGGAATTGATAAATTTTACGGCAGAATTAGATAAATCGCTCAGAGATCACATCGAAGCAGCACCGGTTTTTAATTGAATTTATAAATGATTTCCCAAATTTTAATGAAAAAGTGATAGAACTGTTCTGCAAGTCAAAGACACGCAAAATGGACTTCGTTTATCGTCAGATGTAATCAAACTGTAGTGTTATATTTATTATTCCCTCAAAACAAACTGTACAATGAACAGTACCTGTCTGGAACAGTATGTCGGTGAAACTTATAAAGATTGGGTAAGCGTTCTTGTATTATACTTTTACTTTCTTATACGTAGTATGAGGAAGTATTGTGATGATGAAAATTTTCGACCTCGAGATTTTTGCAGATGTCCACGTTTTGAGGTCCCCTGATACCAAAAAAGTGGTTTTTAAAAAATGTCTCTCTCTCTCTCTCTCTCTCTCTCTCTCTCTGTGTGACCACGATAGCGATCAAACCGCTACAGATATCAATTTCAAATTTTGTATTTACGAATATAATCTTCCTCTTGAGAACTGATTAGATTTTGAGCAAAATCGGCAGACCGGAAGTAGTAGTTTACTTCAGTGAAAAAATCGAATTTTGCAAATATTTCGTCAATTACTAAGTTTAAACAAATTTATAAGGAATTCAAATGTACTCAAAATTAAATTTGAGAAAAATTGTATTAATAAAGTTTTTCGAAATTCCGACCAGAAGTAGGTCTTTTACTCTTATCGAAAATCAGTTTTTTGCGAATATAAAATTAAATTAAATTATCAGTATAAAAGTATTTAGAACGTATTTTTAAATATCTTTTGTATAAAAAAAATTTCAAAATTCGGACCGGAAGTAACACTTTTACTCTTACCGAATAACGATTTTTTGCAAAATATGTCGTAAATTATGCATTCTATATATATTTATGAAGAGTACAAAAGTATTTAGAATTGGATTTGGAATATTTGTTGTATAAATGAAATTTCAAAATTCGGACCGGAAGTAATACTTTCATACGTATAAGAAAGTCGTGTGGTGGCCACACCTCATTTTTTAATATTATAAGAACCTAATGTACACATGCTTGCGGTTGAGGTATTTAAATAGAAATGTTCTATTTTAGTCGCAAAAGTCACGTTCTACCTATTACAAACAAATTATCATAAACTGAATTGTTAGAACTTCCCAATGGTGTTATAATCATCATGAATATTTTATTATTTCAAATGTGCATCTAGAGCATTTGCCTTGTTCATATTCCTTAACGGATCTAATAACCTCAATAGAAGATGCCACTCACATTCACGTCTATTGTAAATAATACTATTGCTGTCTCTTTTGATCAAGCAATGTGTTTTCGAAAATGTCATTCAAGAAATAATTAATTTTTTCGAACTTTTTGAATTATGTAGATATGTTGTTTTGTTGGTGATTAGAAGAAATTAGACAATAAAGTATGGGACATTATCAGAGACGTGATACTACTACGTATTAATGTAAAACACATCATATACCTACTATATTGTGGAACTACTTATGCATTATTCTATTGGTGTCGATATAAGTATTTAGAAAATGTTTTTTGTGTACATGTGGTCTAGTGTCAAACCGCAGCCTCCGAATTAGTTTATTTTTAGTATACCTGTTCAAAATATCCGAAATTTGCCTATTCAGATTTAAAATGTTATTCAGAATTATAATATTTAAATATATTTGAAATAATAGAAATAAATTTAATCATCATGAACGTACATATTGCCGTGGTCTCTTGCATATTAAAAATAATAGTAGTAGCATTAAGAATAAATTTAAGTATATAAAATATAAAAGAGACAATAAGAATAAGTTTTATTGTATTCAAAGATTTTAACATAAGAGTATACTGGGTTGCATACATTTAAGTATAGAAAAATAGACATAAAAATGAATTTATATTTACAATTAAAATATTCAACAAGTAAAAAATAAAAGACGAGATAAATTTAAGCTATATATTGATGTAGTTTGAGTTGCCTATTTTAAATTATTAAGGGTGAGTTGTATTCAAGATTCGGATTTTCTTTGATTATGACAGAGATACTTAAATTTGCAAATATTAATAAACTGGTTGTAATCTTGAAAGTACTTTGTTTATTGAGTAAAAAGGGAATTTTATAGTTACATGGTGTAATAAAAATTATTACTATTGGAGTTGGAGTTTTTCTTCCAAGTATTTGTACCAAAAATCTGTAAAGAAGAGATTTTTATATTAGTAATGTAATTTGAAGTGTATTTTAGCATTGTGAAAAACTTGTTCAAGTGACATTAATGATGAGGAAAGGATAAAAGATTTTTAAAATACGAAAACAAATCGTTAAAAAATTGATTAAAAATTACCCGCCTAAAATTGTATTTCGGAATTGTCAGTTAATTGTCAATGTGACAGATAATTGTTACTATAATGAAGTAAAATTTAAAATGTTAAATAACGCATAAAAACTTTACTAAATTCGTGGAATATTTTATTATGATAGAAATATTGAATTATGTAAGGTAGATATTTAAAAATTTATTACATATCTATAATTTATATTGAACTTGATTTTAATGCGTGATTAATTTATTGGTTTAAAAAGAATTGGGTATTATCACTAAGGTAATTATAGATAAATAAGGGATAGAATTTTCGATTTTTACGAGAGCTAGTCGCAATTTTCGGGATAAAGAATAACTTAGCCAAAAGTGCATAAATAGAAGTAATTTGGAGTTAATGTAATAGAATATATGATATTCCAACTTACCAGAATATAAGCAGTGTATTAAAAGTAATAAATTTAAATAATAGTTTGGAAAACGTGATACAAAAGGATAGATTCATTGAAGAAATTTAGTAAGATATATAATTCATTTACAAGGAGTAAAGAAAATAGTACTTACCAAAATAAATACATGATACGGAGATATTAAATTTCCAAACTCGAATTTGAAGGAGCACTAGAAGAATACAACTTGTAGTACCATCAGGAGCACTTGACGTATACATCCTTTCGGAGCACCAGGAGCACTTGACATATACATTCCTTCGGACCACCAGGAGCACTTGACCACCAGGAGCACTAGATGTATTCATCCTTTAGGAGACACCTAAGATTGAAGGCCTAGTACGAGTTCAACGGGAAAAGATCCAGGCTAATTCCAGTTCATCTGTTGATAAGTGACATTCAAGAACATCAATAGAACTTTCTACCGAGTCCAGTGTATCTACAAAGAAACAGTATTAACAATAAGAAGGATATAAAATTTCAAGGAATAATTATTTGGAAAAGGTCGTATATATTTTTTTAGTACGATAAAAATTAGTGAAAGACAATGAAGAAATAAATTTGATATATTAATTTAATCTGATTTAATATCAAGTAACTATAAAATTTTATTATTTTATTATTCAAAGTCATATAAATACCTATTTAGAAGCAATTTATCTCATAACATAAAACCAGTATTTTTTATAAAACAAATTAACAATATCCCAGGTAGCAAGCTGACGTCTTAATGACAGGGTTTTTTGGTGATTATTGGTCGCCGACGTCAGCTGACCAACAGATGACGTTTTTATAACGTCATTACTCAGACGAAATAAAGTCGTCGTCTTTGGACGTCGCAATAACGTACTTTTTTGGTCATTGTATTAGTACAATATGCTCACTTAATTTATCTGTAAGCATGTCTGTAGGTAATATTTGGAAGCAATCTTATAGGATAGTTGTGTTGATATCTTTTTGTATTTGAACAAAGTATAGCCAAGAATCCAAGATTGTAGGTATATAATTTTAACTTCCATTTTCATAAAGAAAAATAAATAATGATAATGAAAATAAAGATTATTTATGATTTTGAAATTAATTGTATCTGCAGCATCTTAACGTTCTGTATATTTAAATCAACAAAAAAAAAATAATTTTAGATTTACATATTTAAGAAATATGTATGTTTGTATTGTGTAACGGACCTATTTTAATGTGAACGTTAATGACTTGTTGCATAAGGCCTAGAATTAGAATTTCGTGACGTCACACTACTTCGGACCTGTCCATTCATTGAGACGATCGAGACGCGTGCTTTACCACCATATTTGTTTTAACATACGTTTATGGGCATAACAGTCAATCATGTATATATTGTCCTTTACTTGGATGACTCTGTTGGACAATAAAATGTATTATTATTATTATTATAACAGTTTCGTCTTTCTTGTTTTTGGTCCAGTTTGGAGTGTTTTGTAAATTACAAAGTTTGACGAAAAGTGGCATTGTGACATTCAAATACAACAGTCTATACCGTTTATTTTTATACGTTGGGTTTCCTATACGTTTAATAAGCTACATAGAGGACGATAGAGGTAAGTAGTTTGGCACGAGTTTGATGCTCATTTATTATTTATAAGGATAATATACAATGTAATTTGTGTCTACTCTGTAGTCGTTTCGTTTTGAACATTTAAATTATTAAATCAAAAGGAAGCATAAAACTTGCATGACTTAATTACTTTTGTTTGGTTATGATACCTAGCTACAACATAATAATTCGACATATGAAACAGTTATGTACCTATCACGACTCATGTGAGAAATTCAATTAATACAAATATAGGTTCCTATTAGTTAATAATATAATTAGTTGAAAATATTACTTATCAGTTGTAGTCGTACCAGTCTAGTAGTATAATTTGGTTGATCGAAGTGTTGTTTATGACCAATTTGATTTAATCATTTGCAGCAAAAGAAAATGACTGAGTTTAATTAATATCTACATAAAATTTATTGATTGATAACAAAAATATTTATAGGATATGTATGAATTAATAGAGTTTCATGATGAATGTGGTGGAGGACTGTCAGTGGTGCATGCTACATGGTTGACGCCTAGAAAAACTGAGGTTTTCTGGCCCCCCTATAAAGAGTTAAATAAATTCAATAAAGCAGGTGAAGTTATCGATGAAGAATGGAGCTTATATAAAATAAAGCGTTGTTTTTATTCATGCGGTGAGAGTTTTTTGTAATTTATTGTGAATTAGGGATGGATCACATTTTTTTCCTTGAGGATGATTGTTTAAAAAAGCAGGCCTAATAAGCTTTGCTAATATGTGCAGTCATTAGATTTAATGTTTTAGTTTAACATTTACTAGTTTTCAAAATAGGATTGTATTTCAGATGATTTTAACAAAATAAACGAGAAACTTAGAGAAGCTAAAGAAACCTCTGATGTACAAACTGAGGCAGAGATAGATGCTACCTTAAAAAAGCGCAGAAAAAGAGTAACACGAAAACTATATGACAGTAGTGATGACGAATATGCAATAGAGGAATTGAGTCGTCCTCCAAAAATCATAAAGTCACTAAATAAAGGTATGTATAAAACTGTTCTTTATTTCAAAACAGCAGTATAATTTAATAAACTTTTAAATTTTAGGGAAACTAGCTGTGAATTCAAAAACCCCAGATAACACATTGGCACTGCCAGTTCTTGAAAGTCAAGAGACCGAACCTGCACTACCTGAAATAACTACTCCAAGATCTTCAATACTGACTTAGTATCAGATGCTGATGGAGGTTAATAGACTTTATTTTTTACTTTAGTATTTTTAACTTGTCAAAGCTTATGCTATTGATATATATATAACAATATGTTTGTTTCCAGAATTCAGAAAGAAGCTTTTAACACTACTTGCTCACATAAAGGAGCAAAATGATATGATTATTGGTCTACTCAATAATAACCTATCACCAACTAAATCTGCAGTTCTACCATCCGACTTTCCTTTAGAATTATCTATAAAAAGTGAAGTTGATTTACAGCTTATTGAAGATTACATCAGTAAACCGCACAAACTTGGATATCTTGTAAGTGTGTATCTAAAAATTTTTGATAAAATTTTTTTAAAATTAGGTTAATGAAAATTTTTACTAATTTTAGGTAGCTTTTTTGTCTTCTTTGGGTGGTAAAGACCATGTTTCAAAAACAAACCGAATTTTGAAACATATTATTATTGATGAACTAGCTACAAATTGCAACTTCTATGGTCACAGACAAAAGAAGCCATTTAGTGTTTTGAAGTTAAAATCTGCAGTTGTTGGTAAGCATTTCTTTATTGTGTTTAAGATAGTAATCTGCTTCATTATTTGGTTGAAATTAATTTCAAATATTTAATTGTTTCAGATGCTGTAAAATCTACTTGTTCAGCAACAGGCAAAGGTACTTCGTGTATATTATAGATTATGTATATATTTAATCGTTTTTGTACTCTTTGTACTCAATTATTATTTTTTAATTAAAGTAGTAAGGTGTAAAATGTAAAGTGTAACATACATATACATATATACATTAAAAGTAATATCAAACAGGTCTATCATTTTTATTTTACGAAATCTCGTCATAAGGCGAAAGATACATCCGATTGATAAAAAAACAGATGCAAGTATACTAATTGTGACAACTTAAATTACAGATTTAGGAACTGTGGTTTATCACAACACTACAAACGTTCGGTAACACTACTAACCACGTTGAAATAAATCATGCCGATGCGCATTTCAGAAGTAATCTCGGCTACGGTGATTAGTCATGATCAGTAAGGCTTTGTTCATGACGATCATCAACGTAGCCAAAATCAAGCAAGCTTACTTTTGAAATGCCCATCGGTAATTCAATATGGTTAGCGATGTTACCCCACGTTTCTAGTGCTAAATGACGTTATTATAACATCTAAATATGTCGTGAAAAAGACGTCAATAAAACAATCAAATACGGCCAGTGTGATGTCTCAAAGACCGTTACTAGGACGTCTAAAAATTCTGTAAAAATGACGTTAAAAGATGGTCACAAATATGGTCTATGTGACGTCCCAAATGACGTTGCTTTAACTTCCACAGGTTACGTCATTGGTCTGTGACATAATCACCATATTCTACCGTCATTTATGACGTAACTGATGACTTTATAACGATGTCATATAGTCGCCAGCTTGCTACCTGGGATCTGTCTGTCACTTATGATACTTACAATTTCAAATTGTTGTTATTATAAGAAACTCATCCTTAATAGCCATAAATATAAATTTGGACAAGTTTCATGAGAAATATGTAATGATTTATGACATATAATCTAGATCGTCACTTGCATGTGTATATGTGTTTTATAAAAAACCAATATATTGATAGATTTTATTTGGTGTTTCTTTCCATCATTGTCGAGGTTATGTATATGTTTGAAAGGTCGCATTCCTAAAAGAAAAAAAAAGAGAATATAATAAACTTGGTAATAGATTGATTAGACTGTGATATACTTACTTAATGAGAAATTTATGATGTATTATAGTTGTCCTGTTCATTCCATGAAATCTTAGAAGTTTTAAAATTATTATACGTAAAGTTAAAAGAAAACAGATTGATTTAGTTAGAACTATAATACAGTTGAACTCATAACACCAACTTTTAAAATATAAAAATACTAATGTAAGCATATGACTCGGAGATAACTACTGAAGTATCCAGGACCGGATTAAGAGCATTAAGTAGGTATTAAATATAAGGTAGCAATTTATAATTAAAAGAAAATACTGATGTCAATGTATAAAATGTAACAGATAATTTAAATATTGAGTCTCATGCTCGATTTGTTCAAAAATATATACAATAGGTATTTTAATAGTAATTGACTGAGTTAGTACGAGGCATCTTAAAATAATTATAAAATCGTTAATGTTGTGTGATGAATAAAGAAAGTATAAATAATACATTCGTATAGCACTAAACTATAAAATTCTTTCCCTGAGATTAAATTATTTACACATTATTTTTACATTACAACATTTCATTATTGAATTGCTAAGTGTGGTGTTACTTACAATTACTTGTATATTCACATTAGCACAATATATTACTTTTATAGAAGAGTGAAAAGATTTAGTCATCTAAATGCAATAAACTTGTATGAAGAAAACAAAATCCCATATGCACGGGAGAAAAATGTAATTGAATAAATTATGTAAACTTGAGAACGTGCATAAGGTAATAAAACTTTATAAAAGAAATTTAAATAAGTCATGCTAAAAGAATAAAATTTACCTTAACTTATGACTATATAAGTAAATAAATAAAAAGGATATAAATCAAAATATTTCGAGACCATACAATAAGCAGTAGTGTTTTTTATAAACGACAGCTGGCAAATAATAAAGTACATTCATAAATTCAGGTGTGTAGCAATATGTTTCATTGACTGTAAAGAGAGATTTGTACGGTTTGATGACCTACAAAAAGAAAATATAATGTAAACTCCGTTTATAGATTTCTTACAGATAAATATATCACCATTGGAAAAGTCCTGGATCGAGGGAAGCAACGAAAAGGCAAACTAGATGGATCGTGGTAGTACGAGTAATCTTATTAAAAAGAATACCTGTTATTTACAATATATTTCCAATTTTACCGAGAGCTGGAAACAAAACAAAAATAAGAATTGTATGTAGCAAATAGTAAAGAAGGTAACAAATTCATAAACAAATATAAGGAAGAATTATATTAATACGAATATACCTACATTGGAAGATGCTGGACAATTTGAGTGAAAGACTTTTAAAATAAGCAAACAATTCTCAAGGTGTTGACATTTTAAAGTGAAGGAACTGTCAAAAGACAATAAGTGCGTGTGTGTGTGTATGTGTTCGTATCATGATGGCAACTTGGAAGGCAGAGATCACTGAAGACGCAGGCTGACAACTTAAATGGTAGTACCGAGGGTGGCGTTGAGAGCGGTCACGTGTTTTCCCGGGGATATAAATTGGTAGACAAGAATGAACAAGTTGGATTAGCTAGTTGTCTGGAAAGAGATTAAAAGCGACTTAAAATCGTAGGGTCAGAGACACCACGATTATTTTCATTCATATTTATTTCTTGTATTAGCGTATTAATTTTATTTGTATTTAAGTTTCATTCATTCTTCTTTGGTTAATATTTTTGTATTTTAAAAATAATGGAGATGCAAATGACAGAATTTGAAAAGTTTTTCAATGATTCAAAGTAAGTTTTCGATACAAAGATTTATCAATGTTGCTATGCGTGTATTGAAATATAACGTGCAAATGTATATTCAATATAACGTTGTGCAACAGGGATAATAAATATTTTCCTGTAATAATATGCATTCATTAGTTTCAACAACACAAAAATAGAATTATTGATGGTGTTGGGTGTTAAGAGGATATAACGTGCAAATGTATATTTTCTGGCACTTTATTAGGCATCATTAATTCTTACAATGAATGAAATTTAAAATAGATTTTTAAGAAGGAAAGTGTTTCTGGGTAGCGGACTTTGAGATGCTGGATACAATACGTGTGAATGGTTGTAGACAGTAATCAAATTCAAGCTTTTTCTCCGAACATTGACCATTGCGAAGTTCTAAGTTTGTCAGAGCATTACCTGCGAATATAATGTCTCTGATGGAATAGAATTAGCAGATAAAATATCAATAGTATACTAACGTTAATTGAATTTTATTTTTTTGAAACAGGACAATATTTTTAGATTTCTTTTTTCTTGATTAAGCATAAGAAAAATATATTCGTTCTATAAAACATTACAACCTAGAACAAGGTACAAATGTTTTCTCTTTTTTATGTTTCTTTTTAATTAAATGGTGAATATAGTATAGCGATGCTATCTATTGTGAAATAATGTTAAATAAATTATACAATTATGTTTTATATGGTTTCTGGTTTCATTTTAAATAAGCTATATCCTTATCCCAATTAAAGGAAAAACAAGAGATTTGACGAGAGAAGAGAAATTTAGATACACTGATAGAATTCACGTATACTTATAAAGTACGTGCTGTTAAGATAAATAAAATATATATTAAGGATAATAAAAATTATCATCATCTTTATTAGTTATGTTGCTGGAACAGCACACAATATAATTTATTTGACAAAGCCTAATGTATGGCAATACTACAATTATTGTATTCCAAATAGTTATGTTGCCATAGCAATATGTAAGATTGGTTTATATATAGTTTGGAAAAGTACTCCATTAATCGGAAAGATGTATCTAAAACAAATATATCAAGTAATTAAATATCCTTATGAACAACTGAAAACAGTGGAAAAAGCTCAGCATTTTGAATATATATTTTCATGAATACGCCGAGAACATTTTAAAAGTGTGCATTAAGAGACTGCTTTAGGCTGTGTTAGCTTTCCGAGAATATGAATGTTAATACTCAATGTCTATTTAATGGTAAGGTTAGGTTTCTCTCAGTAAGTTCAACTTTCATCAAACTGAGTAACTTTTTCTGAAATTAAGTGCGGCCGGCAGAAATGAATATCATAGAATGTTTCTATTTTGAGGAATTGGTGTTGAAAACAATATCTGACAATGAAAGGGAGAGCTTAATAGGTTTTCTGGAAACAGCCTTAGTAGAACCGAATCAATCTTAGAGGTTTCATATTCTCGAGAACAATAGTGTACTTAACTTGATTAGCTATTATTATGAATTTAATAAATTACTTAACAAGGAATTCTGTCAAGACTGAGAGTTAACCGTGAACCTTCTGTCACTCCTTGATTAAATCTGATTTGATGTAGATATGCAAAGTTTGTAAAATAAAAATATTAAGTATGACAGCCATTTAGCAACCGATTTAATTCAAAAAATAAAATATTCGAAAGTATTCATATAATACACTATAGATAACTTTTGCTAGTTAATTATAAATTAATGAGACCACTAACTTATTCAAACAAATCATGTACACAATAACAATTAGAATCAGATTGACGTGTATAAGCTTCCATGAAAATTGCAAAGAGTATACAAAAGTCACATTGGCAAATAACCCGAAATTACAGCCTGAGGACAGTTAGTCAATTAATGATAAATTAAAACGCAAAATTAAAGTATTGTAGCTCGAAACTAACTTGGAGTCTGTGGCTTGATACTAAACAAAAACACTAAAACATCTTTACCACACTAAGGCACAAAAAACTAAATACCGAATACTGAAGAGGACAACATAGTTGTCTAAATACGTATTTAGTTTTTCTGTGCTTTGTGCTTGTGTGCTTTAGTGTGATAAAGTTGTTTATTGTAACTCGACAAATGATTACACGAAATGTATATAGACCACAAAATTAATCCTATCCCAGGGTTCAATAAGTAATTGAACCAGATTGAATGTGTAATTAAAATTTGAGTTATTGCACCTTAAGTCCTCTGCTTCTTTAAGGCCCGATTATAGTGTTACCGACCGAGTCCATTTGTACCAGAATCTTATTTCATGCTTTTTGTGAAAATAAGAATATGAATAATAAAATTTAAAAAGGGGAATCATTTATAATTAAGTAGTGATTAGTCTAAAGCAATTAATTGTTATAAATTGTAATTAAGTCATTCTAAAAATAAAGAAATATAACCAAGGGCATAAGAATGCCATTAGGATAAAGTACGCATGTTATGCGAAAAGATAGTGCAAATAGAAATAAAAAATTTGCTTTTATTTTCCTAAAAAGCATGAAATACATATGACAAAAAACATAGGCGCTCTGTAAAACGCTGCCTGCTAAAACTTTGTACATTATTTCATAGATAGCACCACAAAATAAAATAGACATGGCCAACTGTGTAGCAGATACAGTTGGCCTTGAAATAGAAAATAATGTGAGAAGGAGAAAGAAAGCTATTCCGTCCGACACCACCGAGAAACAAGGCCTTACGACGTGAAGTATGAGTCATCAATAGTAGTCATACCTACAGCTACAGCGTTCAATTTGAAGCGGGTAGAACGTAGAACATACATTAGCGCGGGTTCATTTAAATGACTGAATAAACACCAACATTGAAAAGCAATTGCTCAAGCTTTTTATATCAAAAATTTATTAATACATAATATACTACATTATCAATACATAACAATACACATTACATTAATTAGATTTGAATCTTTTACACTGGGGCATATTTCTCCTAACAACTACATCATTTTTGTTTCCGACATAATTATTTAACAAAGTATTTATGCTGCAACTTAATAGGCCCTTAAATATTACAGATTTATTATGTTTAGTACATTCATGCCCAATAAAAATATCCAGATTTTCAAAAATTGCGAACCCTAGTTTTGCGATTACTTTTCTATGCTGATTTAAAGCCAAAAAATCTTTTTCATATTCACATGATACTAATTTTGTCACAAGAATATAAATCACAGAAAAACAGCGTACCACATCGTAACTGTGGTATTGCAAACCGCCTCTATTTTTGGCCGTAATAAAAGTAGTTGGTATTTCATTACTATCTTCAAAAACAAGATCACCTTTCTTTGAAATCAAGAATGTTTCACAGTAATGACATTTTAGTTTTTTTATGCAGGCAAATGAACAATAACCTGCTATGAATGTAATTATAGGCCACATATATACAGGGTGAGTTTTTTTGAATGTTTAGCATTGGGATCTCAGAAACTACTGGAGATAGAAAAACGCTTAAATGGGGAAAGATGCGCAGTTTTACGAATTTGATTTAAAACTGCTTTTGTTTCTCCGATAACTTTCATGGCTTATTAGATATTCAAAGAAAACTAAATTTTACGTTTTTCTTGAAACATGCTTAGCATCGTTAATAGTAATTTTAGAGAAAAAGTGTTCAGACAAAAGTTTTAGATAATTTTACGCCAAATAAAACTATGTAGCTAATATTTTTTTTTCGTTCGCCATTATCGAGTTATGACACAAACTTGTGTTTTTTTAAATGGAAACCATAGTTGGTTTTGACATCATTAAAAAGCTTATTTTTTGCTGATTACAATGATATAAGGTTTGATATGGTTATTTTAAAAAATAAAGAGGATATAGACATTTCTATGGTTTTTATGGAAAACAATTGAATTTCGAACTGATAAAATACAAACCAAACGAAAACTTATTTTGAAATCTTATGTAGTAATAAAATGAAAACTATAAGAACTTTTATTAAGGGCACACAACATTATTAATGTTCAAAGATACCTCCATTATTATTAATACACAAATTGCATCTCTTCACAACAGAATTTGTAGCATTGCGTACTTTACGCCTACCAATGTTATTAAAAGCAACTAAGACAGCTTCTCTTAAATCGTCGATTGTTTCATATGTTCTTTTGTATACTGTGTCCTTTAGTACACCCCACAAGAAAAAATCCAAAACTGATAAATCAGGGGATCTAGCCGGCCATTCAATGGGTGCATTTCGTACTATCCATTGATTACGGAAGTTCAAATTTAAATAATTTATAACATTCAGTTGATTGTGCGGAGGCGCTCCGTTATGTTGAAACCATTGCATTGCTCGGGTTCTTAAATTTAAATTATCTAACATTTCCTCGAAATCTTGTAAAAAATTAAGATAACGATTGCCAGTTAGTGATCCATCAAAAATAAAAGGAGGAAGAACAGTTGATCCTATAACACCACCCCAAACATTAAACCCAAATTTAATTTGTGGTCTCCTATGTTCAACGTGAAGCGGATTTGTTTGAGACCATATTATGTGCTCATTGTGCCTATTAAACATTCCACAATTTGTGAAACGAAATTCATCAGTCCATAATATTTTCATTGAGCAGTGTGGATCGTTTTGACACTGATCTTTAAACCATCTACAAAAAGCTATTCGTCTGATGTTATCACCTTCATGTAAAGTTTGTGATACTGATAATTTGTAGGGACGAAATTTATGCTTCTTCAACACTCTGACAATAGTGCGTTGAGAGGAGCCCATTTCTGTTAAAATTTGTCGGGTCGATATAGATGGATTCTGAGCGACACATGCTAATATGTTTATTTCTCTATCTTCATCCATCCCTTTTTTTGATTTTGGTTTAACGAACGAACCATAATCTGCTAAATTATCCCATAATCTCTTAAAAGTAGGTAGCCACGGCTGACATCGATCAAAATAATTTTTAAAATAAACTTCAGCAGCTCTAGTAGAATTTCTCTGGCACTGAATGTAACATTCAACCATATCACGCTTTTCTACGTTAGAAAATTCCATAGCCAATGCAAACTTATGATTAACGGCCGTTTACACCGCTTATAGTTAGGTTACAATTAAATTAATTAATAGTTAATTGTCAATGTTTGACAATTAACTATTAATTAATTTAATTGTAATTTGTTGCTTAAACAACGTAATAGTGTTTTCATAATTTGGTAAATGTTCCCTCAATAAATCTAGGTAAGTCACAATAATTAAGATTAGTTCAGCTGCTGAGCTCTTCTGACCAAACTCGTTGAAAAATTGTTCAGAGCAACTTTCAACTAAATTATCAATTTCATTCGAATTGTTTACTTTCTCTGGAATTTTTTTCCCACAAACAAACTTAGCATGCACATTATTATCGTAAACAAAAACATTCAAATCTCTCGTTATTTTTATAGAGCAAACTATTGCAGGATTGGGATTATGTTTAAGTAAAACTAAAGCAATGCTCGAATCTTTTACAAATAATGTCCAAGCAGTTTTGACTTGATGATTTTTAATTTTAATTATCAATTCATCAAAACTCTGGAAATATTTAGCTTTGGCATAATTTTCATGTGTTTCCAAGCTTGCAGAAATGGCATTACTGAGTCTTTCAGAGTCTAGACGAGCCTTTTTCTCACTGGGAGCCTCTCTTCGAGGCAGTTCTTTCTGCACAGGTGATGGCATATTGAGGACGCGAAAAGGCACAGAACCTAAACATGTTTGTAATCAAATTAAATAATCAATAACATAACTAAACAATTACCAGGTGCAAGTCTAGGATATTTAAGGGAAGCCTTCAAAATCTTTCCCGTTTTTTCGTCATGTGTGGTTGTGAAACGAAGAATGTCTTGCTCGTGAAAATGCAATTCACACACCTGCAAGTGCAAATATAATTCCCGCAATTGTTATACAAGAAAAAATTTATTGCTTATTACCTTAGAAGAAGCTGTTGGAACAAACATTTCACCATTTTTCTCTTGCCTTTTAATAGCTTGCACCCATCGAGCATTTAGATCTTTGTCCTTTGGGAAATTAAAAAGGCTCACTTTAGGACCACTTGGGTAATTTCCTCTACAGTTGGGCGCACAACACCGAACGGCATGATAATCAAGATCAATTAAATCCACAGTTAAATTAAAACACCGACTGAGGTTAGAACACACACACAACGACACAAGAATCACCGCTTCACTGTCGCTTAGTCGCTTTACCAGCTTTGTGCATGGCCGGCGTGGCTTTGTTATGACTACTCGTGCTGACGTCACATACTGCCACGTTTCTCGTCGTCAGGCCTTGTTTCTCGGTGGTGTCGTTCCGTCCAGGTAAATAAATTTGCATCAAGACCCGTTCATATTTAATAGATGTGACGTCATAGAGTTGTCGGTACAAGATAGCAAGCGTTCATATATCTGCCGGGTGAAACAACTTTAAGCCCTATTCCCGAGGTGGACGGAACTTGTATAGCATATAGCAAAACAAGTATCTGACAAAAATTTAACGGACCCAAACATAAGTTTACTTCATTTTTGCATTGTATTATCTTCAATTTATTGAGTATATTGATGTATTTTTTAATAATAGAATAAAATACGGATATGTTTTAGGAAAGTATATTACCGTATTATCTAAAGACAAAATTTTTATTGGCGGCAATCAAATTCTATTTATTTATATTGCAAGCGTTTAGCCAGTCCTTTATAAATATAAAATGTAAATTAGGATATGTAACTACATATTTGAATATCGTAAGCGCCAACAACAGCAAGAGATTTTGTCAATCCTGTTAACTTCTATTTCAGTACAGTTCAATAGTATAACGATAAGGTGTAGCCACCACACGACTTTCTTATACGTATGGGCGTTTCAAATTATACAAAATTGTTCTAAATTGAGGACTTTGCAGCAAGAACGACGCAGCTCCAGTTTTAACGAAAATCGGGGTTATGCGCTGTTTACAATGATCAAAATATTAGCTATCGTTTGGTGCAAGATCGACGCAGCTATGGTAATTGGGTATACTAAAGCATGTAATAATGGAGATGCGTCATACTGTGTTTGGAGCAAGAAAAACGTAGCTCCGGAGCTACGTCGCTCTTGCCCCAAACGCGCATCGCATTTTGTTTTGATGTTTATTAGATATTTTAGTAGTTTAACTGTTTGCGTTAGTTTTCTACCTTTGCTATAATATTCTTAGTTGTTATTTTTGAGTTGATAACAAGTGTAATATGTTAGAGGAATTGGACAGTGAACCTGAACCTTTTAGTGGTGGTTCCAGTGATGAATATGTGGCAGATACAGCCGACAGTAGCACATCAAGTAGTGATAGTGATAGTTTGGAGGTTAGAAAAATAAAAACAGGAAGTCTGTAAATAAATCGCAGTGGGTTCGAAATAAGAAAAAGAAACTTTTGGCTACTGGAGCAAGATATCTTAATAGTGTGAACAAAATGGTCGGTCCTAGAGTGGTTGGCGAAGACTGTAAATGCAAATTTAAATGTTTCGAAAACTTTAATGAACAGGAGAGAACGCAGATCTTAAATAAATTTAATGAAATTGGCGAGAAAGATATGCAGGATACTTACCTTGTAGGCCTAATAAGTACGTCAGAAGTAACCAGAACACGTCCTAAGACAGGAAATGGTCGGCAACGAAACGTTTCCCATAAATGCATGGTAAGTACTTACTCACCTTTCAATTTATTTTCTGAAATAATCCATTTTTTTAAATTCCAGATTCGTATTGGTTCAAAATCCCACCGAGTATGCAAAAAAGCATTTGGTGCGGTTCATGGTATATCATCTAAAAGAATTGATCGCTTGTCAGCTTTCTTAAAATCTAACGACGCTATCACATCTCCTAAGGATGGTCGTGGAAAGCATCACACTAGACCCAACATGATCCCCCCAGAAATCGTTGAGCAAGTAGATAGCCATATTCGCAGTTTTCCCAAGAGATCGTCTCATTACAGTCGTCAAAAAAATAATAATAAAATGTATCTTTCACCGGAATTAAATGTCAAGAAGCTGTATGAATTATATCTAGAAAAATATGAAAAAGATATGTTTGATATATATGGCCTAAAAGATAAAAAACATCTTTTCCGTCCGAAAGTGACTTACGACTTCTTCTTTAGATATTTCAAGGCTAATTTTAATATTTCGTTTGGCAGCCCACGGTCCGACACTTGCAAGACTTGCGACGAATATGAAAATAAACTTAAGCTACCCTTACCCGATGAAGAATTAAGGTGGCCATCTCGCCCATCTCAATTACATTGCAAACATGTTGCGAACATATCGCACCAGAAACCGTTAGTACGCAATAAATTAAAAATTAAAAAATACGAGCATAATCTACAAACTTATCTCCAGGGGACTGGGTAATTTTAATAATGGAAGTTTGTTCGATTAATGTGGAAAAAAATGTTAAAAAACAGGAAGTTTTTATACCAAAAATCTGCTAATTTATTTCTTAATTACTTGGAATATATAGATAATTGCCAGATATTAGGTAGCTTACCCCCTAGAGAAATAAATTCTCTTTCTTTTGATGCTTGATACAAAGCAATTAAGCGTATTTTATAGCTGTCTTGTGCTTTTAATTGTTTTTACACGGCATTCGGATTGATTCGGACATATTTGGACATTCTTTATTAAGAAAAGTAGATTCCATATATCATAATCAAGGTGATGGGTGCAGTAATTCTTAAACAGAGGGCGCTGCCAACAATAATATTAGTTTTTAAAATTATTCTGCAAATATAGTGTCCGCACGAAGATCAGACAAACTTATTGTATATCTTACTCAATCATACAATGACGTTATATATGTCTTTCTGTCAGACACCAAAAGAGTAACGATTAAAGAAAGAAATCGCAATCGCATATATACAAATAACATTAAATTGAACTGATATAATACTATTCGTTTAATTCAAATAAATTTTCATGGATATTTCTTATTATTTGCTGCTCAATTACAAAAAGCCGAAAATAGAACTGATGCATCTCGTATTCTTATTTAGTAATATATCTACCGAAAATATCTAGCCCACAGAGTATTTTACAAAAAGTATTTATGTTTTGGTGATCATACACAGAGTCTTACAAATTAAAGCGAATCTGAAAATACTTTTGGATTTAATTTCCATTTAATTTGTAACATATCTACACTATGTTGCAAATTATGTGTAAATTAAATAAAAATGAAATGAGAAAACATTTTCAGATTCGCATTTACTTTGAAACCCAGCGTAACACTATGTTTCAAATTAAATGCAAATCTGAAAATATGTTCTCATTTAATTGGCAAATAATTTGCAACATAGTCTACATTAGGGTGGTCGTTATTTTTCAAATTTGAGATTTCTTTCGGGTACCCCCCTATTTTTTTTTCGTTAAATGTAAAAATATACCACATAAAATGTCTACTTATTTGATTCATATTAAGGGGTACCGCAGAGGGGTTAATGTTCCCTCCCCCATTTTGGAAAAAATCAACTTTTTCGCTTTTTCTTCTGTTGAATTAAAGTGCAACTTATTATACATGAATAGATAGATTTGAAATTCAATGTAAAAAACTATGTACATACCTTGATTTTTTTCTAGAATAGCAATAGCTAATGAGTAAAACGTTTGACAAATTCCCAGCCTTAGGTTTAGCTATGGCTCAGTAGTTGTGCTAACAACAGTCGATTTGTATGCGTCCGGAAATTCTTTACGGTATTGACTAACTACTTGTAGAATATATTGCTGTTGTCATTCGTCTTTCGACAAAACATTAGTAGCCAAAGAGAATGTTGAAAAAATAATTTTTCTTAACACATAATGGTCACCCTAATGTACATATATTGCAACATATTCGACTTATATTTCAAATTAAATGCAAATCTATGGAAATT
Organism: Amphimallon solstitiale; assembly: GCA_963170755.1. Classification (NCBI taxonomy): domain Eukaryota; kingdom Metazoa; phylum Arthropoda; class Insecta; order Coleoptera; family Scarabaeidae; genus Amphimallon; species Amphimallon solstitiale. Next base: position 149,594,967 of record OY720675.1, read on the forward strand.
AAATGAGAAAGTATTTCCAGATTCGCATACTGTACTAGTTCTACTTCTAAACACGTGTTTTGGTCAAATATTTTCAAAAAAAATAAAAAAAAAAAAATAACTCAAAAACTATTAGCTCAATTTTGAAAAAGAAAAAACAGTTGAACAGATAATTTAAAGCAGTACTAGAGAATCCAAAAATATATAGGATCAGTTATTTAAAAAATTAAGTTTCATGCATTTCCGATGGAACTTTAAATATGTCCATACCCGTGATATATCTATCTAGAATGCATGACTTGCGATATATTCGCAAAAACCTGTTTTACGATAAGAGTATGTACCAGTAGGAATTTCAAAATTTTTTTTTTTTAAATTGTTTTCTAATTTAGTCTTGATCGCTTTGGTATACTTTACATTCTAAAATTAGTAGTTGACGAGATATTGCTATTATTTGATTTCTTCACTGAAATAAAGTACTACTCCCGATTTATCGATTTCACTGAAAATCTAATTAGATTTCCGAGAGAGATTATATTCCTAAATATACAGTTCGGTATTGATGGACTTTACCGGTTGGCCGCTATCGTGGTCACATAGAGAGGGAGAGAGAGAGAGAGAGAGAGAGAGAGAGAGAGAGAGAGAGAGAGAGAGAGAACGCGCGAGATACTTTTTGTAAAGGTGGAAATCTGCAAAATCTCGAGGTCAAGAATTTTTGTCATCAAAATACTTCCTTTTACTACGTAGGTATAAGAAAGTCAAAAAGGAATTTTATTTATGAAATAAAAATTACCTAAAATAAGTCTAGACAATTTTGGGTTAAATTTGCGAATACATGTTAAAGTGTATCTCATTTATAATTTTTTTTTAATATTTGTTGTGCATGTATATATGTATTTTGTAAATTTATGCCCTGATCTGTATATTGTTGTGGTTTACAGAATGTTCTGACAGAGGTGTAATGATAATTTTTCATTATTTTTTTCTTAGTGTTTCCTTAATAAAAATTCGAAAAATTTGGAAATTCTTTGATTACCTTTTCCTATAGAATTAAATTAGAGGAAATAGTGAGATCACAGGAGTTATTTTTTATATTATATCGTACACTAGCGGAATTATCCAGAATGTGAGGGGCAGAATCTAATTTTCTGCTAAAACCATTCCTTGTTAAATCAGAATGCTGGGTGGAGACACTTAGATGTAAAAGGCAGCTAAGGAATACCCTTAATTGCTTTGGATCAAGCATCAAAAGAAAGAGAATTTATTTTTCTATAGGCTAAGCTACTAATATCTTACAAGTATTTATATATTCGAAGTAAGCACATTTTTAGTACAAAAACTTCCTGTTTTTTAACAATTTTTCCCATATTATTCGGACAAACTTCAGTTGGAGATAAGTTTGCGGATTAAGCCGGATTGTGGTGCGATATGTTAGCAGAATGTTTGCAATGTAATTGAGATTGGTGAGGTAGCCATCTTAATATGACAAAATATATTCTTTAGTTTGTATATGAAAACTAGCATACTATTTCATTTTTGTGAAACCCTAATAAAATTGAAATGAATAAATAATACAACTGTCTAGGTATATATTAATACATGACGAAAAAGCTTTGTACTCTGGCATAGATAGTTAAAGTTCATATGAATAAGGAGTGCAGAAAGATAAAATTTATGTATAATATGTGTTACAAATAAATACATCAATTAATTAACTCGAAAATTAATGGATAACGACGTATTTCTACACGTTCGCAGCTAACGTAATAGAAAATTCAAAAAAATTATATGCAACGGTTATAGAAGTATACTTTTTGAGAAAAGAACCTGAATAACTCAAACTTAAAAATTTAATGAATTAAAGTCGAATTTCGGCCACTGGTATTTATTATTATATTTAGTAATTTATTATTAACGTGCGAAATGCACACTGTCGGATAAATTTCATGGCGGTCTTTGAAATTTTTTTCCAATTGAATTGGTCATTCTAATAGTTGATACGGTATCAGAACTTAATAAAACACTTGATGACAAGGAAGGCATTTTATAATATCCAAGACAACTATCTGAGCACACATGTATATTTAACTTATTTAATTAGACTGTTGTAGGTATGTGATATATATTGATTGTTTCTCTTTTTCTTACTTTTACACACATTATAGGCCTTGTGTTTCTTACACTGACAGGTTCACTACTTACGGGTTTTCTTGAGCAAAGAGTTCTGTTCTTTTTATTATTAATGGTCAAAAACGAATTTGAATAAATACATGGTGACCGTCAAAATTGAATCAGCCTATATATTCCTGTTTCAGAAATGCAATAATCACTAAAAGTACCTGTTTATTATCTAAATCAAATAGGTAAAGGACATAGAACTACATAGGTATTTACAAAACAAACATATGTAACAGTATGTTCCTATTATTCTTGTAAGGACGTTATTTGCATTTTTACAATTTAGGGTAAATATCAAGGATTTCAAAATAGACACATATTCTATTAAATCGTGTATGTATGAGACAAAAACTCTCTTTTTTGTCTCATACAAAAAAAAACGGTCTGGTCTATCAGTCTCTATATAATTTGGTTCAATGTAAGACATACGTTGCGCGTTAGTAGCATCATCTTTTATCTAATAAATTTATTTTACAAATTATATCGCTGCTACTTTCAACTAGATGGCTAATATAAATGCAGTCACGTATGCAACACATAATACACGCCTAATGGTTAGAAAAGGATAGAGCAATGTGACGATTCTCTTTCTATTAAACGGCCACCTTAAACCAAATTAAAACTTCTAAACAGCTCCATGTAAGCAGAGCTCAAGTATTCTTTGATGCACTCAAAGAAAAAACAGAAGAAGCTAAAAATAATCCCGAGGTAGAAGTACTCTGCTTTGATCATCAACAGAATGCACCTTTACCTAAAGTCCCCTCAGGAGATGCATTTTATCTTAGGCAGTTATGGGTTTTTAATTTCTGCATTTATTCAGCCAAAACAGGAATTTCGCATTTTTACATGTATGATGAAACCACTGGCAAAAAGACACCCAATGAAACCATTAGCTTCCTAGATCATTATTTAAAAAATATAATGTCCAAGGATGTGAAAACATTGTACATCTTCTCAGACAACTGCGCTGCTCAAAACAAGAACGGAAGCCTAGTATAATATCTATTCACTTTGGCCCAAACTAAACAGTTTCAGTCGATTCTTCATCGATATCCTGAACCTGGCCACTCCTTCTTGCCATGTGACAGGTCATTTGGGGTTGTAGAAAAAGCATTATGAAAAATCGAACGAATATTTACTCCTCAAGAATATATGACACATTATGGCAAATGCAGCAGAAACTTTGAAGTGGTCCCAGTAGAACAAAACATGATTTTTGACTTTGTAAATTATTTAAAGCCACATTTTAAGAAAACAGTCATCAACCAGCATAGACAGAAATTTGCGATAAGCAAATACAAACTGATTTTATATGAAGCAAACAGTGGAATCCAGTGCAGCGAGTCTTGTAATGTACCTATCTATAGTATATTCAATATTCAACGTTCTACGTTAGATACCAATACGGCACCAAATCAACTGTATAAAGAAAAATTGCCATTGAAAAAAGTAAAATATGACAACGTGATGGTGCTGGCAAATCAATACGTGCCAAAAAACGACCTATCTTACTATGAAAAATTAACTTTTGCTCAGGGGAACACAGGTAGTGACGTCGAAATGACCAACGACGAAGAAACTATTGAATAGTATTAGATTCTATGACTTATTATTATTGTTTTTGTTTAATGAGTAACATTGAATAAAGTTTATGTAATAAATATATACAAATTTTGCGTTCAAATGTAATTTTAGCTCTTTCATTATTGCAGACACGCACACTTTTTGAAGTTTTGGTGCAAGAATGACGTAGATCCATTAAAAAACAACTTTTTATTTGCTTTAAAATATTATATTTTTAGAAGATTTTCGGTATTTGTAATTGTTAAGGTACGTGCTTTTGGCAGTTTAAAACGTAAAAGTGGTATCTAATAAAATATGACGTATAAAAGTTTTTTTTTATTTTCTCAAAATCGACTTTTATGGAGCTGCGTCATTCTTGCTGCGGAGTCCTCAATTGTTTTATTTTTTAGAAAAATATGACAAATTTTAAGTTTTTTTTTTAAATAAAAATTATTCAATATCCTATTCTCAGTACTTCTATTCTCTTAATAAATCTCTATAGAATGCATACTTTGCGAGATATTCAAAAGTGCTACTCGCTAAGAGTAAAAGTGTTAGTGCCGGCCCGAATTTTGAAAATTTTTTTATACAAAAGGGATTGAAACTTATATTCTAAATACTTTTATACTCGTAACGTGCCTGTCTAAAAAGCATGACTTGCGAAATATTGGCAAAAGACTGACTTTCGATAAGAGTAAAAGAACCACTTCCGGTAGGAATTTCGAAAAACTTTCATAACAAAATTTTTCTCAAATTTAATTTTGAGTACATATGAATTCTTTATAAATTTGTTTAAACTTAGTAGTTGACGAAATATTGGCAAAATTCGATTTTTTCACTGAAGGAAACTACTACTTCCAGTCTGCTGTTTTTACTAAAAATCTAATCAGATCTCAAGAGGGAGATTTTATACTCGTAAATACAAAATTTGAAATTGAAAGTTATAATGGTTTGACCGCTATCGTGGTCACACACTCACACACTGACACGCACACGCACAAACAAAGAGAGAGAAACATTTTTTAAAAAGCACTTTTTACGCAAAAATATGTTTATGAGGTAAAGAATAGGTAGGTATAGAGGAAAAGCGTTAGGTACAATTGCACGTCTACTAGATCTATGACGACTTGTCTTGTATATGTTGCCGGATCCCTTTTTATTTCTGTCAGTGACATTTGATATAACCAAAGAAAAAAAGTATGTGTGGCTACCACACGACTTTCTTATACGTATGAGCGTTTCAAACTAACAATTTGAAGAATTTTTTTATACAAAACTTATTCAAAATCCTATTCTAAGTACTTTCATTCTCTTAATAAATCGCTATAGAATACATACTTTGCAAGATATTCGAAGAAAAGTGCTACTCGCTAAGAATAAAAGTGCTACTTCCAGTCCGAATTTTGAAATTTCATGTATACAAAAAATATTGCAAATACTGTGATTATACAATAAAATCAAAATACATCATTACAGTTAGCTTTATTGTATTGATGTATTTTAACACATAGATTAAAAGGATGTTGCTGTCTTTTATCATACAACCTCAATTAAATTGTAAGTATTTTAATGATAATATACAGTCTGTCTCTCTTTTGCAAATTGTTAGAAATTAAAAGAATTTTTTTGTAATTACTTCACAGCCCTGATGAAGGTTTAAATACAGACCGAAAGCTTGGCATTTAAAAAGAGTACGTTTTTTAATTTTGCCCTTTGACTGCATACCCACGAAAGAATTCCTTTTTAACTATACACGGTGGCCAGAAAAATGCGGACAAACGCCACGCAGGTCAAATCTTTGTTTAATTCTGAGTTGACAATCTTAATTGAAAAAAGTAGTACAGTGCTTTTGTTTTTTTTTTTTTTTTTTGTAAACCATTGGTATTAATCGATTAGTTACATCAAGATAATTCCATTTCTAAATTTCACCACAATGATTTTACATAGATAAATTTGTAGTTTGATGGTCTCGTATGCCGTAAGGAAGGACCGTATAACTTTTTTGGATTAAGATTATCGCCTCAGAATTGAACAAAGAATCGTTCTACCTGGCGTTTGTCCGCATTTTTCTGGCCACCGTGTATATATATATATATATATATATATAAGGCTTAATTATTGGGGAATCCAGCATAAAAACAAAATTCAATTTAGTTCTTTATTTTTTTCTCCAATATTTCGCACATTGTGTGTGTGCTTCCTCAGGGATTAAAAATGTGAACTATGATGTGGACAAAAATTACTAAAATACATCTACACTATGTAATATCGACAGGTACATCTCTTAAATGTATACTAAACAAAACTCTAAGTTTTGTTTAGTATACATTTAAGAGATGTACCTGTCGATATTACATAGTGTAGATGTATTTTAGTAATTTTTGTCCACATCATAGTTCACATTTTTAATCCCTGAGGAAGCACACACACAATGTGCGAAATATTGGAGAAAAAAATAAAGAACTAAATTGAATTTTGTTTTTATGCTGGATTCCCCAATAATTAAGCCTTACATTGAGTTTTTCAACGGCAAAGACCTTCTCTTTTAATTATATATATATATATATTGAGATGGTCTTGAGCCTCCTCAATACCACTCAATAATTATTTAAGTTTGTTATTAGGGACGAACCCTTGTACATATTGAAATGTTGTAGTTTTTTTTGAGTTACGTAAATAAAGGAGAGATATTACTAGTCACACAGATTCAATCCCATCTAATCGTTTACAAACAATCATATCTTGATCATAAAGTTTAGTTGAAGAAATAAGGTTAAAGAATTTAGCATAAAAACATGACCATAGAAGTGCGAACAAATTTCAAATACAACAGAAACGCACTATACAATCTGGTACTTATTTAGCATACATTATTTTCAATCTTGCGTTATCATTTTACATTTAGTTTTGACAAAGCATCATGTCTAGCACAAACAACACATGCATTTAGAACTTACAAATATGGCCGATATAAAAATGCAAATTAGGACTAAATCAAAACATAATCATAATTTGTACATACTAGGAGTGACACTCTAAAGCTCGTTGAATGCATATCTCATGATTTTAAAAGCACAAATAGAATTAGTGACCTAGAAATTTTCAATAGCATCATTTAAGGTATAGCATGGACGTTCATCTTTCGAACGCCCATTATCAAGTCAATTGCAATTTAACTCTGTGAGGAAACCAATTTTAATGTGAAAACACAAATTAATTACAACCTTTTCAATATTTAGAACAGATTTTAATTAGGGCATGAATATCAATAGAGCTTTAATTTAAGTACAAACAGCATTTGAAGCATCACTAAGAGACCTAGAGCACATGTTATATTAAAGCTAGAATTTCGTGACTAAATTTAGTAATTGCCTGGTATATGAAGTTAAATACTCAAACTGCACATATCACAGCACAGTTATGATTAGCAATTCTCATGAATCATGCACTTACAAACGCATAATTACCAAAAGCATCTTTTCAAATTTAGGCCGAATAGCTTCTTTAAGAAATGTCAAACATTAATATTTTAAATGCAGAAAAACGCACGAAATATAAGTATGCATGGCAAATTAATAATATAAGTTGTGTGCATAAATAGATGCCTTATTGGAATAAAGCGATTAACAATTAATTACTGTCAAAACTAAAATAGTAGTTGAAATCCAAAAATTAAGTGAGCACTTGGTACAATTAAACGCATTTAGAAATGTTAATATAATTCCTTGAATGGCAAGATACAACTGACTTGATAAAGTTTTGATAAGCTTTTAAGCAATTTAAACCAAAATGACTATATAAAATGAATTTGATTTAAATTTGGAAATTTAATATTCACAGCAGGCATTGTATTATGAATGATCGGATTTTAATCAAGTAAAAAACGGAAATAAATTTATATGTATTTAGATTTTAAGATTATTTGTAAACCAGATCCACAAAATCTATTAATATCCTTATTTTTGGATAAAATCCAAAAATTAGAAAATATCATTATTTTCTTGTACATGACTGTACTGAGTTTTCAAAAACCGACGCTAAAGCTGTCAGACGCATTAAAAATACAAATATGAGCATTCAAAAATTTTACGCACTAAAAATATTTTGTAGTAACCATAAATATAAAAATAAACTTTTAAACAATATCCAAATCACGTTTGGATACATAAAATAAGAACAATTAATAAAATTATATGAAGCAACCGCTTTGGGTTCAAGGCTTTAAACAATCGACTACGGTAACATATAAAAGAGGTAGACATTGCTGAAAGCGGGGAGATTAAATTAGATAAGCATCCACTAAGGATGAAACATCAGAGTTCATAAAAACAAACAACATCCGTCATTAGACGAACTTGAATCAAACCGACAAGTCGAATAAAATCCCAGTGCGGCGAACCACTACGCCAGCCAGATAGGCGATCCGTCGATCACCGAACCTGCATCAATAAAATACCACGAGAATAAAGTCCATGACCTAGAAAAGAGAAAGAGAAAAAAAATATCAACAACGAACATAACCAAGAAAATTAACTCACCTGTAACACATCTGCAACACCGAGACCTGCGACTGCCGAGACTTGGAGTATAAGATACTGCAATCTACCGAAGCGTATTCTGCTACCTGTATTCCGCCTACGAACGAGTTGCCCACCGGCGTTACCTGTCCATCGGTCCAGGATACGGAAAGATTCCAGGGAAATCCACCATATGGCTAAAGGACATTTAACATAATTAGATGAAGGTATCGTGATATGTTTACAAGTACTAATAAACCTAAAGAAAGGTTCAGTTGTCAAATAATAATATTTGCGTCAAATCATTTGTAATTCGTGTTTTACGACGATTAAAATCAATGTCAGTTATTTCAAAGTGGTATCATAGTCATTAGTAATCAAATAGTTAGAACCCACATATCAATAAGTTGTCTTTCGTTAAAATTAACAAACATTGAAGTCATTATTCAACATACAGTCAGTCACATTCAAGGAAATAAAAACCTAACCTATATTGGTAAGCAAGTAGCTTTATACTTTGCGAAGATTTAGATTAAACAATATGAATAGCTAACCTTTTAAAATAGATTTGTTGTCGCCAATCTGAACTAATTTTCCCAGTATTAAACAGATTGTTTTCATTGTTTCTTTTCACCTTATAATTAAGCTCATATACAGTTCATCTATATTTGCATACTCACATATATGTTCACCCACTTTGGGAAAGTTTGCACGATTGAGTGGATCTGTGTTATATCTCTCCAGGTATTAAATTGTAATGTATAAGGTATATTATTGTTTTTTTAATGAACATACTCATAAGTCCATTTATATGTAACACATTAAAGTATTTATATAAAGAATTAGAAGTTATACCTACCTTTGTGTTTATTATTTGTATTTTGAATTGGCATCCATCGTAAATTCGGGGAGACACATCATTCATTGTATATAGGTACCGGTAGCAGCCCACAACGAGCACACACAGGAGTCCTGGGACCTCGTAAGAATAACAGGTATTGTGTAAGTCACTCTGAGTAGTAGTTATTCCGCAGAACCCCTACAACGGCCCCGAAGATAAAAGTTAACATAGCGCGCACTGCCGTCATTGCATATTCACATAATTCATTGTAGAATGCCGGAAACAACCCCTTCCCCTATTAGAAATAGAACATTGGTCAAAATATAAGCAATAGGAAGTCAGTTTCAAGCGCGAAATTTAGTACAGTTCAAATTTATTATCGCAGAGTTAGTCACCTTTTAATTGAATTGTTAAAGTAAACCCACATATACAGTTAGTAATAATTTTAGATTAACGTGCACTAGCGTACTATTAGCGTTCAAAAATTTAATTTGGTGAACTTTGCTTTCTTAATTTTTAATCTCTTTTATTTTATTAATTTACTTAGTCTCATTGCTCTTAAGAACTTTAAATGCTAAGGGGCGTATAACGCTCACATCCCCCCCCTATAGCATATTGGCGCACCAACGTATTGGGGCCATTCGAATAACCTACAGAGTGCACTTACAGTTTTTTTCCAGTTCATCTCCGAGGATTTAAAGAAGTGGAGGACATTATTTTTTTTTGAAAATAAAAATAGTTGTATAATAAAAATATAAAAAGAAAGATGTGTATTTGATTTATGTATTTGTGTATGTGCTCTTCCACGAATTGATGATCGATGTTAAATAAATAAACACAGGGTATAATCGAAATTATTTATTCACTGCCATATAAATTAAAAACACAGGTCAAATATTTTATTACAAACATTTTTACAACATATTGTACAGGGGTCGTATTCAAACGACACATCGCTTTTGTTTTATTATTATTGTGTGTATTGGTAAAAATATAATAAACCGGCAAGATGGAGACAAGATCCAGAAGCGTGTCTAATGTACCTCAGGAATCATCAAGCGAAGATGAATCTCCACAAAATCAAGGTGATAGCACCCAAATTACAGCGACGCCCGCAGAACAAGGAGTTGGTTCGAAGCCAGAGGAACAGAGTGATTTGCTCAAACAAATTAGTTTGATGTTCCAACAATATACGGAAGGTTTAGAGAAAAGGATGGAAGAAAATGCGGAAAAACTTTGTAACAAAATACAGAAAAAAATGGAAGAACAAAACGAAAATACGAATAAAAATACAGAAAAATTTTGTAACAGAATAGAGGAAAAAATGGACGAACAGAATGAAAAACTAATAAAGGACTTATGCATTTCAGCGGAAATCGATGATAGTGACTACAACAAAAGAAAATTGGAGATGGAGGCGGAAAGTCTAGAAACAGACAATACACTAGACAAGCATGACACAGAAACAGCATCATTACTGAATACAAAGCTAAAATCAGTAGAAGGGCATAAAGAAAAATTACCAAATGAAGCGGATGAAATATTCCAAGAGACCGCCGCATTCATCAAACAGAATAACGAAATTTCGCAGACAGAAATTGTGAAAGAAGAAGAAAGTGAAGAAATAAAAAGTGTTGTGCCTATCCACGAACATGAAGAACAAAATGAAACAGAACTAAGAAAAACTTCCACAAAAATACAATTGCCAAAGAAGACAAAGTATATGGATTCTGGCAGACGAATTTTAAGAATATGGTTCGACGCGCTTTTACGTACAGAAGAAACTGAGGAAGATTTACCCATTTCCACATCAAGCTTGATAGTCGACATCAGGACTTATTCATTTCAACACACAAGTTCGCAAAAATACACTACGGTAAGAAAGCAAAACACACTAACACAATTAATTTGTCACATAACCAAGACGTACAAAGAATTCAACATACTGAAGGGCATGGGGATAGCTGTATTATTAAACAAGGAAAATAAGGTAACACACATACACCTTACAAAAATACACACACACATACGCAACCAACAAGACTTGGAGTATCAAATACAAACAATTTACACTAACACTGTACTTAGGTATCAGAAAAATATTATTGATTTCCACTTAAAAATTATAGGGAAATGAGATCACATATTAGTCAGGACGGGAGATTACAAAGAGATCGTCTCTCGAAGGTATTTACGACACCTATCTTTCCTAGTAAATTCTTAGATCTCATAATTAGTCAGGACGGGAGATTACAAAGAGATCGTCTCTCGAAGGTATTTACGACACCTATCTTTCCTAGTAAATTCTTAGATCTCATAATTAGTCAGGACGGGAGATTCCAAAGAGATCGTCTCTCGAAGGTATTTACGACACCTATCTTTCCCAGTAAACTCTTAGATCTCACATTAGTCAGGACGGGAGATTCCGAAGAGATCGTCTCTCGAAGGTATTTACGACACCTATCTTTCCCAGTAACCCCGTTGATCTCACAACCCCGTCGATCTCACAACCCCAAACTCTATGTCGAGAAATAGACACTGATAGGTCTCATCCATTTAAAAAAAACCTTATACCCCCCACAATTTCCCAACTCTCATAAGAATTTCTCACCCCAAAAAGATTTCTGACACACCCAACAGACTTCTCAAAACCCTTTACAATTTCTTCGAACCCCAAGAAGACTTCAAAACACAAAAAAAAATTAATTAGCATAAAAAACCCATCTCTCACATGTCACAGCAACATAAGCCCCGCTGCTAGACAATGATCCGAACAAGGATATTACACCCCTGATAAACAAAATAGTTGTTTAGAAATAGGATAAAAATAGTCGTACTACCTAGCTTTAAGTTGTTTAAAGTTAACCTGTCTCTACACGAAATACAAATAATTAGAATTAAGATGTTACTTATCCACGTGTAATATAAGTTGGACAACAAGAATCAGTATCGGACAACATTAGAAAAATCAGTATCGGACAACGTTAGAAAATAAAATACAAACCCTTATGAAGATAAAACGAAACTAAAAGGCAAAATTTGAAGAAAAAAGGAACAAAAAGGAAACCATACATGCCAGAAGGAAAATTTTAAAAATGCACGAACAGAGCAAAACTTGGAAGGAAAATAGTAGTCAGCGAACAATGTGAAGAAGAAATGGACATATCCAAAAATGAAAAAAACATAGCAATTGTACAAAACAAAAAGAAAAATACTCTGTGATTATTGGAGAGAAAGAAGAAAAAAATAAAAAGAATTCAAAAGAAAAGGCCGAAGAAAAACATAAATTTGTGAAGAAAATGTTTATTTATTAGCAGAAATGACTGCATAAACAGTAATTATGATTACTAAAAATATAAAAATGCGAAACATGCGAGAAAGCATGAAAATTATGAATTATAAAAAAAAAAAAATATGAAGAAAGAAAATATGAATTATTATAATGAAAATGATATGGTATTCAAAGCACCTAAGAATGGGCTTGAATATATTTCCTCAAAGAAAGGGAAATAAATTGATGCGAAATGCATAAAATATGGAGAAAGCGATTTAATAAAGAAAACATTACACAAGAAAATATGAGTTATTATTAGGCCAATGATATCAGCCACAGCTGAAAAGAATCAGAACTTCAAGAAAAATACACAATCAAATAATCACAGAAAAATATTCAGAAGTACGGAAAGGACCATTTTACAAAACTCCAAGGAAAGAATCGGCATAAGAAAAAAAAATATATCCAAGAAACATACTCCTGAAGTCAAATTTTCATAAGGACAACTTACTTAAAATTACACACATAATTTATAATATAAAAAGAAAAAAAAAATAGTGATTACCCATAGAGTACGATACAACTTATATATAAAAAAACATTGAAACAAAATCAACAACAGCTTATACTACACAAGATACAAAATAAAATTAAGTTCATAAATATACTGTACATACATAAGAAATTCCTTTACATAATTAACAAAGAACATTAGGTACTAAGAAGTTATCAAACAAAAATTAGTATACTGTAAAAATTGTTACAAATATAAATTCATCATAAGTATTAACTTAAAATTTAAGAAGTTCTCTAAACTAGCCTAAATACTTTAAAAAAAAAAATTATAATAAAGAATATTTTCCTAATAATTAATTAATATGTTAATGAACGGAAATTTTAATTGCATAAAAATTTACATTCATTAAGAAGGGCATGTTGAGATGGTCTTGAGCCTCCTCAATACCACTCAATAATTATTTAAGTTTGTTATTAGGGACGAACCCTTGTACATATTGAAATGTTGTAGTTTTTTTTGAGTTACGTAAATAAAGGAGAGATATTACTAGTCACACAGATTCAATCCCATCTAATCGTTTACAAACAATCATATCTTGATCATAAAGTTTAGTTGAAGAAATAAGGTTAAAGAATTTAGCATAAAAACATGACCATAGAAGTGCGAACAAATTTCAAATACAACAGAAACGCACTATACAATCTGGTACTTATTTAGCATACATTATTTTCAATCTTGCGTTATCATTTTACATTTAGTTTTGACAAAGCATCATGTCTAGCACAAACAACACATGCATTTAGAACTTACAAATATGGCCGATATAAAAATGCAAATTAGGACTAAATCAAAACATAATCATAATTTGTACATACTAGGAGTGACACTCTAAAGCTCGTTGAATGCATATCTCATGATTTTAAAAGCACAAATAGAATTAGTGACCTAGAAATTTTCAATAGCATCATTTAAGGTATAGCATGGACGTTCATCTTTCGAACGCCCATTATCAAGTCAATTGCAATTTAACTCTGTGAGGAAACCAATTTTAATGTGAAAACACAAATTAATTACAACCTTTTCAATATTTAGAACAGATTTTAATTAGGGCATGAATATCAATAGAGCTTTAATTTAAGTACAAACAGCATTTGAAGCATCACTAAGAGACCTAGAGCACATGTTATATTAAAGCTAGAATTTCGTGACTAAATTTAGTAATTGCCTGGTATATGAAGTTAAATACTCAAACTGCACATATCACAGCACAGTTATGATTAGCAATTCTCATGAATCATGCACTTACAAACGCATAATTACCAAAAGCATCTTTTCAAATTTAGGCCGAATAGCTTCTTTAAGAAATGTCAAACATTAATATTTTAAATGCAGAAAAACGCACGAAATATAAGTATGCATGGCAAATTAATAATATAAGTTGTGTGCATAAATAGATGCCTTATTGGAATAAAGCGATTAACAATTAATTACTGTCAAAACTAAAATAGTAGTTGAAATCCAAAAATTAAGTGAGCACTTGGTACAATTAAACGCATTTAGAAATGTTAATATAATTCCTTGAATGGCAAGATACAACTGACTTGATAAAGTTTTGATAAGCTTTTAAGCAATTTAAACCAAAATGACTATATAAAATGAATTTGATTTAAATTTGGAAATTTAATATTCACAGCAGGCATTGTATTATGAATGATCGGATTTTAATCAAGTAAAAAACGGAAATAAATTTATATGTATTTAGATTTTAAGATTATTTGTAAACCAGATCCACAAAATCTATTAATATCCTTATTTTTGGATAAAATCCAAAAATTAGAAAATATCATTATTTTCTTGTACATGACTGTACTGAGTTTTCAAAAACCGACGCTAAAGCTGTCAGACGCATTAAAAATACAAATATGAGCATTCAAAAATTTTACGCACTAAAAATATTTTGTAGTAACCATAAATATAAAAATAAACTTTTAAACAATATCCAAATCACGTTTGGATACATAAAATAAGAACAATTAATAAAATTATATGAAGCAACCGCTTTGGGTTCAAGGCTTTAAACAATCGACTACGGTAACATATAAAAGAGGTAGACATTGCTGAAAGCGGGGAGATTAAATTAGATAAGCATCCACTAAGGATGAAACATCAGAGTTCATAAAAACAAACAACATCCGTCATTAGACGAACTTGAATCAAACCGACAAGTCGAATAAAATCCCAGTGCGGCGAACCACTACGCCAGCCAGATAGGCGATCCGTCGATCACCGAACCTGCATCAATAAAATACCACGAGAATAAAGTCCATGACCTAGAAAAGAGAAAGAGAAAAAAAATATCAACAACGAACATAACCAAGAAAATTAACTCACCTGTAACACATCTGCAACACCGAGACCTGCGACTGCCGAGACTTGGAGTATAAGATACTGCAATCTACCGAAGCGTATTCTGCTACCTGTATTCCGCCTACGAACGAGTTGCCCACCGGCGTTACCTGTCCATCGGTCCAGGATACGGAAAGATTCCAGGGAAATCCACCATATGGCTAAAGGACATTTAACATAATTAGATGAAGGTATCGTGATATGTTTACAAGTACTAATAAACCGAAAGAAAGGTTCAGTTGTCAAATAATAATATTTGCGTCAAATCACTTGTAATTCGTGTTTTACGACGATTAAAATCAATGTCAGTCATTTCAAAGTGGTATCATAGTCATTAGTAATCAAATAGTTAGAACCCACATATCAATAAGTTGTCTTTCGTTAAAATTAACAAACATTGAAGTCATTATTCAACATACAGTCAGTCACATTCAAGGAAATAAAAACCTAACCTATATTGGTAAGCAAGTAGCTTTATACTTTGCGAAGATTTAGATTAAACAATATGAATAGCTAACCTTTTAAAATAGATTTGTTGTCGCCAATCTGAACTAATTTTCCCAGTATTAAACAGATTGTTTTCATTGTTTCTTTTCACCTTATAATTAAGCTCATATACAGTTCATCTATATTTGCATACTCACATATATGTTCACCCACTTTGGGAAAGTTTGCACGATTGAGTGGATCTGTGTTATATCTCTCCAGGTATTAAATTGTAATGTATAAGGTATATTATTGTTTTTTTAATGAACATACTCATAAGTCCATTTATATGTAACACATTAAAGTATTTATATAAAGAATTAGAAGTTATACCTACCTTTGTGTTTATTATTTGTATTTTGAATTGGCATCCATCGTAAATTCGGGGAGACACATCATTCATTGTATATAGGTACCGGTAGCAGCCCACAACGAGCACACACAGGAGTCCTGGGACCTCGTAAGAATAACAGGTATTGTGTAAGTCACTCTGAGTAGTAGTTATTCCGCAGAACCCCTACAACGGCCCCGAAGATAAAAGTTAACATAGCGCGCACTGCCGTCATTGCATATTCACATAATTCATTGTAGAATGCCGGAAACAACCCCTTCCCCTATTAGAAATAGAACATTGGTCAAAATATAAGCAATAGGAAGTCAGTTTCAAGCGCGAAATTTAGTACAGTTCAAATTTATTATCGCAGAGTTAGTCACCTTTTAATTGAATTGTTAAAGTAAACCCACATATACAGTTAGTAATAATTTTAGATTAACGTGCACTAGCGTACTATTAGCGTTCAAAAATTTAATTTGGTGAACTTTGCTTTCTTAATTTTTAATCTCTTTTATTTTATTAATTTACTTAGTCTGATTGCTCTTAAGAACTTTAAATGCTAAGGGGCGTATAACGCTCACATCCCCCCCCCTATAGCAATATATATAATGAGTGATATGGAATTATCGGGTATTCGGTCCGTTGCAATCAAACTCAATTCTTCATTACTCAATATTTCGTATTACTCAAAACTTCATCAGGAGTATGCTACAAAATCACAAAAACACATCTGTTGAAGAAAATGCTGAACAAAAGAACTCTTTTTTTAAAAACTTACAAACAGAGTTACTGCATCTGTGGGTACATTAAACTAATATCTATGTAATTTGTTACAAATGAGTCCTCTTTAAAACTTGTCAAACACATAACAAAGACTCACACAGTAATCAATAAATTTAAAAAACGATTTCACATGTATTATCTGAACTAAAACACGTTAAAAATATATAAAGACTCACACAATAATCAATAAATTTAAAAAACGATTTCAGATGTATTATCAGAACTAAAACACGTTAAAAATATACTATCACTGTAACTACGTGTGCGTGATTGAAACATTTATTCATGTCGTTTGTATATTAAAATCGATTTGAGACAAAAAACACAAAAAACGGGCGTAATAAAAAGAAGAGAAAAAGTCCACTCCTCACTGCAAATAGGTACAGAGATCGAAGAGTCAAAAAACATAAAGGAAAACAACAATATTTATGAAAAGCTTAAAATATGGGAATAAATTATATTTAATTTGTTAACGTCCGTTTTAAAATTTATTGCTTTATTATTCTTGTTAATATGTACCATTTCTAAAAATAATCTTTTACTATAATTGTTCTCTGTGTCTAGTATTTTTATGTTCTCAAAATTGAAAGTGTGACCGAGTGTAATACTGTGTGTAGCCAACGCGCAAGATGTTTTTTCTATTCTACAATCACTCTTATGTTGGGTGATACGATATTTTAAAGTTTGCGATGTCTGACCGATATAACAACCATCACAGTCATTGCAAGATATCTTATAAATGACATTATACTTATCCAACATAGCTGTCTTGTCCTTGGTCTTCGTAAACAAGGCATTAACTGTGATGGTGTTATATTTTGCTATCTTTAAGTTACCAACCTGTCGGAAATGACCAACAACCTTATTAGTTAATTCACTGATGTAAGGAATCTTTCTGTAAGTAGTGTTCTCATTGGATGCTACATTATTAACAGGAAATTCAAATGAGTTTGAGTTATAAATTAATTTATTTAATATTTTTCTTGGGTAGCCATTATTATGAAAACAAACAAATAACTTTTTTAAATTTTCATCTACAAACCTTTTATTACTAATTCTTCATTACTCAATATTTCGTTTTAATTAAAAACTTCATCAGGAGTATGCTACAAAATCACAAAAACACATCTGTTGAAGAAAATGCTGAACAAAAGAACTCTTTTTTTAAAAACTTACAAACAGAGTTACTGCATCTGTGGGTACATTAAACTAATATCTATG
Organism: Amphimallon solstitiale; assembly: GCA_963170755.1. Taxonomy (NCBI): domain Eukaryota; kingdom Metazoa; phylum Arthropoda; class Insecta; order Coleoptera; family Scarabaeidae; genus Amphimallon; species Amphimallon solstitiale. The sequence goes on from OY720675.1 coordinate 149,613,066, forward strand.
TAATTTGTTACAAATGAGTCCTCTTTAAAACTTGTCAAACACATAACAAAGACTCACACAATAATCAATAAATTTAAAAAACGATTTCACATGTATTATCTGAACTAAAACACGTTAAAAATATATAAAGACTCACACAATAATCAATAAATTTAAAAAACGATTTCAGATGTATTATCAGAACTAAAACACGTTAAAAATATACTATCACTGTAACTACGTGTGCGTGATTGAAACATTTATTCATGTCGTTTGTATATTAAAATCGATTTGAGACAAAAAACACAAAAAACGGGCGTAATAAAAAGAAGAGAAAAAGTCCACTCCTCACTGCAAATAGGTACAGAGATCGAAGAGTCAAAAAACATAAAGGAAAACAACAATATTTATGAAAAGCTTAAAATATGGGAATAAATTATATTTAATTTGTTAACGTCCGTTTTAAAATTTATTGCTTTATTATTCTTGTTAATATGTACCATTTCTAAAAATAATCTTTTACTATAATTGTTCTCTGTGTCTAGTATTTTTATGTTCTCAAAATTGAAAGTGTGACCGAGTGTAATACTGTGTGTAGCCAACGCGCAAGATGTTTTTTCTATTCTACAATCACTCTTATGTTGGGTGATACGATATTTTAAAGTTTGCGATGTCTGACCGATATAACAACCATCACAGTCATTGCAAGATATCTTATAAATGACATTATACTTATCCAACATAGCTGTCTTGTCCTTGGTCTTCGTAAACAAGGCATTAACTGTGATGGTGTTATATTTTGCTATCTTTAAGTTACCAACCTGTCGGAAATGACCAACAACCTTATTAGTTAATTCACTGATGTAAGGAATCTTTCTGTAAGTAGTGTTCTCATTGGATGCTACATTATTAACAGGAAATTCAAATGAGTTTGAGTTATAAATTAATTTATTTAATATTTTTCTTGGGTAGCCATTATTATGAAAACAAACAAATAACTTTTTTAAATTTTCATCTACAAACCTTTTATTACTAATATGCAAAATTCTATTTTTCATTGCTACCACACAATTGTATTTTTGATTGATTGGATGATTTGAATGGAAATTTATAAATCTGCCTGAAGCCGTTGGTTTTTGATACCAATCTAAAATTACAAAATTATCACTGGTCCTTATGACTTTAGTATCAAGAAAAGGAACACTTCGAAGTGTTTCCCTTTCTAAGGTATATGACTATTGTAAGAGTTGAAAATGTCAAGTGTGTATTGTGTCATTGTCTGAGGGACAGCAGTAATTAAATCGTCTACATATTTATATATAAAAGGCAATGGGAACTGTATCTTAGGTATTACTGCATCCAACAAGAAATCCAGAACTATTAATGCTAATATGGGACTAATGGGAGAACCCATTGGTACACCAAATATTTGTGAATAAAATTTGTTGTTAAATGTAAAGTAACAGTTATTAAATATAAAGTTGATCAGTTGCAAAAAGTTTGTTTTTGTAAGTGTACAGTTTGGTTCTATCCTATGCCAATTGGATTCTAAAATAGTTTGAATCAATTCTTGTGGAATATTGGTAAATAAGGACACAACATCCAGTGATATTATAACATATCCCTCAGGTAACGACTTACCGTCAATATCTCGCACAAAAGAAAAGGTATCTCTTACATTGTAATCAGTTCTGTCTGCAAAACTGGTGGTTAAAATCGTGGTAAGGAATTTCGATAAGTTATAGGTAACCGAGTTAATAGAACTGACTATGGGGCGGACAGGTATATTAATCTTGTGAATCTTTGGTAATGAATATAATTTCGGTGGTGTCGAATTATGTTTTATTAGAAGTTTAGTAGTAACTTCAGATAGCTGATGTTCGTTGTATAATTGTTTTATAAGTTTGTTGTGTTTGGTTTCTATTCTTTTTGTGGGATTGCTACTTATACACCTGTACGTGGTGGCGTCACACAGTAATCCCTCTGTCTTTCCTATATAATCCGTTCTAGCCATCGCCACCGTGCAACCGCCCTTGTCAGCTTGTAGAATGTATAAATCTGGATGTTGTTTCAGAAAGTTTTTTGTTTCTTCAAAAATGTTGTGAAAAGAAGAATTTCTACTCGCATGTTGTGACTCCCTCAAAAAATTAGTAATGTTATTTGTTACCTTTGCCCTAGTAATGTTCTTTGAATCATCTGGCATAGTACTAATAATATTTTCAACATCAGCAAGAAATCTGCCTACATTAACATCTTTACTAGTAGGTGTAATACTAAATTTAGGCCCGAGTGACAGGAAATCTGAAATAGGTGTTGGAATAATGACGTCAGACAAATTTTTGAACCAAGGCGAGTTGTTGTGAAAAAGTTTCGTTTGAATAGGCAAGTTAGACAATAATCTATCAAATTTGTTAATATTGCTTTTCTTTGTTTTACTAAATTTCTTATGGAAAGCTATTTGCAATCTATGACTGTACTCTAAATATAAAAGAGGAGGAATGGATCTAACAATTGAATATCCCTTCTTAAATTTACTATTGTTTTACATGTTATTTTGATCTCTAAATTTAAAGTCTTAAAACCTAACCTGTTAGTGAAGTGAAACACACTTTTCATAAAAATCATGTCGTTGTTTATCAGCAATGAAAGCACGTTTCGGAAACTGTTTGTAATATGTACCGGCAAAATCTTCGATCTTCTACACCTCAAAAGAAAGATTCTTCTATTCAACATGTTCGCCAGTTTAGAATTTAGGGTAGACCAGCGCTTCATATTCCTCGCTGTAGTAGCACCATAGTTGTTAATAATGTCCAGATAAAAACCCACCTATAATTTTGAAAATCTAGCAATATCGACCGTACAGAATTAATAATGAGTGATATGGAATTATCGGGTATTCGGTCCGTTGCAATCAAACTCAATTCTTCATTACTCAATATTTCATTTTAATTAAAAACTTCATCAGGAGTATGCTACAAAATCACAAAAAACACCCGTTGAAGAAAATGCTGAACAAAAGAACTCTTTTTTTAAAAACTTACAAACAGAGTTACTGCATCTGTGGGTACATTAAACTAACATCTATGTGTAAGGTAAAGGTAAGGTAAATTTTTAATTAGAAAAATTTACCTTAATTACTCAGTGCTTAAGCAGAAAAATCATATTTGACATTTTCTACGCTGAGGCATATATATAATAACATCTGTGACTTGATGAGATTCAAGACGTGCAAGTAGACTCGCACTCACAACGCCCCCAGGTGGTTCATTTGGTAGAGCACCTGACATGAGATCGGGAAAAGTGAGTTCGAATCTCGCCCTGGGCGGTAAATTTTTCTAATTAAAAAATTTACCTTAATTACTCAGTGCTTAAGCAGAAAAATCATATTTGACATATATATATATATATATGAATTGCCGTGTCGGTAATTTTTAAAAAAAAATTACCTAATTAATTTAATAGTCAGTGGTAAAATTATAAAATTATAATTTTCAAACACTGCAAATTAGCGAGTTTTAAAAATTATTTAAAACTAGTATAACGACCTACAAATCGTCCAATAAAAATTAATATATATATATATATATATATATATATATATAGGAAGAAATAAGTATTGGGGAATGCGGTCAATTTATAGAAACATTAAGTGCTCATTTGTTCTTTATTCCTAATATTTCGTTACAATTTGTAACATCCTCAGAGGAAAAGCTAAAAATATTTATATTTTGTGTGAAAACAATGAACAAGTAAATAATGTTTTGTAATAACTTACAACTTGAGTTATAAAAGTAGTCCAGTTGGTGAACAGAGATATAAAATTTCAAACATTTTTAAAAAAAAAAAAAATTGTGTATGTATAAAATGCACTGATACAATTGTGTCATAGAAATAAAATTAAATTACTAAAATTACTAATACATTTAAAAAACATACGAATCACACTTTTTAAAATAATCATACACGTGTCAGATTGTAGGTTAGTTCACTTTCAGGCGGGAGACAAGACTGAGCTTAAAATTTGACCGTTACATTAATCGACGCATGTCAGGTGAAATTGCATCATGGGAACTTCGAATTAATATGAAATACAGGGGCTTGCAAAAATTTTGGTACTGGTGTCATTGCAGCCATGTTACTGTAAGTAATTTCTTAAGAATGTAAGAATAAATGATACTGAGGTTATTAGTGTCAGTCTTGAAATTTACAGTGTCACTTTCGTTCTTTTTAATGTTCCACATTTCAGCAAACAATCTGTTTCTATAGTTTGTCTCTGTGCAAAGGATTTTTACGTTGTCAAAATTGAAACTATGACTGGATTCTTTGGAGTGTGTAACTAATGCACAGGACATTTTGCAAACTTTCAAGTCACTTTTGTGTTGTGTAATTCTGTTTCGTAGCCATTGAGATGTTTGACCGATGTATGTCCTATTGCAATTTTTGCAAGGAACAGAGTACACTACGTTAGATTTTAACACTGATGGTGTTGGGGTCTTAGTATTTGTGAACAGATTGCGAGTTGAAAGCGGGCTATAGGTGACAATCTTTACATTACTCAAACACGACAAACTTGTTTTTATGATTTTAGGGGTGAGTTGGTCTATCTTCATTAAGCGTCTGTATTTTATTTGAATGGGGTTACCATCATCTTGGGGACCAGGTGGGTTTACCTCACTGTATATGATATTGTGCAAAATATTTTTTGGATAACCATTGTTTAGAAATTGTTGAAATAATAGCTGAAGGTTCTTTTTTGCAAATGAGGGGTGGCAAATGTGAATTATTCTATTCTTCATTGCTGTGACTGTGTTGAACTTCTGTCGAAGAGTATGATTAGATTGAAAGTTAATGTATCTGCCAGAGGACGTGGGCTTCTGGTACCAGTCAAGCCACACACTGCCATCAGAGTTACGAATGACTTTTGTGTCCAGGAATGGAACACTGTTCATCACTTCAGTCTCAACTGTGAATTGCAATTGAGAGTGATAGTTGTTAAAAGTATCTAGTGTGTCCAGGATGGCACCAGAAGGCACAGCCATGATGATGTCATCGACAAATTTGAAAATGAAAGGTATCTGAAAATGTAAGTTTGACAGAACGCTGTCTAATAATGTGTCCATCACAATCATAGCAAGAACTGGACTTATCGGGCTACCCATTGGTACGCCAGATATCTGTTTGAAATATTGATCTTTGAACGTAAAAAAGCAATTATTGAAAATAAATTTTAACGATTCTAAAAAGTCATCTATTGTAAGACCGCAGACAGACTCAACTCTCACCCAATGTTCTACTATAATGTCTATGACAAGTTGCAGCGGTATATTTGTGAACAATGAAACAACATCCAATGACACCAACACATAACCCTCGGGCAAAGTAACGTTGTTTATTTTGCTGACAAAATCAAACGTATCACGAACATTGTAATCTGTTTTTTCTGAAAAGGCATTGTATAGTGAAACCGACAGATGCTTAGCCAAGTTGTAGGTAGTTGAGCCTACACAAGATACAATTGGTCGTAGAGGTATCTCGGGCTTGTGAATTTTTGGAAGACAATACAGCTTAGGCAGTATGGAATTTGTAATAAGTAAGTGTTTCCGGCTAATATCATCAATGCTATTGTGATTGTGTAATTTTTTAATTAACTTATTGTATGTCAGTTGTAAATTGAATAAAGGGTCTCTTGCAACGGAAGCGTATGTGCCAGTCTCTCCCAAGATGTCCCTGACTTTGTTGTCGTAATTCGTCGAATCCATTGCTACTGTCACGTTACCTTTGTCTGCTTGAAGTATATATAATTGACGATTTTCATTAAGAAATCGTCGTGTTTTATCGTAGATGTGCATAAATGCAGACGGTTGGTGTAGTTTATGTAGGTGGTTCGTGACATTGTTGGTAATTTGAGCACGAGTGACATCCTGCATGTCAGCAGGTGCCTCTGCTATTATATTTTCAACATCCGCGAGCAGACGACACACATCGCCCGGTGCAAGGGGTGAAGCAATATTGAATTTGTGACCAAGTGATAAGAAATCAGCAATGTCATCCGGTATGACTGTCTCTGAAATGTTCGTGAACCACTTGGAATTGTCAACAAACAATTTCTGTTTAAATCTATGGTTACATAAGTATTGAAATTTCTTAATATTATTACGTTTAATCTGGTTGAAATTCTTGCTGAAGGCACTATTTAATCTATTATGAAATTCAGTGAAAATATGTTGAGGTAAAACTCTTGCAAGTGACTGTATCTTGTTTTGTATTTGATGTTGTAAATATTTAATATTGTTATGAACTGATTTTATTTCAAAATTAAGTAATCTCTTTCCTAACCTGTTATTGAAATTAAATGGACATCACTTAACAACAAGCTAGCCAGTAAATTGAACAGGAGGTACTTCCTTTTAAGATGCCGAAAATCAGAAATATTACCCAGCCACATCAAACAGAACTACAAGAATATCCTACAAATGTTACAGGAGCAAGACTCGACAACATCTCAAAGATTATTTAATTTCAATAACAGGTTAGGAAAGAGATTACTTAATTTTGAAATAAAATCAGTTCATAACAATATTAAATATTTACAACATCAAATACAAAACAAGATACAGTCACTTGCAAGAGTTTTACCTCAACATATTTTCACTGAATTTCATAATAGATTAAATAGTGCCTTCAGCAAGAATTTCAACCAGATTAAACGTAATAATATTAAGAAATTTCAATACTTATGTAACCATAGATTTAAACAGAAATTGTTTGTTGACAATTCCAAGTGGTTCACGAACATTTCAGAGACAGTCATACCGGATGACATTGCTGATTTCTTATCACTTGGTCACAAATTCAATATTGCTTCACCCCTTGCACCGGGCGATGTGTGTCGTCTGCTCGCGGATGTTGAAAATATAATAGCAGAGGCACCTGCTGACATGCAGGATGTCACTCGTGCTCAAATTACCAACAATGTCACGAACCACCTACATAAACTACACCAACCGTCTGCATTTATGCACATCTACGATAAAACACGACGATTTCTTAATGAAAATCGTCAATTATATATACTTCAAGCAGACAAAGGTAACGTGACAGTAGCAATGGATTCGACGAATTACGACAACAAAGTCAGGGACATCTTGGGAGAGACTGGCACATACGCTTCCGTTGCAAGAGACCCTTTATTCAATTTACAACTGACATACAATAAGTTAATTAAAAAATTACACAATCACAATAGCATTGATGATATTAGCCGGAAACACTTACTTATTACAAATTCCATACTGCCTAAGCTGTATTGTCTTCCAAAAATTCACAAGCCCGAGATACCTCTACGACCAATTGTATCTTGTGTAGGCTCAACTACCTACAACTTGGCTAAGCATCTGTCGGTTTCACTATACAATGCCTTTTCAGAAAAAACAGATTACAATGTTCGTGATACGTTTGATTTTGTCAGCAAAATAAACAACGTTACTTTGCCCGAGGGTTATGTGTTGGTGTCATTGGATGTTGTTTCATTGTTCACAAATATACCGCTGCAACTTGTCATAGACATTATAGTAGAACATTGGGTGAGAGTTGAGTCTGTCTGCGGTCTTACAATAGATGACTTTTTAGAATCGTTAAAATTTATTTTCAATAATTGCTTTTTTACGTTCAAAGATCAATATTTCAAACAGATATCTGGCGTACCAATGGGTAGCCCGATAAGTCCAGTTCTTGCTATGATTGTGATGGACACATTATTAGACAGCGTTCTGTCAAACTTACATTTTCAGATACCTTTCATTTTCAAATTTGTCGATGACATCATCATGGCTGTGCCTTCTGGTGCCATCCTGGACACACTAGATACTTTTAACAACTATCACTCTCAATTGCAATTCACAGTTGAGACTGAAGTGATGAACAGTGTTCCATTCCTGGACACAAAAGTCATTCGTAACTCTGATGGCAGTGTGTGGCTTGACTGGTACCAGAAGCCCACGTCCTCTGGCAGATACATTAACTTTCAATCTAATCATACTCTTCGACAGAAGTTCAACACAGTCACAGCAATGAAGAATAGAATAATTCACATTTGCCACCCCTCATTTGCAAAAAAGAACCTGCAGCTATTATTTCAACAATTTCTAAACAATGGTTATCCAAAAAATATTTTGCACAATATCATATACAGTGAGGTAAACCCACCTGGTCCCCAAGATGATGGTAACCCCATTCAAATAAAATACAGACGCTTAATGAAGATAGACCAACTCACCCCTAAAATCATAAAAACAAGTTTGTCGTGTTTGAGTAATGTAAAGATTGTCACCTATAGCCCGCTTTCAACTCGCAATCTGTTCACAAATACTAAGACCCCAACACCATCAGTGTTAAAATCTAACGTAGTGTACTCTGTTCCTTGCAAAAATTGCAATAGGACATACATCGGTCAAACATCTCAATGGCTACGAAACAGAATTACACAACACAAAAGTGACTTGAAAGTTTGCAAAATGTCCTGTGCATTAGTTACACACTCCAAAGAATCCAGTCATAGTTTCAATTTTGACAACGTAAAAATCCTTTGCACAGAGACAAACTATAGAAACAGATTGTTTGCTGAAATGTGGAACATTAAAAAGAACGAAAGTGACACTGTAAATTTCAAGACTGACACTAATAACCTCAGTATCATTTATTCTTACATTCTTAAGAAATTACTTACAGTAACATGGCTGCAATGACACCAGTACCAAAATTTTTGCAAGCCCCTGTATTTCATATTAATTCGAAGTTCCCATGATGCAATTTCACCTGACATGCGTCGATTAATGTAACGGTCAAATTTTAAGCTCAGTCTTGTCTCCCGCCTGAAAGTGAACTAACCTACAATCTGACACGTGTATGATTATTTTAAAAAGTGTGATTCGTATGTTTTTTAAATGTATTAGTAATTTTAGTAATTTAATTTTATTTCTATGACACAATTGTATCAGTGCATTTTATACATACACAATTTTTTTTTTTTTAAAAAATGTTTGAAATTTTATATCTCTGTTCACCAACTGGACTACTTTTATAACTCAAGTTGTAAGTTATTACAAAACATTATTTACTTGTTCATTGTTTTCACACAAAATATAAATATTTTTAGCTTTTCCTCTGAGGATGTTACAAATTGTAACGAAATATTAGGAATAAAGAACAAATGAGCACTTAATGTTTCTATAAATTGACCGCATTCCCCAATACTTATTTCTTCCTAATGTTGTGACGGTCGTTACTTCCCTTCAACTATATATATATATATATATATATAAATGCATAATTTACGAGATATTTGCAAAAATCGATATTCTACTATTACTTCCAGTCCGAATTTTGGAATCTTTTTAATACAAAAGATATTGAAAATTAAGTTCTAAATACTTTTATACTCGTAATGTATCCGTCTCAAAAGCATGACTTGCGAAATATTTGCAAAAAACTGATTTTATATAAATGTAAGAGACCTACTTCCGGTAGGAATTTCAAAAAACTTTCATAATAAAATTTTTCGCAATTTAATTCTGAGTATATATGAATTCTTTATAAATTTGTTTAAACTTAGTAGTTGCCGAGATATTGGCGAAATTCAATTTTTTCACTGAAGTAAACTTCTACTTCCGGTCTGCGGAATTTACTGAAAATCTAATCAGATCTCAAGAGGGAGATTACACAGGTAAATACAAAATTTGGAATTCATATCTACAGCGGTTTGACCGTTATTGTGGTTGGTCAAACAAACGCGCGCGCGCGCGCACACACACACACAGAGAGAGAGAGAGAGAGAGAGGGGGGGGGGAGAGATTTTTTTAGAACCACTTTTTTGGTATCAGGGGACTTCAAAACGTGGACATCTGCAAAAAACTCGAGGTACGAAAATTTTCGTCATCACAATACTTCCTTATAAGAAAGTAAAAGCAAGCAATATTTTGGAGATTATAAGATTCAAACAATAAGTTAATTTAGCTCTCTCAATAAAACGTTACAAGGTCACTACCTAAATATAATTAATGCAATCTCAAGATAAATTATTTGAAAAGTTAATAGACAAAAAATGATAAATCGTATGTCACGTACATTCAGTTATATGTTATAAATGCATACGATAAATACTAATTGTTAAATCAACTGATCTATTGAGCAATAAGTAACTAAACCAGATTGAACGTGTAACTAAATTTGAATTAATAGAACATGAGAGGTTAAATTTCGATGCTATCCAGCAGTAATGATGTGAGGCTCCCCAAGAAGAGCGAAGGATAGATATACTGATTAGACATACAAAATTCCAAAATTATTCAAAAATTTAAATAGTTACTTAGAGTCTTTAACACATAGCATAACAATTATTTTTAAAGTTGGAAATCATCTCAATGTGGTGCTTCAGACGGTAAATACAATCCTTCGCGAAGTCCACGCGGAACACACCACAAGTAGTTACAGCACAACTTTACAAAGAATCAGATAATCTCAATCTCAGTCATTTACATAGATAGATCCAGCTCGGAACGGGCCATAGTCAGCAATGAGTGGCAACACCGAAACCCCCACCGAAACCCCTCTACCCGCAGCAGCAGCACATTACAGTTAAGAATTTAGTAAGACTTAAACCGCGCAAGGATATAGTCGTTTGCATATTCATTCTGTATACGTAATTTGCCCATTTGTTTCAGACATAATAAGGTCCAATTTATTATTATTATTGTATTCTTAGCTGCTACGGAAAAGTAATTTTAAGTAATAAAAAAACAATAACGTTTTCTAAAAGATAAAAGTAAAAAAATCAATAATTCTACAAAATAAATTCAAATTTTAAGAAAGTCACTCAAAATAGGAGCACGCGGAGTGGTATCGTACACACGTTGCCACATAGCACGTTCCATACGTATATTGTTGCCTATATATGGCCCGTCACGGGCTGGACCTATCGGTATATCGAAAAGTACTGAGTAAAAAATAGAAACAAATAACATTCATATTTAGAATTATATTTATTCCTCCCACGTCTCTAAAACAAAAACTTTCCACACAAAAATAGTACTTCGTCAATACAACCTTTTTTATTTTTTTAATTAAAAGGAATTTAAAATACTCAGTATGAGTAATATTTTAATTTTGTTTGTTCTTATCTCCTTATTTATGTAAAAAGGTTTTCAATTTGAAAGTGTAATAAATTATACATAAATAGTCGTAGTTTAAAATTTGCATATCACTGACCAAGATTTTTACAAATAAAATAAATTTTTCGATCTATCCGAGAAGACACAACTGCAAAATTTTTTTTTCAAGTGTAATATGTTTTTGCTATGGTTGGGTTACTACTAAAAATTACCTCCGAAGTTTATAATATCGGAAAATAAATTCTCGATAAGGTATCAATTTCGTTTCTGTCATTAACAGTGTCCTTTGTTCTTTTTTTCAATCATCTCTAAGATGTTTCGGGCTTTTGTGTTGTTTTCCTTTTTAAGTATTTTGACTTTTCTGAAATTTATACTATGTTGCATTTTGTCTTTATGTTTTTTTAAGGAAGTGGGATTCTTCGCATATTTGTGTACATTTATTCTGTCTTCAAGAAGCTGTTTTGTTTGACCAATACATACACCGCTGGTCTGAGCAGATCTGGAATGCGGCTATCAGTAGAAAACGCGCACAGTGTTGCTTATGTATTTGAAACATTTCCCCCGGTATCGACTTATAGACTATGCACTAACGTAATGTAAACATTAAACATTTTGTTGTTGTGCATTGGTTAGGTCAGGCTAGATAAACGTCAGTGAACGTCATGTAAACGTTACGAGTGCATTTAATGCTTCCGTATAGCGCGCTTTTGTTAACGGTAATTTATATTTTATCGAAAATAAGTAATATCACACTGGAGAGAAGTGAAAAAATACAAACAGAACACAATAATCAGTTTAGAGGTAGCAACGTTTTAATAAAATTGGAATAATTCTGCGTAAGCAATGGTATTAATGTAAAAAGATCGCTAGAAAATTAAACTAAAATATTCTTGAAAAATTAAATTACAAAATTAAACTACCGTATATTAGAATTAAACTAAAATGTTTTTTAAACTAATTAGTAAAAGGAAAGATTTTATTTTATAAAATTTAGTACAAAAATTCTATAAATATTAATGGAGTAAATGTTCAAATAAACCGCCTGCTTGCTCTTGACAATAACGAAGCCTGTAGTAAAATTCATTCCGTACGTTGGCAAGTGTTTCAGGCAATATACTATTGGCAGTGTTGACAATCTTTTGCCGTAATTCTTCCAAATTTCTAGCCCGCTCATGCGCATATGTATAAACTTTTTCCTTGATACAGCCCCAAAAGAAAAAATCTAACGGCGTCAAATCGGGCGAGCGAGGTGGCCATTCTATCGTGCCGCATGAACCTATTATACGGTTAAGAAAAGTTTGTTGAAGAAATTGCCGTACAATCCGTGCAGTGTGAGCTGGACAGTTATCCTGTTGAAACCAAATCTCTTCAACATTAACATTGAGAGCACGAACGGCCGGCATGATATTAGTTTCGAGCAATTGCAAATATCTGGCTGCTGTAAGTGTACCATCAATAAAAAATGGACCAATAATATGATCACCCAATATACCGGCCCACACATTCAATTTTTGAGGATATTGGGTACGAAGGGGCAAAAACAGATGTTTATTTTGCTTTGACCAATATTTAGTAATCATTGGATTAGAACGACCATGTAAATAGAACGCAGATTCGTCCGTAAATAAAATGTTTTGTATAAAATTATAATTTTCGACGACTCGTGCCATTACACTTTCCCAAAAGTTTTCCTGGCGTTTTTGTATGCTGTAGCTACGATACCCTTGCCTATTCAAAATCTTTCTAACAGTACGCGCTGGGATATCAACCTGTTCAGATATTTGCCGTGATGAACATGGTTCATTTTCCTCAACAGCACTACATACATTAATTTCCCGTTGTTCCCTTTCCTCGCTCAGTATCCGTATACGACATCCTTTGCTCTTCTCAATGCATTTATGGCAGTCCGTAATACATCCAACAGATTCGAATTTATGAACAATGTTCAAAACTGTTTGAACGGCAGGGACGGGTCTATTTTCAAATGAAAATATGAAACGACCAACTACTTCCTGTGCTGTACTACCTGAATAGTACCATTTAATTATTTGAATTCTTTCTTCCGTAGTGTACATCATCTTAGACAGTGTCAGTAACTCAAAATCAAAGAAAACTGTCCGCGTGAATATACGATTTTCTATTTGTGTCATTATTAAGTACTGTCATAGTTATGATGCCGGACTAAATTATATTGGCAACCTCGCTTGCTACCATATGTACGAAATACATGTATTTTATCCCGCATTCTAATAGTAAACAGACCAGCGGTGTATATACTTTAGAGCAGTCATTGCATGGATTACTATACACCACGTGTGATTGTTTAGATATCGGGATGGGATCTTTTAGTTTTGTATATAATTGATTTAAGTTATTTTTGTTTGTGTAAGCAAGTTTAAAATTATATGGTTTGACTATATTACTAATTTTTTCTGATAGACCCTTAATATACGGTACTGATATGAATTGTTTTTTTTGATGGAGTTGGTTTTTGGGGGTTGTTTTGTACTAGTGAATTATTATAAAACTTGTGCAATCTATGTTTAATTATGTTTTCTATAAAAGATCTGGGGTAGTTATTATTTTCCAGAGTAGTTGTGATATTTAACAATATTTGAGGTCTAAAAAGGAGACTGGTTAAACTAATTGCCATATCAACCAATGCTATCACAAAATTTTTTTTGCAACCTATTGGTTGAGCGTCATTGTAATTGCTGTATCGGTCTGATGAAGTTGGTTTTTTGTACCATTTTGTTAGTATTTTGTTATTTTGCTTAATTAAGTCAGGTTAAAAAAATTTATAGTGTTATTTTTCTCTATTTCACACGTAAACTTTAATTTTGGATGAAATGAATTGAAACTTGTGAGTATATAATCTATTTTGTTTTCTGGTAATATTGCAATACAATCGTCAACGTATCTTTTAAAAAATGTGGGAACAAAATTTAAATTATTTAGTATGTTTTCCTCTACATATTCCATCACTAATTGAGCTAATACACTAGATATAGGTGCCCCCATTGCAACGCCTTCTACTTGTTTGTACCACTTATTTTTGTATTTGTGGATAAAGTTAACTCAAGTGCTTCAAGAAAATCTGGTAAAGATAGTTCAGTGAATTTTTCGATGTTTTTCCAGTTTCTTTGTATTACATTCTTTGTTACGTTTTTTTTTTTTCGGTTGTATTTTACCCTCTTAATGGTTTATTTTAGTGACGGAATACGTAATTAGTTTTTGATTTAATTTGTGTCGTCTTCCTACTACTACTGCCATCTGGAGTAGAAGTGCTTAAGATTCCTATTTCACGCGTCTGCCTTGCCGCAGGTGTGTGTAACGTATACGGGCATTGTTGGGTAGATGGCGTCTGTTGTTAATTTAATTAAATTGTTACTGTTTATTTTGTCTAATTTCTTTTTTTCTGAACTTCTTGGGCCCAGAGTTATGCAACAAATTATTAATAATTATTTTCCATTGATCTATGGTTATTTGAACCTGTATTTTTGCCGTACGTTTAAAGTATTAGTTGGCTCGTTCGTTCTTTTAGGGCGTTTGCCATAGTTGGGTTGTTTGGTCGGGTTCTGACACGTTAGGCTTTTTCTCTTTGATTTGTAACGTTCGTTGAGAAGGTTGGACACGAGAGAGCAGAATCTTTTCCCTGAGCTGCCTTGAGAATATGGAAAGTTAAGTTTTATCGTCGATAATCGCTTCCAAAAGCGGATTTTATTGTGATTCTCGAGGTTTATTGGTAAATTTTTGACGTTTATTTGAGTCTTACAAGGATATTTCTTCTGTGCTTTGGGAATTTGATAAGCTGCTCTGCTGGTGTTAGGCCTGATTGCAACCTCATTTGAGCATTGTTGGTTGGAGTTAATACGAGAGAAACACGTGCTAGGAATTTTCCAGTGTCCAGGAATTGTGGTTAGATCTTGTGGTGAGGGCACATTTAAGGTGCAGTTTATTGGTACACTGTAGCCTTCGAACGCTATCACTTGAGGTGTCGTAAACCCAAGATAGGAGGGCATATACCTGGTATCGTGTGGATCCGAAGGATTTGTCGTGTTTGGAAGCTGTGGATGTGATGTTTTAAGGTATTGTGTCTGTGTGAATCTTTCTCTGATATTACCCAGAGGGTAGAATTTAATTGACTTAGCAGTTTGACAAAATTTGTGTCAATAACGTACAATTTGAACAGTGAATTTCAATTTTCCGGCCTAATTAATCAAATAAGTAATCGTAAGTTCTTAATCTAACTTCTTATGGCCTGTGAGCCTTTATGTTTTTTGAATTAATTAATTTAACGTAGTTATTAACAATAGTGACCCCATTTGGAGGTTACTTTGACATTTTTGGAGATGTTACGTAGCCATTTTTATTTTTGGATTTAGAAATTGAATTAAATTTTGGATGTGTGTGGCAGTGTGGCCTCACATCGATCTTGTGTAAATTCGTAGATAATTTTTGATGCATTTAATCAATGCTTGTAATTTAATTTTGGTGTAATTCCGTAAGGAATTAATGAATTTTATTTAATTGCATATTCTACCTGTAAAGCATAGTTAACTAGCGCTATTTCTTTTATAGATTTAGATAATTTTACAACTTTAAGTCTGATTTCTAACGTCGAATAGATTGTCGAATGCCTCTGGTATACAGAGTGTTTCATTTTGGTTGACGTGTTGCATTATACGAGCAAACTGTTCGACTTTAGAGGGACTTTTGGCAAATTGCCTTGTAACTGTGTACTTGTAAGAATATTGTTGGTGAATCAATGTTAGTTTATAAGTTGTTCTTGTGTTCACCTTTTAACTTCTTTTAATTGAACTTCTAAAATTTGTAATATTACGACACTGAATTTGCAACGGAGTTGCGTGTGTGTTTCACTTCATTGTTTTATTCTGCCTTGATCTAGTTACCTCGTGGAAGTTAGAGATTGTATATATAGCCGTTTTTTTTTTTTTGTACAAGTACTGGAAATACGCTGTTGAATCTGAGACTAAATTTTAATAAACTGTTTGTTAAGTTGAATGAGTGTGTACTGGTCTTATTTACTTATCACCTGGGGGTTTTATATTGGATCTGGTCCGGGGTCTGAATATCTGTTGGGCTCAGCACATTATTACGGATAGGCGCCCTGACATCATAACCTTCGACTTAGTACGGTGTTCGAACTCGCCCTTCTCTGACTGTAGCTGGAGGCAGTGCTGACTCCCATATTTAACATCGACCCTTGGGGAAGTAAGAGGTAAGACTGAGTGTTATAAGTTGGTGATTAATTAATAGACAAGCGTCCTTTGAAATTTTAAAAAAGAAGGTTAGTTACCGTGGTGGTGCTTAATTCACTACCTTCTTGAATTTAATTACAAGAGGGTAGCAAGGATTTTTAGCGCCCAACGTGTGGGGCCTTAGAAAAGGGTTTTAGCGGCTGTTGTTTTTGATAAATCAAGAATTTTAGATTTTGGGAATTTTCAGAAAACTTTTGAATCATCTTCAGGAAGTAATTGATTTTAGCATTGAAGACCTTGTCCTTTTTTTTTTGTTTTGAGTAAAAGTAAAGTATATCCCAGCTTATATCACAGTTACGTCTTACGTTGTATGTGTGGATGATGTATGTTTGATGTTTTTATAGCACCGATTGGACTTAGGGGAAATTTTCGACCTTTTGATATTTCTTGGGGAATAATTTCTTTTCCGTAGTCAATTCATTTCCGTATATTGTATAGTATCGTATTGTTCTCCAAGAATTTTTGATTATCTTATACTGAATTTTGATTTTTCCCTCAGTATAGTAATTTCGGGTGTTACAAGTAATTTGGATAATAGAAGTACAGTAGACATTGGTGTATCAATTGTATGTATAGGTTCACGTGAAGAAGTGGAAGTAATTTTGATTTGTGTCAGTCAGTTTAAGATTGAATCTTTGACGTCTTAAATTAAATTCAATAACGTTGCCACATTGTATTCTAATTGTGGGAAGGAATTTATAGCGGAGTATTCACTTGCCGGGTATTCATTGTAGAATTTTAAATTTCGATTACGTCATTATGGATCTTAAGATAGAAATTAACAGACTGAATAAAGATGAGTTAGAGTACGAGTTAGCGAGATACGGTTCAACGAGTGGGGGTACGGTCGAAGAGTTGCGTCGCTCCTTAAGAGTTATGCAACGTTTTTGTAAGGATCCTGAAACTTTAGTACCGGTGTATCCGTTTACATTCACTCAAGATGCTGATGCCCTTAAGGCAAAAATTGATGTTATCACGACAACCTTGGCTACTTTTTCGGATACGCGGACTTCATCGGCGTACAAGAAGTTGTCGACTTCTTTGGCTTGTGCTTTCGGTCGTGCGCAACGTAGTAAACCAATAACGGAAACAGAAATTGAACAACGTGCACAACTTGTGTCTCAAATTTGTACTCTGGGGGTGCGATTAACCATTAAGGCTAGAGCGGCTCGCAAAAGCACTATGCTTGGACAGAGCACAATTTTAGATTTAACCACCGGAGGACCGTTAGTAAATTTCGAGTCCGAAGAGTCATCTAGTGATGGGGAATCCGAACCTGTTGTGGCCAATCCGGTTTCGCCTTTGAGACCTGTTCCTGTCGCGACGTGGGGACTAAAATTTTCGGGAAACCCTCGCGAAATGTCTGTGAACGCTTTCATTGAACGTGTGAACGAACTTAAGGTCGCGCGTCATTCAACTGACGAAATTTTATTCAATTCTGCTATAGATATTTTTACGGGAGATGCCTTGATTTGGTATCGTGCTAATAAAGATTCCTTCTTTAATTGGTCTGATGTATTGGATGGTTTGAGGACTGAATTTTTGGCTCCCGATTATGATGATCGATTATTTGACGAGATTAAGCATCGAACTCAGGGTTCTCTTGAGTCGATTGGCATCTATGTTTCCATGATGAAAAATCTATTCTCACGTCTATGTACTAATGTTCCTGAAGCCACTCAGCTTAAGATTATGCTGAAAAATCTGTTGCCATTTTATCAGACACAGTTTGGTTTAGTTGAAATCACGTCTATCGCCCAACTCTTAAAATATGGTAAACAACTTGAAGCTCGCAGAATTTCAGTCGAAGCTTATGTTCCTCCTCCTACTCGTGGCAAATCACTTGAGCCAGACCTTGCTTGTGTGTCGGCACCTAAGGTTCCTGTGAAATGCAATGTCATGGAGGCTGGTACTTCTAAGACTTCCTTTCCCTTCAAGTGTTGGAATTGTGGAGTTGTGGGTCATCGTTCGGGTCAATGCTCACGACCTCGTAAGAAACATTGCTACCGTTGTGGTAAACCAAATGTGACTGTTCCGTCTTGTCCTTCATGTTCGGGAAACGCTCGTCGGACGTCCTAAGTCGTCGTTTGGGACGCCGTTTTGATAATTCGACGAATAGTAGACATAAGAATCAGACAGATTTTATTCTCGCGAACGCTCGTGGTGACGAACGTCCTTATTTAAATGTGTCAATCTTTAATCGGTCATTTTTGGGTCTTCTTGACTCTGGCGCCTCACGCACTATTTTAGGGGGTCCTGGTTGGAATACATTACGTTCCATGAATATTCCATTGAAGTCTAAAATTACGGTATGTACTGTAGCAAATGGACAGAAGTGTCGATCTTTGGGTGAAATTTCAGTGCCTATGGGTCTTCGTGATCAAATTAGCGTTATAGATATTTTGGTTGTCCCTTCTTTACCGCATACGTTGATCTTGGGCGCGGATTTCTGGAAAATTATGGGTATTGTCCCTGACCTTCGACGTGGTGAATGGGTATTTTCGTCTGAACCTGCTTCGGTTAATACGATAGGAATTGAACATGTTCTTTCTGACGTTCAGCAACAACAATTAGATCAACTCATTAACAATCATTTTTCGAAATCGACTAAAGAATTAGGTTGTACTAATTTAGTGGAACATCGTATTGTTGTCCATGGTCCGCCTATTAAACAAAGATATTACCCTATTTCTCCTGCTATGCAGAAAATCGTCGATAAAGAGTTGGATCGCATGTTAGAACTGGGTGTTGTTGAAAAGTCTAATAGTCCTTGGTCGTCTCCTGTTTTATTGGTTCCGAAGAAAGATAAAACCTATAGATTTTGCATTGACTATAGGAAGCTCAATAAAGTTACGGAACGTGATGCCTACCCTTTGCCTTATGTCACGAATACCTTGGATAAACTTCGTGATGCTAAGTTCTTGACTTCCTTGGACATTAAATCCGCCTATTGGCAAATCCCTATTGAGGAGTCGTCTCGACCTTATACCGCCTTTACTGTCCCTAATCGGGGTTTGTTCCAGTGTCGTCGCTTGCCTTTTGGTCTCTCAAATTCTCCTGCCGTCTGGATGCGCTTCATTGATCAGGTTTTAGGTCCTGAATTTGAACCGCATGTCTTCGTCTACTTGGATGATATCATCATTGTTACGTCCACTTTCGAAAAACATTTAGAAATTTTAAGTGAAGTTCTTTCCCGTATAGAGACTGCTGGTCTCACTCTAAATCGTGAGAAATGTTTATTTTGCCGTGATGAGCTGAAATATTTGGGTTACGTAATTAATAAACAGGGTTTGTTGGTTGATCCTGACAAAGTTAAAGCCATTCTTGAAATTCCGACACCAACTTCAGTATCTGGCGTTAGACGTATTGTTGGTATGGCGTCTTGGTATCGTCGGTTCATACCAAATTTTTCTTCTCTCGTTGGTCCTTTAACAAATTTGTTACGTAAAAATCAACCTTTCCGTTGGGATCAGTCCTGTGACGAGGCATGGTCAAAAATCCGTCAACATTTAATCTCGGCTCCCATTTTGTCTTGTCCTGACTTTAGCAAAGAGTTCACGATACAAACTGACGCCTCTAATTTTGGGTTGGGTGCTGTTTTAACTCAAAGTATCGATAACGAGGAAAAAGTAATCTGCTATCTTAGTCGTTCGCTTACTGGTGCGGAAAGGAACTTTTCGACTACCGAGAAAGAGTGCTTAGCAGTTTTGTGGTCGATTGAGAAGTTGCGTCCATACATAGAGGGTTCGCACTTCCGCGTCATTACGGACCATTATTCCTTATGTTGGTTAAGTAAGTTACAATCTCCTAGTGGTCGACTCGCGCGATGGGCTGTACGACTGCAGCAATATGATTTCGACATAATTCATCGTAAAGGTAAGGATCATGTTGTACCTGATGCTCTCTCTCGATCGGTTCCTGTCGTTGATTCTATTTCGATTTCCGTCATATCAACCGATAAGTGGTATCACAGACTACTTAGAGCAGTCAAAACGAATCCAGAGAAATATCCTACATTCCAGATAGCTAATGGCCAACTTTGTAAATTTGTACGTCCTTCTAACAAATATTTTGACAATGAGGATGAGGATTGGAAAATAGTAGTTCCTAAAGAACGTCGTTCTGAGATCATTTCGTCCTGCCATGATGTACCAACTTCTGGTCATCTAGGTATCTTCAAAACTCTTCATCGTCTTTACCAAAAATATTTCTGGCCTGGAATGGTTCATGATGTAATCCGTTATGTACGTCGTTGTCCTACTTGCCTCAAAACTAAACCTGAACAACGAAAACCTGCTGGTCGTATGGGAGGTCATTCTCTCATTGACAGACCTTGGGACGTTTTGAGTGTGGATATTGTGGGTCCGTTACCGAGAACCAAACGTGGTTTTAGTTATATTCTTGTCGTATCTGACTGTTTCAGTAAGTTTGTTTTAACGTGTGCTTTGCGGAAAGCCTCGACTAATAAGATCATAGAATTCTTAGAAAATCATGTATTTTTACTTTTTGGAACTCCTCGTAAGGTGATTAGCGATAATGGTGTTCAGTTTCGTTCTAGGGAATATCGTCAATTTTTAGAGAAATACAAGGTTAGTCCTTCGTATACGTCGTACTATCACCCTCAAGCAAATCCCGTTGAACGCATTAATCGTGTTATTAAGACTATGTTGGTATCGTATGTGTCCGATAATCATCGTGACTGGGACCTATTCCTTCCGAAAATATCTTGTGCTATTCGCACGGCAAAACATGAGGTTCTTGGTCATACTCCTTATTTCGTAAATTTTGGCAGAGAAATGTATCTTACTGGTGAACGTAACTTCCATACTCCTGTGGATGACGGAAATGCCGTCGAAACGTGTCAAAGAAATCCGGAAGATTTTATGTGTCGATCTTCTAATTTTTCGAGACTCTATAGTGACATTAAGAACCGTCTACAGAAAGCATATGAGAAGTCTAAAGTTCGTTACGATCTTAGACATCGTCCTGTCTCCTTCCTGCCTAATCAGTTGGTTTGGCGTAGGAATTTTGTTTTGTCCGATGCTGCGAAATTTTATTCTGCGAAGTTAGCAGATAAGTATATTGGTCCGTTCATGATCCATCGCCGTATGTCTAATAACTCTTATGAACTTAAAAATTGTGATGGTGATGTGCTTCCGGGTACATGGAGTGTTGAACATCTTAAAGCACAACCTAACGACGATTAATCTTTGCAAGTCTTCGGTTTGCAGGTAGGCCTAACGAATATACCTGTGGGTTTAATGCCTGGGCGTAAAAGGCGTCCCAAAAATTCTCAGTGTCCCCCGTTCCTTTTAACATCTTCAATTTTAGTTGTCGTGGGTTCGACGTATTTCCTTACGTGTTCTGATTTGGGATGTTCTCCCTATGTTTTGTCGATAGCCCACACAGCGACGATTGATTTGGGTGGATTAATTTCGTGTAACTCTGTATGTTACCTTGAGTACCGCATAACTTACGTTAGTTAAGTTATTTCCGACTTCCGTATAACTTTGATAGTTATGTATTTTGTACCGATTCTGACTTTTGTTCCGATTTCGACTCTTCCGTACTGATATGACGTTCCGTACCGAATATGACTTCGTATTGTTTACGATTAAGTAATAACGATTTTATGACTTCGTACCGTATAGCAGTTCTAGAACCTTTACCATTTTGGGATTATGTTACGTATCGTATGGTCTAGAATTTGCAATTGATAGTTATTCTATCGTGTTGTATATGTCGTACTGACATTCTCTTCCTGAATTAGACGTTTATTTGCGAAGGTATAAAGAAGAACAGTCCTTATTTGATAGTTCTCAGCCTTCCAAGGGTCGTGTCCTGGCGACTTTCTTTTGCTAGTGTTATTGTCAAAATGTTACCTCCAGGATTTGATATTGACTTTCGCCTTATGGCTTATCGCTCGCCTTCAGCGTTTCAGTCGGGACAACGCCGGTCCAGACTTTAAACTTCTTTTGCTATGTTTATTTTGTTTGGCGATCTTCAATTGTTGTGTTTCCGGAATATACGTTTGTCGCGTGAACGTGCCGTCTGTGTCTTTTAGTAGTTTCACCATTCTGTGTAGAATCTCGACATCTTTGTTTTTTTTTCTTACTTTTATTTATTCCTCGTTAATTCCTCGTACCGGCTGAATGCCGAAGGACCGCGTGGTGGTTTTGGTCAAGCGTTTGGTGATGCTGCGTTTGCTGTCGGACATGGTCGCGCACATTCGTCTTCCTTTTTGCCTAGTCGTTGTCGATCCTTAACTTGGTTCCTTGTTTCGTATGTTATATGTGGTGTTACGCACAGTCCAGTTCCTGGTTTCATAACTCTTGGCTTAACGGTAATTTACAAGTAAATAACCTTTTGTGGTAAGGGAGGAATTGTTACGTTTTTTTTTTTTCGGTTGTATTTTACCCTCTTAATGGTTTATTTTAGTGACGGAATACGTAATTAGTTTTTGATTTAATTTGTGTCGTCTTCCTACTACTACTGCCATCTGGAGTAGAAGTGCTTAAGATTCCTATTTCACGCGTCTGCCTTGCCGCAGGTGTGTGTAACGTATACGGGCATTGTTGGGTAGATGGCGTCTGTTGTTAATTTAATTAAATTGTTACTGTTTATTTTGTCTAATTTCTTTTTTTCTGAACTTCTTGGGCCCAGAGTTATGCAACAAATTATTAATAATTATTTTCCATTGATCTATGGTTATTTGAACCTGTATTTTTGCCGTACGTTTAAAGTATTAGTTGGCTCGTTCGTTCTTTTAGGGCGTTTGCCATAGTTGGGTTGTTTGGTCGGGTTCTGACACGTTAGGCTTTTTCTCTTTGATTTGTAACGTTCGTTGAGAAGGTTGGACACGAGAGAGCAGAATCTTTTCCCTGAGCTGCCTTGAGAATATGGAAAGTTAAGTTTTATCGTCGATAATCGCTTCCAAAAGCGGATTTTATTGTGATTCTCGAGGTTTATTGGTAAATTTTTGACGTTTATTTGAGTCTTACAAGGATATTTCTTCTGTGCTTTGGGAATTTGATAAGCTGCTCTGCTGGTGTTAGGCCTGATTGCAACCTCATTTGAGCATTGTTGGTTGGAGTTAATACGAGAGAAACACGTGCTAGGAATTTTCCAGTGTCCAGGAATTGTGGTTAGATCTTGTGGTGAGGGCACATTTAAGGTGCAGTTTATTGGTACACTGTAGCCTTCGAACGCTATCACTTGAGGTGTCGTAAACCCAAGATAGGAGGGCATATACCTGGTATCGTGTGGATCCGAAGGATTTGTCGTGTTTGGAAGCTGTGGATGTGATGTTTTAAGGTATTGTGTCTGTGTGAATCTTTCTCTGATATTACCCAGAGGGTAGAATTTAATTGACTTAGCAGTTTGACAAAATTTGTGTCAATAACGTACAATTTGAACAGTGAATTTCAATTTTCCGGCCTAATTAATCAAATAAGTAATCGTAAGTTCTTAATCTAACTTCTTATGGCCTGTGAGCCTTTATGTTTTTTGAATTAATTAATTTAACGTAGTTATTAACAATAGTGACCCCATTTGGAGGTTACTTTGACATTTTTGGAGATGTTACGTAGCCATTTTTATTTTTGGATTTAGAAATTGAATTAAATTTTGGATGTGTGTGGCAGTGTGGCCTCACATCGATCTTGTGTAAATTCGTAGATAATTTTTGATGCATTTAATCAATGCTTGTAATTTAATTTTGGTGTAATTCCGTAAGGAATTAATGAATTTTATTTAATTGCATATTCTACCTGTAAAGCATAGTTAACTAGCGCTATTTCTTTTATAGATTTAGATAATTTTACAACTTTAAGTCTGATTTCTAACGTCGAATAGATTGTCGAATGCCTCTGGTATACAGAGTGTTTCATTTTGGTTGACGTGTTGCATTATACGAGCAAACTGTTCGACTTTAGAGGGACTTTTGGCAAATTGCCTTGTAACTGTGTACTTGTAAGAATATTGTTGGTGAATCAATGTTAGTTTATAAGTTGTTCTTGTGTTCACCTTTTAACTTCTTTTAATTGAACTTCTAAAATTTGTAATATTACGACACTGAATTTGCAACGGAGTTGCGTGTGTGTTTCACTTCATTGTTTTATTCTGCCTTGATCTAGTTACCTCGTGGAAGTTAGAGATTGTATATATAGCCGTTTTTTTTTTTTTGTACAAGTACTGGAAATACGCTGTTGAATCTGAGACTAAATTTTAATAAACTGTTTGTTAAGTTGAATGAGTGTGTACTGGTCTTATTTACTTATCACCTGGGGGTTTTATATTGGATCTGGTCCGGGGTCTGAATATCTGTTGGGCTCAGCACATTATTACGGATAGGCGCCCTGACATCATAACCTTCGACTTAGTACGGTGTTCGAACTCGCCCTTCTCTGACTGTAGCTGGAGGCAGTGCTGACTCCCATATTTAACATCGACCCTTGGGGAAGTAAGAGGTAAGACTGAGTGTTATAAGTTGGTGATTAATTAATAGACAAGCGTCCTTTGAAATTTTAAAAAAGAAGGTTAGTTACCGTGGTGGTGCTTAATTCACTACCTTCTTGAATTTAATTACAAGAGGGTAGCATCTTGGCCATATCAATTGGAATATTAGTATATAATGATTCCACATCTAAAGATATGAATTTGTAGTTTTTGTTGATGTTCACTGTATCCACAATTTTTTTGAAATCAAAATAATTTTTGATGTAATGATCGTTTTTGCCTGTGATATTCGATAGTACGTTTGCAAGATATTTTGAAAGACCATAAGACGGGCTTTGTATGCTGGACATAATTGGTATAAGGGGTATGTCAGGCTTATGCAATTTGGCAACCCATAAATTTTTGGAGATTGTGCATTATTTATCTTTAGTATGTTAGCCGTTTGTGGTGAGATCAGATTTTTATTTTCCCATTTCTTAATAAGGTTATTGTTCATTGTTTGGTATTTTTTTGTAGGGTTATTTTTCAATTTTGAATATGTTGAGTTATCGCTAAGTAAAGATTCCATTTTTTGTTCGTAATCTTTTCGTTTCATTATGACCGTTTTGTTACTTTTGTCTGATTTATGTACCATTAAGTGGTTATTTCGTTTTAGAAAAATCTTAGTTTGTTTAATATCTTTTTCTAAGTTTACATTGGAAACTGAGTTTTTAGGTGTACTTGAGTGTATGTAATTGGCTATTGTATTACATATTTTTGAAGGTGTTTTTTTTGAATCTCCTATATTTTCTATAAATGATTTAATGTTTGCTATGATATATGATCTATTGGTAGGTTTTCTTTTTTTATATAATCAATAGTGAACTTTGGACCCATTCCCAAAATCCTCTCTACATTCGCAGGGATAGTACTCTCGGATAAATCTACTAACCAATTTTTTTCATTATTACTTGAATGGGTCCAATGTTAACATTGATTATATAAAAAAAGAAATCCTATCAATAGATCATATAGCAAACATTAAATAATTTTTAGAAAATGTAGGAGATTCAGAAAAAAAACCATTAGATCAAAAATATGTAATACAATAGCCAATTACAAGCAGTCAAGTATACCTAAAAACTCAGTTGGAAACTGAGTTTTTAGGTTTCATATATATATATATATAAAGTATAGAATTTCTTGGGGTAACTCCGCTCAAAATGCAACTGCGGACACGTGTTTCGAACTACTTGGTTCTCGTCAGCGCAGTGTAGCCAAGGAATAGGATGGGATAACCTTGGAGCTGAAAAACATCAATCAGAGACATACACAAGGGACAGCCTACCAATTGAGGCTTCAGCTAGAGTGTCCTCGATATTGAGAATGAATCTAACGTCGCCGCGAGGTAGACATTGTCCACCTGCAAGCCATCTGAACCCACAGGATAACAATAAAGAAAAGAAATATTGCGGATTATAGAATAATAAAGTATAGAATTTCATGGGGTAACTCCGCTCAAAATGCAACTGCGGACACGTGTTTCGAACTACTTGGTTCTCGTCAGCGCAGTGTAGCCAAGGAATAGGATGGGATAACCTTGGAGCTGAAAAACATCAATCAGAGACATACACAAGGGACAGCCTACCAATTGAGGCTTCAGCTAGAGTTACCCCATGAAATTCTATACTTTATTATTCTATAATCCGCAATATTTCTTTTCTTTATTGTTATCCTGTGGGTTCAGATGGCTTGCAGGTGGACAATGTCTACCTCGCGGCGACGTTAGATTCATTCTCAGTATCGAGGACACTCTAGCTGAAGCCTCAATTGGTAGGCTGTCCCTTGTGTATGTCTCTGATTGATGTTTTTCAGCTCCAAGGTTATCCCATCCTATTCCTTGGCTACACTGCGCTGACGAGAACCAAGTAGTTCGAAACACGTGTCCGCAGTTGCATTTTGAGCGGAGTTACCCCATGAAATTCTATACTTTATTATTCTTTTCTTTATATATATATATATATATATATATATATATATATAAATAAAAGGAATATCGCGGATACATGTAATACAAGAAAGAGAAAAATATTGGGTAAATTCCGCTGTTGAGCAACCGTAGACACGTGTTTCTGACTCATTGGTCGTCATCGGTACGGTGTAGCCAAGGAATAAGGTGGGATAACCTTGGAGATGTATGCTATATGGAAGACCATCAGGAGACAGACCACCATTTGTAGCTTCAGTTAGAAGATCCCCAGTTTTGAGGACAACAACTAACGTCGCCACGAGGAAGACAATGTCAACCTGCGTGCCATCCGAGAACCCAGGAAAGATAAATAAAAGGAATATCGCGGATACATGAAATACAAGAAAGAGAAAAATATTGGGTAAATTCCGCTGTTGAGCAACCGTAGACACGTGTTTCTGACTCATTGGTCGTAATCGGTACGGTGTAGCCAAGGAATAAGGTGGGATAACCTTGGAGAAGTATGCAATATACGGAAGACCATCAGGAGACAGACCACCATTTGTAGCTTCAGTTAGAAGATCCTCAATTTGAGGACAACAACTAACGTCGCCACGAGGAAGACAATGTCAACCTGCGTGCCATCCGAAAACCCAGGAAAGATAAATAAAAGAAATTATCGCGGATACATGAAATAAAAGAAAGAGAAAAATAATGGGTAAATTCCGCTGTACAGCAACCGTAGGCACGTGTTTCTGACTCATTGGTCGTCATCGGTACGGTGTAGCCAAGGAATAAGGTGGGATAACCTTGGAGATGTATGCAATATACGGAAGACCATCAGGAGACAGACCACCATTTGTAGCTTCAGTTAGAAGATCCTCAATTTGAGGACAACAACTAACGTCGCCACGAGGAAGACAATGTCAACCTGCGTGCCATCCGAAAACACAGGAAAGATAAATAAAAGAAATTATCGCGGATACATGAAATAAAAGAAAGAGAAAAATAATGGGTAAATTCCGCTGTAGAGCAACCGTAGACACGTGTTTCTGACTCATTGGTCGTCATCGGTACGTAGCCAAGGAATAAGGTGGGATAACCTTGGAGATGTATGCAATATACGGAAGACCATCAGGAGACAGACAACCATTTGTAGCTTCAGTTAGAAGATCCTCAATTTGAGGACAACAACTAACGTCGCCACGAGGAAGACAATGTCAACCTGCGTGCCATCCTAAAACCCAGGAAAGATAAATAAAAGAAATTATCGCGGATACATGAAATAAAAGAAAGAGAAAAATAATGGGTAAATTCCGCTGTAGAGCAACCGTAGACACGTGTTTCTGACTCATTGGTCGTCATCGGTACGGTGTAGCCAAGGAATAAGGTGGGATAAACTTGGAGATGTATGCAATATACGGAAGACCATCAGGAGACAGACCACCATTTGTAGCTTCAGTTAGAAGATCCTCAATTTGAGGACAACAACTAACGTCGCCACGAGGAAGACAATGTCAACCTGCGTGCCATCCGAAAACCCAGGAAAGATAAATAAAAGAAATTATCGCGGATACATGAAATAAAAGAAAGAGAAAAATAATGGGTAAATTCCGCTGTAGAGCAACCGTAGACACGTGTTTCTGTCTCATTGGTCGTCATCGGTACGGTGTAGCCAAGGAATAAAGTGGGATAACCTTGGAGATGTATGCAATATACGGAAGACCATCAGGAGACAGACCACCATTTGTAGCTTCAGTTAGAAGATCCTCAATTTGAGGACAACAACTAACGTCGCCACGAGGAAGACAAACAAACGACGTTAATTGTTGTCCTCAAATTGAGGATCTTCTAACTGAAGCTACAAATGGCGGTATGTACATCTCCAAGGTTATCCCACCTTATTCCTTGGCTACACCGTACCGATGACGACCAATGAGTCAGTCAGAAACACGTGTCTACGGTTGCTCTACAGCGGAATTTACCAATTATTTTTCTCTTTCTTTTATTTCATGTATCCGCGATAATTTCTTTTATTTATCTTTCCTGGGTTTTCGGATGGCACGCAGGTTGACATTGCCTTCCTCGTGGCGATGTCCTCAAATTGAGGATCTTCTAACTGAAGCTACAAATGGTGGTCTGTCTCCTGATGGTCTTCCGTATATTGCATACATCTCCAACGTTATCCCACCTTATCCCTTGGTTACACCGTACCGATGACGACCAATGAGTCAGAAACACGTGTCTACGGTTGCTCTATAGCGGAATTTACCCATTATTTTTCTCTTTCTTTTATTTCATGTATCCGCGATAATTTCTTTTATTTATCTTTCCTGGGTTTTCGGATGGCACGCAGGTTGACATTGTCTTCCTCGTGGCGACGTTAGTTGTTGTCCTCAAATTGAGGATCTTCTAACTGAAGCTACAAATGGTGGTCTGTCTCCTGATGGTCTTCCGTATATTGCATACATCTCCAAGGTTATCCCACCTTATTCCTTGGCTACACCGTACCGATGACGACCAATGAGTCAGAAACACGTGCCTACGGTTGCTCTACAGCTGAATTTACCCATTATTTTTCTCTTTCTTTTATTTTATGTATCCGCGATAATTTCTTATATTTATCTTTCCTGGGTTTTCGGATGGCACGCAGGTTGACATTGCCTTCCTCGTGGCGACGTTAGTTGTTGTCCTCAAATTGAGGATCTTCTAACTGAAGCTACAAATGGTGGTCTGTCTCCTGATGGTCTTCCGTATATTGCATACATATCCAAGGTTATCCCACCTTATTCCTTGGCTACACCGTACCGATGACGACCAATGAGTCAGAAACACGTGTCTACGGTTGCTCTACAGCGGAATTTACCCATTATTTTTCTCTTTCTTTTATTTCATGTATCCGCGATAATTTCTTTTATTTATCTTTCCTGGGTTTTCGGATGGCACGCAGGTTGACATTGTCTTCCTCGTGGCGACGTTAGTTGTTGTCCTCAAATTGAGGATCTTCTAACTGAAGCTACAAATGGTGGTCTGTCTCCTGATGGTCTTCCGTATATTGCATACATCTCCAAGGTTATCCCACCTTATTCCTTGGCTACACCGTACCGATGACGACCAATGAGCAGAAACACGTGTCTACGGTTGCTCTACAGCGGAATTTACCCATTATTTTTCTCTTTCTTTTATATATATATATATATATATATATATATCAGAAAAAGAAAAATATTGCTCTACAGCGGATTATACCCAATATTTTTGTTTTTCTGATATTTTATGTATCCGCGATAATTTCTTATTCTTTTATATATATGCGACAGCAGCATTTCAGTAACACTTTCATATACGCTATGCTGCTTATGGCACAGATAAATATCCAGATGGCCCATGATTAACAAATTTTTGTAGCCCTAAAATGGTTACGAACACCAGGCTACACCACCGTCGCCCGGTTACTACCACCAGAGGCGCTGAATATTTGATAAATTTATATAATCTGCAGTTTAGTTGTAATTCAAGAGATTCAAACCTACAATTGGTATTCTAGTTAACGACAGATGACGCTCCTAAAAAATAATTATTTTATGTAATTTATTTCGGTACTGAATTAGTTGGTTTACATATATTTTTTTTTATTATTTGAAAATATTATAATTATTTTTATCTAATAATTGACTAAACAATTTTTTTTAATATCGGATTCAAAATTTCATTTAATTCCTACCTATATGATCATAAGACTTAAGGTCTATAGTTGCTTGCAATCATTTCTGCACAAAAAAAACTGTTACATCAACTAGGCACACAAGGTTCGCACTTTTTTCTATTTATTGACATAAATTCCAAGAGCTCTTTCTTTGAGTAAGATTAATGTTTGGAGGAATATTATTAAATTATTACAAAAATGCAAGGATGGATTTTAGTGACAAACTAGAAAATATACTATAATGTAAACATTTATATAGGTATAGCACAGATAATATACAGGCTGGCGCACCACATTTCCGTCGGTTTATATACAAAAAGTGGCAAAATGTTTTAACAATTTGTCGCATTAGGGGCATTTTAAAATTATTTTGAAATATATAGAGTGGTTCAATTCAATGTTGCATACCAAATTTATGAAAATTTAAATGACACCTGGCATATTTTGATACTATAGGCTAAATGAAGGCTACTTACTGTTATCAAAATTTAAGAGGCATTTCTGTGTTACATATTTGAGCGAATTATTTTAAATTGTATTTATTGTTTACTCAAAACATCAGACTTTGAGATAAGTTAAAGTGGGAATCTAAAAATTATACAGGGTGTTTAAAAACAAACATTTTTGTTTTGACTAACATTAAAAACAAATAACTTTCCCATCCCTATACATTGACACAACATCTGAGTTGCCTTCGAGAGTTCTAAAAAATGAGAATTTTCGTCACTGTAGTAATGAAAATTATGTCTATCCGTTGTTGATTCGTTCGTAAAAAGTACAAAATCCAAGAAATTTTCATCTTTACTAAACTTCTCTAGAACCCATAAATAAAGTACGAGTTGACGGTCGTAATCTACTTCCAAAGGTGCTTAGTGTAATTGAATACAATACGGGAAAAACCTGTGCCTTTTCATAATTCTTCCGACGCTATTCACCTGATTAATTATTCCATTGGTTTCACTTATTTTTCGCTGACTTGTATGTGGCTTTTCTATAAGAGGTTCGATAACAACAAAATCATTTTCTTCATTTCTCATAATTGGTTTTTGCCTTTCTGGTTTCTGATAACACTTGCAATAAACTTTCTAATGGCCGCCTATCAGGATGACGCGTGTTAGGATATTTTTGAGCATAAACTCTTGATGCTAGCAAGCAATTTTCGTCAAACTCTCCAATTACTAAAATCATATCCACCTTTTCGCTTTGAGAGTCGGTTCTCATTTTAAATAATTGAAATTATTGAAACGACGTTTAACAGCGATGACGTCTTATCTAATATTATTCTAATATGTACTGTAACTGTCAAATAATTTATCGGGCTGAAGTAATAATACCTCCGCCCTCTTTTGAAAAATAAATTGCGAGGAATTAGTGTTTGAAATTGAAAATCCTAAATTACTAAAAAACTAAAAACTCATAGCTGCGACCATTATCTGACTAAAAACATGAACAGCAAATTTTACACTCATTTTTTGAAAGGAACTGGGTGGTATATGCGCATTTGTTATTTTTGTTAGTGCTCTGCTCTTCTTGTTTTTCTGATCAATATTATAGGTCTCCTTTATGTCACTGAAAGAAATAATTTTTTCTACAAACACCCTTAAAAGTTGGCATTTTAAAACGGCTAACTTCACTTAAAAATGCGATTTTATAGCGTAGCGTGTTAAAAAGGCCACTTTTAATACTAGTGTTAAAAGTAAATGACAGTTTGTCAAAAATCACATTATTGCATCTGCACCATCCATAAACCTTTTGTACGCAATTTCATATTGTTGCCTAGATTTTGTGGGCAACAAATCTAATGTCGCTTTATCAGCGGCTTTAATTATTGCACTCGGTATTATTTCATTTTCTTTATTAATACACGAACTCATCTTTTGTACAAATTGTGACAAATTAATTTGACGTAATTTAACGGTTGCGTTCAGTTGTGTCAAAACGTATTCATGAGCTGTCAGATTTGGTCAGTGGAGTTTCATTATATTTTATAATAAAAATTGTGTTTGTAGAAAAAATATTGTAGGATACACGTATTAAAAATGCTATTCTATTTCACTCGTAAAATGCGACACTCGCTAATGCTCGTGCCGCAAACTTTTACTCGTGAAATAAAATCGCATTTTTAACACTTGTAGGTATGGTAAATAACTATTATTATCCAAGACATAACCGCCATTTAGTAAATTATTTCGAAAACACTTAAATAAATGAGGTGCAAATCTTTCACCGGCACTTCGACACACTTTGACGGCCATTTGGACACTTGATGTAAAACCTCGACTCGATCATCAGTAAAAGGGATATTGCCTCATTTTCATATAACAAAAATTCTACGATATGTACGCCTATAAAGCTACTAAGTTGATGTAAATATTTTTTGTTAAATAATCTGCTAAATAGGTAACCGAATAACTAATAAATTATTATGTTTCAGTGAAAGGGAAATAATTACAGATTCAGAATAATCTAAGAAATTATGATTATGATCAACGGATTTCAGTGTAATAGTACTTCTGGTCTGCCGATTTTGCTCAAAATCTAATCAGTTATCAAGAGGGAGATTATATTCGTAAATACAAAATATGGAGTTGATATCTGCAGCGGTTTGACCGCTATCGTGGTCGCAGACAGACAGACACACAGACATTTTTTAAAAACCACTTTTTTGGTATCAGGGGACCTCAAAACGTGGACATCTGCAAAAATCTCGAGGTCGAAAATTTTCATCATCACAATACTTCCTTATACTACGTATAAGAAAGTAAAATGATTTAATCCGTGCCTGAGGTGAACATAAAATTTAACAGCGTGCAAAACAAATGTACCCATGCAATTAAAATTGTTATCGGATTTATCTTTGTCATCTACCTTTCTAAGCTTTCCTTATTGGGGAAGTGTTTGTAACTACGATCATGATGATTGATGTGTAAACAGACATAGGTTGGTTTATTTTGTAATATAAAATCTCACTGGGAAAATAATGTTTGAATTTATATAACTTGAAATTGAAGAATTCCTAATTTATATTTCGTAAGTATGGTAAGTGTTTACATATAAATGCTTTTTTGTCCTTCACTAACAAAAAGTGAATTGGTTTTTTGTCATCAACTCAAGGCTAAATGTGTTTGGGATGAGATGAATAAGGAGATTGTTTGTATTCTTGTTAAATATTAAAAATAGAAAATAGATCTTAATTCAAGTTTCCCAATATCGTCATCTGGTGTCGGTTAGTTAAACTTAAAAGGTAATTTATAGCAAATCGTAATTTCATTTTTCCGGTAAACATGTGGTTTAAATATAAAATAATGGTAAATTCTAAATCGTAGTGTCCTCTATTTTTCTTAAATGAACTAAAACTGACGGGCTACAGTAAAGCCTATCTCATGGGCTCTCTGTTCTTTCTCTGTGCTTATGGTGACAATCCCACCTTTTTGCGACCGGTAGGCAAAAGTCGTCCACTCTAACTGTTATACCCTAGCAGCAGTTTGGCTAGCACCACTGTTCGGAGACGTTAGGGGACGTGCGGGTGTATCGGCACGAAGTGGATATGGTGCAACATCTGAAATACAGCTGTCGCAGCTATTATGGGAAGGCAATATTTACAAATAATAAGATCGATATAAAGAAATCAGTTCAAGCCTCATATGTAAATGAATTGAAAGAATTGTATGCAAAGAATAATATACAAAGTAATATTAAAAGGTATTTATTACAAAGTAATATTCAAAGGGCTATATTCGGGGTTTATCGGCCGTTTATGCGCAATCGAACTTGCTAGGTAGTCAAAAGTCTGGTCTCGCACATATATATATATATATATATATATATATATATATATATATATATATATATATATATATATATTGTCATGGTTTGAATGACCATGCTATATATAATATATAATTTGATACGTATTCTTATATAAAGAAAAGGTATTCTTATTTCTTATCAAGTTTTTATAAATATATTCACAATTATTGTTTTCACTTTGATCAATGGTAGAATGTTCATTTTTCTTTCTTCAAACCAATTATTGTAAATTCTGGAAGGAAGAATTCAGAGATATTAGTTACTGTATAAAAAATATTGTATTTTATAAATTTGTACAAAATTGTTTAATTAACGTTGATAGGTGAAGTCAAGTATGATAATTTATTGGGTATTAAAAATATTTAATCTTGTATTAAGATTCGCGGCTTTATTTAAAATAAGGAACGTGACAGCTTTGATTTTGACAGTTCTAAGAAATATGATTGAGAAACAGTGTATAATGTATTTTAGAGATATAAAAATCAAGAGATAATAATACGAATTGAATTAAATAATGTGTTTTCTATAAGCTAAACTGGAGATAAATAGTCTTACAAGAGTTTAAAAGAATTATTTTGAATATAAAGTATAGGTGGTATATTTTGATTGGTGGAGGAAATTTTTTAAAAATAATCGTCAAGGGGATGTTTATAAACAAATGAAAAGGAGAATAATTTTACTTTTGATTCTGTGCGGGTGTAGAATTTCAGTGTTTCTTAAATAACACTGAAATTTATACATATTGTAAGATTTTTGAGTATTCAAAGTGTTAGTATTGCATTATTCGACACGAATATATAATTATTTATAATTTCCAACTTAAAGTGGAAATAAAAGTTCACAAGTCATCACTAATAGAGTGTTAAATCGTTTAATTTGAACGTGTGGATATTTTGAGAAGATTTGAGATAAAATATTTAAGAAAACTTACCCATATAGAATATTTATTCAAGACAGTCCATAGAGGTGATTTTCAGTTAAGACAGTCCTGGTAGGATTTTCCTCAAGAGGATTACTTTTCATTGCAAGTTTATCCATATAGAAGTTCCATTTGAAGTAGAAGAGATTCTGAT
This sequence comes from Amphimallon solstitiale, assembly GCA_963170755.1. Classification (NCBI taxonomy): domain Eukaryota; kingdom Metazoa; phylum Arthropoda; class Insecta; order Coleoptera; family Scarabaeidae; genus Amphimallon; species Amphimallon solstitiale. Next base: position 149,648,486 of record OY720675.1, read on the forward strand.
ACTGAACGTGTATGTTGACGTAGGATTTTCCTCAAGAGGATTATTTTTCATTGCAAGTTTATCCATATAGAAGTTCCATTTAAAGTAGAAGAGATTCTGATACTGAACGTGTATGTTGACGTAGGATTTTCCTCAAGAGGATTATTTTTCATTGCAAGTTTATCCATACCGAAGTTCTATTTGAAGTAGAAGAGATTCTGATACTGTTCCTGTTATAAGAAAAAGTGTCTTCGAGAAGTGTTTTATATTTTAGGGCACAGAAAATATTTATCCGAGAGTTGCAGTGGACTTTTACAGGCAGCATTTCTCTATAACCAATAATTTCAAGTGTTGAGAAGGCAGATACATCCTGGATTTATTCAACAAGGCTGTGCAAATCTACAAGAAGGAAAATGTTGTTAAATTGAGGAATAGATAGGACTACAGTACATTAATGAATTAAGGTTGTATGTAAAATTTATACATTGATATTAGGAAATTTTGAACATATTTAAAGTAAATCCAGTACAAAAATTTTAATACAAAACAATTTATGTAGATCACAAGTTAAAAAAATGTTGACACTTATAAAAAGATAGGTTATGAGTATAGAAATATGTAATATATTTTTAATTAAAGCAAATATCGAAATATCATAAGGATTATCAAAGTGAACATAATAATTATGAGTATTAGAAAACACATTATGAATTTAGTTGTGAACAAATTTATTTTAGAGAATAATTAAAGTTGTTTGGTTACTTACCGTACAGATATTAGAAAGACGAATAACTTTTCTTAACAAATCGAACGCTTACAACGTATTAAACAATTTCACTAGGAAATAAATGTTTTTTTTTTGGTTCATGTTAATATACCATTTCTTGTACACAATCAGTAAAACCGAGCAATATAAGAATTTTAATCTAATCGTTTTTTTAATTTTGTATGTAATCAGCTGTGCACATGGGATTATATGTTCTTTCTTCAGGGAATAGACAGTAAAATTACAGAGGGAATAGACAGTAAAATTACAGAATTCTACATATATATGAGGATATAGAAATCTATTTATTTAAAGAATTGTACTTAAAAATTAATATAGCAGGAATTGAATAATTTTATAAAATTTCCAGAAATCTTATCGGACCAAGTTACACGCAAAAAGAGAAAGAGAAATAATAATAATTATTATAAGTATATAAGCTATGCCGAGGTTTTAATTATATTCACTTGTGTATACCAATAAATTTTTGGCTGACCCAACTTGGAGCTACGCATACTAATACATTTTGATAAAATTAATAGAATCCACGGTTGGTTCTTGGTGAAACATTATGAATATTAAACGAATAAAACACTTGGTTATATTGTTTCACTTAAGGACAGATTTATTGTACTCTGACACGTGTTTCGACCTCTCGGTCATTAACGAAGAGTTTACAGACTTAAACTAAACTTTTAATGAGAAAGTTTAGTTTAAGTCTGTAAACTCTTCGTTAATGACCGAGAGGTCGAAACACGTGTCAGAGTACAATAAATCTGTCCTTAAGTGAAACAATATAACCAAGTGTTTTATTCGTTTAATAATACATTTTGGCTAGCCCAACATAGGGCGATTATAGTACTGGGCTATTTCGGAGCAAATTAATGAATTATTGAGTTAGTTACATAATAGGGCATTTAAATAGTAATATTAGGACAAAGGTATTAATACATTTTAGCGCCCGAACATGGGGCATTATTAGAAAATTATATATTGTAAAGAATATTCATTTACATATCAAACACCATACTAACACAATATTTAATCTTTCTTGGTCATTTGTTAATGTATTAATTCATTTTTTTCTTGGTATTAGCGACCATTACTTTACCAGCTAATTAAACATTTTTTAGCGGTAAAGTGTTCTCGGACAGATCGAAGAATTTTATTTTAAAATCGTTTTCATTGACATGCAATATTTAAACTATGACTATGTATGCATAATTGTTACACTTTAAAATTAAAAATCTAATTGTTTATAAATAAGGTGACACAAAACAAATAAAATTAAAATGGTACTCATACCGAGTATTTTAAATTCCTTTTTAAGAAAAAGTTGTATTGACGAAGTCCTGATATGTGTGGTAAGTTTTTGTTTTTGAGAACGTGGGAAAAAATAAACATAGCTCTAAATTATAATTGTTATTTTGCAGGATTATTAATTAATATTCGAAAGAATTTTTAATATGTTTGTATGTGTTATACATCAAAAAAAAAATACTGAAGAAGACAATTAAAAAATTTTGTCGAAACGTCTAAAAAAATGTGTTTTATTAATGTTTAATTAGCTGGTAAAGTAATGGTCGCTAATACCAAGAAAAAAATGAATTAATATATATATATATATATATATATATATATATATGGATATTTATTAAATACTTAGCTATTTTTTTATGTAATATAAATTATTATTATATATAAATTTTTTGATATGACAATAATATTAAGCTGTCAAAATTATAATAAGTTGGTTGTAATTATTTTGCGTCGTTCACACATTTTTATATTAATGTTTCCCTGTAAGTACGATAAGCACACGAAGCACCTATATGTAATTAAAAACACTAAATATTAAAAACGTGTCAATTTTAATATTGTCTGATTGTTACAAGATACCATGAAAGCGACGGCCGTAAATCCCGTTGGTAAATTGCTATAAAATTGATTGGTGCAATCAAGTCATTGTTATGTCGCGTAGACATGTGATTCAATCGATCTCCATTTCTCGCAGACAAACTATCATGTTTTAAATGCATTATTTACAACTCGTAAAAACATACTGACGCTGCAAAAAATAATGAAATAGTTTGTAACACTTCCTGCATGACATCCGAGAGTCTACATTTATTTTTCGGCTATGAATATATTGCTGTGAAAGTTAATGTAACACGACATGCATATACCGTAGTCGACATATTTTAATTTCTGATACGAAAGTAGAAAGAGGAAAAGAGCGCGACGAAATAAACTAAAGATAAACATAAGCGAGGCTGCCAAGACAGTACACTCGACAGACGTTTCCTATGAAATGTAAGGCGTGAGGGTCCCCCGACATTGCGTTGCTCTCCCACCACTGTTAGCAAGCAGACATCGCTGCACATTATAAGGTCATCTTCTGCATGGGATAGAAGTGTAAACCGAAATTAAAATTTGACGACTACGGTATATGTATGTATATATATATATATAATAAAAATTGAAATATCGACCGTACTCAATAATACAAAAAGAATCACGGGTATTCGGTCTGTGTTTTAGAAAGAAAAAACTATTTGTCCAACGGCTCAATATTTCGCCATTTATTTATGGCATCCTCAGGAGCTACCACTAAAAAAGCAATACATATAACTAATATATATATTAGCCGATGAACAAATAGTTTTTTCTTTCTAAAACACAGACCGAATACCCGTAATTCTTTTTGTATTATAAATATATAGTGTACTAGAGTGGGGGAAATTTGCTTTCTTTACCTATTTTCAATTCTAAACTAATATGTGTATATAAATTTACACTAAATAACGCAAATATTCCAACACACTTCTAGTCATTCAGATATATCAAAAATTTATGCTAATAGTTTAATCTGTACATTTATTCGTTAACCCTCGTATATTGAATTCTATAAATTCTTTTATGTAATCTATTTATTATGCCCAAACACTAACACAGATATATGTTCTATATATTTTTTTATATTCTCACTAATTAATTCAAACGATTCAATTTAAAAAAAAAATAATCTTTCTATTTGTATTCATATCTCGCCATCTATCCCTAATTTTTAGAACACTATAACTTTTCTAAAAATAATTCTATGTATTATGTTGGTACAATAGTTCTCTTCAAGCTATGGTAAATTATTATTTTATAAATATGATTTATATTATATATGCTTTTAAAATTTAATATTTCCACCTATTATACTAATAATGCTATCATATCAATTATTTTATACACCTTTTGTCCAAGAATTTATCATGTAAGTACTATAAACAAATTACCAATACCCAAGGTATGTATCTGACAGTTTTTATATTTTTTTAGGTTAAATGTACCAAATAATATTTTACTAATAATGAATCTACCACTTGTTGGTCTCTAATCCTTCGAATTAAAAAGAATGTTCGAAATATAATACATTTATTTACAATCTACATTTATGAAAAGGAATATGAAACATTTCCACTAAATATTTGGAAGTACTGAGAATACAAAGAACGTAAACTTGTTTAATTTCGTAATAACTGTAAATTACTATACTCATGTATAAGTATGATCTTTACAAAGGTAAGATTTTATTTGTAATTTTGTTCAAATGAAATAGTATACCTATAAGTACATATACCCCAAATTATTAGATTTACGTAATATATCGTATGCATATAGCATGAATTATTTATTTTATGCCACCTTAATATCGTGAAAATAGTGAATTTAAATTATTAAATTACATAATATATTCATCACATTGGATACTATACTCAAACTTACAAGGATCTTTGATTATTTCTGAACTAATAAACTTTAAATAGAATTCAAATTAAAGTATACAACCTCCTTATAAATTATTTCTTTATGTCCAATACTTCTTCCTTGGATTTATATGATTCTGTTTTCAGCACTGGATTTAATTTAATGTAAACTTCTTGCAAAGAATCCTTACGATAGAAGTATCCTCGTCCTCTTGAAGTTACTGGTGATTTGATACTTATCCCCTTCTGTTTTAGATATGGTAAGTAAATTATTCGTTCTTCTTGTTTGAATGGTGTAATTAATTCCTTTCCTGTTCTTGTATGTTACTAGTGTAGACTTTTCGTGTTCAGCAACCTTAGATGGATTCCAACTGTGACTCTTCGCACTTGACAATAACAACTGGACTCCTTTTATTTACTGGTTGGAATAAAAAAAAACATCAATGGTAGGTTAATTTTCGCCGATCCTCTTCTAATCCCGGATGTAAATTAACGTATCACCTCTCAGACTGGAATCTATTATTTTTTTTAACTTCTCACAGGATTTATTTGGTAAGTTTGTACAAATATTCTTCTATTATTTATTATTCTTCTTTACTATACTCCCGTTTTCTTCACTTCTAATGGTACCAAATGATAGTATGTAAATTATATATGAGATCTCCAATAGACCCTAAAATTCAACACTCACTTCACTTCTACCGATTGCTAATATCTTATAGCACGCTATAAATTGCTTAATTAATTGTGAAAACTACTTTTACAGTTTTAAAGTAGGATTTTTCCGCGAAAGAAAAACGATTAATCTTTTCACTCCGAAAAAATTATAATAATCCTCTTTGTTTTTTTTAATTCCCTTGGAGATGTATCCTTTTATTTCTATCAACCAATTGCTTTATTCCAAATTCAAAACCTATTCAGTTAAAGATCTCTTTTCCTCTTGACAACATTAAATACTCATACAAATTTATGCAATCTATTATTTAAAATTCTTTACCGATTTATATCACTATTTCCACATAGTTTAAATACCTCAATACCTATTTCTACTATTTGATTTTTCAACTGTCAAAACTGACGGATCCCAAATTTGAATTATACCGCGTAAACTACTTTACCTTTTAACTTATACGTGTTACAATATTTACCATTTCTTAACTTTTCTTATACAAATATGTTCATTAAACAAGTTTTTACAAATTCATATTAACATTTCAAAATTTCAAATTATTTTCTTTAAATTTTCTACTTTCAGAATATGGTGGAAAATAAATCTACAATGGACCTGAACAACGTCCTCCCACACAAGATATAATTATTTTAGTATACTATTTCTCTAACTAATCCAATAAATAACATAGTAAGAAAAAAAATAAAAAAAACTCTTCTATTTAATTATGTAGAATATTTTAATTTACAGTTTTTTTTAAGTATACCAAAGGTAACTTCATAAATTTATATTATAAGCATTTATTTATTAATTGAGTAGTTATCATACACAAGATAACTATCTCATATGCCCCTTTTCATAAATGTAAATTTATACATTGTATAAAAATTTATATTTATTAAACAATAATCACTGTAATGACAGTGTACCATAAACATAACTAATCTTTAACTAATTCATAAATGTATTCCAAAATAATTCACGTATTAATAAATTGATTCCAATATTATATAAGCTATTATACAAAATATTTTTCTACCTTCTTATAAATTAACAATGCTCAATTTTAACACGAATTATTTTCTTTCAGAACAAAAGTAATATAAGTCTATTCATATTAGCACAAATAACTTTTCTTGTAACAAAATTCATCCTTTATAAAGAATTTAATTAGAACGTGTGTCATACTTAATGTACTATTCTTTCTTAATGTTTTTTTTTTTAAAAATCTACCATCTTTTTACCATTTTTTTAAATCCTTCTTTTAACATATCTAGTATTTTATATATAAAAAAAACCTTATCAAATTATAATATAAACCACAAACTGTATTAGCCTTTGTACTATTTTGATGAATATTTTAATACACAATCTATTTCTTCTCTAAATGTCTAATAGCCTCTTATTGATATGTTTTAAACATGCTCACTTATTATTCAATTATTTATTTTATAAACTTGTTCTTATACGAACAAAACTCTGTATACTTTGATACATTTTAATCTACACACATACTTTCATCTTAGGAAAGTTTATAATCATCTTTTCGTTTTTTAAGGCGTACGTTACCTATATAATACTCTCAAGACATTTTTGTCCTATTTTAATAATCTATTTGGGTTTTATTTACCCTATCATACATATTTTCTATATTTTAGATCCATATTACCATGGTATTTTATTTCATATTAATATTTGTCGCAAGCATCTTTTTAAATTCAACTAACATATACTATTTCAAAGGCCCTTTTTATCCTCTTATACATTTTAAATAGACATCAATTATGATAATGTAGAAATCTTGATAAGTATATTTTTTTTTCTTTTGCTAAATGTTTCAACTTTCTTGTATCTTCTTTTTTTTTAATAAGGCTTCTGTTTTTCCATAGTACAACATTAAATTCCATTTCTTCTAATTAATTTCTTGGTATTAATCTCCTTTCTAGTACAATACTTATATTACTTTTTTTTTAATTTTTATATTTACAAATATTTTACACTTGGGAATGAGGAAACACTAATAATTACAATACTCAACTATATCTTGTCTTTGTAACAATCTTAACTTTAAACTAATCTTACATAATACTATAACTACCCCTTATGAATTCCTATTTTGTCTGGATATCTCTCTATTTATTTTTTAGTATAATAATTTTATTCTGACTTATTCGTCGGTACATGTATTTCTACCTTGGATAAAGATTATATTATATCTTAAATGGAAGAAATTTAATATGCCCCTTTGTTTTTTATCTTTATATAAATTCTAATTCTGGATAAATGTGTTACGTCTAAGAATTATCGGATTCTTGTTATTATTATCTGAGTTATATAATGTTTAGTGTGGCTCTGGTTATAATAGTAATAACAAAGTACATTCAATCACTTGTCCTTTAGTACTCTACTATGCCCCTAAATTTTACTATAGAGTATTTATATTACCCTGTCTTGTTTATTCTTTATTCTTGTAAGTTTTTCCACAATTCAGTATTCTGCATGTATTGTCATAATTCAGTAATCTTGGATGATTTAACTTAACTCAGATTAGGAAGTGGCGTTAATCACTTACACAGCACAATCTCCCAATACTGTGTCTTACCTATTATATGTCCTATTTATATTCTTGGATAATTTAACTTAACTCAGATTAGGAAGTGGCGTTAATCACTTACACAGCAAAATCTCCCAATACTGTGTCTTACCTATAACATATAATCTATGTTTCAACTATATGTATAATCATGTAACATAGATATGTGATATGTACCTTTAAAATAACCAGTATCTTCATCAATGAGTTCATAATTGTTTAAACCTATTCTGCGATAAACGGTATATGGTCCTGAATATGGCCTGACGAGTTTTGCTATAATTTTATTACTTCTATCCGTTACTCGTAACGCACGAACAATAACTTTATCTTTCTCATTATAAATCTTGTATTTTCGCTGTTTATCTTTTTTCTTCTGTTCCCATTTTATTTTTCGATTCAATAATTTATGTTTTATTTGTTCATATCTGTCTCCTATTTCTGCAATTTCATCTTCTTGCCAAGGTCTTTGTGCAGGTTGTCCTGTAAAAATGGTTATTGGACATGCTTCATGTACCGTACTTGGAGTATTATTTATTACAAATTCTATTTGTTTAAGACATCTTGCCCATTTATGATGATTGTCTTTAAGTAATATCCGTAAATATTTAAGTACTTCCTTTATATACCTTTCAGAAGGATTAGCCTGTGGATGTCGTATAGAAATGTGATGTGATTTAATGTTTCTTTCATCTAAAAATTCATGATATCTCTGATTCATAAAATATGTTGCATGATCCGATAAAATTGTTCTAGGAATCCCATACTCAGTTATGTACTCTTGTAATGCTTGTAGTACAGTATCTGTATTACATTTCTGAGTAGGTATTAATCTCACATGCTTAGAAAAAATATCACATAATACCAGAATATTTCGATATCTCCTCGTGCTCGGAATCAGGTTAGAAATAAAATCAATGGCCACTAATTGTAATCTATCGTTCGCTATAATACTTAAACTTATATTTTGATTTGTATAATTCTTTTCTTTTGCCAAAACACAAATTTCGCACTGTTTAATTACTCTTTTAATTATTTTCTCATCATTTCGACAATAATACGCTTCTCTGAACATGAGCCAACATTTTCTTGCTCTTATATGAGTATACATTTCATGGAGATGTCGTATAATTTCAATTGTATGCCCTTCATTCGTTACATAAACTTCCAATTCACCTATCTTCTTCAGAATCAACCCTTCACTAATTCTCATACCTTTATATGAACCAATTGTCTGTAATTTAGTTTTGATAACTTCTAACTCAGGAGAATCTTGAGCTTCTCTAACTCTTTGTAATGAGAAAATACCTTCTGATCCCAATCTAACTAAATTTATTTGTACATTTGCTGATTTAGCCTCACCATGCTTTCTACTCAAAATGTCAGCTGCAATCATTTCTTTACCTGGTCTATATACAATATCCATGTCATACTGTTGTATTAATAACGTCCATCGGTAAATCCGGTTATTATTTAATTTAGTAGTCATAATATTCAGCAACGCCTTGTGATCCGTCTCCAATATGAACTTCTTTCCTATAAGGTAATAGCGCAACTTAGTCAAAGCAAAAATGACGGCAAGCATCTCGAGTTCTGATACGCCATATTTCCTTTCGCAAGGCTTTAAAGTTCTTGAAGCGAAATATATAGGAACCTCGATACCATCTTTAATTTGTACTAATTCCGCAGCTACTGCTACACTTGACGCATCTGTTCTTACGATGAAATCTAAGTTAAAATCAGGATGATACAATTTAAGATTTTCCACAAAATTTGATTTTAATTGTAAGAAACAATCTTCACACTCTTCAGTCCACTTCCACTTCGTTCCTTTCTTCAATAAATTCAACAAAATACTTGTCTTTTGGCTATAATTAGAAACGAATTTCCTATAATAATTCAATAACCCAAGAAATCCTCTCAACATTTTGAGTTTATTAGGTTTTGGATAATTTTGTATCTCTTCTAATCTCTGAGGATCTAATAAAATATTCTGTTGGTTTATTACGTAACCCAAATAATTAACTTCTTTTTGGCAAAACTGACACTTAGACAAATTTAATTTCATTCCATTAACTTGTAATGTATTGATAATAATCTCTATATGATTAATATGTGATTCTATGTCATCTGAAAATATTATTATATCATCTAAATAATGGAGAGCAAATTTCTCATATTTGTCTAGTATTTTATGAAGAAATCTAATCAATCCAGCAGGACTACTTTTTATCCCGAAAGGGCAAACTTTAAAATTAAAAGTAATTCCATTCACGTTAAATCCACAATACTTCCTTGAATTCTCGTCCAACCTTATTAACCAAAAAGCATTTTTAAGATCTAATTTGCTATACCATTTTTTATTTCCACACTTGGTAAGTAGGACATCAATGTTTTGTGGTATTTCGTGCTCAGGCATGATCCTTAAGTTAATTAAGCGAGCATCAATGCAAAGGCGAATAGAATTGTCCTTCTTTTTTACTAACACTACAGGACTAATAAAATATGTGTTCGATCTCTCAATGATATCAGCTTCTTCCAATTTTCTTAGTTCCTCGTTCACACGATCTTGAAAAAAATACGGTATAGGATAGTTTTTACACGATAAAGGCGAATCATCATTTATCAATAACCGATGTTCATAATCTTTTGCAAAAACAACTTCATCATTTATCAATTTTATGTTTCTTGCTAGAATTTCTATTAATCTGTCTTCAATCCATGTATCTGGTAAATTTTGTTGCAATATAAAAGTTTGAATATCATCTTTATTTCTTATAACTTTAACTTCTTGCTTCTCTTCAATTATAACAGCATTTCCATATTCGTCATTTGTATCTGATCTTGGTAATTCGAACATTGCCCCTTCCAAATGTTCTTGTGCATCGTCATTCTCTGCACGATCAGCTATAATAATATTATTGACCTCATTCTGGATATCTTCCTTATATTCAATATATGCGTTTATTTCTTTTATATCCACTACTTTTTCTAATACAATTTCCTTTCCTCCTATCTTAATTTTATTTTCTTCAAAATCTAAATTCATGCCCAGCACTCTCATATTATCTATCCCTAATATACAGTCATAAAACAAATTCCCTAACAAGTAAAATTGCATAATAAATTTATGTCCATTTAAATCAACATCTATGCATAACCTCTTATTAATACATCCCATTCTTCCCCTATTTGCAGACATAACATTTGTATTTTTGACTCTAATTATATGTTTAGAATAATCAGGAATATTCATTATCATTTCTTCCTTAATAAGAGAGATTTCTGCACCAGAATCTAATAATGTTTTAAAATTAACATTTCTAATACAAACTGTACAAAAAGGTAAACTTTCATAATTATTAATTATGTTTCCCATATCTGGATTATTCTGAAAATTCCCCATTCCCGTTATATTACTACTTCTAATTATATTACATTTAACATTACTATGAACAAAATCATTTATTAATGAGATGTTCCCGGTATGGCATATTGATACGGATTCGATTTCATTTCTAAAATTGGAGTTTTTTTTTCTTCTAAAACCATTCCAATTTCTTCAGTATTTTGATTAGACATTTGATTTCCAGTACCTCCTCTTTCTGCTTGTCTCCAATCTTGAGCTTGTAAAGTATTAATTTGTCTTGTATTGTTATTTCCATAATACCTGTTATTCTGTTCCTTATAACTATTATTGTGCGGAACTTGCCTAGAAGATTGATTGATAAATGGATTATTTCTATTTACATTTTGTCTTCCATTTCCTGCATTTGATATTTCTCGATTATTAGACCAGTTTGTACCTCCATTATTTTGAGTATTATAATTCCTATTATAGTTACTTAGCTGTTGATTATTAAACTGATAAGATTGTCTTGAACCAAAACTGTTACTTTGATTATTACCAGGTTGATTATTCCTCGAATAAGTATTTTGTGGTAAAGTTGTATTATTACGTGCATATTGATTATTCATACCATTATTATAGGACAAACGTTGTTGGTTATTCTGATTTTCGTTCCTTCCATTAAACTGGCGAGATTCCCTATATTTTACACCATCTGAATAATCATCTAAGCGTCTAAGTATATTAATTAACCCATTCATATCAGTTACATTTTGACAAATAATTGCGTGTGTGTCAACAGGTATAAAATGTTGTAATAAATGCTGAGAAATGGTTTGTTCATCTAAATGAGATATGTATCGACAATAATTAAACATTCTTTGCGGGTAAGCCTCTCTTGAAGATTTACCTGGGTGATATCTTCCTGTTAACAACCTCTGATGTGCTCTGCTTTGCTGTGTCTCACTCCAGAAATTATTTTTAAATAATTCCACAAACTGTTTTAAGTCATGACAATCGTCTTCAACTCGCTGAAACCAATCTGCCGCACCATTATTCATAGTAGCTCTAATAATGTTCATTTGGCTCCTGTAATCTGGTATCTCTTCTATGTATCTTAATATGTTAGTCAAATATGCCATGGGATGTGTTGACATTTTATCACCACTAAAATGAGTAATATTTTCAATTCTTATACCATTATTTAATGCATGATAAGATGGAGTATACATAGCCTGCGGTATCTTTATATTTTAGGACTTCAACAAAAGTTCTTTCAACTCTAACTTCTGTTCCTCACATTCTTTAAAAACCTCTTCTATTCCAGCTTTCTGAACATTTGTAGACATTGTTAATACTCTAATATCTTTTAAACACTTCTCCTCTGTATTTTCTATTTTCTTACTCAAATTCTCTTCCAATTTTTCTGATTTGTCTGCAACATCTTTGTTGACCTGATCCACTTCCTCTCGTATCCTTTTAGCTAACTCCTTATATTTCTCATTATTATTCTTCTCTATTTGTTTAACATTTTCTTGTACACCTTTTACTTTACTTTCGACCTCTTGTACTTTATTAGTAATAAGTGTTTTAACTTCTGAATCTTTAATTTTCAATTTGTCATCCATTTCTTTCCGCATTTTCACTTCCCTGCTATTTATTTCAGTAGTAAGTTTTTTAACCTTTTCTTCTGTATCTTTTAATAAAGTTTTCTTTAATTCTCCGAGATTTCTTTTATTTTCTTCTCTATTATCCTTATTTGCCTTGTCCAATTTTCCACTTAATTCTTCCTTCAAGTCCACTAAATTCTTCTTATTCTCTTTACTCGCCTTGTCAAATTTACCAATTAATTCTTTTTTATCCTCCTCTCTATTTTTCTTAGCTTCTTCGTTAATCTTTTTATTATCTTCATTCATCTGTTTTAACATTTGTAAAATTGATCCAAAATCTACTACTGTGGTCGACATTTCTATTTTAGAAGTCTCTCCTTGTATTTCTACCTTATCACCTCTATCCTGTATCTCACCTCTCTGTAAATCTTCTACCGGTACCTGTGATATATCTTCTCCTTCCTCTTGTAAATTCATATCCTGTCCTACCTCCTCTTCACTCTCACTAGATGATTCAGTTCTATTTAAACCAGAATTACTTTTAGATCTGGTATTCATTTTTACTATGTAAATATAATTTTATTTCAAACTATGCTTATCACCTTTTGTATAATGTTTATTATGTTGCTGTTAATACTAAAGTGAATAAAATACTCAAAATACTATGTGTGAGTCTTATTCTTAGTCGCCCCACGTTGGTACGTCATAAAATGTACTAGAGTGGGGGAAATTTGCTTTCTTTACCTATTTTCAATTCTAAACTAATATGTGTATATAAATTTACACTAAATAACGCAAATATTCCAACACACTTCTAATCATTCAGATATATCAAAAATTTATGCTAATAGTTTAATCTGTAAATTTATTCGTTAACCCTCGTATATTGAATTCTATAAATTCTTTTATGTAATCTATTTATTATGCCCAAACACTAACACAGATATATGTTCTAGATATTTTTTTATATTCTCACTAATTAATTCAAACGATTCAATTTTAAAAAAAAATAATCTTTCTATTTGTATTCATATCTCGCCATCTATCCCTAATTTTTAGAACACTATAACATTTCTAAAAATAATTCTATGTACTATGTTGGTACAATAGTTCTCTTCAAGCTATGGTAAATTATTATTTTCTAAATATGATTTATATTATATATGCTTTTAAAATTTAATATTTCCACCTATTATACTAATAATGCTATCATATCAATTATTTTATACACCTTTTGTCCAAGAATTTATCATGTAAGTACTATAAACAAATTACCAATACCCAAGGTATGTATCTGACAGTTTTTATATTTTTTTAGGTTAAATGTACCAAATAATATTTTACTAATAATGAATCTACCACTTGTTGGTCTCTAATCCTTCGAATTAAAAAGAATGTTCAAAATATAATACATTTATTTACAATCTACATTTATGAAAAGGAATATGGAACATTTCCACTAAATATTTGGAAGTACTGAGAATACAAAGAACGTAAACTTGTTTAATTTCGTAATAACTCTAAATTACTATACTCATGTATAAGTATGATCTTTACAAAGGTAAGATTTTATTTGTAATTTTGTTCAAATGAAATAGTATACCTATAAGTACATATACCCCAAATTATTAGATTTACGTAATATATCGTATGCATATAGCATGAATTATTTATTTTATGCCACCTTAATATCGTGAAAATAGTGAATTTAAATTATTAAATTACATAATATATTCATCACATTGAATACTATACTCAAACTTACAAGGATCTTTGATTATTTCTGAACTAATAAACTTTAAATAGAATTCAAATTAAAGTATACAACCTCCTTATAAATTATTTCTTTATGTCCAATACTTCTTCCTTGGATTTATATGATTCTGTTTTCAGCACTGGATTTAATTTAATGTATACTTCTTGCAAAGAATCCTTACGATAGAAGTATCCTCGTCCTCTTGAAGTTACTGGTGATTTCATACTTATCCCCTTCTGTTTTAGATATGTTAAGTAAATTATTCGTTCTTCTTGTTTGAATGGTGTAATTAATTCCTTTCCTGTTCTTGTATGTTACTAGTGTAGACTTTTCGTGTTCAGCAACCTTAGATGGATTCCAACTGTGACTCTTCGCACTTGACAATAACAACTGGACACCTTTTATTTACTGGTTGGAATAAAAAAAAAACATCAATGGTAGGTTAATTTTCGCCGATCCTCTTCTAATCCCGGATGTAAATTAACGTATCACCTCTCAGACTGGAATCTATTATTTTTTTTAACTTCTCACAGGATTTATTTGGTAAGTTTGTACAAATATTCTTCTATTATTTATTATTCTTCTTTACTATACTCCCGTTTTCTTCACTTCTAATGGTACCAAATGATGGTATGTAAATTATATATGAGATCTCCAATAGACCCTAAAATTCAACACTCACTTCACTTCTACCGATTGCTAATATCTTATAGCACGCTATAAATTGCTTAATTAATTGTGAAAACTACTTTTACAGTTTTAAAGTAGGATTTTTCCGCGAAAGAAAAACGATTAATCTTTTCACTCCGAAAAAATTATAATAATCCTCTTTGTTTTTTTTAATTCCCTTGGAGATGTATCCTTTTATTTCTATCAACCAATTGCTTTATTCCAAATTCAAAACCTATTCAATTAAAGATCTCTTTTCCTCTTGACAACATTAAATACTCATACAAATTTATGCAATCTATTATTTAAAATTCTTTACCGATTTATATCACTATTTCCACATATTTTAAATACCTCAATACCTATTTCTACTATTTGATTTTTCAACTGTCAAAACTGACGGATCCCAAATTTGAATTATACCGCGTAAACTACTTTACCTTTTAACTTATACGTGTTACAATATTTACCATTTCTTAACTTTTCTTATACAAATATGTTCATTAAACAAGTTTTTACAAATTCATATTAACATTTCAAAATTTCAAATTATTTTCTTTAAATTTTCTACTTTCAGAATATGGTGGAAAATAAATCTACAATGGACCTGAACAACGTCCTCCCACACAAGATATAATTATTTTAGTATACTATTTCTCTAACTAATCCAATAAATAACATAGTAAGAAAAAAAATAAAAAAAACTCTTCTATTTAATTATGTAGAATATTTTAATTTACAGTTTTTTTTAAGTATACCAAAGGTAACTTCATAAATTTATATTATAAGCATTTATTTATTAATTGAGTAGTTATCATACACAAGATAACTATCTCAATATATATATATATATATATATATATATATATATATATGATATTAAATTTTTATTGACCTTTAATTCATATATGTAAATATATATTAATTTTATTGGACGATTTTTAGGTCGTTATACTAGTTTTAAATAATTTTAAAACTCGCTAATTTGCAGTGTTTGAAAATTATAATTTTCTAATTTTACCACTGACTATTAATTAAGTAATTTTTTTTAAAAATTACCGACACGGCTGAGATACGAACTCAGACATACCGACTACTAGCCGGTTGCTCTACCAACTGAGCTACCGTCGGTGTCTGACTTCGAATTTCTAAATCGTACTGATATATGTATATCAAGTAACAGATGGAAATGAGAATGTATATATTAAGCACTGAACGTCCATGTGCTATATATAAAGCACATGGACGTTCAGTGCAAAACCGAGGATCTTCTAGCTGAAGCTGCAAATGGTGGTCTGTCACCTGATGGTCTTCCGTTTAGCTTACATCTCCAAGGTTATCCCACCTTATTCCTTGGTTACACCGTACTGATGACGACCAATTAGTCAGAAACACGTGTTTACGGTTGCTTTACAGCGGATTATACCCAATATTTTTCTTTTTCTTTTTCTGATATTTTATGTATCCGCGATAATTTCTTATCTTTCATTTACATTTCCTGGGTCTCGGATGGCACGCAGGTTGACATTGTCTTCCTCGTGGCGACGTTAGTTGTTGTCCTCAAAACCGAGGATCTTCTAGCTGAAGCTGCAAATGGTGGTCTGTTACCTGATGGTCTTCCGTTTAGCTTACATCTCCAAGGTTATCCCACCTTATTCCTTGGCTACACCGTACTGATGACGACCAATTAGTCAGAAACACGTGTTTACGGTTACTCTACAGCGGATTATACCCAATATTTTTCTTTTTCTTTTTCTGATATTTTATGTATCCGCGATAATTTCTTATCTTTCATTTACATTTCCTGGGTCTCGGATGGCACGCAGGTTGACACTGTCTTCCTCGTTGCGACGTTAGTTGTTGTCCTCAAAACCGAGGATCTTCTAGCTGAAGCTGCAAATGGTGGTCTGTCACCTGATGGTCTTCCGTTTAGCTTACATCTCCAAGGTTATCCCACCTTATTCCTTGGCTACACCGTACTGATGACGACCAATTAGTCAGAAACACGTGTTTACGGTTGCTCTACAGCGGATTATACCCAATATTTTTCTATATATATATATATATATAGATCTTTCATACAAAGTCAGGCCAACTATAGCAAGATGAATGCACAATCTTGAGCCAGGAAAACAAACCTGAGCCATATATATGGTTCAGGATCGTTTTCCCAATATAACTTCTCTAGGTCAAGTCGTAAAGTAAACATACCAATACAATTTGAAGCGACCTTCAATTTCGCGGTCACCCAGCAGGCTTGTCTTTGTTTAGTACTTGCCGGTTACGAAAAAAATGGACATTTATGATGGTTCAGCTTTGTAGGAATAACCGTTTGTTTAGTTCTAGGTTATGCCGCTTGAAGTCGTTGTGGTAATATACTGTATATAGTTGGGTATTCACAATTCTGAGCCAATTAAGCCTGGCAACAATGCTTGTTTTCTAACATAAAGGTCTATATGCATCGTGATTGTTATCTACTACCTGCTACCCTCACTTTTACACCATATGATTGCCGCCGTTTGCCATTGTGTGGTATAGTGTATATTTGGAACATACGAGTATTTAGAAATAGAGAAGTTTGTCGTGCGGTTAAAACACCGGGCATTTACGTTCTTTTTTTTAATTTATTCACATGCACGCGGTATTTGTTGCGCGGTGAAGAATGTTTTTATCGAAAATGTCATTATTAAATACCTACAAATCACTGAAATTTTTAATATAAAATCTTTTAAAACAGTTTTTAAAGGAAAGCTTTTTATTTTAATTAAACAATATTTTTAACTACAAAAGGAGATTAAAACATGAATCATGTTTTTATTGTGCAAAATGACATTATTTGACATTTAATGATTTGATAATACAATAATGTCTTTCTTAATATTGCCTGGACAATTTAGAAAAACTTTACATATCTCTACATGATTATCTTGAGATTTTGGACCTATTTTAATAAATTCGTTAATACATACATATGTAATTGTCTGTTCATTAGAAACATTTACTCTTCAGCAAATTTTAGACCCGATGTGCAATTGTGTGCAGAAAAATCGCCTACACTTCAAAATCAAGCAATCAACTTTTTAAGTATTTTGAACTTTGTAAATGTGAATCTTGAGATTATATTTGCAAATAGGTTATAAACTGTCAGTGAAATTGTCATTTTTTTAATTTGAAAGCCAGTAAACTTACTTATTAATTATTATTTATTGAAATCAATTTATAAAATCGTTATTAGGTAAAAAAAAACAACCAACAATTTTAATAATATATTTTATAAAGAACTGTGGATAAAGGTCCCTTCAATAATTTTCATCCAGACACAATTTCTCTCTCTCTCTCTCTCTCTCTCTCTCTCTCTCTCTCTCTCTCTCTCTCTCTCTCTCTCTCTCTCTCTCTCTCTCTCTCTCTCTCTCTCTCTCTCTCTCTCTCTCTCTCTCTCTCTCTCTCTGTGTGTGTGTGTGTGTGACCACAATAGTGGTCAAACTGCTGCAGATATCAATTCCAAAATTTGTATTTACGTGTATAGTCTCCGTCTTGAAATCTGACTAGTTTTTCAGCAAAATCGGTAGACCGGAAGTAGTAGTTTATTTCAGCGAAAAAATTAAATTTTGCCAATAGTTGATCAATTACTAAGTTTAAACGAATTTATAAAGAATTTAAATGTTCTCAAAATTACATTTGAGAAAAATTTTATTAAAAAGGTTTTTTTTAATTCCTTCCGAAAATAGGTCTTTTACTCTTATCGAAAATCAGTTTTTTGCGAATCTTTCGCAAGTTATGCTTTTTAGACAGGTACGTTACAAGAACAAAAGTATTTAGAACTTAATTTTCAATACCTTTTGTATAAAAAAAAATTTAAAAATTAGGACCGGAAGTACCACTTTTACTCTACCGAATAGCGATTTTTTGCAAATATGGTAAATTATGCATTCTATATATATTTATCAAGAGTACAAAAGTATTTAGAGCTGGATTTGCAATATTCTTTGTATATATGAAATTTCAAAATTCGGCCCGGAAGTAACACATTGTCTTAGGGAGTAGCACTTTTTTTCGAATATCTTGCAAAATATTCGTTCTATAGAGATTTATTAAGACATTGGAAGTACTCAGAATAGGATTCTGAGTAACTTCTGTATAAAAGTTTTTTAAAATTGTATAGTTTAAAACGCTCATACGTGGTGGCCACACCTCATTTTTTTCCTATATCGTACTCAAAAAGTATATACTAGAAGAAAGGCGTCTACTTCTTGCATTTACTAACTTGCGATTAACACCGGTAGGAATTTCGAAAAACTTTTTAAATAAAATTGTTCTCAATTTTAATTTTAAGTACATATGAATTATTTATAAATTTGTTTAAGTTTTTTGTAAACATTTCAGAAGTCATGCTTTTTAGACAGGTACGTTACGGGTATAGAAGTATTTAGAACTTAATTTTCAACACCTTTTCTATAAAAAAGATGTCAAAATTCGGACCGGAAGTACCACTTTTACTCTTACCGAATAGCGATTATTTGCAAATATGTCGTAAATTATGCGTTCTATATATATTTATCAAGAGTAGGTACAAAAGTATTTAGAGTTGGATTTGCAATATTTTTTGTATACATGAAATTTCAAAATTCGGACCGGAAGTAACACTTTTACTCTTAGGAAGTAGCACTTTTTTTCGAATATCTTGCAAAGTTTCGCCGTTCCTGAAAAAGATGTCAAACGACAAGATGCGTCCGAACACAAGCTTAAATAGTAGCTTTAATTGCAACCGGACTTTGTGCAAAATCCTAGAGTTTGTCTATATGTTTATTATGGAAGTGCCTTTCGCAACCGCCACTAGTTTGACAAGCAGAACAGAACACACCATAAATGATTGGTACTATATGTATCGACAAGTGTGCACCAAAATTGTATCAGTAAAATGACGAGGCCCACTAATTGGTACGCCTGATGATATAGCATATTTTTCTGCTAGAAGGAAATACCATCGAGGGCGAATGCTACAAGGTGATAGACCTCCTGCTTCTGAAGAAAGTGACGCCGAAATAGATAATCATCAAAATCATGGGGCTAGAGTTGACGGAAAATAGGTGCTTAATTGCTACCAATTATTGCAAGAGAAATACAACCTGGATCGACGATACATTCGGACGAATGTATATAGTATTTTAAATCAAAGGGGTTTTATTCGTCATACAGTAAACTATCAAACTGAATTAAGTGAACCCGCACACTCGGGCTAACACCCAACGTATAAAGAAATTATGGCCTAATGTGAAAACTCTCATTCGGCAAAAAATGAGAAGCCTTCCATCGCATAATTTACAGTCACACTTAGAATATTTCTGTTGGAAGAAATACGGAGAAAAGAACCTGACCTACTTCTAACTTTCTTACACAATATTCGAATTGTATATAGATAAGTTTTTTGGCACTAGTTATTGCAATATGTACTTCTTAAACAATAATTATCGTTCAAAGAAAAGAATTCCAATAACTTTTTAAAATTATTTCAGTACCTATGAATAAAAATTACTGGCAAGATTAAATATAAGGTTTAGATGAATGAGATTTTCTATACCTTCTACAGAAACGTTTTTGAAATAATTTTTGTAATTATCTATTTGTTCTTTCATTTCAAAAAATAATGCATTATTATGTAATATATGAATCAATAGCCTACACAGTATTATTATAATTTTTACGACGTCCGGAAAATACTTCTAAATTAATTTAACACAGAGTTTAGGAATAATTATAGCTTGAAAAGAACCCTTTAAGATTTATGGCTCTCCTCGCAGGGAGTCATACATTTAAAAAGGTCAGAAAAAAACATTGGCGACCGTTTTTTTTTGTAAATTCAGTTGCAAGAAAAAGATCATAAAACTACTTATCTAAAGTACGACATGACAATTCCTTTATATCTATTAAAACAAGAATGTTTTTTATATTCGCCATTCATAAATAATTACGTTAGAGTAGCTCGACTTCAGAAAAAGTAGTATTGTTTGGCATAATTGTACACAAGTGTATTTGTTATTGTTTCTATACTGTAACCAATTTTGACTTACAGTGTGGATATCTTTCTATTATTTTTCAGAAGGGTTGTTTTTAAGTTATTTAAGGCGAAAATATTCGCTATTCATAAATAATTACGTTCGACCAGCTCGACTCTAGACACCAGAAAAGGGCGTATTGTTTTGCACAGTGGTACACCAAGTGTATTTGTTATTGTTTAGATTTGCAACTTTATTAAAGAAGGTCATAAATACTTCGAACATAACTAGTAGCTATGATTTGTAATAAAAAAAATGGCAGTGTCTGCTAAACCTAGTGTTACAATTTCCCATCAGATATACAAATTACAAGTATAGTATACTAATGTTAAGCTGCAGTACTCATTTTTGAAATCCTTATCTACTAATATTCGGACAAAACGAAAGCAAATTGTAATAATTTTGTACGTAATTATAATTTATAACCAAATGTTTTACAACTATAATAATATTAACATTTTTTTATCGTGAAAGTATCTACAAGTAAATATATAAAACGATTGGCTTTTAACACGTTGTTCAAAATTTTTCATGTTTACGATGCTAAATATCCTGTCCAAAGTGAACATGTATGGACTCTTATTCAATAATCTATCTTTAAAATAAAAAGAGAATATGATAAACACTATCCATAAATTATGCACTTACTTAAGGTATTAGAGGAAGATTGAGGAAGTTGTACTTTTTATATTTATATTTGTTAAAGTTTAACATACTAATTTATGTAATCTTAAAATCAACTCAACCTTAATAATGTTATTGTTCAGATTAATAGTTTCTTATTGGTATTGTTTTAGACATTGTGAATTCCTTGTATGGAAAATCTTAGCAAATACATAGGCTAGTATTATATACATATATTTTGTTAGTTTTTAAGTTAGGATATTACAATATTTTATCTGTTTAAAACCAAGGCAGCTATCCTTAGTAGTATTTTTAGTTTAATTTTATTAGCATATATCATATTCATATTTATTAGAAAAGTCTGATAATAAAATAAATATATTATGCAACTATTTGACTATACTATTATTTCATAGCCTAATTTTTATTTTACCTAAACACTACCGTAAATTTAAACAACATGGTAGTACAAACAACCACTGAAAATATCTACCTCACTCTGTAGGACTGTAAAACTATACCTTTTGCAGAAATGCTCCATAGGAACAAGACTGTTGCAAATAAGAAAAATGCTGCAACAAAATATGTCTGTTTTTACTTTCTTATACGTAGTATAAGGAAGTATTGTGATGATGAAAATTTTCGACCTCGAGATTTTTGCAGATGTCCACGTTTTGAGGTCCCCTGATACCAAAAAAGTGGTTTTTAAAAAATGTCTGTGTGTCTGTGTGTGTGTCTGTCTGTCTGTGTGTGACCACGATAGCGGTCAAACCGCTGTAGATATCAATTCCGAATTTCGTATTTACGAATATAATCTCCCTCTTGAGAACTGATTAGATTTTGAGCAAAATCGGCAGACCGGAAGTAGTAGTTTACTTCAGTGAAAAAATCGAATTTTGCAAATATTTCGTCAATTACTAAGTTTAAACAAATTTATAAAGAATTCAACTATACTCAAAATTAAATTTGAGAAAAATTCTTTTAATAAAGTTTTTCGAAATTCCTACCGGAAGTAGGTCTTTTACTCTTATCGAAAATCAGTTTTTTGCGAATATCTCGCAAGTCATGCTTTCTAGGCAGGTGCATTACGAGTACAAAAGTATTTAGAACATACTTTTAAATATCTTTTGTGTAAAAAAAATTTCAAAATTCAGACCGGAAGTATCACTTTTACTCTTATCGAACAGCGATTTTTTGCAAATATGTCGTAAATTATGCATTCTATATATATTTATGAAGAGTACAAAAGTATTTAGAGTTGGATTTGGAATATTTTTTGTATAAATGAAATTTCAAAATTCGGACCGGAAGTAACACTTTCATACGTATAAGAAAGTCGTGTGGTGGCCACACCTCATTATTTTTTTTTTATTTATTTTAGCCTTTTCAGTAGAATTAAATTTATTTTTTAACTTGTGAAATTTATTTAACTGGAGTAAAGACAATATGGATATAAAATTAATTTGTAAATCTCCAAATACTAATTTGAAAATTTCATAAAATATAATTTAGAATTCATAGGAAGACAATAAATACAATATAAAATCAACAAAACGGTGTAAACTTCTTTTGTATTCAAAGTGGCTCAATAGTCCAAAAAATAATTTTAAATTCTTAATTTAGGTTAGTATATTGAATCCGTGTAAGTAAATATTCTTTTATATTAAATAAATATTATACTTCTATCAAGAAAGTACGTTCCTACAACAAATCGCCAAGTTACTTAGTTCAAATGTGTAATTGAATTGGCGCAAATAAATAATTCCTGTTAGGAAATAAATCCCATATTCAATCCAAGAAAACCATTTTTTTAAAGTGATAACCAACTTATACTACTGAAGTAACTTATTTACTTAAACCAATTTTACCATTTTCTTAAATTGAATAAATCTATTTCTCACGCAAGAAAATCATTTTACTTACTTTAATACCAATTTTCTTATATGCATGTGTTTTTTTCTTAATTAAAAAAAAATTTCTTAATTTAAAAAAACGAAAACAAAAAAATATTTGTCTTTGTCTAAGAAAATATTTTCTTTCGTATATACAAAACTTTAATTTACTTAACTTTTATTACAAATAAATATTTCTAACAATGTATTTTATTTATATAAGTATTTCTCCTATAAATATATTTTTTATACACGTTTTATGCGTTTCATTTCAGCCCTAATAGTATTACTAAAGTTTGCGATTATTGAAAATATACTACTTTTGTAATTATTCTGTTCATTTTTTCGGTATTTGTTAACTGCAGTTTATCCATTATTATCACTACCTATTGTAAAATAAATTTATAACATTTCTTTTCCGCAATATTGTATCAGCTTTGTGTTCTTAGATTCGTAATAAGAGACATCAGAAATCCTTAGTCATCAAATTTAAAACAAATTGATACAGATTTTATATTTTCATCATAATTTTTGGAATTGGAACACTGCGCGATAGCTGACGCTCGGCATTAAGTCTGCATACACATACATTATTCAAGCAATTCAGTCCTAATGTACATCATATTTTAATTTGTTAATTAATTTGTTTGAATTAAAAAACTTCTTTGCTTGAAAAAGAAAACTATTAAACGCAAGCATTACAAATGCATAACTTTTATCTGAGCTTTCGGGGCTAATCATTTCGATATTAATAAATTAATCAGTCAGAAACTGTTTCTATCAATTTTTGTGAGATGCCTTATGATCGAAACTAATAACTTTAGTATTCAAATAGGTTTCATTAATTCATAAAATAGAACTAAACATGAACTGTAGTAGAATACAAAAAGAAATAACTCATTTAAAGTTCCATTATAATTCCCAACCTATAATCATTTTCCATACCGCTTCTTACTCTGTCTTGCTTTGTACGAGGCACAAAATGTAAACCACATTACACTCGCAAGTTTAAATCACCCTTCTGATGTGTTTACGGCAACACCGCTCTGGTTCAGGACAAGCGGTACTATTACATGTTTGCGTATATACTGGACTGAGTTGCTACCAAAAGCCAATGGCTTGAGATTGCCGTATTTTTGAGACGATATACAAAAACTTTATTATAAAGAAAAAGTGTTGTATATCATGATTTCCATGTGTACCATATGTCATTTAGGTCCGCCTATGTAAGAATTTTTTGTCTACGGTTACTAGAAATAGATGGTTCAGAATTGTATGAAATCCTAGTTGGCCTGACTTTGATAGAAAGATGTATATATATATATATATATATATATATATATATAAAATATATTACAATTCTTTGCCAATTATACAAATGTAATGAAAATTGAAAATCTTCTTGGTAGTAGTGGCATACAATGAATTAAAAGTAATAACAATATCACAACTGGTTGTCAATTAGAAAACAATGACAAATATAAAATGTAAATCAAAATGTATAAATGAAAATGTAATCAATAAGCATAGGACAGTCGAGATTACTTATATAGTCACATCAAAAGGCTTGGGGTCTACCATAAACTGTTCAGTCAATCCAAATATAGAAATAACAACGACGCAATTGGTTGGTTTGTAAAATAGTCATGTATAAATGTAAATGAAAGCAAATAAGCATAGGACAATCGATATTACCCATGTAATCCTATCAAAATGGCCTAGGTTCACCTAAACATGTACAATTTTGATTGAAATACATAAAAAATCAACGATGCAACTATGTATGTGTTAAGATGTAATTTGTAGCTACAGACATATATGTTTCTACCTAGTTTGGTTTCGTCAGTGCAGCATAACAAAGAAGGTGTATGTTAAAGCATTAATATGTGTTGAATAAAAAATATAGTATTACCTTAAAATGTCAATCCAAAATGTCCAAGTGTAAAACAACTGTGCAATACTTAATACTGTGTAATGCCTTATTTCAACCAGGCAGTTCTTTGACAATTCTTTGCCAATTATACATATTGCTGTGGTATTTTCTTGTAAATAAATAAATAGATAAATAAAGAAACCAAACAAATAAAAAATCAACGAAAATAAAATATCACTGTGTTTATTTTAAATAAATATAAATTTACATGTTAAATATAAATCATAATTCAATATTTAACAAATAAATACAGTATAATCCACTAATCAGTACAAATGTATGTAGTTAAAAATGTATATATTTAGTATTTTAATCAAATTCATAACTAGGCAGTAGTATACACGTCAATGCAATATGGGTTGCATACCCGTAAAAATAATAGCATTCACAATTAAAAATAAAAATGAAAATTATAAGACAATGTTTAAATAAATTGGTGCACAGGAATTACATGTTCTATAAAACAATATTCAAATACTGACCTCCGTTTAAGAAAATAAAAGGATATAATAACCTAAAGCAGTATTACTAGCAGTCAATAGAAAAGTAGGTCAACCCGGCAATACATTCTTTAGCAGCGATAATAGTTCAAAAGTAGGAATTAATCACCAAGCATATCAATATTATAACCACCAACATTGTCAAGAATAAATGTTGTGTATCACTATGCACGTTTCACTTATATTTTCTGTATAAAATATTATTGAGTGTACGTAAGGGGCACGATTTGTTTATTTTCTTCTTTACACGAATATATTCCAAGAAAGTCCAAGCTAAAAACAAAAATACAATATTAAGCAAAGGTCTATATACATAAATAAATATATATATACCATTTATTTCACGGTCACAAGATCAATTGTATTTTCTTCTGTATGGGACATAGAAATGCACACAAAGGTATATGATCTATCTGTTTTCGATATACACTAACGCATCCAGAATGTAAATATTGTGGCCTGGTTCATCATTGAAAATAAAACATTATGCTGGCTATGCAAATTCACTGATATTTACAGTATAAAAAAGACATTGTTGAATGTACGTCTAAATATGCGATAGTACATAATTTTATTCACGTACAAATGCTTCAAGACAATTTAGGCTAAAAATAAATAAATAAAGCATTAGTAAATACAATAAAATACAATAAAAGGATACCTACCAATAAAATGAAATCAACCAAAACGTCCATGGAATAAAAGTATAGAATATGTAAATAATAACAATAACAAACATGGTGGAAAGAAGGTCACATGACCACATAATTTCAATAGTTATCAAAATAAACACGGAGGGCGTAGCAGACGAAAATTCAAACTAAAGGAACGATTTAAAACAAAATAAGTCGTTTGTCAAATGTTTATCGCTATAAAAGGCGACACACAGGCGAAAATAAGGCAGTCCATAGGAAGTACACGAGAAGCTCTTCAAGACTTAAAAAGAAAATAGTTAAACCAGTGCTCCGAAGAAATAAAGAATCTAAAGGCATAAAACGCTTTAAGATTCATACGCCGTAGTCGTAAGAAGTGGCAACGATAACTGCGCGCCAGATATAGAGGCGCGAAAATACCGAAATTGGACCGCACAAAAAGTTACAACAATAAATTTAATTAGAATGGAGGGACTGGGCTACCAGGAAGAATTCGAGATGTTATACAACCAAGAAAAGTGAGTACAAGCATTGAAAATTAAACTCCATCTTGCAATCCTAAATTAAACTGAATAAATAAAAGAACCTTCATGAGTGTTTCATAAACTATCGGGCAACGCAATTTAGAGAATATTGTTTAAATAATTTAAAATAAATTCTTCTTTGAATATGCTTTGGGTTGACGTGCGAATCTTAATCCAAGGCGGTTTAACGAAGCATTAGTAAACTTTCCGGATAGCAATAAAATTTAGAATATTCTTTAAATAATTTAAAATAAACTCTTCTTTGAATATGCTTTGGGTTGACGTGCGAATCTTAATCCAAGGCGGTTTAACGAAGCATTAGTAAACTTTCCGGATAGCAATAAAATTTAGAATATTGTTTAAATAATTTAAAATGAATTCTTCTTTGAATATGCTTTGGGTTAACGTGCGAATCTTAATCCAGGGCGGTTTAACGAAGCATTAACGTTTCAGTTGAGTAGCAGTAATTTCGAAATATGAGCATACATGAAGGACTAGAGCAGTGAATTTTATTTTATTTATTATTAACAATTTCTCAAAGAATTAAAGATTGCAAGGTGCTTGTACCGCAGATGAAAAAGGCTGGATATAATAATAAAATGAATAATGTATTGTATTGCATAATAATGATATTTATCAATGTTTTTGTAAAAAAAAAAATATATTAAAATAAAACAAGTTGTACTGACATTCTATATCTACTTATTTATACCCATCCCAGGGAGAATCTAAGGAAAGTAAACATCACAATCACAGCTAGAACTCACAATAAGTACAAGGCTGCGACACATCATCCGTTATGAAAAATAAAATGAATTCACACTTAGACCCTGAGATTACTAAAGTACATTAATTTATTAATTTATCTTTTGGTTATTAACCAATATAGAAGAGGTCACAGCATTAATTTGGCGCCCATACGTAGTAGGCTTATCGTTGGCCAAGATCAATCTTAATTTGGCGCACAACGTAAAAGGGCTTATCGTTGGCCAAGATCTAATTTGGCGTCCAACGTCCTAGGCTTATCATTGGCCAAGATTTAATTTGGCACCCATACATAGAAGGATTATCGTTGGCTAACATTTGATTTGGCACTTAACGATAAAAGGCTGTGTGAATTTACTTTCCTTATAACGCCATAAGCACAATATTCTCCCATTGGGACAGGGTGGATAAGAGATAGAATAAAAACAAAAATAAAAATGGCTGATGAAAACAACAAAAATAAAGGCGGAAAACCTGAAAAGATTGAAGATAAAGAAACAAGACCACAGTTTACCAGATACAGAGATAATTCTCGTAGCAATCGTTCAACCTCTAGCTCAGAATCAGAGAAACACGAGCTGGAAGGTGATCAATTGGAAGAACCGGTCGTTGGAAGTACATCTCTCAAGAGAACAACCGAAAAATCATCGGAAGAAAAAATGGATAATTTGCTTCAAGTTCTATTAAACATGAAAGAAGAAATTAATGAAAATATAAATAAAAAATTGGACCAAAACAATGAGAAATTAGATAAAAATTTGAAAGAAGTAATCAAAGCAAACAATGAAAATCTGAATAAAATCAATCAAAAGATTGATAAAGGATTCCAAGATTTTAGAACAGAGATACGTCAGATAAATGCCAATTTAGAAAACAAAATAACAGAGTCTGTGTCAAGTTTAACGAAAGTAATAAGGGACAATACAAGAAGGTGTGAGAATACGTACAAATCACTGATAAACGGAACAAATGACAGAATGGACGAAACGATAGAACGATTTGACGAAGAAGAATCATTTGGAAATGAAATAATAAACACCAATACAACGAAAAACGAAGAAATTACGAGGAATATGCCAACCCATGAAGATGATGCACAAATAGTAACAAAAGTCAAAGAAACCTCCACAATAAAACATACATGGAGAAGAACCAAATACATGGACTCCAATAAGAAAATTCTGAGAACACATTTGGACACGTTGTTATATGAAGAAGAAGATAACAAAATTTCACATCTATACATTTCACGGCAAACATTAGAAATACTCATAGGAGCAGAAAAATATACAGGCTCATGGAAACGACAGGCACTTAATATACAAATTGGAAAATGTATAAAGACACACAAAAAGGTCAACACACTGAAGGGGACCGAAGAAGTTGCACTGATAGAAAAGGGAAGGATAAGTATAGCCACAGAAATAAATAAAGAAAATAAAGTATCACTTTACCATTCAATAAATACACGTTCAAGTAACCAAGAAGATAGGGAACTTAGAACACCAACGACGTACCTCGAGGATATACTTCGGCATAACAAGAACATTATTGACTTTCGCCTCAAGATTTTGGGAAAATAAATTCCCAATAATCAAGGAGCACGGCGGAGGATAAATTGGGGACCTCCGATGGGACATGGCTACCCTACTCCTACCTTAGCCAACGACGACACCCCAATCAAGGAGCACGGCGGAGGATAAATAGGGGACCTCCGATGGTGCGTTGCGACACTACTCCAACCTTAGCTGATTTCAACAACGACACCCCAATCAAGGAAAATGAAACACGAGACATATACAAATATGAAGATCTAATAAAATAACCACCGAACTACCACACATATCAATCAAAATTGGGGAAGAAAAATAAATAAAATAAAAGCTACTCAACTACAGCGTTATGAATGAAAATTTAGAGAAACAAGGACGGTATATACCTATAAAGAAGATTAACTTAATTACAGCAAATAAAGAACCTTTGATAATCATTGATAAAGTTTTCTGCGCTAATGTTAAAATAAATGATTTAAACCTACTGACAGAATTTGTAGTAGTGAATAATTTGAATTGCAATTGCATATTGGGAATGGACTTTTAAGTCAATATAGCACAAAACTGGATATGAAGGACAAGACTTTTCACATAAGAAATATGACAATTTCGTGGAGCGAAGAAGCACCAGTAAAGAAATAAATAAAATTAATTAATAAATTATATGTAGAAGAAATAGAAAAGGAACTCACGCAAGAAATGATTAACAATTCATATGACAATAAATGTACGCATCTCGTGAAGCATCCAAAGAATAAGGACTTCACATCAAAAAGGGATGGTACAAGTATAAATTGCAATGAAAAGTATAAAAATCATGTGAGCAATCTTTTAAATAAGCACAAGAGACTAGTTGATGACAGTCCTGGCTTGGTAAGAAATTACGAGCATAAGCTTGAGGTAAATGAAAAGGGACCCTTCTATGTGAAAATCTATCCATATTCCCAATAAATACAAGGAGCAAGTGAAATTATAGAAATAAAAGAAATGCTGAAGAACAATATAATGGAAAAAGCAGAAGTGAACTTTATCAGTCCAATTGTCGCTGTAAAAGAGAAAAAGATAGAAGATCCAAAGGAAACATTATCAATGAAGTACACAGATACCCAGTGGTTTGCTACGATAGTTTTAAAAGATTCTTTTTGGGCAGGTAACATGAAGAAAATAAAAAGAAAATACTATTTATTCAAGATAAATTCCCCGACTGATATGTGGAAAATAATAAGATTTTATATATATGAATATCAATTGTAGGCTTAATTGATGCCACGCAAAAGATATTGAACCCACACGAAGAAGATATTTCCAATTCATTATATATTTGTATATGTCTCACTTTAAATAAATTAAGTACCACTTTCCTATTAAAAATGAAAGGTGAAAACTCAAACTAAGATATCAAACAAAAATGAAGGGGGTAAAGTTAAAATATAAAACTCACACGATGAAAAATATGAACCCATGAGAAAATGAAGAGGGATAGCTCCAAAAATATATTATTTAAGTTAGACAAATAAAACATTAAGAAAATGAAAGGGATAGCTCCCAGGATTATATTATTTAAGTTGTATATAAATAGATATTAAGAGAATAAAAAGGGATAGCTCCCAAGATTATATTATTTAAGAAATGTAAATAAATATTAAGAAAAGAAAAAGGGATAGTTCCCAGAATTATATTATTTAAGCTAGATAAATAAGGTATAAAAGTAAAAAGGGATAGCTCCCAGGAACACATTATTTAAGTTATGTAAATAGGCATTAAGGAAATAAAAGGGATAGTTCCCAGGATTATAGTACTTAAGTTAAAATAAATAGATATTAAGAAACAAAAAGGGATAGTTCCCACATAAAAATATAGTAAATTTAGACGTAAGAATATTAGCTAAGTAAAAGTTTAGAAAAATACCATTAAGTAAAGAAAATGCAATATACGCATATTTTTCGTAGTCAACTATGGCATATTGACAGTTTCTTAACTTGGGATATGCTGTGGTATTTTCTTGTAAATAAATAAATAGATAAATAAAGAAACCAAACAAATAAAAAATCAACGAAAATAAAATATCACTGTGTTTATTTTAAATAAATATAAATTTACATGTTAAATATAAATCATAATTCAATATTTAACAAATAAATACAGTATAATCCACTAATCAGTACAAATGTATGTAGTTAAAAATGTATATATTTAGTATTTTAATCAAATTCATAACTAGGCAGTAGTATACACGTCAATGCAATATGGGTTGCATACCCGTAAAAATAATAGCATTCACAATTAAAAATAAAAATGAAAATTATAAGACAATGTTTAAATAAATTGGTGCACAGGAATTACATGTTCTATAAAACAATATTCAAATACTGACCTCCGTTTAAGAAAATAAAAGGATATAATAACCTAAAGCAGTATTACTAGCAGTCAATAGAAAAGTAGGTCAACCCGGCAATACATTCTTTAGCAGCGATAATAGTTCAAAAATAGGAATTAATCACCAAGCATATCAATATTATAACCACCAACATTGTCAAGAATAAATGTTGTGTATCACTATGCACGTTTCACTTATATTTTCTGTATAAAATATTATTGAGTGTACGTAAGGGGCACGATTTGTTTATTTTCTTCTTTACACGAATATATTCCAAGAAAGTCCAAGCTAAAAACAAAAATACAATATTAAGCAAAGGTCTATATACATAAATAAATATATATATACCATTTATTTCACGGTCACAAGATCAATTGTATTTTCTTCTGTATGGGACATAGAAATGCACACAAAGGTATATGATCTATCTGTTTTCGATATACACTAACGCATCCAGAATGTAAATATTGTGGCCTGGTTCATCATTGAAAATAAAACATTATGCTGGCTATGCAAATTCACTGATACTTACAGTATAAAAAAGACATTGTTGAATGTACGTCTAAATATGCGATAGTACATAATTTTATTCACGTACAAATGCTTCAAGACAATTTAGGCTAAAAATAAATAAATAAAGCATTAGTAAATACAATAAAATACAATAAAAGGATACCTACCAATAAAATGAAATCAACCAAAACGTCCATGGAATAAAAGTATAGAATATGTAAATAATAACAATAACAAACATGGTGGAAAGAAGGTCACATGACCACATAATTTCAATAGTTATCAAAATAAACACGGAGGGCGTAGCAGACGAAAATTCAAACTAAAGGAACGATTTAAAACAAAATAAGTCGTTTGTCAAATGTTTATCGCTATAAAAGGCGACACACAGGCGAAAATAAGGCAGTCCATAGGAAGTACACGAGAAGCTCTTCAAGACTTAAAAAGAAAATAGTTAAACCAGTGCTCCGAAGAAATAAAGAATCTAAAGGCATAAAACGCTTTAAGATTCATACGCCGTAGTCGTAAGAAGTGGCAACGATAACTGCGCGCCAGATATAGAGGCGCGAAAATACCGAAATTGGACCGCACAAAAAGTTACAACAATAAATTTAATTAGAATGGAGGGACTGGGCTACCAGGAAGAATTCGAGATGTTATACAACCAAGAAAAGTGAGTACAAGCATTGAAAATTAAACTCCATCTTGCAATCCTAAATTAAACTGAATAAATAAAAGAACCTTCATGAGTGTTTCATAAACTATCGGGCAACGCAATTTAGAGAATATTGTTTAAATAATTTAAAATAAATTCTTCTTTGAATATGCTTTGGGTTGACGTGCGAATCTTAATCCAAGGCGGTTTAACGAAGCATTAGTAAACTTTCCGGATAGCAATAAAATTTAGAATATTGTTTAAATAATTTAAAATAAACTCTTCTTTGAATATGCTTTGGGTTGACGTGCGAATCTTAATCCAAGGCGGTTTAACGAAGCATTAGTAAACTTTCCGGATAGCAATAAAATTTAGAATATTGTTTAAATAATTTAAAATGAATTCTTCTTTGAATATGCTTTGGGTTAACGTGCGAATCTTAATCCAGGGCGGTTTAACGAAGCATTAACGTTTCAGTTGAGTAGCAGTAATTTCGAAATATGAGCATACATGAAGGACTAGAGCAGTGAATTTTATTTTATTTATTATTAACAATTTCTCAAAGAATTAAAGATTGCAAGGTGCTTGTACCGCAGATGAAAAAGGCTGGATATAATAATAAAATGAATAATGTATTGTATTGCATAATAATGATATTTATCAATGTTTTTGTAAAAAAAAATTTATATTAAAATAAAACAAGTTGTACTGACATTCTATATCTACTTATTTATACCCATCCCAGGGAGAATCTAAGGAAAGTAAACATCACAATCACAGCTAGAACTCACAATAAGTACAAGGCTGCGACACATCATCCGTTATGAAAAATAAAATGAATTCACACTTAGACCCTGAGATTACTAAAGTACATTAATTTATTAATTTAACTTTTGGTTATTAACCAATATAGAAGAGGTCACAGCAATATGTAATGAAAATTGAAAATCTTCTTGGTAGAACCAAGAAGATTTTCAATTTTCATTACATATATATATATATATATATATATAGAATTTTTAATTTTTTTTCTTGGGATTAGCGACCTTATTGATTTGTATAATAGGTTAAAAAAAACACTAAATGTTCATGTAACATTTCGATACTTTACTAATATCTTTTTCAAACTGTGTATTCATTTTCATTACAATAATCATTATTCTATACTTATGTCTGTAACATTTAAAAAATTTAGGGTTTTACTTTCTTATACGTAGTATAAGGAAGTATTGTGATGATGAAAATTTTCGACCTCGAGATTTTTGCAGATGTCCACGTTTTGAGGTCCCCTGATACCAAAAAAGTGGTTTTTAAAAAAATGTCTGTGTCTGTGTCTGTGTGTCTGTCTGTCTGTCTGTCTGTCTGTCTGTCTGTGACCACGATAGCGCTCAAACCGCTGGAGATATCAATTCCAAATTTTGTATTTACGTGTATAATCACCCTCTTGAGATCTGATTAGTTTTTCAGTAAAATCGGTAGACCGGAAGTAGCAGTTTACTTCAGTATAAAAATCGAATTTTGCCAATATCTCGTCAAATACTAAGTTTATACAAATTTATAAAGAATTCATATGTACTTAGAATTAAGTTTGAGAACAATTTTATTTAAAAAGTTTTTCGAAATTCCTACCGGAAGTAGGTCTTTTACTCTTATCGAAAATCGGTTTTTTGCGAATATCTCGCAAGTCATGCTTTCTAGGCAGGTACATTACGAGTATAAAAGTATTTA
This sequence comes from Amphimallon solstitiale, assembly GCA_963170755.1. Classification (NCBI taxonomy): domain Eukaryota; kingdom Metazoa; phylum Arthropoda; class Insecta; order Coleoptera; family Scarabaeidae; genus Amphimallon; species Amphimallon solstitiale. The sequence continues at coordinate 149,683,406 of OY720675.1, forward strand.
CATGAAAATTTTAAATATCTTTTGTATAAAAAAAATTTCAAAATTCGGACCGGAAGTACCACTTTTACTCTTACCGAATAGCGGTTTTTTGCAAATATGTCGTAAATTATGCATTCTATATATATTTATTAAGAGTACAAAAGTATTTAGAGTTGAATTTGCAATATTTTTTATATACATGAGATTTCAAAATTCGGACTGGAAGTAGCACTTTTACTCTTAGCGAGTAGCACTTTTTTTCGAATATCTTGCAAAGGATGCATTCTATAGCGATTTATTAAGAGAATGAAAGTACTTAGAATAGGATTTTGAATAATTTTTGTATAAAAAAAATTCTAAAAATTGTATAGTTTGAAACGCTCATACGTATAAGAAAGTCGTGTGGTGGCCACACCTCATTTTTTTTAACCTATTATACAAATCAATAAGGTCGCTAATCCCAAGAAAAAAATTTAAAAATTCTACATAAATTACGGCCAAGAAAAGAAAGAAAAAAAGAAATATACAACCATGGGTGAAAATATGGTAGCGGAACGAAATGAATGGACCTACACCAAAATTAAAAGGATCTGGGACAAGGAGTTCACAACAGGATTAAGAAAATAGTAAAATTAGATAATAAGTGTGCAGGTTTAAAGAATAAAAAATTTTTTTTGATTATATGTAAACACAATAGTATGACTCCAACTTTTTTGAAACTCAAAACGTCACACATAGAGTTCGGGGACAGTAGGCTTGCTGGCGATTTCCAAAACAAAGTAAGTAACTTTACACATGCAGTTTTAAATTTATTGATCACAGATGTAACTAGGGAAATAATGTGTTAAAATTGAAAATTAATGAAAATTACAATGAACTTGAAAAAGTATTAAAACCCAATGTCAGAAATAAAATTTATAAATGGTTAAAAACTCGATACAATCATCTGTTTAATAGAATAAAATTAAAACAACAAAAAAAGATAGAAATTTTAAAACAAAAAATAGTAAAATCAAAATACGATTCAGAAAATAAGGAAATAAAAAACGATGAAAACTGCTTGGAAAATGTTAATAAACAATGGATCACTAATTTAACAGATTGTAACGTACCGAATAATGTTCTAACAATATTAAGTTTAGGTCCTAAATTTGCAACAAATTATGATAGAAATAACATTTCAAAAAATAAATCAACAATAGATTTAATAATTGCAAACATTGAATCACATATTGATAATTTAAAAGATAAAGATAAAAATCTCATACGATCAAAGATATGTAACACAATAATTAACCACAAACAGTCAACCAAGGTACAGAAACAGAATTATGACATAGTAAAACTAAAAAAACAAATTAAGGAAACAGAAATTTTTTTGAAAGAGAACAAACATATAATAGTACTTAAGTCGGATAAGGCAAATAGAACAGTATTAATGACCAGGAACGATTATGACAATAAAATAAAAAAACTACTAAATGACAAGACAACATATGAAGTTATAAAGAATGACCCCACAATTAAGTATCAAAAAGCTAACAATGAATTAATAACAAAATGGGAAAATAAATCACTCATATCGCCAAACACGGCAAACAGTTTAAGGATCCATAACGCACAATCACCCAAAATCTACGGCTTACCCAAATTACATAAAGAAAACATACCCTTGAGACCAATAGTATCGTGTATCCAGAGCCCGTTCTACGGATTGTCAAAGTATTTAGCAGAAATAATATCAAATATAACGGGAAAAAATCAATTTTATATAAAGAATTCTTTTGACTTTAAAAATTTTTTAGACCAAACAATAATAGATAAAAAAGACAAACTAATTTCATTAGACGTAGAGTCGTTATATACCAACATACCGATAGAACTAGCAAAAAAAGTAATCATAAAAAACTGGAATAAAATAAAAGAATTTACTGAAATACCTCAAGACGATTTTATAGAAGCAATAGAACTGTCATTAAAAACCACATATTTCCAATATGATAACAAATTTTATAAGCAAATAGAGGGAGTAGCTATGGGGGCCCCAATATCAAGCGTAGTTGCCCAATTAGTATTGGAATATGTAGAAGAACAAGTAATAAACGGATTAGATTTTCAACCCACATTTTTTAAAAGATATGTCGATGATTGTGTGACAATTGTGCCCGAAAACAAAATACAATATATCAAAAACGAATTCAATAAATTTCACAAAAAATTAAATTTCACAATAGAAATAGAAGAAAATTAATCCATTAATTTTTTAGACATGACTTTAATTAAAAAACAAAATAAAATTTTAACAAAATGGTACGAAAAACCCACATCATCAGAAAGATATGTAAATTTTTTATCAAACCAACCAATTGCACATAAAAAAAATGTTGTAACAGCCCTAACAGATAGAGCAATAAAATTAACTAGTTCAGTTTTTAGACCAACAATAATGAACAAAATTAAACATATCCTCGGAAAAAACAACTACCCGCTAAAATTTGTTAACACAATTATAAAACAAAGACTAAACAAAATATATAATAGTGAAGGGCCAACCAAAATTAATACCTTAGAAAAAAACCCCACATACATTCCAATACCCTATATCCCAAATCTATCAAAAAAAATTAACAACATTATGAAACCATACAATCTTAAACTAGCATACCAGAACACAAATAATTTAAAATACCTACACACAAGACTAAAAGACCCAATACTAATAATAAAACAATCACATGTAGTATACTGTGTTCCATGTGCCGATTGCGATAAAGTTTATATAGGTCAAACAAAACAAAAGAATGAAAGGACATAAATACGCGAAAAATAACTGCCTTAAAGAAACATCAAAAAAATCCAAGTACACATTTGATTTTGATAAAACAAAAATCTTAGCGAAACAAAATAATACCAAAGCACGGGGTTATTTAGAGATGATACAGATCGTTAGAAATAAAAACTCGGTAAATGATAGAAATGAAATCGGTGGATTATCAAAAATGTATTTCCAGCTAATTCAATAGCGACCAAATATCGGAGACATGCCCTGTATTTATTCATATCGAAAAATTTAACATGAACAAAACTGAACACCGACAAAAAAAATTATAAAAAAAGTTAAAAGAAAAATTTCTGTAGTTTAAAATAACAACCTTGAATGAAATAAAGAATCTCCCAGAAACAACGGGTATATGACAGTGATAAGATTAAAGAAATGCATAGATATATGAAAATATAAATGTGGTGTACACAGATGAGACAATCTCATTAACAAACAAAGGAAATTAGTTGTGGACGTTTTGTTTTGGAAATTGGCAGGGGTAAGTGTGCTTTTCTTTTTTTGGTTTGTTAGTTTGGTTTTTTACTAAAATAGAAAATGGATTGAATGCTATAAAATTAATAAAAAAATGTAAATATAATGAATTTTATCAGATGTTTATCAAACAAAACACAATTTAGTAACACAGGTGTGGTTGTTTACAGAGAAATCAATTCAAATTATAAAGTACGCAGATATAAAATGAAGAAGTGCGATTCTGGATTTTTATCGTACAAATACAAAACCAGATTTTAAATAAATGAGTTTCAAAATTGTTATGTGATATCAATGTAAATAATAATTAAAGAATTTTACATACACATACAAAAACCAAAATTTTTAAATTGTTTAGGTAAGTGTGTTTTTTACAATGTGTTTTAAAATTTAACTTAACATAGATTTTTTACATGTTACAGACATAAGTATAGAATAATGATTATTGTAATGAAAATGAATACACAGTTTGAAAAAGATATTAGTAAAGTATCGAAACGTTACATGAACATTTAGGTTTTTTTTAACCTATTATACAAATCAATAAGGTCGCTAATCCCAAGAAAAAAATTTAAAAATTCTACATAAATTACCGCCAAGAAAAGAAAGAAAAAAAGATATATATTGATATGGGGTATAACACGCGTATTACCCTTAGAACACACTTGCATACGACACGGTAAGTACCGTTTAGAATTTCTTGTAATTATTTTATAAATTGAATTTTTATTTCAAATATTTAATTGCCTCGGGCTAGCTATGTTGGTTGCCTAACTATACGGTGGGTAACGTATTTTATTTAAAATAGCATGGACTCTGTTATTTATCTATGTGCTAGTTTATTGTTAATAAAATTAAAATGGTGTTTTAATTTATTTGACTGCTCCCTGTAGATTAGAACTAATCTTTGAAATATTTATTAAGCGACTGAATTTGTAACAGTTCAATTTTTTTTCCACTGTTGGTGCACCTGGGTCACACACACGTGGATGCAGAGAAATTCAAAAAAATATACGCGCTCTATGATAGCTAGGTTATGTGAACCTTAAAAAAAATCAGTTTGTTGTTGGTTTTCACGTTCTGAATTTGAACGTTAAATATAATTAAATCTCATTAATGGGTCGTTAAAAAAAAGGCTTCGAACCCTTTCAATGAGGAGGTACACGACTTATATTTGTATTACAGCTTACTAACACGTCGTAGAGAGGGGCCGATTCCTGCCAGTCTTGTAGATAACCTAACAAACAAATGTACGATCGAGCATGCTTTTTCTTAAAACAGCTGTTCGGTCAAGGTTGAGGATGATGTAACTGGGTCAAATGAAAACAGGTATTTTTCTTTTGATTAGGTGCTCTTTATTCTTATTGAATTTAGTGTAACTTTATATTTACAGTTCAAAACATCTTTATCAAGAATGTCTGTAGGCATAATCTTTACTTGGAATAACATGAACAAATTACTTTACGCAAGTCATATTAGGCATACACATAACAATATTTAATCTGTCTACTTTACTAATGGTAAACAATCGGATTCATCCTTGGATTTTTAAATATGATTATCTGACTCTTCGTCTCTTAAAATAAACTAGTGTGACACGTAAGTTTTAAACTTAGATCGTTGTCTAATTTAAAATGCATGAATGGTATTTGAATTATAGGTTAACTATTTAATTATCCGGCTATTATGCACTATTTGAAACGGGATATGTTAGAAATGAACGTTTAGTCCTGGTAAAAAGACTCGGATTACAATTAAGTTGACTATCAGTTATTTACAAGTTTGTCTTGGTTCCTTCTAATGAACGTGAAATTATACAATTGTCACTTTACATACTGTTCTTGTTTGTTTAACTTTAAGTTGGCTGGCTGGAAAGAATGCAGGTGCTGCTGTCGTTCTTGAAGGGGGCTCCACAGATGCTCGTAGTTGATGGAACGTCTTGACCCTCCGAGTTGATTCTCTTGATAGGCACCCCTGGTGTATCTTCTTGGCGGCACCTTGTTCAGATGTGTTGACTCGTTGTAGATGACTGGACACAGGTTCGTAGTTTTTGTCAAATATATTTGAAATGTTGTTTGGTTAACTCCCTGGTAGTTGAAGTTAATATCCTTGTTGATTATTTCTTTCTTTCCAGTACGTTATTTGCATCCTTGGTTTTTCCAATATCGAAAACACAGGATTGACTTCAATGTGTGTAGTTGCACTAGCTCGCACTTTGTTTCACAGAAGTGGGATGCTCGCGAATATTTAGAACAACCTTACTGGTTGTGTGTAAATCTTGTAGGCACTGTTCTTTTCACAACCTTACTGCTTGGTTGTTGTAGAAGAATCCATTTAAACACAACCTTACTGCTTGGTTGTTGCAGAAGAATCCCTTTTAAATCAAGGTACTGTCCTTTTATACTTTCCTATGTTTGTATGGTGGTTGTCAAGACAACCAACAAAATTCAATCAAGCCGACAATTATCCGTTCATTTCAAAAGGCAGACCCTATTGTTTCGCGATTTTATTGCCTCCATAAATTCTTTTGAAATTTATTTCTACTATATACAATCTTAGAATTCTAGTTTTGACAATTAAACGCGCATTACAAAAGTTTAACAGTAGCGCGTTTGATTTTCTTAGTACAGTTCTGATCATAGAAATATCATTTTTTATAATTTCTGATTTGCCTAACAACATACTCAATATGTGTATCTCTAATGCAACGGCGTTTACAATGGTTCTCTTAACATTTAATTACATCGTTTCTTTTTTTTTTCATTTCCGTTTCTTTTTACCAGACAAAAATTCATTTATATAAAAAAATAAAATTATTTAAGGGTGACTTTTGACAACCTATATTCAAACATGTGGTGAAATCTCAATAATGCTCATGCCCTGTTTGTACAGGACTTGAATATGTAAAGGGCTTTTGGTTCAATATGTGTGTACCCAAAAGTTCGTTTCTTTACTGAATTAAAGTTATATTTGACCTGATAAAGACATTTATTGCCAACGTCCATTCGTTCCATTTCAGGATGCTAACAAAATTTACACTGTTTTAACCTTCCAATTGTTTACAAAAACCTATGATACATCAAGTACTGATATTGAAGTATCCCTATTAATTTGCAAATTTAACAATTTTAGTCGATTTTTATTATAAATCATACTTTTGCAATGGCCATATTGGTCGACCCAAAGTAAACATTTTTATAAGTAAACCAATGAGCAGGATACAAATGTTTTATATCTTTGTTATGTGTGATGCGAGTCTGCGCACATTGTATGCGCATTTGACCTTAATTATATGAACAATTCAATAATAATTATTTTAACTACAATGTACAAGGGTTCGTCCAAAAGTGAATCTTTTAAAACATGAACGAAAATCTAAATATTCATATTTTACAGATTTGACTGGTCGTGGCTAAGATACAAGACCAGTTCATCTGCCCCTTAACGAAGGTAGATTTTTATTTGTAAAAATGTGCGTTCGTTACAAACGTCTTAAAACACTTTTGCATTGGAACAATTTGTAATCATTAATGTATCTAATCTATGTAACAATTTTTTTTTATTATTTTTTTTTTTAATGAACTGTTATATCTAGTTGGGATTATAATTAGGGCCTTAGTATCTAAGTTTTAAAATTATATGTGGGTCATATGTTGTAATATAAGCTGTTCTGGGTTTGTTCAATTTTTCAAACTTTTATTTATTGACTTAAACCTGTATAGTGTATGTTTAGGGTTAAGATGAAATTTTTATATTCTGTTTTGTGCATCTAATTATTTTTATGCATTTGTTAAATTGTGCAACTAGTTAGTATCTGTTTAGCGTACATATGTTTTTCTTTACTTTGTGTGTGTGTGTGTGTTTTATATCTGCCTTTAGAAAATTGTTTATTTTGTACCTTAATTCTTTATTTTCTTGTTCTGCATTTGCCTGCGATGTATCGAGTGTATATCATTCTTGTAATGAGGGTGGCCTATCTCTAATATACCAATGTGTATGTATACACATAAATTATCTTTACTATTTCACAGATTATTACTGTAATAATTATATTCGACATTTTGTCATTTTTCTCTTTCCTATTTGTGGAGTATACATCATTCCACTTTGCACTTATTTGCGTGCTATTGTACATATTTTAGGTTGTACATTACCTATTTTTCCTTTTACCATAATACCATATCTTTTCATGGGTTTCTTTATGGTTTAAATTTTTCTTACATAAGCATACTTTTGCTAAGTGGTATATTTTTATTTCTAGGCCCATTCTTCTATACATTTAGTCTTTTTAAATCACTCGATAATCACTTCTTGAATTTTTCTTCTTTTCTTATTCGGCATGAACATTCTTGTGTACATGTAGTTTTTATATTTGTTTCATAAAGGCGGCTATTTCATATTTTCTGACTTCTGTCATTTCTTGTTTTGTACGCTGTGCTCTAATCATTTGCATTTACTAACTTTTTCCTTCTAGTGTTGAATTTTCTCTTAACAAAATTTTTTTCTTGTGAATAAAATTTCTCTTCTGGTTTAGGTGTTAAAGAAATTTTGCAACTTATATTACCTCATGATGCGCTACTAAATACTTATTTGTAGGGATGGGGAAAACTAATCAAACTAATTCTATTTGTATTAAAATTCTAGGTGAATGTACTTATTCTATGATTCCTATTTTCTACGGTTAATATTCTTATATCCTAATTTCCGGGCATACTTCTTCTTTGTAATTTTATAAAGACTCTGTGTCTTTCATGGGAGTTGTAGGTAATTCTTGTATGTACTTGCAATATTCTAAGAGATTTTTGGGGTTGTGTTCAGATTGGGCTCGTCTGAAGAGTTTCAATGTCTTCGGGTTGGGTTCGTCCGAATAGCTTCCTATAGCTGGGGTTTTTGGAGTAGTTTGAATGTCTTCGGGTTGGGTTCGTCCGAATTGCTTCCTGTAGCGGGGGTTTTTGTGTTGTGAGGGCTTTTAGATATTTGTTGTGGCTCCGGTTAGGGTGGTATTGCCAAAGTACCATCGGTTACTGGCCCTTCAGTACCGCCATGCCCCTAAATTTTTGATGGGTGAGCGATAATTATTCGTTGTATTGTTCATCGGTCATATAGTCGTGTATCATCGATACATGGTAGGTGCCTTTAATAGTTCCTGTTTCTTCATCGATTAGTTCATACGTATTGAGTCCTAACTTCCTGTGGATAGTGAACGGTCCTGTAAACGGTCGTATTAACTTAGCCATGATATTGTTTTTTCTATCCGTGACTTTAAGTGAGCGAATGATAACCTTATCGTTTATTTGGTAATTTTTATATCTCTTTTGTTGTTCTCTCTTTTTCCTTTCCCATTTATCTTTCCTTTCTATTTGTTTCTGTCTCACTAATTCATATTGTTGTCCCAAGTCAGCTATCTCTTCGCTTTTCCATGGCCTCTGCGGAGGTTGCCCGGTAAATATGGTAATGGGACATGATTCGTGTACCGTGCTGGGAGTGTTGTTCATAACCACTTCAATTTGTTTAATGTGTTTAGCCCACTTATGGTGGCAGTCGACTAAAAGTATTCGGAGATATTTCAAAACTTCTTTTATGTATCTCTCCGATGGATTGGCCTGGGGATGTCTGATTGATGTGTGATAGGAATTAATTTGTCTGTCGTCTAGAAACTCTTGATATCATTGATTTGTGAAATAGGTGGCATTGTCCGCCAAGATAGTGTTGGGAGTTCCGTATTCAGTAATATATTCTTGTAATGCCTGTAACACCGTTTCTGTGTTGCATTTCTGAGTCGGAATTAAACGCACATGTTTGGAGAATATGTCACATATGACAAGAATGTTCCTATATCTTTTAGTGCTTGGTATAAGGTTCGATATGAAGTCGATGGCCACTAATTGTAGTCGGTCGGTTGCGATTATGCTCTGGCTAACGTTCTGATTGGTGAAGTTTTTCTCCTTGGCCATTTCGCACGTTCCGCATTGTCGGATTAGGTTTTTAATGATTTTTTCATCGTTTTTACAATAATAAGCTTCACGAAATACCAGCCAACATTTTCTTGCTCCTATGTGGGTGTAGGTTTCATGTATGTTTCGTATGATTTCAGTTGTGTGCTTTGCGTCGGTGACATATACTTCAATTTTTCCTATTTTCTTGATTATTAGGTCCTCTTGGATTTTCATTCCCTTATATTCCTTTTCTACTTGAAGTTTCTCCTTGAGTTGTTTTAATTCGGGTGTTTCTTGAGCTTCTTTAATACGCTGTAACGAAAATGTTCCTTCTCGAGCTAATAGTACCAGATTGATTTGTACGTTCTGTGTCTTGGTCTCTCCATGCTTACGACTCAGAATGTCTGCAGCGATCATTTCTTTCCCTGGCTTGTATCTGATTTCCATATCATATTGTTGTATGAGTAGTGTCCAACGGTATATACGATTATTGTTTAGTTTGGTGGTCATAATATTTAACAGGGCCTTGTGATCCGATTCAAGGACGAACTTTTTCCCAATTAAATAGTATCTGAGCTTCGTTAATGCGAAGATGACGGCTAGCATTTCGAGTTCTGAGACGCCATATCGGGTCTCGCATGGCCTTAACGTCCGTGATGCAAAGTAAATCGGGATTTCAGTATTGTCTTTTATCTGCACCAGTTCTGCGGCGATCGCGTTGTAAGAGGCATCTGTTCTGACAATAAATTCAAGATTGAAGTCTGGGTGATACAGTCTGAGGTTTTCGACAAAGTTGGTTTTTAAGTTTTGAAAGCATTCTTCGTGTTCAGGGGTCCACTTCCATTTAGCTCCTTTCTTCAGTAGCGCTAGTAAAGTATGGGTCTTCTCGCTGTAGTTGGAGACAAATTTTCGGTAGTAGTTTAGCAGTCCGAGGAAACCTCTTAGCCTTTTTAGTTTGTTAGGACGCGGATAGTTTTGAATGTCCTCTAATCGTTGCGGGTCTAGTAGGATATTTTGTTCATTTACGACGTAGCCTAAATAATTTACTTCTTTGCGACAAAATTGACATTTCGCTAAATTCAACTTCATACCATTTACCTGTAATGTATGAATAATAGTTTCTATATGATTCATATGAGATTCGATGTCATCGGAGAAAATTATGATGTCGTCCAGATAATGTAATGCGAATTTCTCATACTTATCTAATATCTTGTGTAGGAATCTAATTAAACCTGCGGGAGAACTGCGGATTCCGAACGGGCAAACTGTGAACTGGTAAGTGACTCCGTTCACGTTGAAACCACAGTATTTCCGTGATGATTCCTCTAAGCGTATTAGCCAAAAAGCGTTCTTCAGATCCAGTTTGGTGTACCATCTTTTATTTCCGCATTTAGTAAGTAGGACGTCGATGTTCTGTGGCATCTCGTACTCCGGTTTGATCCTCAGGTTGACAGAGCGCGCGTCAATGCAGATGCGGATCGAGTTGTCTTTCTTCTTAACCAAGACCACTGGGTTGATGAAATAGGTGTTAGACCTTTCGATAATATCCGCTTCTTCCAATTTCAGCAATTCTTCATTTACTCGCTGTTGGAAGTGATACGGTATCGGATAGTTCTTGCAAGGTAGCGGAGTATCATCATCAATTAGTAGTTTGTGCTCATAGTCCTTGGCGAACACTACCTCGTCGTTGATTAACCGCATATTGTTTGAAAGGATGTCTAGAAGATTTTCTGCCATCCAAGGTTCCTTTAAATTTTGTTTATCTAAGATTTCTTGTATGTCTGACTCATTTCTAATTATTTTGCTTTCTATTGTTTCTTCTTTTATCCCGTTGTGCATGTACACTTTATCCAAATTCTCCTTCGGCAGTTCGAACATGGCTTCCTCTAAGTATTCTTGTGCCTTCCCGTTTTCTTCTCTATCTGCTATAATAACGTTTGTAATGTCGCACCCAATCTCCTCCTTATATTGTAGGTATGCGTTGATTTCCCTTAGATCTTCTAAGGTGTTTAGTTCTACTTCATTTTTTCCTATCATCGCCTTCTCTTTCTCAAAATTCAAATGCATTTTTAAAGTACGCATATTGTCTACTCCCAAGATGCAGTCGTAAAATAGGTTATTGAAAATGTAGAATTGCATTACATAGTTATGTCCGTTCATATCTACTTCGATGCATATTCGTTTGTTGATTTGACCCATTTTCCTTCTATTTGCCGACATAATGTTTGTGCATTTAATTTTAATAATGTTTTGTACATAATTCGGTATTTGCTCTACCATGTTTTCTTTGATTAAAGAAATTTCCGCCCCGGAGTCTAATAATGCCTTAAATGCTATATTTCCTATATTAAATGTAATAAATGGTAAGGATTCTATACTTGTGATGATTTTTCCAACGTCATCAGTATTTAAATGCTTCCCCAAACCTACATCTAGACTTAACTTATTAAAAAACTTACTATTTATAGAAATATCCTGTGAGTCTAATTCAGATCCCTGGAAGAACATGGTGTCTGGTTTGTCTCTGTCATTTGAGATCGCAAATCCATCGTAGTTTTTTTTTCTGGCTCTGTGCCTGGTATATTATTTCGGGTGTTACTATTTTCCATCGGTGTGTCCCATTCTACGTTTTGTCTTCTATCCTGACCGATGGAATTTATTTGTCTATTCATTGCATTTCCATAGTATCGCCGGTTTTGTTCTTGATAATTATGTCTGGGCGCATTAGTGTTATAGGGTCGCTGTTCGGGCCTTGAAGAGTTATTATTCCCCTCATGTATGTTCCCATTTCCAGGAGTCCTTCCGTTGTTCCTCCATTGATTAGGATTTCTGTCGAGTGGTGGAACATTCGGTCTTGTTTGGTCGTTTCTCGCATATGTGTTATAAGAGCGAGGTTGACTTGGATATTGATTGTTTGCGACCGGATTAAAAGTTCTCCCTTGTGGTTGAGGTGTATATTGTGGATTTCTATTTACGTTCACCACGGGTCTGTCGGAGTAAGAGTTACGCCGAGCGTCCAGATGTTGATGGTCATTTCTTGGAGTGTTCCGGTGATCTTTGTGTATGTTCGTGCTATCCGAGTAATCGTCCAATCTCCGGAGTATGTCTACCAGACTATCCATGTCCGTCACATTCTGGCATATTATCGCATGTGTGTCAGTGTGTATAAAATGTTTCAGCAGCTGCTGCGAAATTGTTAACTCATCCATATTTGCGATATGCTTACTATAATTGTAGATCTTTAAGGCGTAAGCTTCGCGTGAGATCTTACCAGTTTTAAATATGCCTGTGAGTAAGCGTATGCGGGCTCTGTTTTGCTGCGTTTCGCTCCAAAAGTTTCTTCTAAATAGCTCCGCAAAGTGCTCTAAATCCTCGCAACTATCTTCTACTCTCTCAAACCAATCTGCAGCTCCGTTGGTTAAAGTCGCTCGAATTATGTTGAGCTGTTGTTTGAAATCTGCTACGTCCTCGGTGTATTTCAGAACATTACTCAAATATGCCATTGGATGAGTAGACATACTATCACCGTTGAAGTGAGCCACGTTTTCGATCCGTAATCCCGCGTTGAAGAAGCTTGGTGTACGCATAAGGTTATTATTATTGCGTGTGTTCTGAGCTTTTAATATCAACCGGTTTAGTTCTTCTTTACTCTTCTCACATTTTTGTAAAACACTTTCCGCATCCTTATTCTGATCCTTGTTTGCTTGCTTGACGCGCGTTATCTCTTTCAGACACTTCTCTTCGGTTGAGTCTATTCGTTTGTTGAGTTTGGTTTCTACCCGAACTTCCATCTCTCCGGTGCCCCTATTTACCTGGTCCATTTCTGTTCTTATTCTTTCCGCCAACTCCCTGTGTTCCTTCGCATTATTATTCTGTAATTGCGTGAGATCTCCTTCTATTCTGGAGATTTTCCCGTCCACATGTTGTACTGCAGCGTCGATATGTGTTAATAATTCGGTTTCTTTGACCGACAACTGTTCCTTTACATCTGTCCTAATTTGTTTGACCTTCGAGTCCATTTCTGCTAATATTATCTTATTGTTAGCCTCTGTTCGTAGTACTAGTCTCTCTTCGAGGTCTTTCTTCAATTCTTCTAAGTTTCTCTTATTTTCTATTTTATCTTCCTCTCTATGTTTTATGTTTTCCGCTTTGTCTTCTTTTCTATTGTTTTTATTTTCTGCTTTGTCTTCCTGCCTATCCTTTTTCCTATTATTCTCGAATCCATCCATCATCAATCTGATCTGTTGGAGCATATCATTTTGTTCTGCCTTCGGACTAGTTCCTTGTTCTGCAGTGCTCTCCGTCATTTGGACGGTATCGCCTTGGTCTTGCGGAGATTCGTCCTCGCTCGCTGATTCCGGTAGGGTTATTGAACCGGTCCGTGCTCGCGTATTCATTTTGTAATTTTATGTTTTTACAGATACAAGCGCAACAAATAATATGTGTGTAATGTCGCTTAGATACGACCCCTGTACAATAATACTGTAAATTATATTTTGACCTGTTTCTAATTCTTATGCTACAGTGAATAAATGATTTTAATTATACCCAGTGTTTATTTGTTCATCCACCATCAACCTGTATATGTACATGTATATTGATAAATTAAATAAAATACACACTTTACTGTTTATATTTTTATTCTACAAGTAATTCAATTATTTATACGTATTCTCCTCTTCGTAATATTCTTCTGGTTCTCTGAAACAGACCGACACAAAAGAAAACCTGCAGTCAGTGTACTCCTCAATAGGTTTTTAAAAATGCCACCACGTTGTTGGCGTCAGATGATATGGGGTATAACACGCGTATTACCCTTAGAACACACTTGCATACGACACGGTAAGTACCGTTTAGAATTTCTTGTAATTATTTTATAAATTGAATTTTTATTTCAAATATTTAATTGCCTCGGGCTAGCTATGTTGGTTGCCTAACTATACGGTGGGTAACGTATTTTATTTAAAATAGCATGGACTCTGTTATTTATCTATGTGCTAGTTTATTGTTAATAAAATTAAAATGGTGTTTTAATTTATTTGACTGCTCCCTGTAGATTAGAACTAATCTTTGAATTATTTATTAAGCGACTGAATTTGTAACAGTTCAATTTTTTTTCCACTGTTGGTGCACCTGGGTCACACACACGTGGATGCAGAGAAATTCAAAAAAATATACGCGCTCTATGATAGCTAGGTTATGTGAACCTTAAAAAAAATCAGTTTGTTGTTGGTTTTCACGTTCTGAATTTGAACGTTAAATATAATTAAATCTCATTAATGGGTCGTTAAAAAAAAGGCTTCGAACCCTTTCAATGAGGAGGTACACGACTTATATTTGTATTACAGCTTACTAACACGTCGTAGAGAGGGGCCGATTCCTGCCAGTCTTGTAGATAACCTAACAAACAAATGTACGATCGAGCATGCTTTTTCTTAAAACAGCTGTTCGGTCAAGGTTGAGGATGATGTAACTGGGTCAAATGAAAACAGGTATTTTTCTTTTGATTAGGTGCTCTTTATTCTTATTGAATTTAGTGTAACTTTATATTTACAGTTCAAAACATCTTTATCAAGAATGTCTGTAGGCATAATCTTTACTTGGAATAACATGAACAAATTACTCTACGCAAGTCATATTAGGCATACACATAACAATATTTAATCTGTCTACTTTACTAATGGTAAACAATCGGATTCATCCTTGGATTTTTAAATATGATTATCTGACTCTTCGTCTCTTAAAATAAACTAGTGTGACACGTAAGTTTTAAACTTAGATCGTTGTCTAATTTAAAATGCATGAATGGTATTTGAATTATAGGTTAACTATTTAATTATCCGGCTATTATGCACTATTTGAAACGGGATATGTTAGAAATGAACGTTTAGTCCTGGTAAAAAAGACTCGGATTACAATTAAGTTGACTATCCGTTATTTACAAGTTTGTCTTGGTTCCTTCTAATGAACGTGAAATTATACAATTGTCACTTTACATACTGTTCTTGTTTGTTTAACTTTAAGTTGGCTGGCTGGAAAGAATGCAGGTGCTGCTGTCGTTCTTGAAGGGGGCTCCACAGATGCTCGTAGTTGATGGAACGTCTTGACCCTCCGAGTTGATTCTCTTGATAGGCACCCCTGGTGTATCTTCTTGGCGGCACCTTGTTCAGATGTGTTGACTCGTTGTAGATGACTGGACACAGGTTCGTAGTTTTTGTCAAATATATTTGAAATGTTGTTTGGTTAACTCCCTGGTAGTTGAAGTTAATATCCTTGTTGATTATTTCTTTCTTTCCAGTACGTTATTTGCATCCTTGGTTTTTCCAATATCGAAAACACAGGATTGACTTCAATGTGTGTAGTTGCACTAGCTCGCACTTTGTTTCACAGAAGTGGGATGCTCGCGAATATTTAGAACAACCTTACTGGTTGTGTGTAAATCTTGTAGGCACTGTTCTTTTCACAACCTTACTGCTTGGTTGTTGTAGAAGAATCCATTTAAACACAACCTTACTGCTTGGTTGTTGCAGAAGAATCCCTTTTAAATCAAGGTACTGTCCTTTTATACTTTCCTATGTTTGTATGGTGGTTGTCAAGACAACCAACAAAATTCAATCAAGCCGACAATTATCCGTTCATTTCAAAAGGCAGACCCTATTGTTTCGCGATTTTATTGCCTCCATAAATTCTTTTGAAATTTATTTCTACTATATACAATCTTAGAATTCTAGTTTTGACAATTAAACGCGCATTACAAAAGTTTAACAGTAGCGCGTTTGATTTTCTTAGTACAGTTCTGATCATAGAAATATCATTTTTTATAATTTCTGATTTGCCTAACAACATACTCAATATGTGTATCTCTAATGCAACGGCGTTTACAATGGTTCTCTTAACATTTAATTACATCGTTTCTTTTTTTTTTCATTTCCGTTTCTTTTTACCAGACAAAAATTCATTTATATAAAAAAATAAAATTATTTAAGGGTGACTTTTGACAACCTATATTCAAACATGTGGTGAAATCTCAATAATGCTCATGCCCTGTTTGTACAGGACTTGAATATGTAAAGGGCTTTTGGTTCAATATGTGTGTACCCAAAAGTTCGTTTCTTTACTGAATTAAAGTTATATTTGACCTGATAAAGACATTTATTGCCAACGTCCATTCGTTCCATTTCAGGATGCTAACAAAATTTACACTGTTTTAACCTTCCAATTGTTTACAAAAACCTATGATACATCAAGTACTGATATTGAAGTATCCCTATTAATTTGCAAATTTAACAATTTTAGTCGATTTTTATTATAAATCATACTTTTGCAATGGCCATATTGGTCGACCCAAAGTAAACATTTTTATAAGTAAACCAATGAGCAGGATACAAATGTTTTATATCTTTGTTATGTGTGATGCGAGTCTGCGCACATTGTATGCGCATTTGACCTTAATTATATGAACAATTCAATAATAATTATTTTAACTACAATGTATAAGGGTTCGTCCAAAAGTGAATCTTTTAAAACATGAACGAAAATCTAAATATTCATATTTTACAGATTTGACTGGTCGTGGCTAAGATACAAGACCAGTTCAATATATATGAAACAATGGTTTCTCGGGTTCTTGGCCGCGTGTGAGATGTGTCCTGAGAAGGACTGTTGCCTCGACGTTTCGACGAGATCGCACTCGTCATTTTCTAGAGATAGTCTTCTGCTGGTTACAGTTGAGAGTTATCTGCTGTTCGCCTTGTTGTACGCCTGCTTTTATATTGCTGAGTTGGAGTGGGGTCGGGTGGGGGATGTTGTACTGTGGCGATCGCTCGCAAGCGGCTGGGTGTGATTGGTCCGTGTATTTGCAAATCCTGTGTATGGGTCTGCTTCGGTTGTGGAGTGTTGCGTTTATCGTGAGTTCTAATCTGTATGTCGGCCACGAGCGGTTTCCATGTATGCGGCAGGCGTAGGCCGTCGTCTCTTTTATTTAAACTTCTGGGCCTCTTTTCAATTTCTATCGCTTCTCTAGTGATTCTAGTAGCTAGATTTTCGCTCTTTGCTAATAACTTTGTATTGTCGAAGTCGATATTATGCCCCGTTATCACACGATGTTGTGCTAGAGATGAAGTTGGTTCTTTCTTGAGCACTGCGTTTCTATGTTCTTCTTTTCTTACGTTTATTCGCCTATTCGTCTGCCCTACATAGGATTGGTCGCACTCCAAGCATGGTATTTCGTACACGCCCTGATCTTCGAGTGGAATTTTATCTTTCGCGTTGATTAATTCATCAGCTATTTTTCTCTTTGTTGTAAAAACTGTGTTGATGTTGTGTTTTCTTAGTATTCGGCTGATTTCATCTGTGGTACCTTTTACATATGGGAGAAAGGCTCTTGAAATGAATTCTTCTTTCTCTTTCTCTGTTCTTCTTGTTTTGTTATAGGTGGCTTCCTTTATTATTTTGTGCGAGTAACCGTTTGCAAGGAGAGCGTTTCTAATATTTGTTCTTTCTTCGGATTTATGTTCTTTATCTGTTAGTCTGTCGGATCGTAGTACTAGTGTTTTTACTACTGCGTTCAGTTGCGCCGGATGATGGTGAGATTGCGCTTTTAAATATCTATTTGTGTGTGTAGGTTTCCGGTAAACAGTATGTCCCAATGTCCCGTTTTCTTTCTTGATCACCAACACATCTAGAAATGGTAGTTTCCCTTGTTCTTCTACCTCCATTGTGAATTTAATTTTCGGATGTTGGGCGTTTAGGTGGTATAGAAAGTCTTCTAGTTTTTCTCTGCCATGTGTCCATATTACAAATGTATCGTCGACATACCGCAGCCACAGTTTTGGTTTATTCGCACAGGTGTTAACAAACTTTGTTTCAAAGTTCTCCATAAATATGTTGACTATTATCGGTGACAGAGGTGAGCCCATCGGTGCGCCTTCAACTTGTCGGTATTTTTGGTTGTTGTAAGTAAAATAGGTATTTACTAGGCAGTTGATTGTAGTCTTTTGTACTTGATACTGGTTTTCTAATATGGACATGGTCTCAGCGATTGGCACCTGCGTAAATAGGGATGTTACATCGAAACTGACTAACAGATCCGTTGGTTCGAGATGGATATCTTTTATCAATTCAACACAAGCGTTAGCACGATACCTGGCACAAGAACTTCAAGAACACGCAGAACAAATGGCATCCTACGTAAAGAATGCAGATCACTTCATTGCAAACGGTTACTCGCACAAAATAATAAAGGAAGCCACCTATAACAAAACAAGAAGAACAGAGAAAGAGAAAGAAGAATTCATTTCAAGAGCCTTTCTCCCATATGTAAAAGGTACCACAGATAAAATCAGCCGAATACTAAGAAAACACCACATCAACACAGTTTTTACAACAAAGAGAAAAATAGCTGATGAATTAATCAACGCGAAAGATAAAATTCCACTCGAAGATCAGGGCGTGTACGAAATACCATGCTTGGAGTGCGACCAATCCTATGTAGGGCAGACGAATAGGCGAATAAACGTAAGAAAAGAAGAACATAGAAACGCAGTGCTCAAGAAAGAACCAACTTCATCTCTAGCACAACATCGTGTGATAACGGGGCATAATATCGACTTCGACAATACAAAGTTATTAGCAAAGAGCGAAAATCTAGCTACTAGAATCACTAGAGAAGCGATAGAAATTGAAAAGAGGCCCAGAAGTTTAAATAAAAGAGACGACGGCCTACGCCTGCCGCATACATGGAAACCGCTCGTGGCCGACATACAGATAGAACTCACGATAAACGCAACACTCCACAACCGAAGCAGACCCATACACAGGATTTGCAAATACACGGACCAATCACACGCAGCCGCTTGCGAGCGATCGCCACAGTACAACATCCCCCACCCGACCCCACTCCAACTCAGCAATATAAAAGCAGGCGTACAACAAGGCGAACAGCAGATAACTCTCAACTGTAACCAGCAGAAGACTATCTCTAGAAAATGACGAGTGCGATCTCGTCGAAACGTCGAGACAACAGTCCTTCTCAGGACACATCTCACACGCGGCCAAGAACCCGAGAAACCATTGTTTCATCATACGACCGCGAAAACATCAGGAATATCATATATATATATATAAAATATGTGTTTTTTCTTGGGTTAATTGGGTATAATAATGTACACAGTTAAAAATATACGTTCATTTACTTTAACGTTTCGATGTCAACAACATCTTTCTCAAAAAGTCATACATAATTAAAACTACGAATAAAATAACAAATATAAGTATAAAGAATGGCACAGAGGTGACAAAAACTTACCTCGCAAATTCCATCACTTTCACATATGACAACATTAACTACCAGAACACAGCGAGACATTACACGCAATTTTATATTAGGCTTCTTAACCCTTTTCAATTTCATTTTAATATGGCAATTGAATTATATTTTACAGTTGTGCATCAACATATAGCTATTTTAAAATAATAATATTATTTGCGGGCTCCTCAACAACTGTCGACATCATGTTTATTGTTTTTTGTGTCTTTATTTCTTATTTGCTGTTTTTGATTTTTGTTTAGTATATCCTCCCATTTGGCAATTAACCCAACTGTATTTTACGGTAAAATGATAGTATTATTAAATTTGTAACACGTAAACGTTATTATATTGTTAATTTCATATACAAAGACTCTATACTGTATGATCAGGAACCGGGAGACGTACAAAGATTGTTGTTACAGGATGGGAACATAAATGTTAGCTAGGTTTTCTGTATCTGCCCTGTCATTAATAGCATTCCTATTTTTTTTGATGTGGACCATTTCCAAAAATTCTCTTGCCTTTGAATTATATTCTTTATCAATAATTTTCACACTTCTGAAGTCAAAATTATGGTTTGTGGTGGCTATATGTTTTTTTAAGGCAGTAGTATTCTTACAGTATTTGTGTCCATTAATTCTATTCTTTAAGTATTGCTTAGTTTGTCCTATATACACGCCACTACATTGTCCGCATGGGATTTCATAAATTACATGTGTTTGGAAGTCCTTGGGTGTTTTCGTTTTGAGGTTAGACCACAACTGTTTTAAATTATTGGAATTTTTGTTCGCTATTTTGATGTTTAGAGGTTTGAATACACTTTGTAACTTTTCAGATAAGGTTTTTATATATGGTAAGGTTATGTAGTGTGTGTTATTTGTAGTGTTTACTTTTTCTTTTTTGTCTTTAAGCTGGTTTGTTTGACGATTGTATAATGCATACGTTTTTTCCCTCACTAATTTATCAATCAAAGTTGGCGGGTAGTTATTAGTGACCAGTGTGAGCTTTATTTTTTTAATAATTTCTGCACGATATATGGGTGATGTAAGTGTTAGGGCTCGGTTTATGATATTAGAAGCCACATTTTTTTTTATATGCCATCGGCATACTGGAATTGAAATTCAAATATCTCCCTGACCACGTATCTTTTGTAAACCATTTAGTTTGGATTTTACCGGTTCCATAATCTCTTACCAGTGTAGTGTCAAGAAAGTTCAATACTGAGTTATTTTCTTTTTCGAAGGTGAAACGGATGTTTTTGTGGAACTTGTTAAACTGTTGACAAACCTGTTCTATGAATTGTTCAGGTATTGCAGTGATGCAATCATCCACATATCGCTTAAAGAAAGGTAAATTTATATGTAATTTGGGTATTACCGCCTCTTCCAAACTCTCCAATACTAACTGTGCGATAACCGCCGATATGGGTGAACCCATTGCGCACCCAGAAGTTTGTTTGTAAAATTTATCTTTGTATTGGAAATATGTAGAAGTGAGGGTAAGCTCTATGGCATTGAGAAACTCTTTTTCGGTTAGTGTGGTGTATACACTGATTTCGTTCCATTTTTTTGTGATTAAAGATTTTGCAAAGTCAATAGGAATGCTTGTGTAGAGTGATGTGACATCAAGAGAAACTAATTTGTGATTATCCGGTATTGAAACAGTGTCAATAAATTTTTTAAAATTCCACGAATCTTTGATATAGTAGTTATTTTTGCCTATAATAGGTTTTATAGCATCTGCTAAATATTTAGATAAGCTGTAAAACGGTGATTGCATACATGAAACAATAGGACGTAATGGAATAAGGTCTTTGTGGAGTTTTGGAAGCCCATATATTTTCGGTGCATGTGCATTATTTATTTTTAATGTATTTGCAGTTTGTTTGGATATTATATTCTTTTGCTCCCAAGATTTGGAAGAGGCGGTAATACCCAAATTACATATAAATTTACCTTTCTTTAAGCGATATGTGGATGATTGCATCACTGCAATACCTGAACAATTCATAGAACAGGTTTGTCAACAGTTTAACAAGTTCCACAAAAACATCCGTTTCACCTTCGAAAAAGAAAATAACTCAGTATTGAACTTTCTTGACACTACACTGGTAAGAGATTATGGAACCGGTAAAATCCAAACTAAATGGTTTACAAAAGATACGTGGTCAGGGAGATATTTGAATTTCAATTCCAGTATGCCGATGGCATATAAAAAAAATGTGGCTTCTAATATCATAAACCGAGCCCTAACACTTACATCACCCATATATCGTGCAGAAATTATTAAAAAAATAAAGCTCACACTGGTCACTAATAACTACCCGCCAACTTTGATTGATAAATTAGTGAGGGAAAAAACGTATGCATTATACAATCGTCAAACAAACCAGCTTAAAGACAAAAAAGAAAAAGTAAACACTACAAATAACACACACTACATAACCTTACCATATATAAAAACCTTATCTGAAAAGTTACAAAGTGTATTCAAACCTCTAAACATCAAAATAGCGAACAAAAATTCCAATAATTTAAAACAGTTGTGGTCTAACCTCAAAACGAAAACACCCAAGGACTTCCAAACACATGTAATTTATGAAATCCCATGCGGACAATGTAGTGGCGTGTATATAGGACAAACTAAGCAATACTTAAAGAATAGAATTAATGGACACAAATACTGTAAGAATACTACTGCCTAAAAAAAACATATAGCCACCACAAACCATAATTTTGACTTCAGAAGTGTGAAAAATATTGATAAAGAATATAATTCAAAGGCAAGAGAATTTTTGGAAATGGTCCACATCAAAAAAAATAGGAATGCTATTAATGACAGGGCAGATACAGAAAACCTAGCTAACATTTATGTTCCCATCCTGTAACAACAATCTTTGTACGTCTCCCGGTTCCTGATCATACAGTATAGAGTCTTTGTATATGAAATTAACAATATAATAACGTTTACGTGTTACAAATTTAATAATACTATCATTTTACCGTAAAATACAGTTGGGTTAATTGCCAAATGGGAGGATATACTAAACAAAAATCAAAAACAGCAAATAAGAAATAAAGACACAAAAAACAATAAACATGATGCCGACAGTTGTTGAGGAGCCCGCAAATAATATTATTATTTTAAAATAGCTATATGTTGATGCACAACTGTAAAATATAATTCAATTGCCATATTAAAATGAAATTGAAAAGGGTTAAGAAGCCTAATATAAAATTGCGTGTAATGTCTCGCTGTGTTCTGGTAGTTAATGTTGTCATATGTGAAAGTGATGGAATTTGCGAGGTAAGTTTTTGTCACCTCTGTGCCATTCTTTATACTTATATTTGTTATTTTATTCGTAGTTTTAATTATGTATGACTTTTTGAGAAAGATGTTGTTGACATCGAAACGTTAAAGTAAATGAACGTATATTTTTAACTGTGTACATTATTATACCCAATTAACCCAAGAAAAAACACATATTTTATTTAAAAAGAAGGGGTAAAGAAAAAAAAACCACAAATTGTAACTGTACTATTATCATCCAGGGAGAATAATGGATTTGAATCACATCAAGAACAACTATGGAGAAGAAATATACAACCTGTGTAAAACAATTATTAAACACCAGTGGAACATTAATAAAGCTAAAAATAGGCGAATTTTTATATATATATATATATATATATACAAGAAAAGGAAAATTATCGGGTAAATACCGCTGTAGAGCAACCGTAGACACGTGTTTCTGACTCATTGGTCGTCGTCAGTACGGTGTAGCCAAGGAATAAGGTGGGATAACCTTGGAGATGTAAGCAACACGGAAGACCATCAGGTGACAGACCGCCATTTGTAGCTTCGGTTAGAAGAGCCTCGGTTTTGAGGATTCACATCCAACCTCGCCACGAGGAAGACAATGCCAACCTGCGTGCCATCCGAGACCCAGGAAAGAAAAATCACAAAAAAAGGAATTAATCGCGGATACATAAAATACAAGAAAAGGAAAATTATCGGGTAAATTCCGCTGTAGAGCAACCGTAGACACGTGTTTCTGACTCATTGGTCGTCGTCAGTACGGTGTAGCCAAGGAATAAGGTGGGATAACCTTGGAGATGTGCAATATATATATATATATATATATATATAATATTCAAAAGAAATATTGTATAATTTCTTTTTAGAATTTTCTTGGTGTAGCGGCCTCAATTAAAAATTACTAATCGTAATAAAAACAACTTCTTTTAACGTTTCGACTTTTTATTAAGTCTTTCTCAAAATATTAAAAATGTTTTCACAGAAAATACAAACATACTGATGTCAAAACCACAACAAAGTCATTTCCCAGTGAATTACATTTTATTGTAGTATTTTCCATAGGTGGTGGAAAGCAAAAAAACTTTTATATCTTTTCATAATTAAATTGATTTTTTTAAAATTGTAATTGGTTATTGAAAGACTGTGTGTGTTTGGTGCTTGCTAAATGTATCGAAATCCATCCATTTCGATACATTTCTTTCTTTAGTTTTTTTTTTTTTTTTTTTTTTTTTAATTAAAAACACTTTCACAAAATCTCATTTACATTTAGAGGTTTGTTCTTACTTTTATAGTCATAATTGATGATTGAAGTGTATATGTCGACTTTTAAAATATATCTGTCAGATATACAGATATATTTTAAAAGTCGACATATACACTTCAATCATCAATTATGACTATAAAAGTAAGAACAAACCTCTAAATGTAAATGAGATTTTGTGAAAGTGTTTTTAATTAAAAAAAAAAAAAAAAAAAAAACTAAAGAAAGAAATGATGACTTTCAAAGGAAAAATTATATTACTTTTATATATGTCGTATTGTTATATTCACCGTTGGAATTATTAAAAAAACCACCGATAAATTTTTGTTTGAAAAAGGCAACATAGATGTTAAGCCGAAACGTAACCAAAAAAAATAAAGAAGAAAATATGTGTTTTTAATTACATTTTTTACCTACTTAAAAACTGTAAATTTCCAAAAAGAAGGCCGCTACACCCACGACAATTCTCATCGTATATATATATATATTTATCTACACGGTATTACTGAGAATCCGTTCACTAAACGTTCTTACTCCGCGTCCTCTCTTATACACGTGATATACAATGTATACTCTAATAGTGCATGCACGCATCTATACCCTTGAACGGTTAAGCTGGCGTCCGTAATATACATGGCAAGACCGCGTCCGTATACTTTTATTTTAGGTTCACTGGACGTCCTACAATGTTGCCAATAAGTACCCGACTACTACTGCATTTATTTCTTTTTCAGATATGATGCAATCTCAATTTATTTGAGTAAGGGATTTTATTTTATTAGTAACACAAAATTTTCACTGTCATGCTATAACAAGTTTATTTTACGTTTGAAAGAAGTATTTAAGATTTAAAATATAACAGTTGTCCATTTTTAATTTTTTCTCTTGGAATAAACATTACCATACACTTTAATACCATCCCATTTTCTATCTTTGAAAATACCCGGATAATTTTTTACCAGTTGCCGAACTTCTTCCTTCTTCGGTGCTTGTTTTCTTTTAATACGCTATTTAAAATACTATTCTGTGATCCTTTTCACCTTAGTTCTCTAGGTTTTCTTTGTGATTTTCTTTTCTTCATTTCGAACATATCTTTCTTTTTTCTTGAATTATATTTTGATCGATATTTTTATCTAGTAGCGTAGTCTCTCCATCAGTATCGCTCTCGTTTTGTGATTCTACAATCTCGTCACCTATATTCAACTTACTTATATTAGTTCCTTTGAATTCATCAATATTGTTATTTTGAGAAAGTAATATCTTTGAGACCTTGACCGTCTGATAGATGTCTGCCGGCAATCTATACCATTTCTGGTGTGCTTTGGTTGTGTGGCCCATAAAAACGCCAGTCAGCTCTTCATTTCCCATTTTTAGTATCGGGAATATTTTTGCCAGATGCTTTTATAGACGCAAGCGTTGCAGTTTTACTTGGGCTTTTCAAAGCTAGGCAAACATGTTTGCGAAAAATATGGTATCCACTTATACAATTCTTCCGAATGCAATTGAGGTAATAGGTATATATTATTCTCGAAGACATTTTCTCTTAATTGTATTGAAAAGTCTAGAGCTTCACGGGTATTCTTGTCAAACAAATCCGGTACACCTCCACCTCTCTTTCCTTATATAACAATACGTTTTAAATGTTCAATCAAAAGTTGTTCACTAGGGTTTCATTTGGGCGACTAGGACGTATACCATTAATAAAATTTATGGCCCGGCCGACCGGTCTGTGGAGTGTACTAATCTGTATGGCCTATCTGTGATCATAATTTCAAATTAAACCAAAACAAAATAGGTATTAACATAATTATATTGTGAACTGGATAACTGTCGAAATGTAAATAATTTAAGTAGATGAGTGAAAAAAAGATATTCCTAGTGATAGTCCTGGATAATTACGAAATTTTATGTTTTCTTTACTTTCTGATATTGTTGAGTCATCATCTAAATTCCATGAAAGAGTTAATATGAAAATGATCTACTTTACAATATTACAATATTTTACCACTGCTAGTCCAAATCTTGTTTATATTCGTCATAACTTAAATTTGACTTATATGTCTACTAGAATGATAGTAGCACTTATGAGTGTTGATAAGATAATAGCAATTCGCTTCGCTAAGGTATATAATTAGTAGGGCGCGGACTCGAGCGAGTCATGACGCCCATGGGCGCACAATTGAGATGTATTTTTATAGAGGTTTAATTTTATTTATATAATTGGATAACGAGTGGGTGGTGATCTATAAAATACAAAATACCTTATTATTTGCTCATTTTCTCTTCTGTAAGACTTGTTCTCTTTGAATTAAGTACATCCTTGTAGATAGTAAACGTCCTTTCTACATCGCAACTGGTTATATGTGCGTACTGGAAATATTCTTTTATTTCAGCGTATTTAGCATACACAGTGGCAGCAATGTTATTAAATCTGGATTTCTATTAAAAACTGCGTCTAACTTTTGCCGAAGGCCACATCCGAAGTCACTTGGAATACTTTTGAAATTATTAATAGCCACATCTAATGTTGTTAATCCATTTTTTAATTTGAGATTCGATTTTCAAAATATGTGATTAGTTTAGGCAAATTTCCAAAGTGTTCCTGTAGAAATAACAACTGATTTTTTAAATTTGGGATTTGTGTTAGTTCCTTGTACTCAGAAATACTTCGAGCATCGTAATTTAAGTATGTAACGAAATTTTGTAAACTATCGAAATTCTCTGCATAAAAACTATTTATATTATCTCTCATTCTCGGGCTCTTCTCGAGCGTAAACAGATATTGCAGTTCACCATATGAATTAGTGCTATTCTGTAAATGTGTGTTGTTTACATTATTTCTTTGCTCCATTGTAACTCCGTCGTAGTTTAACTCGGTCATGTCGGCGCCCTAAATTAATTAGAGTTCAGATTTTATGTAGAAGTATTTTTTAATGTGGGACTAAATATTGTATATTGTATTGTATACACGAAAAAATGAGGTGTGACCACCACACGACTTTCTTATACGTATGAGCGTTTCAAATTATAGTATTTTAAGAATTTCTTCCTTCAAAAATTATTGAAAATATTATTCTAAGTACTTCTATTTTCTTAATAAATCTCTATAGAATGCATACTTTGCAAGATATTCGAAAAAAGTGGTACTAATAGTAAAAGTGTTACTTCCGGTCCGAAATTTCATGTATACAAAAATTATTACAAATCCAGCTCCAAATACTTTTGAACTCTTGATAACTATAAACTGACAGGCAAAAAACCCACCCACCCATCTGATACACGTTTTCTGTTTCCACATGTAATTTATTTATTTAGTTTTTAATTCGCAAATTCGACTAGCCTGCTTGTAGTCCAGAATCCTATTAAACATTTATGGGATCAACTCCAGAGGCGTATTCGCCAACGCGCAGTTGCGCCAGAAACTCTTCAATAGCTTAGATTTGCACTTGGAAAAAAAATTGAGGAAATTTCGCAAGACTACATAAGAAATTTAATTGATTCAACGCCGCAACGATTACGTGTTTTGATTGAAGCTCGCGGAGGACATACACCTTATTGATATCAGATTAGAATTAAAAGTTACCAATTTTATTTTTAGAAGTTGAGAGAGATATTATGTTCAAACTGGTTTTCTTATTTACTAAAATTAAATTTACTTCTGTCAAAAATTGCCTTAATACTTGAAAAATTTTGCATATGTTGCACATATAAATGAATAGTTCTTGGATTCAATCTCAATAGAAACTTAAAATGATTGTAGAGCTGATTATTCTAAAAATGTCAGGTGGGCGGTTTTTTTGCCGGTCAGTGTATATAGAATACATAATTTACGACATATTTGCAAAAAGTCGCTATTCGTTAAGAGTAACAGTGTTACTTCCGGTCCAAATTTTGAATTTGTTTTATACAAAGGGTATTGAAAATTAAGTTTTAAATACTTTTATACTTGTAACAACATACCTGTCTAAAAAGCATGACTTGCGAAATATTGGCAAAAGACTGATTTTCGATAAGAGTTTTGTTTAAAACCTATTTCCGGTAGGAATTTCGAAAACCTTTCATAATAATAATCTTCTCAAATTTAATTTTGATTAAATATGAATTTTTTATAAATTTGTTTAAACTTAGTTATTGACGAAATATTGGCATAATTCGATTTTTTCACTGAAGTGAACTAGTAACTTCCGATCTGCCGATTTTACTGAAAATCTAATCAGAGTGATATTATACGCGTAAATAACAAATTTGGAATTGATAGCTATAGCGGTTTGACCGCTATCGTTGTCACACACACACAGAGAGAGAGGGAGAGAGAGAGAGAAAGAGAGACATTTTTTAAAACCTCTTTTTCGGTATAAGGGGAATTCAAAACGTGGACAATTGCAAAAACGTTTTTTTGAAAAATTATTTAAAAAAACAAAATAAAAAATTCTTACTTCATTTTCTATGATTGTCTAAGTATAGATAGGGAACATTTCCTAAACTTATATTAAAACAATTACACCATTTTTTTAATACACATATTTTTCTTAGTTCTAAATATTAGCGAATGCAAGAAAAATAAAAAAATAATTTTATGAAATATGTATATTTGCTCTAACACAAATATTAAAAATATGTAGAGAACATTAATTTAATGTAATCGTACGACTTTCCGAACGATTTCACTATTCTAGTGTATCGCTGATATCCATACAAAAAGAAGTGGTATTCTTTTAAAAACTCCGAACTCCATTAATAAAACAAACAAGAATAATTTGTTTAAAACTTCATTTTTATTTATTAATCCGGTAAGTTTAAATAACGGCAAGTTTCTGTTAGAAAGTTGTTCAAAAACATAGCAAATTAACCACTTATAATTTTGCGCGTTTTCAACCAATTTGCACCTGCGAGAACGATATTGATATAGTATTTCGCTGGATGTAAATAACTACAGAAAACTCAGAAATAAAATATCACCCGAGTATAATTACAGCGTTGCAATTTAGTGGGACGCCCAGTAAACCGCAATAATGGAAGTAAATATACAGTTCCTGATATACAGCTATCGACGGTAGCGCATTCTATTAGTAATTGCTTGCACTAGAACATATACATTTGTCAAAAATCAGGCAAAATGACGTCCGACCAATTTTACGTTTTTCCATCAGATGGAGCAAAGTTACTACGTTTAAGAAATTTTTAAGGTAAAGTTACTGAGCGTCCGTATATCGGACGCTCAGTGTACCCGGACGCCAAGTGAACCGAAATAATTACACATTGGACGCGCAGTAAGACCGTGTAGATATATAGCCCTAAAATGGTTACGAACACCAGGCTACGCCACCGTCGCCCGGTTACTACAACCAAAGGCGCTGAATATTTGATAAATTTATATAATCTGCAGTTTAGTTGTAATTCAAGAGATTCAAACCTACAATTGGTATTCTAGTTAACGACAGATGACGCTCCTAAAAAATAATTATTTTATGTAATTCATTTCGGTACTGAATTAGTTGGTTTACATATATTTTTTTTTATTATTTGAAAATATTATAATTATTTTTATCTAATAATTGACTAAACAATTTTTTTAAATATCGGATTCAAAATTTCATTTAATTCCTACCTATATGATCATAAGACTTAAGGTCTATAGTTGCTTGCAATCATTTCTGCACAAAAAAAAACTGTTACATCAACTAGGCACACAAGGTTCGCACTTTTTTCTATTTATTGACATAAATTCCAAGAGCTCTTTCTTTGAGTAAGAGTAATGTTTGGAGGAATATTATTAAATTATTACAAAAATGCAAGGATGGATTTTAGTGACAAACTAGAAAATATACTAATGTAAACATTTATATATAGCACAGATAATATACAGGCTGGCGCACCACATTTCCGTCGGTTTATATACAAAAAGTGGCAAAATGTTTTAACAATTTGTCGCATTAGGGGCATGTTTTAAAATTATTTTGAAATATATAGTGTGATTCAATTAAATGTTGCGTACCAAATTTATGAAAATTTAAATGACACCTGGCATATTTTGACACTATAGGCTAAATGAAGGCTACTTACTGTTATCAAAATTTAAGAGGCATTTCTGTGTTACATATTTGACCGAATTATTTTAAATTGTATTTATTGTTTACTCAAAGCATCAGACTTTGAGATAAGTTAAAGTTGGAATCTAAAAATTATACAGGGTGTTTAAAAACAAACATTTTTGTTTTGACTAACATTAAAAACAAATAACTTTCCCAACAATGGGATCACCCATATCAAGCGTTATTGCACAGCTTGTACTAGAACAACTTGAAGAAGAAGTAATATCGGGTCTCGACTTCACACCAGCATTTTTCAAGAGATATGTTGATGACTGCATTGCCTGCATACCAACAAACAAAACAGAATACACCGTAAGTAAATTTAATTCCTTTCATCCAAAGTTACAATTCACAATAGAAAAAGAACAAAATAACGAATTAAACTTTTAAGACCTAACATTAATACGATCCGATATCTACATATACACAAAATTATTCCATAAACCAACTGCATCAGACCGATATCTCAATTATAACTCTTGCCAACCCACATCTTTTAAGAACAATGTCATAACAAACTTAATTCACAGAGCAATAACACTCACTACTCCAAAATATAGACCTGAAATTATAGCAAAAAATAAAAACATCATTACAAAAAAGTAATTATCCACTTTCAAAAATTAATAGTGTTCTAAAACAACAACTACACAAACATTATAATCAGAACATACCTAAAAAAATAGAGGAACCAGCTTCGTATAAATATGTTCCATTACCATATACCGGGTGGTGCAATAGTGTGTCGGCGGAGCTTAGTGTGAAAACTAATAACGCTGCAGCAATGAGACTTTACGTACGTATGTAGTATGCGAAAGTGCATTTTCTAATTTTATTTACAAATATACAGGGTGTTCCAAATTTTCGCAACCACATTCAACTTTTTTATTTTAAATACATTGCTATACTTTCTAGATATTATAATGATAGCCATTAAAATTATCTTTGCAATGATATATGGATATGTGCACTTCAGACTGTTCGCTTTGATTTTATTGATAATATTGTTAAAATCTTGACAGTTGCAGCATCTAACATTTTAAGCTGTAGTCTGTAAATGGGTAGAATGCCTCACGTAACTCTTGTGTTACTAATTTATGGACTAACACGTTATTTGTTTTGAGGTTGAAGAAAGTGAATAAATATACAGGGTGTTAAATATGTCGTGTCTAACTTATCGATATTTATTGGTTATTTTCTCGTTTTTTTTAAAACTAACCTATAATATTTTTATAAGTCAGCATATTCCTTGTAAAATCGCCTTTAATATGGTACCAATAACATAGTACTTATTTCTAGTATTTTCGAAATTGTAACCCTTTAATGGGATATACTCATGTTTATAATATGCAATATGTGGGGCATCTAATAGTTGGTTGGCCTTGGTTTAAAAAAAAAATGGCTGTACAACCAAACGTCAAATCTCTACTTCAAAAGTCCATAAAAAGTCGTTTTCTGTATTTTCTCTTTTCTGTAATTGCGTTTTGTTGTTATAAATACAAACGGTATTGGGTAAATTCCGCTGTAGAGCAACCGTAGACACGTGTTTCTGACTCATTGGTCGTCATCGGTACGGTGTAGCCAAGGAATAAGGTGGGATAACCTTGGAGATATATGCTATACGGAAGACCATCAGGAGACAGACCACCATTTGTAGCTTCAGTTAGAAGATCCCCAGTTTTGAGGACAACAACTAACGTCGCCACGAGGAAGACAATGTCAACCCGCGTGCCATCCGAGAACCCAGGAAAGATAAATAAAAGGAATATAGCGGATACATGAAATACAAGAAAAAGAAAATTATTGGGTAAATTCCGCTGTAGAGCAACCGTAGACACGTGCTTCTGACTCATTGGTCGTCATCGGTACGGTGTAGCCAAGGAATAAGGTCGAATAACCTTGGAGATGTGTGCTATACGGAAGACCATCAGGAGACAGACCACCATTTGTAGTTTCAGTTAGAAGATCCCCAGTTTTGAGGACAACAACTAACGTCGCCACGGTAAGTTGAGGGGATCTTCTAACTGAAGCTACAAATGGTGGTCTGTCTCCTGATGGTCTTCCGTATAGCATACATCTCCAAGGTTATCCCACCTTATTCCTTGGCTACACCGTACCGATGACGACCAATGAGTCAGAAACACGTGTCTACGGTTGCTCTGCAGCGGAATTTACCCAATAATTTTCTTTTTCTTGTATTTCATGTATCCGCGATATTCCTTTTATTTATCTTTCCTGGGTTCTCGGATGGCACGCGGGTTGACATTGTCTTCCTAGTGGCGACGTTAGTTGTTGTCCTCAAAACTGGAGATCTTCTAACTGAAGCTACAAATGGTGGTCTGTCTCCTGATGGTCTTCCGTATAGCATACATCTCCAAGGTTATCCCACCTTATTCCTTGGCTACACCGTACCGATGACGACCAATGAGTCAGAAACACGTGTCTACGGTTGCTCTACAGCGGAATTTACCCAATAATTTTCTTTTTCTTAAGATAGATTAATATACTCATAACTGTTACAGCTTATTATAAAAAAATTTTGAGAAAGATATTATATATAATATCGAAACGTAAGAAGAATTTTTTTATTTTATACACACTAAACTACCTATAATTAAATAAAGGCCGATACCTCCCATGATGCAAATATAATTATATTTAACAACGCCCAAGAAAAAAGAAATTTGAAGATATATATATATATA
Organism: Amphimallon solstitiale; assembly: GCA_963170755.1. Taxonomy (NCBI): domain Eukaryota; kingdom Metazoa; phylum Arthropoda; class Insecta; order Coleoptera; family Scarabaeidae; genus Amphimallon; species Amphimallon solstitiale. The sequence goes on from OY720675.1 coordinate 149,716,322, forward strand.
TATATATATATATATATATATATTAAACTAGTGTTGAATATGAGACAACACCAGTCAAATACCCACAAACACATACAGTCACCCCTTAAAATCCCTTGAATACAGGCAACCATAAATACATCGGCGATGCTTTAGGTTAGACCCTTGTATAAGAGTATAGGTAAAAATCCCTGAAAAATTATGCAGATTTTGCTAACAAAACTAGTATATTCTGAGAACCCCATCAAATTTTAAATATTAGAAAGCAAATCACCCCCAAAATTAGAAAATCATACCAATGACTACTCTTTTCAGGAACCCCAACTGAAACCCCCATACTAAATACTAAATACTAGAATTAAATATTTAATTAATTTAATAAACAAATTAGTCTTATTTTTATAGTTATAATTAGCACATACATGACCAATGTCTAACTAAAAATACATAGCGAAAAACCAAAATAAACTAATGTTGAGCATGAAAAACATTTAAACCATAAATAATTTGTCAATGTGCAATAATTGTCACTAACTAAAAATCTGTTAGATGAGCGCATTTAAGCTAAGCATCATTTTATTTTTCGAATTTTTATGCGCCATATTGTTCTAATCATAATTAATTTCAAATATTTCATATACATAATTAAAGCATTTATAAATAAAACCTAACAGATACAAAGTCTATCAAGACGTATTTACGTGGAAATATTTCTCAGTGTCATATTTGTAAGTTGAGTCCAGATATTTAAATAAGCATTTTGAATAATTTGACAGTTGTCAACATAGGTAAAAGAAAAATAACATAGGAGAGATTACTACCACACATCTACAACCAAAGAAGTCAAGAATAAATTAAACATCTGCTCACCTGATACCTGTGGAATCAATCCGAAGAGGGTAATCAGAGAAAGGGTTTCGCAGTCTATTGCCGTGCTGTATAACCGAACCAGGAAAGCCGTGACACCTGGGAATACACCATCAACTACCCGAAATACCTGGTCTTAAACAGAATAGGATTTAGTGGCACATAAGGTACAAAGTCTATTTAACACTGTACGCACATTTTGTGCCGAAATTAGGTCAAACATCTGTAATATCTTTCAATCCTATTAATTCACTAACGTAAATAAAAAATCAACTCTTCAAGTAATATCTAACATAAACTTTTGGGTCAAATTTACATTTTTAAATTAGAATAAACTTGTTTAAATAAAATATCAGGAGATACTTACAATTTTTTCATTCTAATTCATTATTCCGTTGCATCCACATTTAACTTCATGTACATAAGGTTTAAATTCGTATACATTGTCATTTGACAGTTATATCTTGCTTTAGTAGAACATTTCCTATGGAAATCTTGTTTATATAAACTACAAATTATATTAGAGCGATTCACGATTTTATTCCCATTTATTGTTTTCTGTTAATTTGTCTATACGATCATTGTTGTATCTTGTTGCGTATTCATTATCAATTTTTTTAATAAACCAAGATCTGTTTGTCAATGAAAATAAAGTGTTTGTTTCCACCATTGATAAATCCTGCTTCACATTAGCATTTAAGAGGTACACATATGTATTTTGTGCATTAGCGATAAAGCGGTGCCACAAAATAGCCTTTGCAGGTTAGAGTCTACAAGATCCTCGCCCTATTGCTGAAGAGTTGCTGTATCATGGACTAAGGTAATGAAATTTCGAATCCTTTAACGCCCTGAGGTAGAGCATTAGAGTCACTTAGAGATCACCCCACTGAGATAACTACATCACTTTTTAATTTTCGTTTTATCACCGTAACAATCACACATACACGAGAGTTCTTGCGATTTCGCGCTAATACAGAGCATTTACCCCCTCTTGGATAAATCTTAATTCAAACTTGCGCAGTTACACGCTGAATACTGCGAAGTTTTTGAAATATAAATGAATTTGTGCATTTCACTTAGGGCGATTTTGGGACACTCATTTACACAAAAACTCTATATATAATTATCTCAGTACTTAAAGAATGCATCCCCCTTTGGCTAGCCGGCAGATTTATATTTGGAACAACAATTAAATAATTATTTAGGACATTAGCCATTTAATTTCGTATTAAGTAATTTTTTTATCATTTTATTATTTTTATCAGTCTTTGGCATAATAAATTAAAAATATACTCATTCAATCTCTCATTAGTTCCCCCCCCCTCCTATAACATCTTGTCACCGCAACGTGGGGCCGATTACTACTACTTACTGTATTTTTCAGCTTATTCCAGAGGATCACCAGAAGCAGAGAACTTTCATAAATTAAAATAATTGTACAATAAAAATATAAAAAGAAACATGTGCCTTTAATATTTTTTTTGATTTCTTATATATGTGTACTTCTACAAATTGGTGGTAAACAAACAAACACTGATAAAAGTAAAATCATCTATTTGTCTTTATTAAAAATAAAAATCAAGTACAGGTATTATTATTATTATTCATATAGTAGGTACAATACAGTATACAGGGGTCATAGCATAAAGTATTATTGAATTTTTATTATTATTGTGTGTTTCTATAAAAATATAAAACCTGCAAAATGAATACAAGATCCAGAAGCGCTCATATTTAGCAAACATAACAATATCAACATCGCAGCAGATTTAACTACTGAGCAATTCCAAGAGATAATGAAAATGTTGGGCAATCTAGAAAACAAATGGGATAACTTGATGGAAAATGTAAAGAACGAAAGGGAGGAGTACAAACAGGAAAATAAAAGCTATGTGGAAACAAAGGAGGAAAATAGAGAAGAAAATAAGAGGGTAGAAAATATGGTTGAGAAAAAAGATAAAGATGAAGATATAATGGTACCAGAAGTACAAGAATCAGTCCATACATTACCTCCAGGAAATGATGTACAGGTTTTAACCAACAGAGACACAGATTCTCCATGTACAATGGTAATAACAGATGTAACACTAAAAAGGGAAATGGTACCAATTAGTGAAGAAACTATCATAACGCCTACAATGGATGAAGCCCCGATGCAATTACAAACTGTACCAGAAGAAATAAAAATAGACGTCCAAGAATGTGAAAAGAAAGAAAATAAGCAAGATCAAAGAGATACAACACGAATAAAAGAGAGTACTACCGAAAAGGACACCGCCGTGACATCCGAAGCAAATCCACCACTAGATAAATTCGACTTACTATTCATGGACCCGTTCGAAGAAATCATGTCGTTACTAAGAGAACTGAAGAAAGACGCAGAAGAGGACCTAGCACGACGAAAGAAGGAAAAACTTTTCAAGAAGAAGGTAAAAAAGGAAAATAAAGCTGATGAAGAATCAGTACCAATAGAAACAGTATCTGCAACAGTAACAAAAGGAAAAGAAAGAGAAGAAATAACAGTAGAAATACAAACATGGGAAAACAACGAACAAGATACAGCCGAAGAAAAGACATTAGAAAATCTTGAGAAGGATGTTCCAAAGGGCACAAACAAAGAAAAGGTCACAGAAGAAATCAAGGAAACCTCCGCAATAATACATACACAAACAAAAACCAAATACATGGATTCTAGCAGGAGGATTTTGAGAACGCACTTGGACGCGCTTCTAACAGAAGAGGAAGAGGACAGATATTTATGTCTCTACACCTCAAGAAAGTCAACAGGTACGTTTACAGGTGCCGAAAAATATACAAGTTCTTGGAAACGACAAGCACTTATCACACGAATTGGCAGAATTAGCAAGACGCACAAAGAGGTGATCACATTTAGGGGCATAGACACAAACACATGGACAGACATGCGAAGTAAGATAACAACACACACTCATCTCGAAAAACCGAATACACATACAAAATATTTACAAGATTTAAACGTACACCCACAAACATTTATAACACTAATCTATTACACATACGAAATGCACACAAACTTCAAAACATTAAAGGGAATACAAACAGCTGCAATTTTGTATAAAAAGAATCAGGTAACACTTCGCCACTTCACGAATACACATACACATTCATATAATCGACCTAATAGGAAAATCACAATACAAACTACTCACAGCGATGACATCCTTCGGGACAAAGAAAACATCATCGATTTTCGCTTCAAGATTTTAAATAAATAGACACAAATAGCCTAAATGTTACGGAGCAAGGCGGAGAATAAGAAGGCGATCTCCGATGGGAATTTGCGATCCCACTCCTACCTTAGCTATCTACAAGAGTAACAGTCTAAAGGAAACGGAGCACGGCGGAGAACAAGAAGGCGATCTCCGATGGGAATTTGCGATCCCACTCCTACCTTAGCTATCCCCAAGAATTAAAAGCCTAAAGGAAACGGAGCAAGGCGGAGAACAAAACGGCAATCTCCGATGGGAATTTGCGATCCCACTTCTACCTTAGCCAACACCAAGAATCAAAAGCCTAATGTTACGGAGCAAGGCGGAGAATAAGAGGGCGATCTCCGATGGAAATTTGCGATCCCACTCCTACCTTAGCTAATCCCAAGATACAAAGCCTCCACGTAACTACAAGAATGAAAGCCTACAAATAAATCACCAGATACAAAAGACTATCCACCCCACAGATCATTGTAGGGGCACCACGAGTCCCGACACCCCAGGAGTCAATTGGTCGAGCCCAAACCAAAAGGATCCATGAATTAAACAAGATGCACTACATCGGACGAACCCAACCTGATGATAGCGGAATCATCCCATAACCACTACAGACGAGCCCAATCGGTATATCCAAAGATGTAAATACGCCCGGAATTTTATATTATAAGAGTTTGCCAATAGAAGATAAGAAGTTTATTCACAGATAATTTTAAGACACATAGTAAGTAATTGTTAGTTTTTCCCATTCCTATATCAAGCAAGTAGCAACGCATAAGGAGGTAATATAAGTTGAAAAATGTCTGGAAGACTTCAGTCAGAATAAAGAAAAGGTACAAATACACAGCAAGATGATGCAAACATGCCATGGAAAAGAAATAAGAAACACTAGGAAGAATAAATCTTTGAAAGAAAACATATAACAAAGCGTACGGAACCACTACCATTAGAAGAAAGAAAAATTAAATAGCTGCCTTTATATAAAATACAAAAATAATGTTACAAGTCAAAAAACCAATCAAGAAACAAATTCACCTACAGAACAAAAAGGATTCAAGAAGGAATGATACAAAATATGAAGAAAAAGAAAATATTTAAATATGAAGAATAGGGCCTAAGAATTAAAATATACCACGGAGCGAATATAACGCTTTTATAAGGAATTGAATCCATGAAGAAACCCATGAAAAGATATGGTATCGTGGAAGAAAAATAAATATAATTAGAATTTACCTCATAAGTAAACCCATGAGAAGATATGGTGTTATGGGAAGACAAAAGGTGATGTACAACCTAAAATGGGTACATCAGCACGAAAAATTGCAATTTTAATTTAAAATATGTTCCGCAAATACGAAGATGAATACATGACAAAATGTCAAATATAGTAGGTAACAAGAATAATTATTTGAAGCAACAAAGTTAATTTAAGTGTAAATACACTCGAGGTATATTAAAATAGGCCACTATTATCACAGCACAGGAATTGAATCCGACACACTACAGGTATAAGAAGCAGTATAAACAAAAGAAGCATAATTGGTACATAAGAAAACTTTATAAAGGCAACATTCATAGAAAAATACAAGAAGGAAAACCATACGCGCGCATACAGAGATCAACTAGTGTTCACATTTATCAATAAAAATATAGATACACAAATACAGAACTTATACATAGCATCTTACACAAATACCCATATACAGGGACAAGTCATTAAATAAATATTGTTATAAATTAAAATTTGGTAAGGAAAATTTCCATACACACATACAACTTATATTACAGACATATGTCACAAGTACAAATATATAAACTTAGAGAATAAAGCTCGTACAAATAAAAAAAAATAGATAGATCGGTTTGTTAAAGAAAAATGTTATCACTTAGAATATACAATTTAGTTAATTATTACAGTTACATTACAAAGTTTATGTATAACGAACGCATTTTTTTACACATAAAAAACTACCTTCGTTAAGGGGCAAATTGAACTACTGTTGAATATGAGACTACACCAGTCAAATACCCACAAACACATGCAGTCACCCCTTAAAATCCCTTGAATACAGGCAACCATTAATACATCGGCGATGCTTAAGGTTAGACCCTTGTATAAGAGTATAGGTAAAAATCCCTGAAAAATTATGCAGATTTTGCTAACAAAACTAGTATATTCTGAGAACCCCATCAAATTTTAAATATTAGAAAGCAAATCACCCCCAAAATTAGAAAATCAAACCAATGACTACTCTTTTCAGGAACCCCAACTGAAACCCCCATACTAAATACTAAATACTAGAATTAAATACTTAATTAGTTTAATAAACAAATTAGTCTTATTTTTATAGTTATAATTAGCATATTTTCACAATACAATAATGATTAGTAAAATGTTATATAGGAAAAGTAATAATATAAAATGAATTTGACAGCCATTAAAAATGGCCAATTTTAATTTCAAGTTTTAACACTTATCATCACGCTATGAGCAGTTAAATGATTGCCAGTTTAAAGTGTGAATTCTCAAGATTAAAATGTCACAAAAAGTTACAGGTTTTAATTTAAAACAAGGTTGATAGCTTCGAAAGGATCATCCCAAACATTGTTAAAAGTATAGCACATACATGACCAATGTCTAACTAAAAATACATAGCGAAAAACCAAAATAAACTAATGTTGAGCATGAAAAACATTTAAACCATAAATAATTTGTCAATGTGCAATAATTGTCACTAACTAAAAATCTGTTAGATGAGCGCATTTAAGCTAAGCATCATTTTATTTTTCGAATTTTGATGCGCCATATTGTTCTAATCATAATTAATTTCAAATATTTCATATACATAATTAAAGCATTTATAAATAAAACCTAACAGATACAAAGTCTATCAAGACGTATTTACGTGGAAATATTTCTCAGTGTCATATTTGTAAGTTGAGTCCAGATATTTAAATAAGCATTTTGAATAATTTGACAGTTGTCAACATAGGTAAAAGAAAAATAACATAGGAGAGATTACTACCACACATCTATGATACAACCAAAAAAGTCAAGAATAAATTAAACATCTGCTCACCTGATACCTGTGGAATCAATCCGAAGAGGGTCATCAGAGAAAGGGTTTCGCAGTCTATTGCCGTGCTGTATAACCGAACCAGGAAAGCCGTCACACCTGGGAATACACCATCAACTACCCGAAATACCTGGTCTTAAACAGAATAGGATTTAGTGACACATAAGGTACAAAGTCTATTTAACACTGTACGCACATTTTGTGCCGAAATTAGGTCAAACATCTGTAATATCTTTCAATCCTATTAATTGACTAACGTAAATAAAAAATCAACTCTTCAAGTAATATCTAACATAAACTTTTGGGTCAAATTTACATTTTTAAATTAGAATAAACTTATTTAAATAAAATATCAGGACATACTTACAATTTTTTCATTCTAATTCATTATTCCGTTGCATCCACATTTAACTTCATGTACATAAGGTTTAAATTCGTATACATTGTCATTTGACAGTTATATCTTGCTTTAGTAGAACATTTCCTATGGAAATCTTGTTTATATAAACTACAAATTATATTAGATCGATTCACGATTTTATTCTCATTTATTGTTTTCTGTTAATTTGTCTCTACGATCATTGTTGTATCTTGTTGCGTATTCATTATCAATTTTTGTAATAAACCAAGATCTATTTGTTAATGAAAATAAAGTGTTTGTTTCCACCATTGATAAATCCTGCTTCACATTAACATTTAAGAGGTATACATATGTATTTTGTGCATTAGCGATAAAGCGGTGCCACAAAATAGCCTTTGCAGGTTAGAATCTACAAGATCCTCGCCCTAGAGCTGAAGAGTTGCTGTATCGTGGACTAAGGTAATGAAATTTCGAATCCTTTAACGCCCTGAGGTAGAGCATTAGAGTCACTTAGAGATCATCCCACTGAGATAACTACATCACTTTTTAATTTTCGTTTTATCACCGTAACAATCACACATACACGAGAATTCTTGCGATTTCGCGCTAATACAGAGCATTTACCCCCACTTGGATAAATCTTAATTCAAACTTGCGCAGTTACACGCTGAATACCGCGAAGTTTTTGAAATATAAATGAATTTGTGCATTTCACTTAGGGCGATTTTGACACTCATTTACATAAAAACTCTATATATAATTATCTCAGTACTTAAAGAATGCATCCCCCTTTGGCTAGCCGGCAGATTTATATTTGGAACAACAATTAAATAATTATTTAGGACATTAGCCATTTAATTTCGTATTAAGTAATTTTTTATCATTTTAGTATTTTTATCAGTCTCTGGCATAATAAATTAAAAATATACTCATTCAATCTCTCATTAGCTCCCCCCCCTATAGCAATATATTTATATATATATATATATAGTAACGGTTTTCTTTCGTGACTGTGTGATTGTAGTTGAAAAGGAATTCTTTCGTGGGTATGCAGTTAAAGGACAAAATTAAAAAACGTACTCTTTTTAAAAAGCTTTCGGTCTGTATTTAAACCTTCATCAGGGCTGTGAAGTAATTACAAAAAAATTCTTTTAATTTCTTACAATTTGCAAAAGAGAGACAGACTGTATATTATTATTAAAATACTTACAATTTAATTGAGGTTGTATGATAAAAGACAGCAACATCCTTTTAATCTATGTGTTAGAATACTGTGGTTATACAATAAAATCAAAATACATCAATACAATAAAACTAACACAACAAAATCTGTATATAAGACATCGCGACATTGAGAGACATGTACCTCTGACCTATCAAGGTTGTGTGCAAGTCGTGTCCCGAGTCAAACACACACACACAAATTCTCCCGCTCGCGACTCTCCGCCCATTTGAAACAACCCAAAGATGGAAATGTTAAAATTTTAATTAAGTTTGTAATTAATAAGTTATGTATAAATATTACTTAAATTTGCTAAGTCGGATTTCTTGTTCATAGTTTGGGTTTTTTTGGTAATATGATACATTTCCAAAAACATGCGTTTCTGATTATTAGGTTCTGTTTCTAAAATTTTAGTTTGTTCATACGTAATATTATGTTTAGTGGAATGGCAATGTATCGCTAAAGCCGATGACTGTTTTTTATTGATATTTTTGTTATCACTTTTATGAGAAATCAAACGGGAATGTAGGGTGCGCGAAGTTTGACCCACATATACTTGATCACATTCCCCACATGGAATTTGATACACTACTCCAGATTTCTGTATTTCAGGTAATGGAGTTTTCGTTTTTGTAAAAAGAATATTAGTAGTTACTATGAATTTATTGGCTATATTAGCTGTTTTTTGGAATAGTTTTTTAAGTTTGGGAGTTAGTTCTTCGATGTAAGGCAAGGTTCTGAAAGGCAGATCCGGTTTTACTAAAAGTTGGGGTTTGGTATGCGTAGATCTATATCCATTTACAGACAGTAGTCTATTTATAAGTCTAGTTGGATAGCCATTATCATTAGCATAACAGCAATTAGTCACCAATCTCTATATGAGAAAAATATTAAACTACTAAAAGACATCTTGACTGATAATGGCTATCCAACTAGACTTATAAATAGACTACTGTCTGTAAATGGATATAGATCTACGCACACCAAACCCCAACTTTTGGTAAAACCGGATCTACCTTTCAGAACCTTGCCTTACATCGAAGAACTGACTCCCAAACTTAAAAAACTATTCCAGAAAACAGCTAATATAGCCAATAAATTCATAGTAACTACTAATATTCTTTTTACAAAAACGAAAACTCCATTACCTGAAATACAGAAATCTGGAGTAGTGTATCAAATTCCATGTGGGGAATGTGATCAAGTATATGTGGGTCAAACTTCGCGCACCCTACATTCCCGTTTGATTTCTCATAAAAGTGATAACAAAAATATTAATAAAAAACAGTCATCGGCTTTAGCGATACATTGCCATTCCACTAAACATAATATTACGTATGAACAAACTAAAATTTTAGAAACAGATCATATTACCAAAAAAACCCAAACTATGAACAAGAAATCCGACTTGCAAATTTAAGTAATATTTATACATATCTTATTAATTACAAACTTAATTAAAATTTTAACATTTCCATCTTTGGGTTGTTTCAAATGGGCGGAGAGTCGCGAGCGGGAGAATTTGTGTGTGTGTGTTTGACTCGGGACACGACTTTCACACAACCTTGATAGGTGAGAGGTACATGTCTCTCAATGTCGCGATGTCTTATATACAGATTTTGTTGTGTTAGTTTTATTGTATTGATGTATTTTGATTTTATTGTATAACCACAGTATTTTAACACATAGATTAAAAGGACGTTGCTGTCTTTTATCATACAACCTCAATTAAATTGTAAGTATTTTAATAATAATATACAGTCTGTCTCTCTTTTGCAAATTGTAAGAAATTAAAAGAATTTTTTTGTAATTACTTCACAGCCCTGATGAAGGTTTAAATACAGACCGAAAGCTTTTTAAAAAGAGTACGTTTTTTAATTTTGTCCTTTGACTGCATACCCACGAAAGAATTCCTTTTCAACTATATATATATATATATATATATATATATATATATATATATATATATATATATATATATATATATATATATATAATTACAATTGGTTATTTCTTTGCCGTAATTTCAACAATACAAAAGATACTTTCTTGGGAATAGCGGCATGAATTAAGAAAACTACTACACTTAACTGTGACGTTTCAACATTTTATTTCATGTTTTCATCAGACATTCTGAAATTGTTTAAAAAAGGACAATTTAATTTTTTTTCTTTATACTTTACAAATAATTAAAATTAGATATATTGACTTTCATTAGTTTGTATAAAACACTCTGTACAATAAATAAAAACAAGTTTCACATATAATATATAAACATTGTATGAACGATGAACATATACTTATAAAATCAACTTACATTTAGCTTTGTTTATCTTCACATTAATAATCGGGCTTTAGACTTATTTGTTTTTCTTTTCTTCATTATTACCTTTAGCTGTCTCTTTTATTTTCTTGTTAGTGTCGTTTTGTAATTTCAAAATTAGTGTATTCTAAATTCTATTCGTGGTCAATGTTATTTTTGTATTAAACCTTGAACAGAGTTCAAGGTTTAATACAAAAATAACATTGACAATACCATTGTCGTTTTGTAATTTCAAAATTACAGAACAGAGTTCAAGGTTTAATACAAAAATAACATTGACCACGAATAGAATTTAGAATACACTAATTTTGAAATTACAAAACGACACTAACAAGAAAATAAAAGAGACAGCTAAAGGTAATAATGAAGAAAAGAAAAACAAATAAGTCTAAAGCCCGATTATTAATGTGAAGATAAACAAAGCTAAATGTAAGTTGATTTTATAAGTATATGTTCATCGTTCATACAATGTTTATATATTATATGTGAAACTTGTTTTTATTTATTGTACAGAGTGTTTTATACAAACTAATGAAAGTCAATATATCTAATTTTAATTATTTGTAAAGTATAAAGGAAAAAAATTAAATTGTCCTTTTTTAAAACAATTTCAGAATGTCCGATGAAAACATGAAATAAAATGTTGAAACGTCACAGTTAAGTGTAGTAGTTTTCTTAATTCATGCCGCTATTCCCAAGAAAGTATCTTTTGTATTATATATATATATATATATATATATATGCGAGAGCAGCACTTCAGTAACACTTTCATATACGCCATGCGGCTTATGGTGACAATCCCGCCTTTAAGCGACCGGTCGCCATAAGTTGGGCGGCTGAGAGAGTTTACCGAAGCAGGAGTTTGGCTACCCCAAGCGTTCGGATATGTTCGTGCGTGGGAGCCCGAAATTGACGCGGTGCGAAATCTCAACTACAGATGTCGCCCCTATTATGGAAAGCAGTTATAGGAATAGCAATAGGATTAATGTAAAGAAATCAAGTTCAAGCCGCATATATTAATGAATTGAAAGATGCCATTGCAAAGAATAATATACAAAGTAATATTAAAGGGGATTTATAATAATAAATAAATAGGTACGTATAAGGTATGTATTGAAGTATTAAGTAAGAGTAATAAAACCTAACTAATGCCAGTTAATACGAGAATTCAAAAAAATAGGTTAGGTATAATTACCAATATTATGTTTAAATAAAAACAAAACATAGGTACATATAGAAATGTAACATTTATTGTAAATGTTGAAAATAATTTGTGGGTTATAAAAGGTATGCAATTACTGTTGTGCACAATTAAAATGTACCACTCTACTAGGTGACGGCAATTAATAAATTTACATCACATGTGTATCTTTTAAAAAATTTCATATTTAAAATCTTAATTGTACAATATTGTTAGATTATCAGAAAGAGTAGGAAAATTTATTTCGACTTAGAGTCTGTGCACAAAGTGAAAACTAAAAGTACGATTCACAATTTAAAATGGTCCTAATCTTAGTGAAGAACATACCAAAGTTTTAATAGGTTAATATAAGTTCAAAAAACTATATATATCAAAATGAATGCTTATATACTTACATAAATCGGTTGAAATAAGTTACCGAATAAAAAAAACACCCTAATCCATATATCTACATTTATTAGATGCTCCACTAAAACAAAGCACATCCAGCACATCCCAGTCTTAATTTAGTAATAATAGCAAAATGTAGTCACCTGGGATACACAGTAAAGTAGTAAATTCCTGTACGAAAGTATTTTAAAGAAAAATCTCACATAGATGTATGCATCCGGAAAGAAAGGTATTAAATAAAATGGTCACCATCATTATCATAAGCAATATTTATTAGTAATAGTATTGGCGTTATATAATGTAGATATGATAAGTATGAACAATGCAGTACCTCATATAAGAAAGATGAGGTATAATATTATTGTAAGGTTAAAATAATTGGTATATTAACCTTACAATAATAATTTGTATAGGAAACATGGATATGAAATAAGAAACTCAACAGCTCATATTAAAATAGAAGTTATTTATTTGTAATAATGAAAATCAATAACAATAATAATAATCAAAATTTAAAATAGGCAACATATATCTACTAAACAAGTAGAATGTATGAGAACTCATAAGTAAGACAAAGTATATATATATATATATATAACCGAAAGTAAAATAAAGTCCAGTAAAAAAAAAAATGGAAAAAAAAAGTTATGAAGTAAGCTCAAAGCAAATAAATAATAAATTTCGTAATGTGGATATTGAGTCCAAAAGCGTGCCGATGAAATTTACTTGTTTTACTCCGAATAACTCCATAAAAAGTAGGTAAAATTGATCTACGTCCGCTGTATATAAAGCTGACCAGCGAAAATCAAGACACATAAGGTTCAAACAAGAAAATGTGAATTCGCCTCAATATCCCACACAATAGTTGCCAAAAAGGAGGCTAAAGCTTCCATAAATATACTGATATAACGTATATTTATGAATGCAAAATTAATCAAGCGCTAAAATTTTAATACCTAGTTTACAACAAATAAAAATGCTTAACTATTTTAAGTATTGGAACATACTCAACAACGATTCAAGTAACCAAAATAAAAAAAAATTACAAGCTATCTTCTACTTAAATGTAGGTAGTAAGGAACAAGGTTTTAGAAAATAACTAAAATAAACATCCCCTTTTTTCATGTACATTATGAATTGTTACTCAATACTGGTATCGCGTTTGATAAAATAAACCATACACTTAAACAAATTAAAATTGACAAATAAATAAGCTATACCAACAGCCAAAATTTGGAAAACCATAAATACAAGTAAATGCAATGTACTTTTTATCATTTTAATGCATATAAATATGTGAGGTCTAGAAACCAGTACTGAGTAAGTAAATCATAAAATACAAAGAAAAAGTTTTAGTTTGTTTTAGTTAATAATCTTCTTATTGTCACAGTAGGGTACACATGGTTTTGCGTAAAATCAAAGAAAGCAGCCCCCGGATTCTGAACGTACGATACGATATTCGAATTCGAAACGCGAGCGTAGTAAAGATGGGCAAGTTAGGTGAGTACGAATACTTTTCAATGTGTCTAGACAGACTACTGTATTGTCTTGCCCATTTCTACCACGCTCGCCTTACGAATTCGAATATCGTATCGTATGTTCGGAATCAGAGGGCAGGAATAGGGATTTATTGCTACAACGATTAAACAGAAGAAGTTCAATAACAGATGACTATAAAGTTGTAAAAGTGAACAAAAGTACATCGAGTCATTAGCAGCCAATTATTCTCTCTCTTTTGCATTGTAAATAGAAGAAAATACTATTAGTGAAAGATTCATGATTGCACGGGGTGCATACCAAACAATACTTTCAGCTCTGACGCACATCCCGGTATCACCTAAAAAACATGAAACTTAATATAATTAAATGACTCGCCCAGTATAGTATTGGAATATCTAGTACTGTTTTAATTGTCTATAAAACTGTTATTCTTTTTCAAAATGGAGCCAATAGTTTGAGTTATCAATGTTTTAAGAAAATTTTTGACCAAAACAAGTGTAGCAGAGAAAAATCATAATCGCATCGTTTTTAAATGTAAAAACATAAATTTTGGTGGTGCGAGTAGCCAAGAATATTCTGCAACAATGGGTTTAACTTGCACCCGACAAGACCTAAAAAACCATTTTCAAAGCTTATCGTCCGACATTTTTACATACCAAAAATGTGTTTTTTGTTAAATCAAACTACTAATATTTGATTATGGTAATTTGTATTTTATTTTAACAACTAACATCTGTTATGGTCAAAAGTTTCCAAAGAAAATTTAATACCTCAAAAACTAGTAGCTCAATTTTGCAAATGAAAAAACAGTTTAATAGACAATTTAAACAGTATTTAAACAGTACTACAGCCTAAAGTAGTTTTAGAATATGCGTCCCACGCAACCATGAATCTTTCACTAACTGACCGCTCACCTATTTGAAACAAAAAAGAGCAATTGTAGAAGCGGTTACCAATGACTCACCCTGTATAATAATATAAATAGGCAAACATAATATTATAATGACTAGATAAGAGTAAATCAAAGCCCAGCATAACAATATGTAACTACAGTCACTTATATGACATATCTAAATAAAAGGTCATTCGACTCGATTTATATTAAAATATACCATAAACAAAAGTGCACACTGCCCAATATGCAAAATACTGTTAACTGCAAAGGCCTCTAAGTGACAACAAAGCTATGAACTGTTAAAACACAAAAGAGCAATCGTAGAGGCGACTACTAATATCTCAGCCTGTTTAATAATAGAAATAGGCAAACACCAAATTATGATGAGGTAGATACATCGATAACCAGCATAGCAATATAAAAATACAGTCACTTATTTGACAAATGTAAATAAAAGCTCATCCGTTTCGATTCGTACTAAAATATATCATAAACAAAAGTGCACACCGCACAGTCTGCAAATACTGTTAACTACAAATGCCACTAAGTTACAATAAAGCTCTAAAGAACTACAACGCTTAGAAAATGTAGAGGCTACAAGTGCCCTTGCGTGTGACATATACATTAACAAATAAAGATTACTTATCTAGTTACACTGTAGTTACAACGTGCGGCCTCTTAATTACAACAAATGTTTTGTGTCTAAATATAAGTAAGTTTAAAAACTAATATTACAATTTCAAGATATTTTGCATCAACACAAACATTATATTTGGGCAGTCTTCTTTCCTTGAAATATGTAAACTGCATTTTTCTCCGAGATTGTCCACGGTTGGCGGATAGTCTTTCCATATGGTTGAACACGAGCTAAAAACAAAATAACATTAGAAACTTGGTGAATAGAGAAATATGAAGGCAATGAAAATGAAAATTTAGTAAAAAAAAAAACAGTAGGAGGACCAGGAATCTGATAAATAGGCAGCAATTCAGACGAGGAAATATGCGAAAAGCAATTACACAAGGTGAGTCAACGATCTGACAAAGTAAATGTACCCATTGAAGTTTAATATAACTATAAACTCGCTTACTGTAGTCGATCGCTTCACAATTTAAAAATGTATTCATGTATAGAGAGTGATCCATAAATCACTGGCACAAAGAGAATGAAGTTCTTTAAATTGAACACCCAATATACAAGCTGAAATATCAATTTTGCCTTAAAATAAAGCAATCTTTATTAAGAGTAATTACTCGTTAAAGTTAATAGTTTTCGAGTTAACTACGATTAAAATAAAAAAGTGACAAGTACAGCATTTTTTTATTGCCTATAATTCAGAAGTGTCTTGACAGACCGCAAAATAATTTGGTATGGCATACACACAAGGTGTGTCAGTGATATTTATTTGCAGAACCTGTACTAATTTATCCTAGGTGTTCGCGAAGGTGTTGCATAATGAAGAAACTTTAAACACAAAAACCTTACTTATTTTTAATGAAACTCCCAACATTATTTTACAGAATCGTATTAAGTAAGCCCTTCAAGAGCTCTTTTTTTGGTAAGCTTGTCTTATACCTATCTTTGATATTCTAGAAATTATTTAAATTTATTTTAAAATCTTAACCATTAGCCATGGAAAAAGATAGTCGCTGTCGAAATATATAGATGCAAAAATGTTGATACTTCTTCAGGTTCTGCAAATAAATATTACTTCTATGTATGCCATAGCAAATTATTTTATGTTCTGTCAAGCCACTTCTGAATTATAGGCAATAAAAATGTTGAGGTGTAGCCACCACACGACTTTCTTATACACGGTGGCCAGAAAAATGCGGACAAACGCCAGGTAGAACGATTCTTTGTTCAATTCTGAGGCGATAATCTTAATCCAAAAAAGTTATACGGTCCTTCCTTACGGCATACGAGACCATCAAACATTAAGTTGTACGGCTAAAATTTAGCAAAATTCGTCAAATTTATCTATGTAAAATCAT